>CM038671.1:250778527-251378527 GCA_021605145.1 Aegilops bicornis
GACATGTGGTCCCGCTCCATAATATCGCTGAGACGACGGCGAGTAGTAGGAGTATTTCCAACCGACGGTAGGCTTGCCGCCTTCGCGGAATCACGTGGTAACCGGCAAACCGCCCACCGACTTTTCGCCTTTCCCCTCTCGACGGAATCATTGTCAGACGCCTCTTCCTCTCCCTCCCTCCATTTTCCTTCAGCCCTTCACCCTTTCTTCCGCCATTGTTCGATCGCCTTCCATGGAGGGAACAGGATGGAAACGACCCATTATTCTTGCCCCGATCTGCGTGACACGTGGTGGAGGAACTCATTGATCGGGAAGCGACGTCATCACCTCGGCTAGTATTACAGGTTCTGCTCTGCCCATTCTCGACTCAACTAATAACATCATTACAAGGAACCCAAGAGTCAAGGAGTCGTTTGATCTCCCTATCTTCTTCGCCAGGACTCGATGATCGCTGCCATGATTTTGAGGCCTCACCCTGTGCAAGTTGATGCCGCTTGATAATGATACGTATGATGTTGGCTGCCATCGCTTGAGGGCAAGGCTTGGGCAAAGTGCAAATGGAGATTGGGTTGTTTACATTGGGGTCCAACCATGAGTGGGAACTTCTGTAATGTGTACACCACACCGGGTTCCACTTCCAAAAATCTCAGCAGATCGCTCCAGGTTGAGCACACCTGTACACGCGACGTTCAAATACAAATAAGGCGCATCAGGTTTCATGGAAGATAGTAATTTCTAGTCCCCAACCGCTTGGAATTACAACAACTATGAAGTTGTTAAGTTATCTTCTATGCTTGTCATTGCCCTCAAAGGGTTTTGACCGATGGATATTGCTCAAAAATCAGCTTCGTATAATTATGGGAGTACCGTGGATGCAATTCAACACGAGGGTTTTGTGTTCACGCCACCACCGTGGCACTATTTTGCATGGCATCCTCGTTGTTTCGGTACGTTTGTCCTCCACCGTAATTATAATTGTTTCATCCACATGCATGCGGGTTAGCAAGTTTCCCTTTAGTGCATAGTATCTTAGATTAGTATCATAGGTGGTCTCATTTATTTCCATGCATGACACATAGTAGCATCACATTTATTATGTTATGGTATTCACTTCTATGCTTTTCTATAACCAATCTCTCTTCCTTAATTGCCGGCCATGTAAGTTGTTTATGAAGTCCCAAGTGCATGATACTACTTATGTTACCCCCACTAAGTACAGCCTTACTAATTAACCTTCTTCTTGTGTTTCCAAGGTCCCGTGGAACATTCCACCACCTATACTTTGAAGATTTTTATAACCAAGGGGAGATGATGATGAGGATGATCATTTAGCATGAGGATTCGAGCAACAACTATATAATATTTGGCTACTGCAACTAATTCGATGGATCACCTCTGCAGTGTATACATTAATTGATGATGCCATCGCTAAGGAAGCAGTGTAGTCTCCCATGGTCGCATTCTCCTACCTATTCCAACACCCGTTGCATGGTATTCGTGGATGGATACTAGTGTGCTAGCGCCCAACTCCTTCTCCTTGCGCATGTAATTGATAGTCTTGGAGAAAACTCGCTTCTTCCTTGGACAAAACTATCCAATGATGGTGAAAGGCGATCCAATCACATGACACAACGTTACTACCATTTATGAGAAGCAAATCGTGTTCATACCTCGACATTTGGGTGGTTCCTCACCCTGCACTCGATATAGTAGGCCGCTTCACCGGATGATCACCCCGTGTTGGTCTCCGTGATCGACAATGGATACCGTCCCGTAAAAAATCACTTGTGGTTCAAAGCATGCTTTCCAACGCCGAGGAATGGTTGAGTTGAAGTTCAATTTCATTGCTTGCTGGTTGTGTGGTGAAACTTTTAGTATTTATAATGCATCCCCGCTTGTCGATGTGGGTTGATGACTTGTCAGATGTAATAAAATGATATGCTCGTGATAAACTTACTAAATTTATGAATACTTTCGAGCTGTTTCTGGGAGTGAGTGGTGCTGCACGAAAATATTTTCTGGAATACACAATTGTAATGCATTGCAACAGGTTACCTGATGAGGCCAATCAACAATAGTAGTACACTTATTTGCACCAGCTTCACATGCTTTCAAGACCGTCGTATGGGTGTTTTTTATCAGAGCCATATTGTACTACTGTGAATCCAAAGACCTCGAATCCTCGATACTAGTAGTACTATATAGTAAGCAGTAGGGATAGTAGGGTGTCATGGGTCGTAACAAGCATTCACGCCTGTGAGCACGGCACACGCCACCAAAGACAACTTCTCCATCTCGACACCATATTTCTTGGAGTCCGCGGCGAGCAATCTCTTCAACCTCATTGCTTTCTCTAACTCAGCCATAGCGCCGCGGGCGTAGGTGGGGGTTTGCCGATAGCCTGCTTCCTTAATCATGTCCCACTTGTAAGGCCAACCGCAACACATCAATTCCCCAAATGGAACTCTCCGCTTTTGCACGTTAATTCCAACGATAGTTTTGACTAGAAAAGCAAGACCAAAGAAAACAAGAACCACAAGAAGCATTTTACTACTCCCGTAAGTTGGATTAGTGCCTTCTCGATGCATCTTTATTGTTGATCCGTGGAGGCTCGACTCATGCGGCTTCTTTCTTCTTCGAAAGTGTAAAGAAGTAGACGCGGCTTCCTCGCATCTAGTCTCATGTCTAGCCTCTATTCTAGTACTCCCTCTCGTCCTGCTTTTTCTCTCAAGGTTTAAGCAAAGAACACGCATACTGGGTAGGGAGTATCAACAAGTGCACTAATCTTATCTATAGCCTCTGTATGAAGCTAAAAGTGATAGAACATCTAGCTAAATCAAGCGCTCTATCAATATATGGATGTACTCTTCTTCCCAATACAAAAACTTAATTCATTCTACTCCCTCTCTGCTGCACAATACATGCCTTCTATTTTGTCAAAATATATATGTATCTAGACATGTTTTAGTATATAGGTGCCATCCATTTTTGGACAAACAAAGCCGGCATTTTGGAATGAGGGAGTACACACAAAAATTTTGCCAGTTAGGATAACTAGTCTAATCCGAGAGCACAACCAAGATTTGGCTCGGGTTCTTCTTCCTTTGCCGACACGTGGGACATCCAAAGATCCGTGTCGTGTCATGAAAGAAAATAGAGTGGTAGTTGATTACCAGATGTGCATCTTGGGTTAAAATCAGAATAGAATCTTTACTACTCCCGAGAAAATCTCCAAAAGCGGCCATCGAAGATCTTTTCTTGGATTTATTTTTCACTACCAAAGACGCCGAGGTGAAAGATGTGCAGGTGTCTGGGTCCGCGCTTAAGGCCACCGACATGTGGGACCGCATGTGAGCAACAGACGATGGGCTCACATCCGCTCTGGCTGGCTTCGAGAAGAGAGATACGTGGAGTGGTGAGCACGGATCGCAGGAAATTTGTTCTAATGCACTTCGATATAGGCTCGAGATAGTGGGGTGGCAAACAATACAACCAACATTCACGCTTCAGCGCATGACGCACACGCCACCCACACGAGTCCCCTATCCTATTAACTAATTTTCTTGGAGTCCGTGGCGCAGCCATCTCTTCTCCTCCTTGCTTTCTCAGCCATCGCATGTGGGCGGATGGGGTTTGCCGGAAGGCCGGTTTGCTCAACCATAGCCCCACTTGTAAGTGAAAATGCAACATCAAGCACGCATTCCCCGCTTGAGCGGTGCCGACCAACCGTGGTGGGGTGCGACGCTAACACGGTGCTTTTCTCCTTTTGAACTCAGAATTTTGTAAAATTTGGTTCGCTTCCATGGCGCCGATCGACAGAGTAATGAGAAGTTTGGTTCTTGGCGCTCATTACGCATGGAGTACGCATTTAAAATTATGAAGTTGATGCTAAAGGTAAGATAATTACCGTAGTATCATATACTACTACATGGATTTGACGGAAAGATAGAAATACATACTTAATCCATCAATGACATCCTCACGCCCCTAGTGCGCCGGGTCACCAACCAACGGTGGAGAGCAGCGGCGGCGGGCAGCTCAACGTATTTCAACAAAGGCTGGCCTGCTGTTGCCATCGGGCCCAAGAAGGCCAGCGCCCTATCGTTCTCCCTCTTGCATGCCGTAGACGGGGTGATAATGTTGATGGTGCCTTTGTCAGCTTGGGAATACATGCATGAGCGAATTTCGAGGTGGAGATCGGCCGCGCCGACGGCAAGGGCCCCTGTGGCCACCAGCGCACCAAGAGGTTGTCACCATAGTGGCCGCTGAGGGTGGCGGGCGATCGCAGAGCCCGGGCGCACGGCCGGAGGCTTACGCCAAAGTCGCCCGCGAGCTTCTTAACCAGACGGTGAACTTGTCGAGGAAACCGACGAGGACCTCACCGAACAAGGAGACGTAAGCTGTCATTCAAGCCTCGCCTCGGGCGGCCCCAAGCAATACTACCCGAGATCGCTCGTCACGGGCCGCAGTCAAGGCTGTGGACCATCTCGCATACGCAACGATGCTCGTGCTCATCTCCTCCATGGGTCTAGCTTAGCTTCGCCTACTACCACCCTGGTTTATTGGTCCCCATTGCAATTAACAAATTTTGACCACAGATTTAACTAACAAAATGTTTACCCATGTTACTAAAAATTATATCAATTTAAACCAACAAATACTTAATCCAAAATATAATTTTATTATTATGCATCAACATTTTGTTAGTTAAATCTTTGGTCAAAATTTAGCACAAAACACAAAGGAGACCACAAACCAGGACTCGGTAGTAGTCAATCGATCTTACATGATCTTGAGTGATCACTCGTGTCTCTTTGCTAGCGTATGAGGTGCGAGGATTGTGCATTACCCTTCTGGGCTTTCTGAGGTCGCACCTGCCTTTGTTGTATGATTGGTGGGCCAGCCACCCCTCGAGCTCCACGTGTCAATATTCACCCAAAGGCGCTTGTCGTAAGTCAATGAAGTCAGCGCTTCTCGTGCCGGGTGCGTGATAGTCATCTCACCGGACTCTAGTTAGGGCCAAACGAGAAAGTTTGATGTTTCATCATGATATCCCTTTGCATTTTGGCGCCAAGTTTTGACCTTTGATTTAACTAATAAAATGTTAATGTAATGTAAACAAAAATGTTGTGTAAGTCATATCACGTAAACCAAATAACCTAAAAACACTTAGGCACAGCAGCATAAACTCCCTCTTGTTTCTTATTTTGTGACATATCAACCAATGAGAGATGTGGGTCAGGTACAAGCTTTCAATGACTTAAGATTACCAAACATGACATGCAAAGGTTTAGTCTATTGCATGTAATCCTATTAGTAATTTAGTTAGCAAAAAACATTAAGTTCTCTCACCATAGGAATAAAACACCACGTATCATTTACATGTGGAGTAGTACATTTTTGTGACATGCATTACTAGATATTAAGAACAAACACTAAAATCCAGATGGACGCCAGAGTACCCCTAAATCCGGTGACGGCAGTGCAATTAGTACTAGTAGTAGTATCACCAATGTAGCACACCTAGGAGTACTAGCACCGCATTTTCACCCGCTGGTCAAATTATTAAGGTCGCTCCTCACAAAGGAAGTGATAAGACCTCGCTACGGAGATGAGCACCAGAGTATAGGCGCTGTTCGCATACCATAGTCGTACCTCACCATCTCGCAAATACCATCATCATGGCTGTAGAGCTAGCCTGCGACAACCAGCCCTCGTTTCTACATAATTTCGCATAGATGCCTCCTGCATTGCACTGAATACTCAAGATTGGGCGTGGGATTTGCTCCTGTGAGCTTTATCGCGCTCGCATTTTTCCACGGCCTTCTAGATGGTGGGTGAGGAGATATACACTGATTGTGAGAGACAAGGGAGTTGTTTGTAAATAGGAACAAGTCTTGCGCATCTTTCCCAAAAATGGAGAAGCTTGGTACCAGGCGCGCGAGATTCAGATCAAGCGACGTTATCGGTGAAAGATGGGAGGCACAAAGATCATCACCAACTTTCAAGGACCTGCTATTTGATTCATGCAGGATTTTGAAAACGCAGCAGGAATAGGACACGCCAATCATTACCAAGTTTCAAACTGATATTACAAATGCCAGGAGTAATGCCGCACCTAGGAAGAGGGAATTATTAGGAAGTTTACGTAAGAGCTTTTCGTTACATTTTAGGTGGAGCGCAGCGTTATCGTTACAAACTAAAATCCACCGCCCCTGACAAGTCACTAATGGGCGAAATAAGTTTTCATGTCTCCGGCCACTTGATGTTTCAAAAACAAATTCAGCTTCAAGTGACTTTGTCTCATTTAGGGCTTAGGACGCCATGCGGCTTGATCAACACGCCATTCATTGCTGCGCTGCAGGCCAAACCTCATTACCTTGAGCACACTTGCCTCTAGAACAAAGAACCCGGCCAATTTAGTCTCAGATGTGCTTTGCCCGGTAGCTCGATCAAATCAATTTATGTAAGATGGAGATCAAGGCATTAGGTACAGATTGTTATAGTAAAAGACATTTTTCACTTTTAGGCCCTTTTTTTATCTGCAAAAGAAGAGAATATATTAGAGCAACTGGCTATATACCAAGATTGCCGTGGTCATCAAGAGGCACCAATATCATCTCGCTCATAGGATAGGGTTGGAATCACAGCTAGTGATATTTTTTCACTCTCTCCCTCTCTCTCTCCTCTATCTCTCTATCTTTGTTTCCTCTCATTTAACTAGGAGCACGTAGTTGAGCTTGGGCATTTGTCGCCTTCCACTATGTGGCCGGCGCCACTCTGCGCAAAGTATGCCACATAATACGTGATCGATGTCAAATCAAAGATTTTGGCACCGCTCTCATGATAATGAGAGAGGGCTGGCAATCACTGCACACGTGCACTCCACATGTATAAACAACCAATCAAACCAACTACACCAAAATTTCTCACTCTCCCAAACAAGCGTTTTTTATTGCCTCGGTCCTCTCTCTCTCCCACGCAGTTGTTGCTTTTCATCAAGGTGAGTTAATTTGGCACTTAGGAGCAAAGCAAATTGATCCAGATTAGGGCACCAAATCAGCAATGTTAGGGGCATCGATGCCAAAGCCATCACAAGTGAATTTACACGTACGTGCTTCAGCATACATAGCTCACATTTTATTCCTCCGGGTCCCAAAGGTTCCTGTCTTTAAATTTGTTCAAATACGGAATGTATCTAGTTACATTTTAGTGTTAGATACATCCTGCATTCTAATCAAATGTAAGACAAGCACTTTGCAGGACTAGGGAATATTGCTCTTGCATTTAGTATAAAATTTTTGACCCATAGATTTACTCTTAGAAAATGCCAATGCATGTCACTAAAAATTACACCATTTTGAAATTATGTTCAAATATTTAACTAACTATACTTGGTTCTTAGTGAAGCATGCATTAACATTTATGATCAAGGAATCTATGACAAATTTTGATACTAAAATTAAAGAGTGAAAACTGTGACAGACCCGGTAGTACTTGCCCTTAGGGTAAATCCTATAGAGTTACCGGAGTAGTCTAAGTTACTTTCCACTATGACTAGCCTAGGCTACTATAGTAATGTTACATAAAAATGATGCAGCGGTGATCACGTGAGAAAAAATACTAATAAAACATTTCTTTCGGTAATGCATTATAGATGTAGTTTTGAACACTACATTTGTCATAAATAATTTTGGAAAATTACGTAAAAATTGGAGCTACGCTAGGATTAACGCTTACTAATAGGAAAGAAGTTTCACCTCGATGAGTATAGCTTTCTCCGCATGGAAAGCATGTAAGGAATCCAACAACTTGATGATCTAGATCGGGGCTTTATAGATTTTAGTGTTAAGATCTTCATCATGTGCGCATGGACCCGGTCAAGCTAGTGGGAATCATTTTCTGAAGACGGCCAGAACATACATCAGAGAAGAACGAAAATGTGAATTTCAAGGAAGACGGAGAAGAAGATGAGTGATGTACCGAACGATTCACTTTATCAATAAAGAGTTCGGAGACTCATGTATTTGGCAAAGTACACCAAAGCTCACACTTTGGCGCGTCACACTGACCCCCCGATTTTTGCTGGACCTTCTAGATCCGATACAAGCAAACTCTCTGCGAAAGGCGCATTATCAAATTTAATTACAACGCGATGGAACAGCTGGAGTGATCTCTTTCCTAATCATGTCTTGTTATGGGCCAATGCAAGACACATAAACTAATCGGAGATCTGTCCGAAGGCGATGTGGAGGCTAATGAACCCGTGGATCTGCTCAAGACGAAGGTACTGAGAGCACGCAGTGATACCGCGGAAGGTGTGTGCTCCATAGCTCTCTTCGATGTGATGACAACATCGGAAGAGGCTTTCCAGTCAGCTTGAGTTGAGAGGGAGAAGAAGCGCTGGTAGCATGACATTAATCTGGGGAAGATAGGCGAGTCGAAGTCACGCTGGCGCAGCTGCTAGGCGTGGAATGGGGCCTTGGAGCGACGATTTACGGCAAGTAGAGCGACATCGGCCCTGTAGCCTTCAAAGCTGCGAGCTCCTCGAAAGTCGATCTTAGGGCAGGTGATAAGAACCACCTCATTTAACTTCTGGGTTGGACCTTGCAGCTTGGTAATCACGCCATGAGGATGTCAAGGCTGCACGGCTGGCCTGTGGTGCGATGAAAGGATCTTGGAGACCGCGCTACGTGCTTGCAATCCCCATCGCGAGAGGCAGCCGTAAATTGAGTGCATGAGGTTGAGGGGGACGCATGTCAGCTGAGGGGGGCGCCACCGCCCGGGAGAAGTTGTGGCGGTCCGCGACTGGCGGCATTTGGTGGGATGGAGGAGAGCCGATGATGACGAGCAGCATGTCGCTCTGGGATGTCTGCTGATGAAGTCCGAACTTTCGCCGGATCACGGTTTTGCCTCGAGCTCACTTATCGCCAGCTATCGGGCTGCCTCGGCCGTCTACATCTCAACCGCGGCGACACTTGCGTGTACACGCAGTGCTCGGTCAATGCTTGTAGCGAAGTCCGGCTTCCCTTCAGGCATGCCGCCAAGCTACAGTGGTGAATTGTGCGCTGAAAAGCGCCCTTTTCACATCAGCAGCAAGAAGTTTGCCCTCTAGTTTACTTATTTTCACCCCACCGCCACACATGGGCCGCACACCAAGATATAGAACACGAGCCGACAACGCAACATGTGGATTGGCTGACCGGTCAACTAAACAATATACTGAGCTATACATCGACTACGTAATATGAGCGATAATCCGTCCGGTATAGAGAGTTCGAGTGAGAGGGGAGGCCCGTGAGAGATAGAAGAGAGAGAGAGAGAGAGCTACTCCCTCCGTTCGATAATGTAGTTACAACATTTTTTTTAAGTTAAACTTTTGAAACTTTAACCAAGTTTATAAAGAAATTACTTATATCTGCAATACCAAAGATAAATGATAGTATGAAGTAAGTACATGTTGTGATGAATCTAATGATCATTCCAGATGTAAATGTTTTTCTCCACATATACCGGGTCAAACCCTTTTTCTCGAGGTTTGACTTTCAAAACATCCATATGCTTATGGGCTGTGACAGAGTCCCTAACGAGAGAGAGAGAGAGAGAGAGAGAGAGTGAGTGAGTGAAAAGGTGTGTGCGTGGTGTGTGAAAGAGACATGGACAACACTTTACGATGAAAGTGGAGAAAAGGCGTATGTGTCTTATGCAAACATATCACACATGCATCTTTGACAATGTAGAGGCAAGGTGGTGAGGAGATAGTGTGTGGTTGTTTTGGAACCCGAGAGAGGAAGACCCCTAGCACGAGGCCAAGAGGGGTCTCGACAAACAAGGGAGAGAGGTCGAGAGAGACGATACGGAGAATATGCGCAGACATGGGGAGGAGAGAGGATACTTGTTCGTCATGTGGAGAGATCCCCGGAGATCGTGGATGGGACTACATGGGTGGGAGATCGAGTGACAAGGTGTGTCTTGCCGATATAGAAGATGCTCCGAGGAGATATCGTGGGATAGACGTATGGATGGAAGGAGACAATATGTGTGTTCCCTCGATGGCTAGTAAGAGATAATCATACTTAGGAGGGGGAGTGCTTGCGCCTACCATGGCTCCTCATTTGGATACTCTATTTCAACCTGCTTAGAGGTTAGAGTTAGATTCTAACCATCTGAACTAACTCTAAGTAAAGAGGTGTTTGGATGGCGAGGTTAGGATGGAGTAGCGGATACGTGCGAGGCACCTTCACCAAGCGGTATGAGGAGGGAGGAGGGAGAGGATCGAGAAGCTTCGAGAAGTGGGGAGGGATACCGCTTTCGGCCCGGGAAAGAGCAGAGAGAAAAAAGTGTTTATTAGTGGTCCCGAGAAGAACTAACCTAAATAAGCACCTCTTGGATGGGTTAGTTTGTGGATGGGTTAGATGCATCTAACCTAAACTAACCCTCCTTGCTTTTGGATCTTTTGGGTTAGTCGACTCAAACCTAACCCAAACTAACTCTAACCCATTGATCTCAAACAGAGCCTATGATGGAGTGAGGATTATGGTACTTAGGGGGGTGTCACATACATGGAGAGAGAAATCAAGGGCGGAGAGTGTTGGATCGTGAGCGAGACATGTGTATGTGTGAACCAGGGAGATATAAGGCCAGCTTTTGGCTTAAGGTCATGAGCATCTTTTTATGTGGTTCGGGGTTGTGGCTGGATTTCATGCACGCTTGTTTGGTTGCTACTGGTGAAAAAGAAAGCCCACTGGCTGGGTGTCTCTTGCACTTTAATTAGCCTCGGTTGAACTCCAGACCTTTATTAATCGCAAGTAGTATGGCCTGCTTAATCGATTTCGAACGCTTAGCCGCGTTCTCGGTCAAGTGCCACGAGGCCAACAACAACATGGATGGATATTAGCGGCATTAAATAATTGATGCATGGATTGATTGATGGGATGTCACATGCGTTTTGCCCGCCTGTGCATGAACTAAACACTTCAAAGCACCACACAAGCATCCGGCTGTGAAGAAATGTTTTACATCTCATCCACACACCAGCAAAGACTTACTTATCCATCAAGGCATGAGGGTCAGGCCGAAACCAAACTGACCAATAAAGTTTGAGAGAGATTGAGGAGCCCCGGAAGCAGTAGTGGTGTCAGATAATGAGAGGGGAGCGAGGATATTCCATCCGTCCGATAAAGCAAGGTATGTAAATTTTTTAGAAGTCAAACTTTGGAAACTGTGATCAAGTTTACGAATAAATGTTATTTATATCTCACAATACCAAAGATACATCATAGAAAAACTACATTTCATGGTGAATCTAATGGTATATATTAGCCAGACTAGATGTAATTCTTTTTCTCCGACGTACATGGTCAAACTTTGCGGATGTTTGACTTCTTCAATAAATCTATGTGCTATTAGCGGAGGAGAGTGCCTCGGTAAATTTTGATGCAGATCAAGTAATGCGTGTGAAGGAGAAATGAGTAAGTGTGCAAAAAGAGTATGTTTGTGAAAGAGAAAGTGACAACAAACGATAAATTAGGAGAGAGTGTGTGTTTTTCGCTTTCTTATGCTTGAACATATCACGCATGCATCTCCTCCGAGATGGAAAAGCGAGGAAGCGCAGGAGATACACTAAGATAGCTAGTGTGTGATTGTTTGGCAAGCAGGAGAGAGAGACACTCTCAGAAAGCACATGCCCAATAGAGGTCTCGCCAACAAGGAAAAAAAAGGTCGAGAGGGACACATGGATGGCATGGACGCATGGGGAGGGAGAGAGGGTGTGTTTGTGATAGAGAGATCCCCTAGATCGTGAGGGACTATGGGTGGGAGATCGAGGAGTGTCTTGCGCCGATAGAAAGATGCCCCGAGAGAAATCGAGATAGACCATGCACATGTTTGTGATGGAGACTCAAGATTAGCTAGTCATATACATATAGGGGATCATGCGTGGCCTTACAATTGAGTGAGAGACCATCATACTTGGCTAGCCTGGGCATGAGATTGTGTGTGTGTGTGTGTGCGTGTGAGATGGAGAGAGAAATCGAGGGGAGAGAGATAGAGGTTTTAGATGGGCTTATCGAAAAGAGAAAGGGAGATATGCATCTCAGAGTGTGTGACCCAGGTGGATGGAGAGTCGAGAGAGGGGGGAAGAGCTCCGAGACGACATAGTGGTGCGTGAGAGAGTTAACGGCAAAGAGCCAAGGAATCAGGTGTGTAAAGGCATTGATGAGTGCACCCAAGATATCTAGCTTGGACTAGCTAGAGTATCATACATAGGTGTATGAGAGAGACCTATAGATGGTGTATATGAATGCAGACCCAGAAAGCACCCCCCACACACACAATAAGAGAGAGAGAGAGAGAGAGAGAGAGAGAGAGAGAGAGATAGAGATATAGAGATAAAGGGAGAGAGAGGTGCTAACAAGGTTTTGTGTACGATGTATGTGCATAAAATTGAAGATTGTCACGAGAGAGAGAGAGAGAGAGAGAGAGAGAGAGAGAACAGGAGTCCTGAGAGAGGGAGGTCACATGGCGTTTATGCATCAAAGACTGATATAAACCATGTTTCGATATAAACTTGCATTCAAATATTTAAATTGGAGAACATGTTGTCTCGCAATCCACACATGAATGAATATATGCGTATATCAAACAAGTTCATTAATTTGACTTTTCAACATGTTCATGGAGTACTATAACACCCATGTACAACATGCTACTCGATTGAGGTGTTCAATTTTGGATTTAGCTCACTATTTTGACCTAACCGAAGGAGCTAGTTCATTGAATCGAGAGATATTTCATTTTGGGTTTGCTTTCAGGCGTTTTTGAGTGGGGTCAACTATTTGTCATATAGTAAATCGCGAAAGCACCCAGTACATGTAAAACATATTATTCTTTAGCATCATCTCTCCATCTAAAAAGAAGTGGCAAGCTAATATTTCAAAATTTGAGTCGAATCGACTTGGTGAGGTAGACGTGGATGCTCGTTCTCCCAAAATTTGAACGAATCAAGAACATCCTCTCTCCGCTTTGGTGGAATTAGAACCCAGCAAATAAATGGGAGACGCGAAATTACCGTCCTATGTGGGACACGCATCAATTGGCCGTTGCCAGGCATCGAGGTAGGTTCAGAACTTCATCCAAGCCGCTTCTCCTAGCCGAAATGACATGTGTCAATAATTTATAAACCATATCGGTAAAACACGCTCTCCTCGCCTCGAATAGCTCCGCCCACTATTTCAAAACACGCTCTCCTCACCGAAAATCGCTTTCGCGCCACTATAGATCAAAACACGCCCTCCTCGGCCTCAAATCGCTTCCGCCCACTATTTGGGGAGAAGCAAAGCATTTACTCTACTATCCCCGACCTCAAGGTACACAGACCCAGGTCGAGAAGCCTATAGGCAAGGGTAGAACTCAGAATCTCCCCTCACATTTCTGCACAAATGCATAGTAAGACATGGTTCCACTCCTCCCAATCCCCCCCCGCCCCATTACCATACCTCGGGCGCCAAATCACCTTCTCCCGGGAAGCTCCGTTCTCCCGAGCCGAAATCTCTCGGCCCCACCTACATGGCGCCCATCAAGCACTAATTACTGTACCGCCCTACCCTCCCTAATGCCGAGACGCTGTCCACCGCCGCTCAGGCACTCGGGCCGTGTGCCTCTTACTCCGTGCTCTTGGTGTTGCCTCGACGACGGTCGCGTGAACTGCATCGTGAGCCGATTCCCACCCCACTGCTGTTCACGGCTACCGAGCAGCTCCAACTTTGGATCCTCCAGAGTCCTCAAGGCCAGCATCCACAGAGTCATTTAATCGTGACATCGCTATTTCTCGCCACGGCTGTTACTGCAACCAAGCCCGCCTTCACCGACCGGGGTAGCCGGACTCCGCTTACTTCACCATGCCACGAATAGGTCGCACCCTCATCCGAAATCACTTTATTTAGGCGTCATTGTCCGAATTTTATTCGGGCCAATCGATTCCCAATGGGAAGCAGCACCCCTCGAGCTGGAGCTCCCTAGGCTTGCCACCGTTGGTGTCTAATGTAAGTGCGGGCCGCAAGTTCGGCCATGAAGCAACGCTTAGATGGCTATCTTTTAGAGTTGCGTGGGTTGAAGGTACCGCCGCCACGGATCTGGATGACGGGAGTCTTTGTGGATTGGCCGGGCGGGGAGCGGGGTTTGGCGAGGGCCACTTGACGGCCGGAAGCAGGTACTGCTTTGCTGCCGTTGGTCACCTGGCTCTTCGGGAAGATTCCACCGATCTCGGTCAGGGAGGCACAAGACGGCCATCAAGCCATCCGGTGTAGATCGGGACAGTACCAAAATAAAATAAAATCGCAGTGACCCCAATTTAGTCTTGGGCAACAATGTATCGTGTGACCACTCTACATCTTTGCCGTTGATCTCTTAGTGTATTTCTTTGGATCAAAGAGATATGTCGTTCTTAACATTATCACGTTAGCTGCATCTTCGCATTACGCCCGATCTTCCGACTCACCACAGCTGCTCCAACAAGGGAAGCATACACTTAAGGAGCTGCAGTTCCCCACTCAGCCTTCCCCGCATCGAATGCGCCGCGTGCCCAGAGCATGGACAGCCACAACAACTGCAGGGCCATCGACAAGTCAGCACATGATGCTCACTCCTATGGATGGCAGCCAAATAGGTTGTACCCTCATCTTACTTAAAAAACATTTATGGCTTTGTTATTCATTTAAGCATCAAAAATAGATCATCACATTTGACTGTATGTTCATGTTGATCTCTTATGGGTCTTGTTCAGAGTTCATGCTATTCCATAGTTCACTAAGATACTTGTTCTTTAGGTAGTACTTATTTGTTCCATAGTTATCATCCATCACCAATGCTATCCCACGGGCTGGTGATTATAGTATTATACCACTTCTAGTATTACCTATGTTGTTCTTTAATACTTTTGTGTGCCATCTAGTTAATCTCGGTACAAGCGATACATATTCTCGTAGCTTTCATCCGTGTTCTCCTTTAGTTTATGAGAGACCTGTTACCGCTAGTTAACCCTAGTCCTACTATTTATGCCGTCTCCTGAGTGCACTCATTTACATAAATCTAACTACTAGTTGTCTTCCATGCATGTTAGATATAATTGCACACACTGATATATCCACAAGAACCTCACGGAGCAATGTAAAGGCCAATAAACTTGATGTCAATGATACCCAATATGATGGAACATGTAAAGGCGGTTCTTGAAGACTTGCGGAAAGATGATGAATCCTCTTCACCCCACAAGGTCCTTGCTCTAACTTGGCCCGTGATATGGGTACTACATGCATATAATGTCCTCGGAGTGTATCTACTCTGTTGCAATGCCATGTGCTTAGCATACTGATCATGCATGTAAATATGTCATGCCTTCCTGCTTTCTCAAAGACTTATTCCATTCATGATAACATGTTTTCAAATTCATAGCATCTTGTCATTCTACTCTATCGCAATGCCATCTGCTTAATTTGGACATCATGCTTCTGAATATCTTATGCGTTGTTATTCATCAGTATGTACTTCATCTGTCTACCATACCATGTTTTTTTACATTGAAGTGCTGTTATAGTGCTCTGTTGCAATGCCATCTTATTTTCCCAATCATACACGTGTATGTTGCCTTAGTTATTTCTGTACGTATTTCGCTAGCATATAGTTTTACATTCAACTAGTGTTTTTTTTTGCCGTGTTGTCTTGTCGTATCCCTAGCTCTTACACCATACTCCCTCCGTCGGATTACATGTTGTCGAAATGGATAAAAAGGATGTATCTAGGACCGAAATTTACTTAGACCCATCCATTTTTTACGGATGGAGGGAATACATGTCAATATGTCATGCCTTTTCATTCTTCAAACCCTATTCCATCTCTCTCTCTGCTGTCGCATGTTTTATAATTAAAGCACCATTCTTCTATACAAGGCATGCAAGGGGAAGAAGACTATGTTAGAATCTAAAGGGTTACAAACAAGTCCTTTGCAAAAGATCCAAACGCCAGGAGATAATAAACCAAATCCATTTTTATAGATCTTTGCTCATTATTGCAGAGAAACCCAACTCCTCACCGATAATAAGCAGATTCCCATGGCTAAAGAACTAGTGCTCGCCCAAATGAGCAAAAAATATGTCAACTCAATTCTAAGAAGCGTGTGCGTATCCTTGCATCATGAATTTTATAGCATGCTGATCATATTTTCTACATGTTTCTTACCCATCTCTCTTTTAGAAAATAAGCTTAACAGATAGAAGAATTTCTGCAATGGTATCGCTTTTGAGGAAAGATTCTTGCGAGAATTCTCTATGCCCAATGTAGATGTAAGTACCTGTTGTATATCACTATATTTTTACATCAGCATGTATTTTGTTAATCGCGTGAATCCAACCTTTATTTGATCTAAATTTAGTTGAGCAAAAATGTATGATTAAAAGGCCACAATGTTGATTTTTGTAAGGAAAATTGCACGGTAGTTTTGCATCCTTGAGCCGCATGAGTGTACTATCTCATATCAAAGGGTTTGAATACTTTGGTTCTGCAGTTGGGTTTTTCGTTGTTTTTTCCCTGTGTTGTCTGTCGTCGTATCCCTAGCTCTTACATCATACTCCTCCATCCGGATTAAATGTCGCAGAAATGGATAAAACTGGATGTATCTAGAACTGAAATACGCCTAGACCCGTCCATTTATTTCCGGATGGAGGAATACATGTCAATATGTCATGCCTTTCTATTCTTCAAGACCTATTCCATCTCTCTGTCAGTAGCATGTTTTATAACCGAATCACCATTCTTCTATATAAGGCATGCAAGGGAAGACGGCTATGTTAGAATACGAAGGGTTACAAACCAGGTCTTTGCAAAAGATCCAAACGCCAGGAGATAATAAACCAACTCCATTTTCATAGATATTGCTCCAAAGACAGAGAAAACCCAAGTCCCAATCGATAATAAGCGATTCCAATGGCCAAAGAACTAGTCCGCTCCAAAGGCGTTAGCAAAAGAATGTCAACTCCATTCTAAGAAGGCGTGTGTATCCTCGCATCATGAAATTTTATAGCATTACGATCATATTTTCTACATGTTTCTTACACATCTCTCTTTTTGAAAATAAGGTTAAACGATAGAAGACTTCCTCCATTGGGATCATATTCGAGGAAAATATCTCGCTGGGAATTCTACGTGCGGCTCCAATGTCGATGTAAGTACTGTTGTATATCACTATATTTTTACATCAACATGTATTTTGTTAATCGGCATGAATCTAACCTTTATCTGATCTAAAATTAGTTGTAGCAAAATGTTAAAGGCACCAATGTTGATTTTATGTAAGGAAAACCGCACAGTAGTTTTGCATACTTCGAGCTGCATGAATGTACTATCTCATATCACTTAACATTACTAAATTGTAGTGCTTCTCCGGTTGCCCATTCATTCATTGTGTCAATGTTGCTTTCATTACTACCTTACCGGCTGATGATAGCTGTGCCATATTGTGTTAATTTGGTGTAGGCTAGTTGCCCAAACGTTCGTTGTCAATGTTGCTTTCCTATTATCGACTTGGCCAATGATAGCAATGCTAGTGTGTTAATTTTGTGCAGCCGTTGAAGATAAGAAGACAAACTCTCAAAACAAAGAAGGCAACCCCATTGTTTCTTTCCGAAAGAATCTAGGCCGTAATATGGAAATAACTCATGATTAATCTTTTTGGTTCCCGTCCTAATTTATGTTATGATGCAGTTGGTGAGACACTCTCCACTATCAATAATACATGTTCGCCAAGATCGCCATCTGAATCTGCTCAAGGTATCCTCTCGTCTCGAATGCAACGGAATAAATGTATGTTTGTAGAACCAATTAATGGCTGAAGCAATGATGGAAATGGTGAATGAATCAGAGGTGCAGAGTCGTATGACACAACAAGCTCGATCAATGTTTTCAGAGAAAGTGTAGCAAAGCAGAAAAGAACTTGCCAACATGCTTATGGGCGTCATCTGTCTCTTGAGGTTGCAGATTGTGGCGTTGTAGATGGTTAGGTTCTCGCTTATTTATTTGCACCGGCATCAATCTTTGATTGCCCAGTGGATGTAATTTCCTATAGTATATCTTTGGATGTGCAACGTTATTCCCTGTCTGCCGTACCTTTGCGTGATCGGTTTTGGTCCTGTGCATAATTGCTGTCGTAATGGGCTCAAATTATCTAATTTGGCCGAAAGACATGTACGTATTTAACTTTAGTGGGCCCATTAAGTTAATGGTCCGTTATTAGGCCGAAAGTTAATGGTCGGCCCTCTTACCTCCCGCTGGTCGTTAACGAGCCCGACATCAAGCGGAGCAACAGTGGCCCGATTCATTTCACAGCCGTTAATAAAGGCCGTTACTAAGTTTGGGCTACATATGGCCCAACTATATTATGAGCCTTTAGCAGGCCGAAGAGACAATGGGCTTGTCTTTGGACCCCATGGGCCACTAAGAGGCCGAAAGTCGTCGTATTGTAAATGGCCCAATCAGTGTTGTGGGGCCTTTAGCGAGCCGAAGAGAAAGCAAGGCGGTATTGGACCATGAAGAGCATGGGCCGTTAAAAGGCCAAAACTAAGGTCCGACTACAAATGGCCCAACTCATTTATGGTCCGTTAACAGCCCGAAAGGCACACGGGGGCGGAATTGGCCCAACACTTAAATGGGTAGCTAAAAGGCCAAACTTCGTGTCCGACTACAAATGGCCCAACCGATTTATGGGCCACACCAGTCGAAAGTGACACCGCCGTAAAATTGGCTGGCCCAACACTTAAATGGGCCGCTAAAGGCGTCAAAACTCGTGTCCGACAACAAATGGCCCATCGCATTTATGGGCCGTCAATGCGTCGAAGACACACCAGGCCGTAAACTAGCCCAACATTTAAATGGGTCGCTAAAAGGCCGAAAGATGTACATCCTAAAAATTGGCCCATCCATTAAATGGGCCTTTAATAGGCCGAAATCTCATCGGGCCGATATTGAGCCCAAATACATAGCGGGCTATTAACGGGCTCGAACTGACGATGGGCTGCAATGGTCTCAAATCTTTAACGGCCATCGACGGTCGTAATTGGCACATCTCGTATGGGCCATGGGCTTAAAATGGACTCGACACAAGTAGGCCTTATATGGGCTGGCTCGCTAATTTTACCACTGGCCGGGCCTTTTTCACTGTGAATGGGCCTCTGTTGGGCCATGCCACGTGTTGGCGTATCATAGGCGCCATCCGTCCAATGAGTGGATGACATCTGTCCCAACGATGAGCCGACATCGCAGTTTTCCTCGCCAATGATGATTTTACACGGAAAATCCCCATTGGTCGGGGCGATTAACGGGTTATCGGATCCAAAAACCGACTCGATAGCTTAACGGCGTTCGCGTTCACGTTGGATGCCACGTGTCGGTCAGCCTTGAGGAAAGCACTTCGCGGACGACGATTTATCGTCATGGAAGTGGACACTTCGTGATGATAATTTTGGTAATGTCATGGAACACTTCTACCACAAAGCACGTATGACTATCTTGATTCTGTCATAATTTGTCATGGATGTACATGCATGACAAAAAACGCGACCTACTGTGACAAACACGTATCATCACGGAAGTGTATTTTTTTGTAGTGCTAGCTCCAGTTCATCAATGTAATGTAGGCATGTATTCCGAATATAGTCATACGTGCTTATGGAAAAGAACTTGCATGACATCTTTTGTCCTACCATCCCGTGGGAGCGGGGTCCTATTGGAAACTGAGGGATATTAAGGCCTCCTTTTAATAGAGTACCAGACCAAAGCACACCATGGAATCGACATTTTCCCATTCGCCAGAGTCTTTGCCCGCTTAGCGGACGACAAAGAAGCTCTTCGCCATCACCACCGAAAAGTTAACGGCAAAGAAATGGCGGAATGACAAAGAAGCTCTTTGCCATGCGCCATTTCTTTGCCGTCCGCCACCGACGGCCAAGAGGGAGGTGGCCCCACCCACCCGCCCGTTTAAAAAACTTCACCCACCTCTTTTCAGCTCCGCTAGCGAGGCAAAGAGAGAAAACCAGACGGCAAGAAGAGCGGCGGACGGGTAAAGAGTCGAGTAACTAACGGACGCCACCCCGCGTTATCTCTCTTATCTTCCTCTCTTCCTCTCTCCTACCCGACGCCCGCCCTAGTTAGATCCACCGCCGCCGCCTTGCCGGTGCCGCCCGTGGCTGCGCGCGCCCATACGCACTGCCAGCCCGTCGCCCACGACCCTCCGCCCCACCACACCCGCCGACGCCTGCCGCCCCACCACCCTCTGCCTCCCGCTGGGCGCCTTGGCCATCCTCACTCCTACCGCCCGCCTCCTTCGCCCGCCGCCCCGCCCGCACCCTTGGTCGCCGCCTACCACCCTCCGCCCCCCCACCCGCCGACTCCCGTCGCCCGCCACCGCCGCGCGCCGCCCGCCAGCCGGTGCCCCCGCCGACCGTCCCATTTCTCCTAAGTGAGGGACTACTACTTTTTTCTTCTATTTTTCATTTTTTGCTGTTTAATTGTTAGTGCTAGATTGTGTTAGTGATAGTGTTAGAAAAGAATTAGAAGTAGTAGAAGAAGTAGAAGTAGTAGAAAGATGAAAAAGAAGAAGAAGAAAAGAAGTAGAAGAAGTAGAAGAAGAAGAAAAGAAGAAAGCGAAAAGAAGTAAAAAATTAGAAAAAGATGAAAGAAGAAGAAGAAGAAAGGAAAGAAGAAGAAGAAGAAAAGAAAGAAGAAGAAGGATAGAAGGAAACACCCTCACCCTCGGCCCCAACACCACACCCCTCGACCTCGACCCCGATTAATAATTCTACCCCTGACCCCTAATTCTACACCCCTAATTTCGACACCACACCCTAATTCTCGACCACGACACCCGGACACCCTCGACACCAATTTTATAGCCCATTTAGTTCTTATATTTTTGAATTATTAGTTAGGTCATATATTTTTCGATTTTGTTATGAAAACATCATATATAATTGTGTTGATCGGGTTGATTTAAATGTGCAGTTTGTTTGATCTTGCGAGGTTTGGCGTTCGATGACCTGCGCCACGGCGTTTGACGAGCTCTGCCCCTTCGTTCGTGGGTGAGCACAAATGACATGTCCTCCTCCCCATTAATTATTTGCTTCGTTCCTGTTACGTGCCGATGAAATTTGATAGCTAGCTATATATGTGTCTTGAATCATCAAGATAAGTAACCAATATGTGTCTCCTGCTCGAAAGCGTCATAGTTATAAATATGCATGCATTTGCATATTTATAACCTTGATTCTTCCGAATTGTCCAACACTATCCATGGACAGCCCGAGTATGTGTAGATTGGGTTCATATTCCCATATGCTTTGCTCCGGATCCGACGCATAAATTTCGTCAGTGCCTCCCTTGCTTCATGATTAATGCAATTCATTCATCATGCTAGCTTGAGCCCTTTAATTACTAATTTACTTTGTTTCTCTCTTTCAGGCATGCTACAATAAGACGGATAAGGTGCCAGAGGGGTACGACCTGTATGCCATGGCCCACACTGCCTCTTACAAGCAAGTCAAGGGGAAGGCGAGGAAAGGGGAGGAGTTTAACCCGAGCCAGATTCCCTACAATCCAGAGCAGGTGATGATATCTAGTGGCGGGAGGTCCGTGGCTCCATAGCCATTGATCCGGTAGATTGCTCCTCGAGACCACTTCTGGGTCGCCTTTAATTTGAATGGACGTTACTTTGCTAGTCTTAACATTTGAGTGTCATCATGCTAACGAAACATTGGCAATGATCTTTGGTGCAGCGGAACTCCACACAAGCATCACACGATCCTTCTCCAGCTACTGGCACGAGCCAGCCTGCTCCCACACCTCCATGATCAAGGTAAGTTTCTCTAGTTTTTTGCTTAACAAGTGCATAAAGACCTAGACTTAGCTTTATTTCCTCCAATATGCTTACCTTAATGACCTAGAGTTAGCTTCTTTTCCTCCAAAATGACTTAATAAGCTTATCGACCTCCAAAACCAGCCATTTTACCTAAGTTAGCTCTAAAACGATCTATACTTAGCTTTGTTTCCTCCAAAATGACCTAAGTTAGTTATAATATGCTTAGTTAACTAGGTTTGCTCAATAATGACATGTACTTAGCTTACTTATGTAAAAAAACGGCATAATTAGCTTAGTTAGCTCATAAACGATCCATTTTACCTACGTTATCTCTAAAATGATGCTTTTTTACCTAAGTTAGCTCATAAACGATCCATTTCACCTAAGTTACCTCACAAACGATGGCATGCTTCTTCTTCTAGTCTTCTTCTTCTAGTCACCTTTTCCTAACTTTCTTATTTGCCATTTTGCAGATTTCATTCACTTCTCGGAAGCTAGCTTGCTATGATGGAGTGCTTGTTTTTTATTTCATTCTCTTCTAGTATTCTTCTAGCTTGCTACGATGGAACTTGCTATCTTGATGAAACTTTGCATTGTAATATGTGTGTGCAACTTCCTAATGGTTGCAACTTATGTGTATGTGCAACTTGCTATGTATGAATGGATGGAACTATATATGTATGTACGATGAAACTTATGTGTCGTTAAATAGCCCTCGTGAAATATATCTATATATGTCATATATATTTGCCGTGAAAATTGTTGGATTTAAAAGACATGTAAAAAGAATCAATATGTCAGGGCTCTTTGTCAGTTCGCCATCGACGGCAAAGGGCTCTTTGCCATCAGCCGATGGACGGCAAAGAGGCCACGCGTGGCAGTAATCAGAGCTTCGGGAGGCTGACCAATTTTTGGTCGATTTGGTTTGCCGCCGAGACAAAGAGAAAAAAACTTTGCCTATCGCGGCGCAGACGGCAAAGGCTCGCCAGATGTAGTGACGCCGGTCGACATCATTCGCCAGGACAAGAAAGGCTCGCCGTTAACCACCTAACGGAGTAATAGCGCATTTATTGTCGCTCTGCATTCTTTGCTACCACGGTGATGGCAAAGAGCCCTTTGCCGTTACCGCCCGGGCATTTACGACATAACGTAGTTCTTAGCCGCCCGTGCATTTTGTCAGTCCCTTTTGCCGTCCGCGGCGGACGGCAAATACCTTTGCCGTCCGCCATGGCAGATGGCAAAGTAGATGATTCCTATAGTGGCATTAGCACATAGTGAATACATGAACTCCTCAAACTACGGTAATCATCGGTAAGTATCCCGATTATTGTCACTTCGGGGTTAACGGATCATAAAACATAATAGGTGACTATAGACTTGCAAGATAGGATCAAGAACTCACATATATTCATGAAAACATAATAGGTTTAGACTTGAAATCATGGCACTCGGGCCCTAGTGACAAGCATTAAGCATAGCAAAGTCATAGCAATATCAATCTCAGAACATAGTGGATACTAGGGATCAAACCCTAACAAAACTAACTCGATTACATGGCAAACCTCATCCAACCCATCACCGTCCAGCAAGCGAATGATGGAATTACTCACACACGGTGACACGTCTCCGTCGTATCTACTTTTCCAAGAACTTTTGCCCTTGTTTTGGACTCTAACTTGCATGATTTGAATGGAACTAAGCCGGATCGACGCCGCTGTTTTCACAGACTTTTACATGGTGTTATTTATGTGCGTAAACAAAAGTTCTCTAATGACCGAAACTCCACTAACGCCTATTTGGAAATAATAAAAATCCTTGCAAAAGATGAAGACCAGTGGGGGCCCACACTCCCAGCCACGAGGGTGGGGCGCCCCTAGGGCGTGCCCCTACCTCGTGGGCCCCTAGAGCTCCTCCACCTCAACTCCAACTCTATATATTTGCTTTTCAGGGAGAAAAACCAAAGAGAAGGATTCATCGTGTTTTACGATCGGAGCCGCCAAGCCCTAAACCTCTCTCGGGAGGGCTGATCTGAGTCCGCTCGGGGCTCAGAGGGGGATTCGTCGCCATCATCATCATCAAACATCCTCCATCACCAATTTCATGATGCTCACCGCCGTGCGTGAGTAGTTCCATCATAGGCTTAATGGACGGTGATGGGTTGGATGAGATCTATCATGTAATCGAGTTAGTTTTGTTAGGGTTTGATCCCTAGTATCCACTATGTTCTGAGATTGATGTTGCTATGACTTTGTTATGCTTAATGCTTGTCACTAGGGCCCGAAAGTGCCATGATTTCAGGTCTGAACCTATTATGTTTTCATGAATATATGTGTGTTCTCTTGATCCTATCTTGCAAGTCTATAGTCACCTACTATGTGTTATGATCCGCAACCTCAAGTGACAATAATCGGGACCACTCCTAGTGATGACCATAGTTTGAGGAGTTCATGTATTCACTATGTGCTAATGCTTTGTTCCGTACTCTATTAAAAGGAGGCCTTAATATCCCTTAGTTTCCATTAGGACCCCACGCTGCCACGGGAGGGTAGGGACAAAAGATGTCATGCAAGTTCTTTTCCATAAGCACGTATGACTATATTCGGAATACATGCATACATTACATTGATGAATTGGAGCTAGTTCTGTGTCATCATATGTTATGATTGTTACATGATGAACCGCATCCGGCATAATTCTCCATCACCGATCCAATGCCTACGAGCTTTTCACATATTGTTCTTCACTTATTTACTTTTCCGTTACTTTTGTTACCGTTACCACTACTATCATATTACTTTGCTGCAGATACTAAGTTATCCAGGTGTGGTTGCATTGACAACTCAACTGCTAATACTTGAGAATATTCTTTGGCTCCCCTTGTGTCGAATCAATAAATTTGGGTTGAATACTCTACCCTCGAAAACTGTTACGATCCCCTATACTTGTGGGTTATCAAGACTATTTTCTGGCGCCGTTGCCGGGGAGCATAGCTCTATTCTTTGAGTCACTTGGGATTTATATCTGCTGGTCACTATGAAGAACTTGAAAGACGCTAAGACAACAATTTATCCCTCAACTACGAGGGTGTTGGGGAACGTAGCAGAAATTCAAAATTTTCCTACGAGTCACCAAGATCAATCTAGGAGATTCTAGCAACGAGAGAGAGGGGAGTGCATCTTCATACCTTTGAAGATCGCTAAGCGGAAGCGTTCATGAGAACGGGGTTGAAGGAGTCGACTCGTCGTGATCCAAATCAATGGAGATCCTAGTGCCGAACGGACGGCACCTCCGCTGCTCAACACACGTCTGACAGCTCCTGGACGTCTCCCACGCCTTGATCCAGCAAGGAGAGAGGGAGAGGTTGAGGAAGACTCCATCCAACAGCAGAGACAACGGTGTGGTGGTGATGGAGGAGCGTGGCAATCTCTTGCAGGCTTCGCCAAGCATCACAAGATATGAGGAGAAAGAGAGGAGGGCTGCACCAATAGGCGAGAGATCAAATCGTGTGTGTTATGGGCAGCCCTAGGCCTCACTATATATAGGGAGAGGGAGGGCTGCGCCCCATCTAGGGTTTCCACCCCAAGGGGTGCGGCCAGCCCTAGATGGGGCTTGGGAGGCGTGCCAAGAGGGAGGAGAGGGAGGCGCCCACCAGATGGGCCTTAGGGCCCATCTGGACTAGGGTTTGCCTCCCACTCATCCTTGCGCCTTGGGCCCCTTGTAGAAGCACCAGCCCTCCTAGGGGCTGGTCCCTCCCACACTTGGCCCACGCAGCCTTCGGGGCAGGTGGCCCCACTTAGGACCCCGGACCATCCGGTGGTCCCAGACATTACCACCGATATCGCCCAAAACTTTTCCGGTATACCAAAACAGGACTTCCCATATATAAATCTTTACCTCCGGACCATTCTGAACTCCTCGTGACGTCCTGGGATCTCATCCGGGACTCGAACAACATTCGGTAACCACATACAAGCTTCCTTTATAACCCTAGCGCCACCGAACCTTATGTGTAGACCCTACGGGTTCGGAGACATGCGACATGACCGAGACGTTCTCCGGTCAATAACCAACAGCGGGATCTGGATACCCATGTTGGCTCCCACATGTTCCACGATGATCTCATCGGATGAACCACGATGTCAAGGATTCAATCAATCCCGTATTCAATTCCCTTTGTCTACCGGTATAGTACTTGCCCGAGATTCGGTCGTCGGTATCCCGATACCTTGTTCAATCTCGTTACAGGCAAGTCTCTTTTACTCGTTGCGTAACACATCATCCCGTGATCAACTCCTTGATCACATTGTGCACATTATGATGATGTCCTACCGAGTGGGCCCATAGATACCTCTCCGCTTACGGAGTGACAAATCCAGTCTCGATTCGTGCCAACCCAATGCAGACACTTTCGGAGATACCTGTAATGCACCTTTATAGCCACCCGATTCACGTTGTGACGTTTGGTACACCCAAAGCATTCCTACGGCATCCTGGAGTTGCACAATCTCATGGTCTAAGGAAAAGATACTTGACATTAGAAAAGCTTTAGCATACGAACTACGATCCGTGCTAGGCTTAGGATTGTCTTGTCCATCACATCATTCTCCTAATGATGTGATCCCGTTATCAACGACATCCAATGTCCATGGTCAGGAAACCGTAACCATCTATTGATTAACGAGCTAGTCAACTAGAGGCTTACTAGGGACATGGTGTTGTCTATGTACCCACACATGTATCTCGAAGTTTCCTATCAATACAATTATAGCATGGATAATAAGCGATTATCATGAACAAGGAAATATAATAATAACTAATTTATTATTGCCTCTAGGGCATATTTCCAACAGTCTCCCACTTGCACTAGAGTCAATAATCCAGTTCACATCGCCATGTGATCAACGATCGATAGGTCACATCGCCATGTGACCAACATCCAAAGAGTTTACTAGTGTTACGTAAACTAGTTCACATCATCATGTGATTAAGACTCAATGAGTTCTAAGGTTTGATCATGTTTTGCTTGTGAGAGAGGTTTTTAGTCAACGGGTCAGAACCTTTCGTGATCCGTATGCATTTCTCGCATAATTCTCCATGTCATATTGTAAATGCTGCTTCCACGCCTCCACTTGAACCTTATTCCAAAATGGTTGCTCCACTATAATTATCCGGTTTGCTACTCAGAGTCATTCGGATAGGTGTTAAAGCTTGCATCGACGTAACCCTTTACGTCGAACTCTTTATCACCTCCATAATCGGTAGAAACATGTCCTTATTTACTCCAAGGACAATTTTGACGCTGTCCAATGATCCATTCTGGATCATTCTTGTACCCCTTGATCGACTCATGGCAAGGCACACTTCGGTCGGTACACAGCATAGCATACTATAGAGCCTATGTCCGAAGCATAGGGGGCGACCTTCGTCCTTTCTCTCTATTCTACCGTGGTCGAGAGCTTTAACTCTTAACTTCATACCTTACAACTCAGGCAAGAACTCCTTCTTTGATCGATCCATCTTGAACACCTTCAAGATCATGTCAAGGTATGTGCTCATTTGAAGTATTATTAAGCATTTTTGATCTATCCTTATAGATCTCGATGCTTAATGTTCAAGTAGCTTAATCCAGGTTTTCTATTGAAAAACATCTTTCAAATAACCCTATATGCTTTCCAGAAATTCTACATCATTTCTGATCATCAATATGTCAACAACATATACTCGTCAGAAATTCTATAGTGCTCCCACTCACCTCTTTTGAAATGCAAGTTTCTCATAAACTTTGTATAAACCCAAAATCTTTGATCATCCTATCAAAGTGCATATTCCAACTCCGAGATGCTTACTCCAGTCCTTAGAAGGATTGCTGGAGCTAGCATACCTTTTAGCATCCTTAGGATTGACAAAACTTTTCCGATTGTATCACATACAACCTTTCCTTATGAAAACTAGTAAGGAAACTTCGTTTTGACATCCATCTCGCCAGATTTCATAAATGCAGCTTGTGCTAACATGATTCCGACGGACTTAAGCATCGCTACGGATGAGAAAATCTCATCGTAGTCAACTCCTTGAACTTGTGAAAACTCTTCGCCACAAGTCGAGCTTCATAGAAGGTGACATTACCGCCCATGTCCGTCTTCTTCTTAAAGATCCATTTATTTCAATGGCTTGCCGATCAACGGGCAAGTCCACCAAAGTCCAAGCTTTGTTACGATGCATGGATCCTATCTCGGATTTCATGGCTTCTAACCATTTGTCGGAATTTGGGCCCACCATCGCTTCTCCATAGCTCAGAGGTTCATTGTTGTCTAGCAACATGACCTTCAAGACAGGATCACCGCATTCACTCAAGCAGTCCGCATCCTTGTCACCCCACGAGGTATGGTAGTGACTTGATCCAAAACTTCATGATCACTATCATAAGCTTCGACTTCAATTGGTGTAGGTGCCACAGGAACAACTTCCCGTGGCTGCTACACACCTGTTGATGTGACGGTTCAATAACCTCATCAAGTCTCCACCATCCTCCCACTCAACTTTTCGAGACGAACTTTTCCTCGAGAAAGGACCCGATTCAAGAAACAATCCCTATTGCTTTCGGATCTGAATTAGGAGGTATACCCAACCGTTTTGGGTGTCCTATGAAGATGCATTTGTCCGCTTTGGGTTCGAGCTTATCAACCTGAAACTTTTTCACATAAGCGTCGCAGCCCCAAACCTTTAAGAAATGACAGCTTAGGTTTCTCTAAACCATAGTTCATACGGTGTCATCTCAACGGAATTACGTGGTGCCCTATTAAAGTGAGTGCGGTTGTCTCTAATGCCTAACCCATGAACGATAGTTGTAATTCGATAAGAGACATCATGGTACGCACCATATCCAATAGGTTGCAACTATGATGTTCGGACACACCATCACACTATGGTGTTCCAGGTATTAATTGTGAAACAATTTCCACAAAGGTCTTAATTATGTGCTAAAGCTCGTAACTCAGATATTCATCTCTATGATCATATCATAGACATTCTATCCTCTTGTCACGAAGATCTTAAACTTCACTCTGAAATTACTTGAACCATTCAATAATTCAGACTTGTGTATCAAGTAAATATACTGAACATCTATTCGAATCATCTGTGAAGTAAGAACATAACGATATTCACTGCATGCCTCAAAGACTCATTGGACCGCAAGACATATCAAAATGTGTTACTTCCAACAAGTTGCTACCTTGTTCCATCTTCTTTGAAACCGAGGCTTTTCAAATTATCTTGCCCATGTGGTTTGATTTGCATATCTCAAGTGATTCAAAATCAAGTGAGTCCAAACGATCCATCTGCATGGAGTTTCATCATGCGTATACACCAATAGACATGGTTTCCATGTCTCAAACTTTTCAAAACGAGTGAGTCCAAAAATCCATCAACATGGAGCTTCTTCATGCGTTTTATACCAATATGACTTACATGGCAGTGCCACAAGTACGTGGTACTATCATTACTATCTTATATCTTTTGGCATGAACATGTGTATCACTACGATCGAGATTCAATAAACCATTCATTTAGGTGCAAGACCATCGAAAGTATTATTCAAATAAATAGAGTAACCATTATTCTCCTTAAATGAATAAATCAGATTATGATAGACATAATCCAATCATGTCTATGCTCAACGCAAACACCAAATGATAATTATTCTGGTTTAATACTAATCTTGATGGTAGAGGGAGCGTGCGATGTTTGATCACATCAAAATTGGAAACACTTCCAACACATATCGCCAGCTCTCCTTTAGCTAGTCTCCGCTTATTCCCTAGCCTTTTATTTCGAATTACTAACACTTAGCAACCGAACCGGTATCTAATACCCTGGTGCTACTAGGAGTACTAGTAAAATACACAATAACTTAATGTATATCCAATATACTTCTATCGACCTTGCCAGCCTTCTTATCTACCAAGTATCTAGGGTAATTCTCGCCCAAAGTGGCTGTTCCCCTTATTGCGTAAGCACTTAGTCTTGGGTTTGGGTTCAACCTTGGGTTTCTTCAATCGAGCAAAGAACTGATTTGCCGCTTCATGAAGTGTCCCTTCTTGCCCTTGCCCTTCTTGAAACTAGTGGTTTCACCAACCATCAACAATTGATGCTCCTTCTTGATTTTTACTTTCGCGAGGTCAAACAACGCGAATACCTCAAGGATCGTCATCTCTATCCTTGATATGTTATATTTCATCACGAAGCTCTAGTAGCTTGGTGGCAATGACTTTGGAGAAACATCACTATCTCATCCGGAAGATGAACTCCCACTGATTCAAGTGATTGTTGTACTCAGACAATCTGAGCACAAGCTCAACGATTGAGCTTTTCTCCCTTAGTTTGTAGGCTAAGAAAATCGCCGGAGGTCTCATACCTCTTGACGGGCACGAGCCTGAAATCCCAATTTCAGCTCTCGAAACATCTCATATGTTCCGCGACATTTCAAAACGTCTTTCGTGCCTCAACTCTAAACCGCTTAATCGAACTATCACGTAGTTATCAAACGTGTATGTCCGATGTTTGCAACATCCACAAACGACGCTTGGGGTTCAAAGACACCGAGCGGTGCATTAAGGACATAAGCTTTCTACTGTCCGCATAATCGCTACTTTCAACTTTCAACTATATTTTCTCTAGGAACATATCTAAACAAAGGAACTAAAGCGAAAGCCATTTACATAATTTGCAAAAGGTCTTTTGACTATGTTCAAGATAATCAAGTTCATCTTATGAACTCCCACTCGATAGACATCCCTCTCGGTCATCTAAGTGATTACATGATCCGAGTCAAACTAGGCCGTGTCCGATCATCACGTGAGACGGACTAGTCATCATCGGTGAACATCTTCTTGTTGATCGATATCTACCATACGACTCATGCTCGACCTTTCGGTCTCCGTGTTCCGAGGCCATGTCCGTACATGCTAGGCTCGCCAAGTTAACCCTAGTGTATTGCGTGTGTTTCGAGGCCATGTCAGACATGCTAGGCTCACAACACCCGCTGTATGTGAACGTAAGAATCCATCACACCCGATCATCTCGTGGTGCTTAGAAGCGACCTAACTGTAGCAACGGTGCACGCTTAGGGGAGAACACTTCTTGAAATTGTTGTAAGGGATCATCTTATTTACTACCGTCGTTCTAAGTAAACAAGATGCATAAACATAATAAACATCACATGCAATTATATAGTAGTGACATGATATGGCCAATATCATATAGCTTCATTGATCTCCATCTTCGGGGCTCCATGATCATCATCGTCACCGGCATGACACCATGATCTCCATCATCATGATCTCCATCATCGTGTCTTCATGAAGTTGTCTCGCCAACTATTACTTCTACTACTACGGCTACGGTTAGCAATAAAGTAAAGTAATTACATGGCGTTGTTTAATGACACGCAGGTCATACAATAAATAAAGACAACTCCTATGGCTCCCTGCCGGTTGTCATACTCATCGACATGCAAGTCGTGAATCCTATTACAAGAACATGATCAATCTCATACATCATATATCATTCATCACATTCTTCTTGGCCATATCACATCACATAGCATACCCCGCAAAAACAAGTTAGACGTCCTCTAATTGTTGTTGCATGTTTTACGTGGCTGCTATGGGTTTCTAGCAAGAACGCTTTCTTACCTACGCAAAACCACAACGTGATATGCCAATTGCTATTTACCCTTCATAAGGACCCTTTTCATCGAATCTGCTCGACTAAAGTGGGAGAGATCGGCACCCGTTAGCCACCTTATGCACCAAGTGCATGTCACCGGTGGAACCTGTCTCACGAAGAGTACGTAAGGTCGGTCCGGCCGCTTCATCCCACAATACCGTCAAACAAGATTGGACTAGTAACGGTAAGCATATTGAACAACATCAACGCCCACAACTACTTTGTGTTCTACTCGTGCAAAGAATCTACGTAATAGACCTAGCTCATGATGCCACTTTGTTGGGGAACGTGGCGTAAATTCAAAATTTTCCTACGAGTCACCAAGATCAATCTAGGAGATTCTAGCAACGAGAGAGGGGAGTGCATCTTCATACCTTTGAAGATCGCTAAGCGGAAGCTGCTCATGAGAACGGGGTTGAAGGAGTCAGATTCGTCGTGATCCAAATCACCGGAGATCCTAGTGCCGAACGGACGGCACCTCCGCTGCTCAACACACGTGACAGCCCGGGTGACGCCTCCCACGCCTTTGATCCAGCAAGGAGAGAGGGAGGTTGAGGAAGACTCCATCCAACAGCAGCACAACGGCGTGGTGGTGATGGAGGAGCGTGGCAATCTTGGCAGGCTTCGCCAAGCATCACAAGATATGAGGAGAAAGAGAGGGAGGGCTGCACCAATAGGCAGAGATCAAATCGTGTTATGGGCAGCCCTAGGCCTCACTATATATAGGGAGAGGAGGGCTGCGCCCCATCTAGGGTTTCCACCCCCAAGGGGTGCGGCCAGCCCTAGATGGGGCTTGGGGAGGCGGCCAAGAGGGGAGGGAGAGGAGGCGCCCACTCAGATGGGCCTTAGGCCCATCTCGGACTAGGGTTTGCCCCTCCCACTCATCCTTGCGCCTTGGGCCCTTTGTGGGGGCGCACCAGCCCTCCTAGGGGCTGGTCCCTCCCACACTTGGCCCACGCAGCCTTCTCGGGGTAGGTGGCCCCACTTCAGGACCCCCGACCCTCCCATGGTCCCAGACATTACCGATATCGCCTAAACTTTCCTGCTACCAAAACAGGACTTCCCATATATAAATCTTTACCTCGGACCATTCCGAACTCCTCGTGACGTCCGGATCTCATCCGGACTCAACAACATTCGCAACCACATACAAGCTTCCTTTATAACCCTAGCGCCACCGAACCTTATGTGTAGACCCTACGGGTTCGAGACATGCATATGACCGAGACGTTCTCCGTCAATAACCAACATCGGGATCTCGATACCCATGTTGGCTCCTACATGTTCCACGATGATCTCATCGGATGAACCACGATGTCAAGGACTCAATCGATCCCGTATACAATTCCCTTTGTCTAGCCAGACAGGTATTGTACTTGCCCGAGATTCGATCGTCGGTATCCCGATACCTTGTTCAATCTCATTGCGGCAAGTCTCTTTACTCGCTCAGAACACATCATCCCGTGATCAACTCCTTGATCACATTGTGCACATTATGATGATGTCCTACCGAGTGGGCCCAGAGATACCTCTCCGCTTACGCCGGAGTGACAAATCCCGCCTCGATTTGTGCCAACCCAATGTACACTTTCGGAGATACCGTAATGCACCTTTATAGCCACCCAGTTACGCCAGGATGTTTGGTACACCCAAAGCATTCCTACGGTATCCGGGAGTTGCACAATCTCATGGTCTAAGGAAAAGATACTTGACATTAGAAAAGCTTTAGCATACTAACTACACGATCCGTGCTAGGCTTAGGATTGGGTCTTGTCCATCACATCATTCTCCTAATGATGTGATCCTGCTATCAACGACATCCAATGTCCATGGTCGTGAAACCGTAACCATCTATTGATTAACGAGCTAGTCAACTAGAGGCTTACTAGGGACATGGTGTTGTCTATGTACCCACACATGTATCTGAGTTTCCTATCAATACAATTATAGCATGGATAATAAACGATTATCATGAACAAGGAAATATAATAATAACTAATTTATTATTGCCTCTAGGGCATATTTCCAACAGAGGGGAGGTAAGGAACTGCCATCTAGCTCTGCACTTGATTCACCTTCTGTTTTGAGTAAGCTCGCGACACCTAAACCTGCTTCTGCTATTCATTCTGATATGTCGCATGTTATTGATGATGCCACTTTTGCTATGCATAGTACATATGATGAAACTACTTCTATGCTTGATACTACTGTGCCACTTGGTGAATTTCTTGATGAACAAATTGCTAGGGCTAGAGAGAAAGAAATTATTGAAACTGATTATATTGATGAAAGTGATGATGAAGACTTGCCTGTTATTCCTGAGGGTTATGTTGCTTCTTTAGCTATTTTAGCTTGCAAAGATAGATATGAACTCAAGAGATTATTAGCTAAATGGAAGCAGTAATCTCTTAATGGTAGAATGAAACCTGACCCTGCTTTTGCTACTTCACCTATCTGTGTTACCGATAAGGATTATGAATTGTCTGTTGATCCTGATGTAATTACTTTGGTTGAATCTAATCCTTTTCATGGCTATGAATCAAACTGCTAGGCACATCTTACTAAATTAAATGATATAGCCACCCTGTTCACTAATGATGAGAGATCTCGCTACTTTTATATCCTTAAAATATTTCCTTCTCATTAAAGGGTGATGCTAAGATATGGTTTAATTCTCTTGATACCGGTTAAAAGTGTAGTCCCCTGTGATATGATTTATTACTTCTTCGCTAAATATTTCCCCGCTCATAAGAAACAAGCTGATTTGAGGGAAATATACAACTTGTGCAAATTGAAGAAGAGAGTCTCCCACAAGCTTGGGGAGGCTTCTCAAGTTACTTAATGCTTTGCCCGATCATCCTCTTAAGAAAAATGAAATACTTGATATCTTTTATAATGGACTAACCGATGCTTCCATAGATTACCTGGATAGTTGTGCTGGTTCTGTTTTTAGGGAAAGAACACCGAATGAAGCCGAGATCCTATTGAATAATATGTTGACAAATGAAAACAATTGGACACTTCCTGAGCCAGCTCCTGAGCCTATTCTAAACCAACTCCAAAGAAGAGAGGTGTTATATTTCTCGATCTCAAGATATGCAAGAGGCAAAGAAATCTATGAAAGAAAAAGGTATTAAAGCTGAAGATGTTAAGAATTTACCTCCTATTGAAGAAATACATGGTCTTAATCTACCGCTTATTGAAGAAACATATGATCTTAATCCATTACCTATTGAAGAACCTCATGGTCTTGATAACCCAACACAGGTAGTAAAGGTAAATTCTCTCTATAGATTTGATGAAGGTGATATTCCTCACTATAAGTCTGCTAGACAATGCTTAGAATAGTTTGATAATTTTATTGTTAAACAAGAAAACTTCAATGCTTATTTTGGTAGACAATTGAAATACAATTCAGATACGCTTGAACACTTGGGTGATTATATGTCTAGAGTTAAAGGTGAACTTAAACTCATTACTAAACATGCTTCTATGGTTACCACTCAAGTAGAACAAGTACTTAAAGCTCAAAATGATTTGCTCAATGAAATGAATAGTAAGAAAAATGATTATGCTGTTAGAGTGGCTACTAGAACTGGTAAAATGACTCAGGAACCTTTGTATCCTGGAGGCCTATGACGCCCCCGATTCAATCATACACTAATCATGCACGCAAATGTGTACTGTCAAGATCAGGGGCTCACGGGAAGATATCACAACACAACTCTACAAATAAAATAAGTCATACAAGCATCATAATACAAGCCAGGGGCCTCGAGGGCTCGAATACAAGTGCTCGATCATAGACGAGTCAACAGGCTAAGCAACAATATCTGAGTACGGACATAAGTTAAACAAGTTTGCCTTAAGAAGACTAGCACAAACCGGATACAGATCGAAGAGGCGCAGCCTCTCGCTCGGGATCCTCCTAAACTACTCGTGTGGTCGCTGCCGGCTGCACGTAGTAGTAGGCACCTCTGTGGTAGTAGTCGCCATCGACGGTGGCGTCGCTCCCGGGCTCCATCGTGCCGTCGCAGCAACCGAGTAGAGATAGGGGAAAAGGGGAACAAGGCAACCGTGAGTACTCATCCAAAGTACTCGCAAGCAAGGAGCTACACTATATATGCATGGATATATGTGTAAAGGGGCCATATCTGGACCGAACTGCGTAATGCCGTAATAAGGGGGGATAGCTAGTCTTATCAAGACTACGCTTCGGTCTCCTTCGCCTTGCAACAGTAGAAGAGGGTAGGTTGAAGTCCTCCAAGTAACATCACATAGCAATAATCCTACCCGCCATCCCTCCTCGTATCCCCGAGAGAGAGCGACCATCGGTTGTATCTCGCACTTGGAAGGGTGTGTTTTATTAAGTATCCGGTTCTAGTTGTCATAAGGTCAAGGTACAACTCCAAGTCGCCCTGCATCAAGATCACGGCTATTCGAATAGATTAACTTCACGCAGGGTGCACCAACTTACCCAACATGCTTGATCCCATTTGGCCGGACACACTTTCCCGGGTCATGCCCGCCGCTGAAGATCAACACGTCGCAGCCCCACCTAGGCACAATAGAGAGGCCAAAGACGGTCTAAACCTAAGCGTTATTGTGCAGGTCCGGGCCCATCGCCCAATGCACACCGCACGCTATGCGAATGCGGCCGAAGCGTAACTAGCCCTTAATACAAGAGCAGGCTTACGTTCCAATCCGCGCGCGCCACTCGCTTGTCGACGCCAAGTGCGTTTCTGGCCGATACCACGACGCCGGGATACCCATAACTACTCCCACGTAGATGGTTAGTTAGTATAGGCTCAGAGCCAACCTGCATCAAATACCAAGATCTCGGCGTGTTAAGTATCCGCTGAACGCCGAGCAGGGCCAGGCCCACCTCTCTCCTAGGCGGTCTCAACTCGCCTGCCGCTCCGCCACAAAGATCCACTCATGGTGCTCCACCACCGACCCGACTTTTAGTCTCCACATGTATCATGTATAAAGTATATAGTATATACCCGTGATCACCTCCCAAGTGATCACGGCCCGATAGTATAGCACAGCAGACGGACAAGAATGTAGGGCCACAGATGGAAATACTAGCATCCTATACTAAGCATATAGGATTGCAGGTAAGGTAACAACAGTAGTAACAAGGACAGGCTATGCATCGTGATAGGTATAACAGTAAAAGCAAGAATATGCTACACTACTCTAATGCAAGCAAGATAGAGTAGAATAGGCGATATCTCGTGATCAAGGGGGGGGGCTTGCCTGGTTGCTCGCAAGGGAGAGGGGTCGCCAACACCGTAGTCGAACCGGGCAAAGCAGCAGCTGGCTTGGTCTCGTAGTCTACCGGAGAGAAGAGGGGGAAGAAACAATGAATACCATGTAAACAGATGCATATCGATGCATGACATGACAAGTAAGGATGCTAGGCATGCCCTAACGTGGTATGAGGTGGTACCGGTTAAGGGGGGAAACATCCGGGAAAGTATTCCCGTGTTTCGTGGATTTCGTGGGCGAGGAGCCGGAGGGGAAAGTTGCGGTTCGATAGGTTAGGGGTGTGTGGCGGACGAACGGCTGCGTGATCCGGATTCGCCTCGTTGTTCTCGAGCAACTTTCATGTTGAAAATATTTTAATCCGAAGTTACGGATTAAAAGATATGATTTTCTAAAGATTTTATCAATTTGAAATTTAATTAATTATTTAATTAATTCGAAAATGGATTTATGACGTCAAAGATGATGTCATGCTGACGTCAGCTAGTCAGCGTTGACTGCTGACCTGGTCAATTTGACATGTGGGTCCCGTGGGGACCCACCTCGTCATTAATCGTTAGGTTTAATTAGGCTTTAGTTTAATCCTAATTACGCTTTAATTAAAATTAACTAGTTAATTAAATTAATTAAACTGATTAATTAACTTAATTAATTACTTAATTAATTAATTAATAGTTAATTTGTTAATCCATTTTTATTTTTATTAATTATATTTATTTTAATTTGCTTATTCATTCGGGACCCACATGTCATAGACATGTGGGCGTGCCACGCCGGCCGACCGGTTCAATGTTGGCCTACGGCCCTTTGGGGGCCCACGGTCGATGACTCCACGGGTGGCTCCAGGCTTGCCACGCCGGGCGGGCGGCGCTGACAAGGCGGGCGCTCCCTCCAGACGGGCGGCGCGGCACGTGACTCGCCGGAAACGCGCCACATGGCACTACCGAGGGTGTCTGGGTTTCACGACGGGCGCGGTGCGCCAGCGTCCGATGGTGGCCGTGGTTGGCGCGGTATGAGCGAGCGATCGAGCTCATCGGCGGCGCAGGCGCCGGCGGGTACGGAACGGGCTACGGGCGCAGGGGCGTGGCTGTGGACGGGCGAGAGGGAGCCGGGCGGCAAGGCGCAACCCGGCGTGGCGGCGACGGGCGGCCCTCGGCAAGGGCGTAGCCTGGCCGGGGTCATGGCTCGGTGGTGGCGAGGCGCGGCCGAGACGGCGGACGCGAGCCCGTCCCGAGTTTCGGGCTCGGGCGACGGGGAAGGGCGCGGCGATCATGAAGCGCCGGAGGCCGAGCCGATGGCGACGGCCGGGCGAACTAGGGGGAGAGGGGAGCCAAGGGGGCAGCTCACGGGGCGAGGGGTCTATGCAGAGGGCTCGGGACGGTCGGGAGGACCGGCGGGAGGAGGTCGAGGCGGCGGCCGTCTGCGATGTGGTCTCTGGGTGAGGTGGGAGACGGGTCGGATCCAAGGCGACGAGGGGCGCTTGGGCGCGTGGCGAGGGGGCGCCTGCCCTGGGTGGCCGGTCGGGAGGAGGGAGGACGGGCGGCGTCGGGTGGGGGTGGGGCGCCAAGGCCGGGTCGACGGATCGGGGCCGATCCGATCCGGATCGGGGAGGAGAAGGGATCGAGGAGTGGGGGCCGGCTAGGGTTTCGCCGCCTGGGGTTATGGGAGTGAGGGGGCGGATGGGCCAATGGGTTGGCTGGCTGGGCCGGGTTTGCCTAGCTTGGCTGTGGGGTTTTCCTCTGTAGTTATTAGGTTTATTTTCCTTTTCTTATTTTTCCTTTTCTGCTTTTAATTCATTTTAAAATATTCAGACACTTTGTAAAATGTGTGCACCCCACCATAATTAACCTTGTAATATTTGGACAACCCCAACATTTTAGTTTGATTTTTTTGAAAACTTTTATTGCCATCATAATTATGAATTGAATTTCAAACCGCTTTGATTTAACCCGAGATTAACTACGTTGGATGTGAGGTGACGTGGGCACCATCAACGTGAGTTTACATGTAGCATGATTATCCGGCTATAAATCTCCTCCACTACAAGAAATCTCATTCCGAGATTTAAGAGGGAGTAAGGGAAAGTTCTGGTTACGATATTCTAACGGATCTTCTCAAGAAGTTAATCCTTTCGTTGATGTCTTCAATCCTTTATTCCGATGCATCATGATAAACTTGTCATCATTTCTTCAGAACTCCATCGTACTTACGTAAAAGATAAGGGACAGCTCACTACGACATAATGCTTTTGAGGGAAACAATCTGGGTTAACCCATGAATGCGTATATAAGATTATCTCTCGAGTTGAACATATGAAATACCTCGAGAGTAAGGTACGAAGGTACCATAAGAGGCTGCAAGCGGATAGATAGTTGCTCAAGCCCCAAACCAGAGTGAGAAAGGGGTTCGTGAGTAGCGAGAGTAAGTATTGCCCCGATACCGCACTAGATCACTAGGACGGTGGCCCGTGAATTACATACGAGGCCACGCTACGAGGAATAACTTTGGGAATAGGGGGTGTACAGGTGATACTGTGTTTCGGATCCTGTGGAACTATGGGTTATGGGCCCACCATGTGGTTTTTTTTTTAGGAGCAAAGTGACATCTTTCACGGTCATGATAGCAAAGGCATGTCGAGAGTACCATGTCGGTTATGTCGGCATCAACGTTGGTACCAAGGGCGAGGGACGAAGAGAACCACTTTCCGCCGTTGAACGAGGCGACCAATAGGCAAGGTTTTCACCATCGGTGGCTACCGGAATGTCATCAACAATAGTAATGTGGTCTTACCGATGTAATTGCACACCGAGGAGTTTACATAAGCAGTAGAATATTGCTGCTTAGATCATATAGATCACAAGAAAGGTTCAAACAACCAATGGAAAGTAAAATATGATTATCATATTAAACAGAACAATGGAAAGGAAAATGTGTTTAAACACATATTTCGTGGATATATCCTTCCCAAGGACAAGCAGAGCATGATATCCGTGGCAGGTGATATAATGTAGAAAACTCTTTAGGTAAGGGGGAGGAATCTCATGATATTACCCATACAACGGTGTTAGGATAAATGATAAATAAAATTTAGCATCGTGCTTCAAATGTTCTCGTTGAAAATCGGAGTACCATTGACATGCTTCGAGATAGCATTGACATGGTCTTTAGGTGAAGATCAGACTTTGAACATCGAAGCGATCCATCAGAATAACTTGTAGAATAAGTCTTACAATTTCCTCATGGATGAATGGATAACCTTGTCGAAAAAGGAATCTATAATGATAGGTCCTCCACCGGGGTGCTAGGCATGACATCATGCTACCGGTCATCAAAGGATCAACATCATAACTCTTGGAAGTTGTCCCAACCATCATATCTGACCGAGATTCAGATCCGATTGGTGTCAGGATACCTCAGACTTAGGATACCTGAGAAGAAAAGGTGCAACGCAAATTGACGAGATGACATTGTAAGATTCTCGGGGAAATGAACTATGAAGTGATTTCCGCTAACAAGAGTCCATCATTAACCCAAGGAGAGGACAAGGAGGTGTCCGTGAACTCAACGGCAATTCACCGAGATTCCCAAAAGATGGATTTCCACCATTAAGTGAATAAGGAGATAACATTTGTCGATCAAATGATATAAGGAAGTATGCTCAAGGAAAACATATACAATTATACATTGGTTGAAGGTGCTACCAAATATGGGGTTGGGTTGCACGCACCAATGTCAGAATGGTGATTCAATAATCAATAGCCTAAGAATGAACTTTCGACCATTAACTTCAGAAAATAGGGTTGCTAGAAGGAAAGAATCCAAACAACACCGTTCACTTGTTGGAATTAACACGGGGACCAAGAAAGAATGGTGATGGTGAGAAGTATTTCTATGTTAAGAATTCTCAAGAGGTGGGACAAACCTCAGAACATTCTTGACATAAAGGATGGTAATACTCCAAGGTAAAGAAGAACAATTGCTGGATAGCAAGGAACTCAAGGTACAACACAAATTGTGAACAAGTTTGTGTTGGGGGGAGGCAAGAATGTTGCCGATGATAACTCAAATCATCGAGGGACAAGGATGGTATTTCCCATCATGAATTCAATCCATATCCTGGAAGAGCTCGGAATGATGATGATGATCACGACACATTTGTCGAGAGATTTCACGAAGATGTAATCGATCGACGATCGGCGACATCAAGTCAAACGAATGATGAAGCGGAAGGTTATTGGAACCATTTAGTAGGACACAAACTCAAGATCAAGTTTGTTGTTCAAGATGGAACGATAAGACAAGGAAATTGACGAAGCTTAGCTCAATCGTCCGAAAGTTGTGCTCCCGGATAAGGACCGTGTAGCACAGCTTAAAATCTGACGACAAGGATATAGCCAAACAAAGCTAGGAATGGCGTGATTGGTTACAAACTCGCACTTAAAGGAGATTATCAAGTGTCGTTGAACTGTAATGCAGACTCGGTTCGCTTATCGGTGTCTTTGAGTGTTTAATAACTCCGAGCCCATGAAAAAATTGTAATCGGTGAGTATGTAGTATTTGATGAAGAACTCATAAGAAATTATGCGCTTCAAGATAATATCGAGATACCGTGGTAATACTCTACCTACGCATCAAACTAGAGGTTGGACTGGGGTATTGCTCTATAGAAGACAAGTGCTTAAACTTGCACAGACATGATATTTAAAGGAGAACATGGTCGGAACCACGATTGCAAAAGGCCAGATCTCGTATATAAGATGAACTTATACCAAGGGAATAATTAATTTTAAAAGAAGCTTCGATGAGAAGATGTACATCGTGTCCATGGGCATGAACACAAAGTTCAAGGTCGACTCCCATTTCTCCAATGCACAACCTTTCATTCACTTCTCGCTTTCGATGAAGTTATAGCGTTAAAATTTTATCTGGCAAAATACCAGAAGAGTACGACTCGTGAAAACTTTCGAGTTCACACATATTAAGGAAGGCATATGTTCAAGCCATCGGGCATCTTAGAATCATATACCAGAATCTTTAGAAGTAATTAACTCAAGCTCAAGGCGAGCATGGTTGAGAAAGCAAACGATACAATTTAACAAAGGCATTATGTATCCGAGAAAAGGCTCACAAGTTTATTGAATATGAAGGGCGTTGTCAGATAAAATCCAACGAAGGATCTGAGGTGAGCATCGGTACTCAACTAGAGGAAGCAGATTATAGAAACAACTGACTAACTCAATTGTCAAATGCAAAGGAATTATGATTTAAATCAAGGGATCGTAAGCAATGCTCGATTAGGGATGGATAAGTTGAATAGCCTTATGGTACAATCAACGACAATTGGATTGGTCGAGAACCAATTCCAGTTAAAAGAATGGCAGCTTAGCCGGAAAAGTAATTTATAAGGATCAATGATGATTTCGTGTATTCGCAAACATATTGAGTCAACGGACTCAAAATGATAATGACAAGGAATGTCATTAAGACTACGAGACTTATGGGATAAACCATAATGCAAGCAAGCAAGAATTTCAAGAGCCAAAGGCTCCAGAGGATTTTCTAAGATCGTAATATTATTTTGAAGACTTTTGTGAAACACATGAACAATCGATGAGCGGATACTCGGCAAGCGCGAGTAATTATCCGTAGGGGTATTCATGTGCAAGGAACTGCAGGCGTGAAGCGAAAGAATTCTCGAATATCGGGTTATTTCGTGACATCTTGTAATAACAAGAGCAACCGGGATTACAATATGAACGATAGGTGTAAGTAGTTATCCAGAGGGATTTATCGATGGAAGTGAATTGCAAAAAGCGATGGCACATAGTCTCGAGAGCACATCGAGAGTATCTTCGGAATCTTCAGCGCAAAGAAAGCGGTCATCAAGAATAAGTGGCTCTCCGGGAGAAAGTACTTGTAGAACCTAAAGTTAGTTTTGTTTTTAGCAAAATCATTTAACCCGAATAGGAGAGAGCTCGTAGTCCCGCAGTAAAGGTCAAGGAGTAAAAGATCCTAGTACCACCCAATGGCGACGCAGCCCGTAAGACACACAGCCATGTTAGTAAAAGTTTTTGCAACGCCTAGACTTGACTTCGCCAAGGAGTGTGGAAGGGGATTCTACAGGCAATCGGCTCGATACCAATCTTGTGACGCTTCTCGATTCAATCGTACACTAATCATGCACGCAAATGTGTACGATCAAGATCAGAGACTCAATGGAAGATATCACAACACAACTCTACAAATAAAATAAGTCATACAAGCATCATAATACAAGCCAGGGCCTCGAGGGCTCGAATACAAGTGCTCGATCATAGACGAAGCCGCCAGTAAGCAAGAATATCCGAGTACGTATATAAGTTAAACAAGTTTGCCTTAAGAAGACTAGCACAAACTGGGATACAGACGAAGAGGCGCAGGCCTCCCCGCCTCGGGATCCTCCTAAACTACTCTGTGTCGCCGCCGGGGCTGCACGTAGTAGTAGGCACCTCTGTGGTAGTAGTCGCCATCGACGGTGGCGCTCGCCTCCCGGCTCCATCGTCTGGTCGCAAAGAACCGAAAGTAGAGATAGGGGAAAAGGGGGAACAAGGCAACCGTGAGTACTCATCCAAAGTACCCGCAAGCAAGGAGCTACACTACATATGCATGGATATATGTGTAAAGGGGCCATATCGCTGGACCGAATCGCTGTAATGCCGTAATAAGGGGGATAGCTAGTCTTATCGTAGACTATGCTTCTGGTCACCTTCGTCTTTCAACAGGTAGTTGAGGGTAGGTTGAAGTCCTCCAAGTAACATAACATAGCAATAATCCTACCGGGCGATCCTCCTCGTATCCTCGAGAGAGAGCGACCACCGCTGTATCTCGCACTTGGAAGGGTGTGTTTTATTAAGTATCCGGTTCTAGTTGTCATAAGGTCAAGGTACAACTCCAAGTCGCCCTCATCAAGATCACGACTATTCGAATAGATTAATCTCGCAGGGGTGCACCAACTTACCCAACACGCTGATCCCATTTGGCCGGACACACTTTCCTTCGGGTCATGCCCGCCGCTGAAGATCAACACGCCGCAGCCCCACCTAGGCACAACAGAGGCCAGCACGCCGGTCTAAACCTAAGCGCACAGGGTCCGGGCCCATCGCCCAATGCACACCTGCGACGCTATAACGCCGCCGGAAGCGTAACTCAGCCCCTTAATACAAGAGCAGCGACGCTCCAATCCGCGCATGCGCCACTCGCTTGCCGACGCCACGGCGTTTCTACCGATACCACGACGCCGATACCCATAACTACTCCCACGAGATGGTTAGTGCGTATAGGCTCAGAGCCAACCCGATCAAATACCAAGATCTAGATTAAGCGTGTTAAGTATCCGCTGAACGCCGAACAGGCTGCCCACCTCTCTCCTAGGCGGTCTCAACTCGCCTGCCGCCTCCGCCACAAAGATCCACTCATGGTGCTCCACCAAATTAATTCGACTTTTAGTCTCCACATGTATCATGTATAAAGTATATAGTATATACCGTGATCACCTCCCAAGTGATCACGGCCCGATAGTATAGCACAAAGCATTTGACAAGAATGTAGGGCCACAGATGGAAATACTAGCATCCTATACTAAGCATATAGGATTGCGTGTAAGGTAACAACAAGAGTAACAAGGACAAAGTGCTATGCATCGTGATAGGTATAATGTAAAGCAAGAATATGCTACACTACTCTAATGCAAGCAAGATAGAGTAGAATAGGCGATATCTCGGTGATCAAGGGGGGCTTGCCTGGTTGCTTCGGCAAGGGAGAGGGGTCGCCAACACCGTAGTCGAACTGGCAAGCAGCAGCTAGCCGGTCTCAGTAGTCTACCGGAGAGAAGAGGGGGAAGAAACAATGAATACCATGTAAACAGATGCATATCGATGCATGACATGACAAGTAACGATGCTAGGCGCGTGCCCCTAACGTGGTATGAGGTGGTACTCTATATGGGGAAACATCCGGAAAGTATTCCCTTGTTTCGTGATTTCTAGCAAAGGAGCCGGAGGGGAAAGTTATGGGTTCGATAGGTTAGGGGTGTGTGGCGAATCAACGGATCGCTGTGATCCGGATTCTGCCTCGCTGCTCGGAGCAACTTTCATGTTGAAAATATTTTAACCGAGTTACGGATTAAAAGATATGATTTTCTAAAGATTTTATTAATTTCAAATTTAATTAATTATTTAATTAATTCGAAAATGGATTTATGACGCCAAGATGATGTCATGTCGACGTCAGCAGTCAGCGTTGACCGTTGCCGACTGGTCAATCGACATGTGGGTCCCGTGGGACCCACCTCGTCATACATCGTTAGGTTTAATTAGGGTTTAGTTTAATCCTAATTACAGTTTAATTAAAATTAACTAGTTAATTAAATTAATTAAACCGGATTAATTAACTTAATTAATTAATTAATTAATTAATTAATAGTTAATTTGTTAATCCATTTTTATTTTTATTAATTATATTTATTTTAATTTGCTTATTCATTCGGGACCCACATGTCATAGACACAGGGGGCGGCCACGCTGGCTGACCGGTTCAACAGGCCGGCCGGGCCCTTGGGGGCCCACGGGTCAGTGACCCACGGTGGGCCTCTGTGCCGCCACGCCGGGCGGGCGGCGTTGACGCTGGCGGCGCCCTCCAGACGGCGGCGCGGGCACGTGACTCATTAAACGCGCTTACATGGCACGGCTGAGGGTGTCTGGGGGCTCTACGGGACGGGCGCGGTGCGCCGCGTCCGATGGTGGCCGTGGTTGGCGCGGGGGTGGCCGGAGTTGAGCGCATCGAGCTCATCGGGCGGCATTGAGGCTGCCGGGCGGGTACGGAACGGGCTACGGGCGCAGGGCGTGGCAGGACGGGCGAGAGGGAGCCGCGGTGCGGGCAAAAGGCGCAACCCGGCGTGGCGGGCGACGGCCTCGGCGAGGCGTAGCCGCTGGGCCGCGGCTCGGTGGTGGCGATAAGGGGCGCGCCGGCACGGCGACGCGAGCCCGCCCGTGAGTTCGCCTCGGGCGACGTGGGGCGAAGGGGCGATCATGAAGCGCGGCTACCGAGCGGGCGACAGCCGGGCGTAACTAGGGGAGAGGGGGAGCGAAGGGGGCAGCTCACGGGGGCGCGAGGGTCTATGCAGAGGGCCTGGGACGGTCGGGGAGGACCGGGCGGGAGGAGGTCGAGGCGGGCGCCGTCCGGCGATGTGGTCCCATGAGGTGGGAGACGGGTCGGATCCAAGGCTACGAGGCGCTTGCTGGCAGGCGGGGGCGCCGGGCGGCCCTGGTGGCCGGGTCGGGAGGAGGGGAGGACGGGCGGGTGGGGTGGGGCGCCGTGATCGGGTCGACGGATCGGGGCCGATCCGATCCGGATCGGTGGGGGAGGAGAAGGGATCGAGGGGATGGGGGCGCCGGCTTAGGGTTTCGGCCACTGGGTTATGGGAGTGAGGGGGCCGGATGGGCCAATGGTTGTCGGCTGGGTCACGGTTAGCCATTACAGCCAGGGGTTTCTGTAGTTATTAGGTTTATTTTCCTTTTCTTATTTTTCCTTTTCGCTTTTAATTTATTTTAAAATATTCGGACACTTTGTAAAAATGTGTGCACCCCACCATAATTAACCTTGTAATATTTGACAACCCCTAACATTTTAGTTTGATTTTTTGAAAACTTTTATTGCCATCATAATTATGAATTGAATTTCAAACCGCTTTGATTTAACCCGAGATTAACTACAAGGATGAGGTGACGCGGCACCATCAACGTGAGTTTATCTGTAGCATGATTATCCCAAGTTATAAGGCCACCATAAGAGAACCGAACAAGACTCCCAAGAGAAATAATATTGATGCTCCTAGTTCTTCTAAAAGAAGAAAAAGAAAAATGATAGGACTTTGCATGCTTCTAGTGAACCTGTTATTGACACACCTGAGAATCCCAATGATATCTCTATTTCTGATGCTGAAACACAATATGGTAATGAACATGAGCCTAATGAAAATGTTAATGATGATGTTCATGATGATGCTCAACCTAGCAATGATAATGATGTAGAAATTGAACCTGCTGTTGATCTTGATAACCCACAATCAAAGATCAATGTTATGATAAGAGAGACTTTGTTGCTTGGAAACATGGTAAAGAAAGGGAACCTTGGGTTCAGAAACCCATGCCTTTTCCTCCCAAACCATCCAAGAAAAAGGATGATGAGGATTTTGAGCGCTTTGCTGAAATGATTAGACCTATCTTTTATGTATGCGATTAACGATATGCTCAAAATAAATCCTTATGCTAAGTATATGAAAGATATTGTTACAAATAAAAGAAAGATACCGGAAGCTGAAATTTTCACCATGCTTGCTAATTATACTTTTAAGGGTGGAATACCAAAGAAACTTGGAGATCCAGGAGTACCTACTATACCATGCTCCATTAAAAGAAACTATGTTAAAACTGCTTTATGTGATGTTGGAGCCGGTATTAGTGTTATGCCTCTCTCTTTATATCGTAGACTTGATTTGAATAAGTTGACACCTACTGAAATATCTTTGCAAATGGCTGATACATCAACTGCTATACCTGTCGATATTTGTGAGCATGTGCCTGCTAGGTTGCGCATCGCTACTATTTTAACGGACTTTGTTATTCTTGATATTCCCGAGGACTATAGTATGTCTATTATTCTTGGAAGACCTTTTTGAATACCGTAGGGCTGTTATTGATTGCAACAAAGGCAATGTCACTTTTCATGTTAATGGTAATGGGCATACGGTACACTTTCCGACGAAACAATCTCAAGTTCATAGTATCAACTCTATTGGAAAAATTCCATCGATTATATTTGGAGGTTTTGAATTTCCTCTTCCTACTGTCAAGAAGAAATATGATATTCTTATTATTGGCGATGTGCATATCCCCGTTGAGGTAACATAGTGTTATTCGAAATTTCTCTGGTTTCATGTTATTCGGAATAAGTTTGTTAACAATAATTGATCAACCTTGTTAGTGGATTCCTTTTGATGAGCATGAGATGGATTAAACTAGAAGGCACAACCTCTCTGCATTCTCCTTCTACTTTCTCGTTATTTAGTTGAAATAAAGTAAAAATAGTATTTTTCTGCCTGTTTTCTGATTTATCTGTGTAATATAAAAATACCCCGAAAATAAAAGTTCTCCAATTGCCCTGCAAATGGAATATGATTTTTTTCTGGAATATTTGAGAATATCTGGCACTGAGAACACAGCAGGAGGGGCCAGCACCTGGCCATGAGGGTGGAGGGCGCGCCCTAGCCCCCAGGGCACGCCCCCTGCCTCGTGGGCCCACGGTGGCCCTCCTCCACTTATTCCTGCACCCATACACTCATTCTTCCTCCCACAAACACCAATATCCAGCTCAAGCACGAGTTCTAGCTCATTTTTCTACAATTTTCGATCTCCTTGCTCAAAGCACCTCTCACAAAACTGCTTGGGGAGATTGTTCCTTGGTATGTGACTCCTCCATTGGTTCAATTAGTTTTTGTTCTAGTGCTTTATTGATTGCAAATTTGTGCTGCCTAGGTGACCATGTTCTTGAGCTTGCATGTCAAATTTATATGGTTCCAAGTAGTTCTAATGCATGATATAGTCTCTAGGCACTTGTAGGAGGAGTTGCTATCAATTTTATTGAGTTTGGTTTACTTTTGTTTGAAGTTACTAAAAATTTCAGATTATTTCAGAAAATAATGAAGAGATTTTTGAGGGGCTCATCGAGTCAAGCCTCAAGGAAAAGCAAAATGAAGAAGCACAGAGGCCCAAATATAATTTTCCTCACACCGCGGAGGTCCGACCGTGTGAATGGCCTTCCAATGATTTCTTGAGAAAAGCCAGGATTTATGATGATTTCTATTCATTGGCTGAGAATGTTGGCCTCACCTACTTCCTCCGCTGCACCAACGCCATCAAGATTCTTACTCACCAATACTTTTGTGCAAAACTTATACTATTTTCCTAAGGAATCACCTCCTTCAAAAGAGAGTTTCATTTATATGATGTTGTTAAGAAGATGCCACTAGATGAATTTTGCAAGGTTTGCAGAATACCCTTCGAGGGTACTCTTAGATGAACCACAACGTAAAGATGTGGACGGGTTTATTGACACCATTATCGTGGGGGAAACCAGGAAGGTTTCCATGCAAGAATCACTAGCATACATTTTCCTGCTTTTACGCTACTTTGCTATATTTGCTAGTCGTTGCTTGATTGGTCGCGAAACAAGTGGGAAACCTTAGTGTTCCCGATATTATCATTTTGTTCCATGGTTTATATTCCGATAACAATCGTTAGTATGGGCGGTATTATTGCTAAACGGTTAAGTCTCGAACTGCATAAAGGGCCCCATCTTTGGAGGTATTTATGCTTCACGCCTTGCTGCACATTATAACATACCTATTAGGCTCTATGAGAAAGAAGAAAAATTGTTGCCCAATGCTTATTTAGATTATAAGAGTATGTTAGCGCATGACTTTATTGTTAAGAATAAGGAAGGGGAGCTTAAATACAAATTGTTCTTTGATAAACATCACCCTGAGGCTATTACCTTGCCTGCTCCTTCCTTGTTTAATTTATTTGAAGGTCCGTGATCTCGCTCCGTGAGCTGCCATTTACGCCACCGAACCCTACACCAGCCCCGCAGCCGAACCACAATTTGAGCCTCCACGACAGGTTTGATTACTTTTGGGATCCGGGAGATGACCGCGCCAAGGGCAGTCAGAGTCCTCTTCATCTCAAGACGACCCCAGCTACACCTTATGGGTATCCGCCAGCCACCCTTGGTAATAAACCAACTTAGGCCAAAAGCCTATGCTTGGGGAGTAATGATTTCACCGACATTACATTTATGTTCACACACTCATTGCTAGATGTCGGTGCTCATACTTTTTCACCGTAATATCCATGCTAGTTTATTTTGTTTTTCTTGCTTTTCTTGTGTGTTTGTTAAACCTTAAGAAAATCAAAATTAGTTGTAGCTTTTAGGTAGTTTACTTTTCAGAAACCCAAAAAGATTTCCGCTCTTCTTTTGCTTGTTGGGAGCTTTCCGTGCAAATAGTTTTATTTCTTTTCGTTTAGAAGACCATGATTAAATTGTTGAAGTGGCTCTTATATGCATTATTGTCGATTTAACCAAGAGCCCATATTGCCTTGTCTTCTCGCTTTATTGAATGCTCAGAAGTCCAATGCACGCACTCTTATTATTATTATATGATGAAGATCGAAAGTAAAAAGTCGGGTATGAACTTCTGACCTCTTCGTTTTTGTAAATATGATGAGTTCATCGCTCGGATTATCTATGAATAAACATGATGACAATTGTTGAAACAAATCAGTTCATGGTTAATTTTAATGCATGTTATTGCTAGCCTTCACTTGTACTAAGCGGAATATCGCTTGTGCATCCAATCCCTTAAACCTCAAAGTTATTCCATATGAGTCCACTATACCTTCCTATTTGCGGTATCACCGCCGCTCCAAGTAAATTTGTATGTGCCAAACTCTAAACCTTCAAATAAACATTCTGCTTTTGTATGCTCGAATAGATCATGTATCAACTAGGGCTGCCCTTATCTTCCATGTTAGGAGGGTTATTCTCAAGAGGAGTGGACTCCGCTCCTCACTCACGAGAAAATGGCTGGTCACCGGGATGCCCAGTCCCATGCTAGCAACCGGGATGCCAAGTTTATACTCCCCCTCCACCAACAAGCATCAATCCTTGACTTGCTCGAAACAACGAGTGTCTCCAACTAGCAACAGTCCCAGGGGGAGTTTATACATGAGCTATTCGAGCATACAAAACAGAATTTCATTTGAAGGTTTAGAGTTTGGCACATACAAATTTACTTGGAACGGCAGGTAGATACCGCATATAGGAAGGTATGGTGGACTCATATGGAATAACTTTGGGGTTTATGGAAGTGGATGCACAAGCAGTATTCCCGCTTAGTACAAGTGAAGGCTAGAAGAAGACTAGGAAGCTACCAACTAGAGAGCGACAACAAATACCATGAACATGCATTAAAATTAATAAACATTGAGTGCAAGCATGAGTAGGATATAATCCACCATGAACATAAATATCGTGAAGGCTATTTTGATTTGTTTCAACTACATGCGTGAACATGTTCCAAGTCAAGCCACTTGAATCATTCAAAGGAGGATACCACCCTATCATACCACATCATAACCATTTTAATAGCATGTTGGCACGCAAGGTAAAACCATTATAAACTCCTAGCTAATTAAGTATGGCATAAGCAACTATAATCTCTAATTGTCATTGCAAAATGTTTCATTCATAATAGGATGAATCAGAATGATGAACTAATCATATTTACAAAAACAAGAGAGGTCGAGTTCATACCAGCTTCTCTCATCTCAACCAAATTCCATCATATATCGTCATTATTGCCTTTCACTTGCACTAATCGAATGGTGTGGACAATAATAATAGTGCATGTGCAATTGGACTAAGTCGAATCACAGTGCATTTTAATACACAGTGAGAAGACAAGGTAATATGGGCTCTTTGTTAAATCAACAATAATGCATATAAGAGCCACTTCAACATTTTAATTATGGTCTTCATCTCGAATTCCCCAAAGAAAAGAAAAGAAATAAAACTATTTACATGGGAAAGCTCCAACAAGCAAAAGAAGAACGAGAAATATTTTGGGTTTTCTTTTTAATTATTACTACTACAGTGCATGGAAAGTAAACTAACTAAAAGCTACAACTAATTTTTTTGTTTTTCTTAAGGTTTTCAAACACACAAGAAGAAAGCGAGAAAAAGGAAAATAAACTAGCATGGATAGTACAATGAAAAAGTATGATCACCAACAACTGGAATGAGTGTGTGAACATGAATGTAATGTCGGTGGGAAATACATACTCCCCCAAGCTTAGGCTTTTGGCCTAAGTTGGTCTATGCCCATGGATCAAAGTTGTAGCTGGGGTCTTACTAAGATGCAACAACTATTGTCTCATGAGTTGCAACTTCGAGGCAAGTCTGCCTCTGCCCTCCTCTCATGCTCGCTCGCCTTCCTCCCTGGTTATTATATATCTCCTTTTTGCCTGAAAGTCAAAGAAACCAGGAGCAGGGAGAGCAACATGGATAGTGCGACATCTGTCAAAGATTAGTCGGTATTGGAGGAATTGTTCATTCCTCTCAACAAACTGATGACGAACCATGGCATTATAATCTAAATAAGCAGGAGGCAATTCCATATCATTTTCATGTATGGGTATCTGAAGATAATTAGCTAAACGGGCTGCGTAAATTCCATCGAACAAATATCCACTAATATTGTTATTATGCAACCTACGTGCAACAATGGCCCCCAAGTTATATTGTTTATCTCCTAACATAGCACTCTTGAGAACACTAAGATCTGGAACACACATGTGACACGCCTCATCCTTACCGTTTATGCATCTACCTATAAAGAGAGCAAAATAATGTATAGCGGGAAAATGGATGCTCCCTATGGTAGCTTGTGTTATTTCTCTAGATTCCCCCACAGTGATACTAGCAAGAAAATCTTTAAACTCAGATTTGCGAGGTTCACTAGCACTACCCCATTGCGGGAGTTTACAACCAGTATTAAAATCTTCTAAGTCCATGGTATAAGATTTATCATAGAGATCAAATAGGAAAATGTGAGAATTGCGTGAAGATGTAAATTCTAACCTTCTCACAAAGGAATCGCTTAGGTAGTGGTATTGGGGGCACTTATCTCGACACGAAGCCCTCAAGTTCAAGCAAGCATGCACATATGCTTCAAATTCCTCCTTAATGCCTCGCTTGGACCATGAGATTTTGATGGCCATTCACAAGGCCGCACTTGAGCTTCTCTTGGTAGTTCATAGTCCGCTCACGATTATGGCCTCGGGTCCTTGCTTCCTTGAAGAACCACCTTGGTACATTTTCGTAAACATATTTCTTCCTCTGAAAAGAATTTTTGAAATTTTTAGAAACTCATAATAAAAGTGAACCAAACTCAACAAGATTTAGCAACTACTCCCACAAGTGCCTAGAGACTATATCATGCATTAGAACTACTTGAGACCAAATAAATTTGACATGCAAGCTCAAGAACAGGGTCACCTAAGCAGCAAAATTTTGCAATGAATAAAGCACTAGAACAAAACTAATTGGACCATTGGAGGAGTCACACACCAAAGAACAATCCCCCAAAGCTGTTTTGTGAGTGGAGCTTTGATCAAGGAGATCGAAAATGGCAGCAAGATGAGCTAGAACTCGTGCTTGAGCTAGTGGGTGATTTTTTTTCTGGAGGAAGACAAAGTGTGTGGGTGCAAGAATAAGTGGAGGGGGCCACGAGGGGCCCACGAGGTAGGGGGCGCGCCCAGGGGTGGGCGCGCCTGCACCCTCGTGGCTGTGTGGTCGCTTCCTCCGTGTGTTCTCAGCCAAATATTCTTAAATATTCTAGAAAAATCATATTTCAATTTCAGTGGCATTTGGAGAACTTCTATTTCGGGTTATTTTTATTGCAAGGATAATTCGTAAAATGCATGTAAAATACTAATTTTGCTATATTTAATCTAAATAATGTAAAGTAAAAGGAGGGTACAGAAGGTTGTGCTTTCTAACTTCATCCATCTCATGCTCATCAAAAGGAATCCACTAACAAGGTTGGATCAAGTCTTGTTAACAAACTCATTCTCGAATCGCATGAAACCGGAGAATTTTCAAATAGCACTAGGTTACCTCTCAACGGGATATGAACATCCCCAACAATAAGAATATCATATTTCTTCTTGACAAGAGGAAGAGGAAATTGAAAACCTCCAATAGTAATCGCTGGAATTTTTCCAATAGAATTAATACCGTGGACTTGAGGTTGTTTCCGGAAAGTGTACCGAGATGCTCATCACCATTAACATGGAAAGTGACATTGCCTTTGTTGCAATCAATAACAGCCCCGCAGTATTCAAAAGGGTCTACCAAGGATAATCGACATAATATCGCATTGGGAATATCAAGAATAAAAAGTTCGTTAAGATAGTAATGTTTGCAACCACAACAGGCACATCATCACAAATAATTTACAGTGTATAGCAGCTTTGATTTATCGCCATTTGCAAAGATATTTCAAAGAGGGTGTCAACTTATTCAAATCTAGTCTACGATATAAAGAGAGAGGCATAACACTAACACCGGCTCCAAGATCACATAAAGAAGTTTTAACATAGTTTCTTTTAATGGAGCATGGTATAGTTGGTACTCCTGGATCTCCAAGTTTATTTGGTATTCCACCCTTAAAAGTATAATTAGCAAGCATGGTGCAAATTTCAGCTTCCGGTATCTTTCTTTTATTTGTAACAATATCTTTCATATACTTAGCATAAGGATTCATTTTAAGCATATCAGTCAAACGCATACGCAAAAAGATAGGTCTAATCATTTCAGCAAAGCGCTCAAAATCCTCATCATCCTTTTTATTGGATGGTTTAGGAGGAAAAGGCATGGGTTTCTGAACCCATGGTTCTCTTTCTTTACCGTGCTTCCTAGCAACAAAGTCTCTCTTGTCATAATGTTGATTCTTTGATTGTGGGTTATAAAGATCAATAGCAGGTTCAATCTCTACATCATTGTTATTGCTAGGTTGAGCATCATCATGAACATCATCATTAACAGTATCACTAGGTTCATGTTCATTAACAGATTGTGTTTCAAAGATCGTAAATAGAAATATCATTGGGATTCTCAGGTGTGTCAATAACAGGTTCACTAGAAGCATGCAAAGTCCTATCATTTTTCCTTTTCTTCTTCTTAGAAGGACTAGGTGTATCAACATAAGTTCTCTGAGAATCTTGGTCAATTCTCTTAGGGTGGCCCTCAAGATACAAAGGTTCCTGAGTCATTTTACCCCCTCTAGTCATAAATCTAAGAACATTATCATTTTTCTTATTATTTAATTCATTGAGCAAATCATTTTGAGCTTTAAGCACTTGTTCTACTTGAGTGGTAACCATAGAAACATGTTTACTAATGAGTTTAAGTTCACCTTTAACTCTAGACATATAATCACTCAAGTGTTCAATCATATAAGCATTGCGTTTCAATTGTCTACCAACATAAGCATTGAAGTTTTCTTGTTTAACAATAAAATTATCAAACTCATCTAAGCATTGGCTAGCAGACTTATAACGAGGAATATCACCTTCATAAAATCTATAGAGAGATTTACCTTTACTACCTGTGTCGGGTTATCAAGACCATGTATTTCTTCAATAGGTGGTAAATTCTTTAACATCTTCAGCTTTTAATACCCTTTTCTTTCATAGATTTCTTTGCCTCTTGCATATCTTTCAGGATCGAGAAATAGGATACCCCTTTTCTTCGGAGTTGGCTTAAGAGTTGGTCTGTGAAGTGTCCAGCTATTTTCATTAGTCAACATATTATTCAATAGCAATTCAGCTTGATCAACTTTTTCTTTCCCCTGAAAACACAACCAGCACAACTATCCAGGTGGTCTCCGGAAGCATCGTTAGTCCATTATAAAAGATATCAAGTATTTCATTTCATTTGTCTTGAGAGGATGATCGTGCAAAGCATTAAGTAATTGGAGAAGCCTCCCCAAGCTTGTGGGAGTCTCTTCTTCAATTTGCACAAAATTATATATTTCCCTTTAACGCAGCTTGTTTCTTATGAGCAAGGAAATATTTAGCAGAAAAGTAATAAACCATGGCTTGGGACTAAGCACACAACCAGGATCAATAGAATTAATGAGAATGGTTTAGCATCACCCTTTAATGAGAACGGAAATAACTTAAGGATATAGTAGTAACGAGTTTTGTCATCATTAGTGAATAGGGTAGCTATATCATTTAATTTAGTAAGATGTGCCACAACAGCCATGTATTCATAGCCATAAAATGATCAGATTCAACCAAAGTAATTATCTCGTGATCGACAGAGAAATCATAATCCTTATCAAAAATACAGATAGGTGAAGTACCAAAAGCAGGGTCATATTTCATTCTAGCATTCAAAGATTTTTCTTTCAGCTTAGCTAATAATTTCTTAAGATCATATCTATCATTGCAAGCAAGAAAATCTCTAGCAGTTTCTTCATCCATAACATAACTGTCGGGGATATACCCCGCGGTATGACCCGGCCGGAGTCATAATCCGGCTGGGACTTGGTAAACCGGGCGAAAGTGCTAAACCGCGCATGCTTAAGACAGATGGCTAAGACAGACGGTAAATCGCAAATGTTAAACCGCAGTAAAGTTAAGACAGATGATGGTAGCACCGGCAAGTGTCAAAACAATCATAACCCAGCAGACCATGTTAAACCGGCCGGCAATGTTAAACCGGAAGACAATGTTAAACCAGCAGACAATGTTAAACCGGCAGACAATGTTAAACCGGCAGACGTTAAAAAGCCCAGGAAAGGAAGTCAAAATAGTTTAACTCTTTGTCCGAGATGGACTCTACATGTAACTCGCCTTCAACTTATATAAGGAGGGGCAGGGTTTCCCCAAAGAGGGACAAGCAAGAAACAATCTCTAGGGCTAGACACACCTAGAGGAGAGTAGGTTTACGGCGACTCCCTCTTGATGATATTGAGATCTAGCCTCAAACAAAGATGTAGGGTTTTTACCGGATGATGTTTCCGGGGCCCGGCTGTCTAAATCTTTATCTTGCGTGTATGCCTCTCGATTCCGCTCAACCCCTCTCAAGCTACCACATAGATGCACGGCCTCGCGACTAAGTCCTCACACTAGGACATCTGACGTGTTAATTCCACGACAGTTGACGCCCACCGTGGGGTTAGCGCACGATGGTGTTGAGTTCTTGGAGGGATCTCTCTGAAGGATCGAGAAAGTTCGCAATTTTTGGATGAAGAAGAGTCATGAAGAAGGATTTGTATTTTCAAAGGCAAACAATCAGATCGAAGGCCAGTACAAGTTTGAGTTCAAAGAAAATTATGGTTTGGCTGTTTGTGATAACGCGGCGTGAGATAGTCTTGAACCGAGCCTGCACGTTCATCAGTTTATATTCACAATCATGGCTAATTTTGAAGATGGCAGATACGAGTTTGAAGTTGTCGGGATAAATTGGTATGCACTGGTGGCGGCTCATCTTTCGAGGACTAATTAAATTTTGAGCTGCTCCTTCACGGGATAAAGCCAACACCATCACTTGGGGCTTTCCTAATTACTAGTAGTAGACCATTTATCCGACCTTGCTCCAAACTGGCTGTTGACCTGCCCATCTCTGTTTCGGCCATGGTTTGACCCGCTTAGGGGAGGCTGAGGGAGTCCTGGACTAGCGGGTGTCCGGATAGCCGGACTATCATCGCGGCCGGACTCCAAGACTATGAAGATACAAGATTGAAGACTTCTGGCCCGTGTCCGGATGGGACTTTCCTTGGCGTGGAAGGCAAGCTTGGCGACACGGATATGTAGATCTCCTACCATTGTAACCGACTTGCGGTAACCCTAACCTATCCGTGTCTATATAAATCGGAGGGTTTTAGTCCATAGGACTAACAACAACCATAATACGACAGGCTACCTTCTAGGGTTTAGCCTCTACGATCTCGTGGTAGATCTACTCTTGTACTCACCCATATCATCAATATTAATCACAGGTGAGTAGGGTATTACCTCCATCGAGAGGGCCTGAACTGGGTAAAAACATCGTGGTCCCTTGTCTCCTGTTACCATCCGCCTAGACGCATACTGGGACCCCCTACCCGAGATCCGGCCGGTTTTGATAATCGACATTGGTGCTTTCATTGAGAGTTCCTTCGTCGCGTCACCGAGCAGGGCCTGATGGCTCCTTCGATCATCAACAATGACGCAGCCTGTGGTGAGACCTTTCTCCCGACAGATCTTCAGATTCGGCGGCTTTTGCATCATGGGCCAATTCGCTTGGCCATCCGGAGCAGATCGAAAAGCTACGCCTGGCCATCGTGTCAGATTTGGAAGTTTGAACTATACGGCCGATATCCGCGGAGACTTGATCTTCGATGGACTCGAAGCCGCAGCTAAGCGCCGCCAAGACCGTCTCCTCGATGGGAATGATCTAGCTCGCAGCCGAATAGTGCCCTCGAGGCCGCGACTCAAAGATCCGCTCGACCTCAATCCGGAGCCGGATTCCCCGATCGAGGACTAGTGGTTGGACACCGCCGGGCTACGATCTCTACGGCAATTGAGTCAACTCTATCCCTGTCCCCCGCGAAGACCGTGGACTCCAAGGTGCCGGACTCCTCTCCGTGACCAACCCTCCGCGCTTCTACCAATCGAATCCGATTGGGCGCCGATCATGGAGTTCACCGCATGACATCTTTTCAAAGACTTCGCCTTTGGCGACATCCTGAATTCACTAAAGTCTCTCCTTATCCGGAGAGCCCGGCCGGATTACGGTCGAAGGTTGGGATACGGACGATGAAGAAATTCAACGACACCCACCACCCACTTTCAGAGCCACCGCCGAAAAGCTTACACGACGTGCTCGATTTCGGGATTCAAGACATCGACGGTATAGACGACGATGTAGGAGACAATAATGAACCAGCACTCAGAGATGCTGGACAACCACCTCATCTCATGATGTATACATGGTGGATACACCTAAAGGAAATGAACACGAGGAACAACGGGACACTATGAAGGATAAATCCCTCGAAAAGCAGTCAAAACGGCAACGTAAACGCCGGACCAAGTCCCGCCAACAGAGACCCAGCCATAGAGCAGTGGCGAACCGTGGATTCATTTAACATGCTATCGAGCAATCAGCCCGAACAAGACAACTTGGATAAACAGCCCGTCCTCGGCGAAGACAACAGTCCGGACGATCTCACGCCGGACAAATTGTTGGATCAAGATAACTCTCCAGAAAAGGCTCGCCGCCATCGCTGTAGCCTGAAAAAAGGTAAGCGAAGCTCAAAACAGCGCAAGATGCACTCCATAGGATTAGATGGAGAAAAGTATTCAACACCGCAGACAAATACGGGACAAGGGCCGAACAAAGAGCTACCCAAAAAGAAAGCTATCGCCTGATTCTGACGAGGAGGCCTTAGAGCCCCCACAATCAAAAAAATAAGAAGGCCACCCTACGGATGGACTAATTCTACGCAAAAAAAGAGAGCGCAAATGGCGCCAAGACACAAGCCGGTATGCGATCCGCATAAGGATTCATAGCAAAAGGATGGCCCAGTTAGGGTCCATCTATGGGCCAAGAAAGCAAGCTCTTCAAAGCAATGCAACAGGCCAAAATTCGAACATCACGGCACACCTAAATACAGGGCGCCGCACATCCCCTATGTTTCACTGGCGAGGTGCTGGATCATGAATTTCCAGCCGGGATTCAAACCCGTAGAACATAGAGGCATACGACGGAACAACAGACTCGAGTCTCGGATTGAGGATTACATCCTCCACATACACATGGTAGATGAGATGATCTCCATGCCATAAAATACTTACCCTCAAACTCAAAGGGCCACCAAGATCGCTTAAAAGCCTCCCCGAAAATACTATCGAAGCTGGGAAGAGCTCGAGGATGCTTTCGCAAATTTTCAGGGGACCTATGTCCGCCTCCGGATGCGCATTTATTTAAGTCACATAACTCAACAGCCCGGAGAGTCAGCCCGAAATTTCGGAACAGGTTCCTTACTAAAAGAACCAAATAGTCGATCGTTCGACGCCGAGGCCTTAGCAGCCTTCAAACACAACGCCCGAGACGAATGGCTCGCCAGACACCTCGCCAAGAAAATCCAAGAACAATGGCCGCATTAACAAGCCTCATGACCAACTTTTATGCTGGAGAGGATAGCTGGCTAGCAAGATGCAGACCATGACCCAAGTACATCCGAAGTCAGGGATGGAACGGGAAACCACGGCGCAACAAGGACCAAATACCGGATTAAAGGGAAGGGTCCAAAGAGCGGCGGTCAACGCCGGATTCAAAAGCTCACGGCAGAACAATAAAAAAACTGCCCTTAAGGACAATAGCGATGAGCTATCCAACTTCAACAAAATCTTGGACAAGATATGTCAACCACGCATTCTGGGAGGCCCGCAAACCATACCCACGTAAATTGTTGGGTCTTCAAACAGTCCGCGCACTCAAAGTCGAACACAAGGCCTCAGACACCAAGTGAAGATGATGACGAGCACCACAAGCAGAGCCCCGAAACAAAAAAGAGTTTCCCCACAAGAGGTTAAAACAGTAAACTCACTTCACGTGATCAAAGGGAAAGCAGAGCGGCGCCCACTAAAAATGCGCTACCACACCGGGTTGTCAAAACCAATTACCTTCGACCATCGTGACTATTTCGAAAGTATCCGGAACGCAGGATGGATCGCTTTGATATTGGATCCTATAATCAACGGATTCCAATTTACACAAGTCCTCATGGATGGCGGCAAGTGACATAAACCTCGATATATCGTGACACAATCCGCAGGATGGGGATAAACCCAACCAAAATTCGGCCGTAGCAACACATCCTTTAAAGGAGTAATGCCAGGCCCATATGCCCATTGTATGGGCTCCATACTGCTAGAAGTTGTGTTCGGTTCATCTGACAACTTCCGTCTCGAAAGGCTTATCTTCCATGTCGCCCCGTTTAAAAGCAGCCATCAAGCACTATTGGGACGCGCAGCTTTCGCCCGCTTTAACGCAATACCGCATTATGCATCTCTAACACTTAAAATGCCGGGTCCACGCGGCATCATCTCATTAAAAGGAGTATTATGTTACTTGAGCACGGAGGAACGTGGAGATCGCCTTGACAGCCCCACACCTATCCGGCTCCAGCTTAGTCAAAGAACCCGAATTGGTCATTCAAACCGGACACGGCTAGACGACTCCCGCCTACTTACTAGCGTGCATACCCCCATACAAGGGGCTGCATGCATGTATCACAAGAGACAATAAAGCTCAATCTTATCCACTTCTTCGACTCAGACTGCTTATTTAATATAAAGTACATCTTTCGCACGCATCTTTTTTTTTTCTTTTTTAAACTAAGTTCCTCTCTTTACAGATGAAAAACGTGCATACACCCGCCCGTGATACTTCAAGACAACGGAGACACATGCGCAGACGTGCAAGAGGGACCCATTGCTAGGATTCTTTTCAGATTAAGACCTCACAGAAACCTTTTTTTATCGCCTCTTGTTGATATACATCCCCCGGTTTCTTACTATAACCGAGGAGGAGGCTGGCGTGTTGGCATTGGCCGCACCAAAAATTTTATGCGCTGCACTGGACACTGTGGGTTTAGGGCATTATTCGCCTGCTTTTATAAAGACCGAATACCTTAGGGAGTGTTCAGCGCCTCGAAGTTAGGCCTTATATGCATCAGCTCGAATCATGTCTTTTGGTCAAATGTTGGGTTTGCCCGGCTTCTGTGTTTTGCTGCCTTATGTTCCGCTTTATCGGCTAATGCGGCACTGTGGAGAACTATCGCGACAGTTCTCGGTTCGGCCGGGCAAGCAGCACCTCAAGAGAGAAAGCCGAAAACCTGACTATCATGATATAGCGAGAGACCGTCAACCACCGATGACTCACCGGAATGTTTAGGATTCCTCCGCATTAACGAAGGACCGGTTTTCGGTCAGGCACATACGCGACTCAATTCGGGAGAGTGCGGTGCCCCTGTGGGCTATATAGTAGCCCCACCTCGAACTCCCATGGCTAAGTGAAAGTGATAAAGCATTATAGTCCGATTGCCTAGTTTGCTACGCTTATCACCTCCTTAACAGGACCAAGACGTTGATTATGTGACAAAGCGCCTTTTTTGTAAACACCCTCGCACTATAAAAGCGTAAATGGAGCCAAGGACTGCAATCTTTCAGGTTATATATACATATACATAAAACGACCGCACAGGGAGTAGTTTACTACTTGAACGCACAAGTATAAAAAGCTCTTATATTATATTGAAACTTTGTTTTCACAAATCATACATATCATTTAAACATAATATCCTTCGAGCATCGCTGCCTCTATTAAACAAGCGCCATGAGGACTTCCTCAAAGTATCGCTGGCAGGAATTGCTTCCGTCTCAATCTTGGGATGCAACGCCGGTGGCCTTCTATATCTGCCCAAGATGTCTTGACACGGGCCAGAGCCATCCAAGGCCTCCTCAATACATGCCGACGCTTTTATTATGCCTATACGCCGGTACCGCACTAAGGAACCGCTGCACTAAAACCAAAATAACTCTTTGGCTGGGGTCCGCCTGCCACAAATGAGTCATGACATGCTTCATGGCAAGTTCGGATAGTCGATTCAGCTCGCCCATCTTCGCCAACCGCTTCGTCAACGGAAGAAGACGCCCGGACTATGGAATTGCACCAATATAGCTTCTTCCTTTCTGTGCCCCTTCCGCCCTGGCGTGCTCAATCGCGTCCGCTGGGCCGCCGCCGCTAAGTCCAGAGTAAGCATCCTCCTAACTCCACAACTTGTCCAATTGAGCATACTTTGGATCCAGATATTTCCTCCGCAGCGTAAACGGTTTTCCGGCCGCAATTGCCCGGCCTGACTCAGCCCTCCTTGGCAGCTCTCAAAGCCGAACGGGCATCCTTGACTCGACGGTGGCCTTTTTCAGTCCTCTTGTTCCGCTTTGACGCTTTTTTTCAAGAACCTCGCAGCGATCGGCAAGTATTCTTTTTCAACTTTCTCCGCCATATCGCCATTTCCACTTTGTTTCGGCAAAGAGCAGCCCGCTCGCTTTTAGCTCTTGGACCGCTTCTTAAAGCGGCAAAGATTACTAGTTCTGGCTTGTTTTTTCGCTGGCGAAGTTCCGGCCTACAGCTCTTCCACAAAGAGCAAAGACCATCTGCATTAAGCATACTAATAGTAAGACATGGGCGCCAAGCTCCCTTACCAGTGTGTCCGCATAGAAGTCGATACCTTGTGACTCGTCGAACCGCTTATTGACCAGCGCGATGTCCGGTGATCCGCTTCGCTAAGCCGCTTTAGTTCGGCATATTCATCAGTCCGCTGGCCATCGGACGCCCCGCCACCTGTTCAGAGCGGCGATATGTTATAATCTGAGATTTGATCCTCGCACGCTGTCATTTTTGACAACATACCGAGTCTCAGTGGGCTACTATCTATACACGGCGATTTTATATGCATAATCGCCAAGGTGCATCATTTTTGCGTACTGAACCCGTCACAAGAAGCTTCGACGGCTTCATGCAATCCGCCTCCGCGGATGCAATTCTTTCAATCACCGTACCCATTAGAACACGGTGATCTTTTGAGATAGCCGCCGCCCGAAAGCAGCATCCTTCAGCCTCCTCCGATCAAGACACTCCTTTGGCGCTGGACCTTCCGCCTGCTTGGACTTGGGGGAACCTCCGCATGACGATACATTCTCGTGGTCGCCTCGCATGAGGGTGCGACAGTGGAGGCGCCTCGCCTCCATCATCTCCGGAAGAAGATCCTCAAGACGAAGCTCTGCTGAGAAGGGCTGAGATCCGAACTACAAGGTACGATTTGGTTATCTTTAGAAATAAATACAGGGATGTTCCTTATTTACAAGACCCCTACTTTTTACTTACGCTCATTGAGGGCTGATCCCCTTGGGAAATAGTGCGGCTGGGTTACTCCTCAGCTCCCGACTCTCCGACGAAGATTTCTTCCCCCTCGAGGCCTTGACCTCCAGATCTTCCGGGCTGTCCTCTTCTCTCCTTGGAGGCGGGATTTTGATCCCTACCTCCTCAAAGACCTCCTTCAGGAGGCAGCTTGCCTCCCCCGCCCCTCGCCTTCTTTAAAAGGCGCGGCCTTCAACATCTTAGCCAAAGCATGGGATCCGCGTGTTCCGAGGAGGGAGCCGACACCTTATTAACTTTGCTTTTGGCTATCCACTCCTGCTCAAGAAACGGCTCCTTTAAAGGGCATGTATATATGATAAATGAACGAACAGCTTGTCCGTTACAGGACTACTTACTTGAGTATCTCAAGCGATTGCAACTTAGTCTTAAGGCGTCCTCGGCCAGGGTCCCGACACTTCTCTTGTGATCCAAGAACAGTTTATACATATCCACGGCGTCGTGCCCATAAAAATTTTGAGAGCTCGTGGTCCCTCCGGATTAAATTCCCACAAAGTGAGGGGGGCGACGTTTGCAGTGGCAGGAGGCGCCGATCAACATAACTCGCTTCCACTGCAACTAGATTGATCTCTCTTTCTTGGAGGTCTCAATATGGCCTGCAGCAAAGCGAACGCCCTTGGACGGCCCCTGGCCGAGCCCCTTGTTGACCCATGACGCCAGCCGCTGTGGTGGACCTGAGCGGAAGGCGGGAAGCGCCACCCACTTATTACCCCTAGGAGCGGTAATATAAAACCACTCCCGTTGCCACAAACCAAGCTCCTTTTGAAAAGAGCCCTTGAGCCATGGAGCATCGCGACATTTGCTTATGACCGCCCCTCCGCACTCTGCTTGCAGCCTCGATCATCTTTGGCTCCACCTTGAAGGTCTTGAGCCACAATCCAGAGTGAGGGGTAATATGGAGGAAGGCCTCACATATGACAATGAATGACGAGATATGGAGGATGGACTGGATTCAAGTCATGGAAATCAAGCTTCCATAATAAAACATGAGCCCTCGCACAAAGGGGATCCACGGGAAGACTAAACCTCAAGGAAGTGGGACACTTAACACCACGTTCTCGCTGGGCTCAGAGTGGGAATGACCTGCCCTCGAGCAGCAGCCTATGCGAGATCTCGGCCGGTCGACACTGCCGCCTCACAGCCTTTAGCACATCTTCTTCTGTGGACGGAGGAAGACATCCATCGGCCGTGGCCGGTCGGAACTCGAGCATTGTCGAAGGTCCGGCTCGAATTTGAAGCTTTGGGTGTTGGAACTCAAAGCGCGAGGCTTAACTCGATGGAGGGTGTAAAAAGAAGAGGGCCTTGGTCTCATTATAAAGAGTGTTGAATATCAAGAGTTTCACCCGTGGGTCGATTAGGACTCGCTGATAGAGGAGGCGCCAACGGGCACGTTAATGGGTTACCCACGTCCGTATTGATGAGAATCCCGGAATAAGGGGGCACTATCTACGATTTTATAAGACGTGCCAAGGAAACCGCCTCGCTAAACTCGCTGAGGTGGAACAGTAAAAAACGACTCATATAAAGACCTGGTCGTGGTGTGATGTCACGCAGCAGAATACGTCAGAAGATCTGTGCAAAAAGTTATTCTCTCTACGATGGTATGTGGAAACTTGTTTTGCAGAGCCGGACACTATCCTTGTGTTCAAAACGTTCTATGAAGTATTCGGAGGAGGAACCCGCCTTGCAATGCCGAAGGCAATATGCGCTACCGGACTCTGGCCGTCATTGAAGCCCGGTTCAGTGGGCTACCGAGGGAGTCCTGACTAGGGGTGTCCTGGATAGCCGGACTATCATCGCGCCGGACTCCAAGACTATGAAGATACAAGATTGAAGACTTCGGCCCCGTGTCCGGATGGGACTTTCCTTGGCGTGGAAGTCAAGCTTGGCGATACGGATATGTAGATCTCCTACCATTGTAACCGACTGCGGTAACCCTAACTCTATCCGGTGTCTATATAAACCGGAGGGTTTTAGTCCATAGGACTAACAACAATCATACCATAGGCTAGCTTCTAGGGTTTAGCCTCTACGATCTCGTGGGTAGATCTACTCTTGTACTACCCATATCATCAATATTAATCAAGCAGGAGTAGGGTATTACCTCCATCGAGAGGGCCCAACCTGGGTAAAACATCGTGTCCCTTGTCTCCTGTTACCATCCGCCTAGACGCACAGTTCGGGACCCCCTACCCGAGATCCGCCGGTTTTGACACCGACAGAGGCCAACACTTCGAACCGATGCCGCTGCTGAACCAGCCAAGACTGGCGATGAGCGCTACCACAGCCGAGCCGCCGCCTACCGTAAGCCGCACCATCTGACGCCGGGCCTTTTGGCGCCTCCGCCCGCGATGAAAAACACGACAGGATTGGATGATCCACGATCCAGGAAGTTGAACCGACCGGTCTGGCTTGCTTCGCCCTCGCAGCCACATTTTTGCCATGGTCGGCGTGCCGTTCTTTCACCATGAGCCGCCTGGCTAGGTCTTCAGGTCAAGTCAGCCAGCCCGTGACCAGCGCTTCGCCGCCGTCAGCGCGACCTTCCCGCTTGGCCATACTGGGTCTGCTTCGCCGCTCGCCTTTGCTCACCTCCCCGCCGCCTTCATTGCCCCTTGTCTCGCCCTGCCTTGGAGCTGGCTGTGGATGTTGACCCGGAGCTCCGCCTCCTGTGCTGTGGCCCGTCGCGATCGAGCCACCCCGGCCTCCGTCGCCACGGTCCAGTTCCTCCTAGGCTGTGGCCGAGCCGCCGCCTTCGCCTCCTCGCGAACCGCCATCGCCTCGGCTACCAGCCCTTACACCTCACTAGAGAACGGCTCGCCTCGCACCACTACACGCCTGCAGGCATCAAGCCGCCGACGCTGAGTTGTCGGCCCTGCTTCAACGGGCTGTGTGTTGAGCCGCCTTCTGGCCCCGGGTCTTACCTAGCCCGGCCTGTAATCAAAGAAAGTTTTTACGACCGCCGAGGATTAATCCTTCTCTCAAGAATGTGTACGGTTGAAACTGCGGTTAGAAATGCCTCTCGAAGTCGCCGTTGTAAGTCACCGCCGCGCCTCCACCTGCGGGCTGCCGAGCTTCAAGCCGCTGCCCTGGGCTAATCAACTTGCTCACATTCTCGCAGGCCTCGCCATGAGCCAATTCGATGCGCCATGCTACTTACCGCAGCAAAGACATCGAATTAGCCCGGCTGCTGCGGGTCAAACCGCCATGCCTCGCAAGAAGTAGTCATCCCCGAGCGACCTTCATCATGACCCGCCTCCGCATTACCGGGTCAATGACCGCACCCGACCAGTCGTGCTCCTCTTTGAACCGCCACCGAGTAACCCGCCCCGCCATTGGGTTTCATCTTTCCGCTTGCTGCCGCCGGGGCCTTTTCAAATCGCTGCCTCCGCCGAAGTCGCAGGTCCGCCAAGGCTCGCGCGTATTACGCTTCAGATAGTTGCCGTCGCAGCCTGCCAAGTCACCGGCGAGGGACATGCCGGTTTGCTGAACTGCCCCGCGCTAAACCACCGGGCTTCATCACCTCGAAATCAAACCGCGCTGTGTCCTCAAGCTGCCCTTGCTTGCCTCGGCGATAAGATGTTTCTGCCTTGCGCCCCCTGCTTCTGCCATAAACTGCCGGCGAGTTGTACCTGCCTTACATCGCTATCAAACCGCCGCTGCGGTGGCCACGGCTTCACCCCCCGCAGCGAGCCGGCCTCGTAGTTGTTCCTCTCGCCCTCGGTCTCAGCAGTCACAGCTGTCAAACCGCCCTCGTCCGGCCTTGATTCCGCCGGTCACCTTCGTCCAGCTGACCCGGACGCAGAAGCCGCCAGTGAGCCACCGCAAAATTCAGGTGTCCCTCTGTGACCCGACTTTCCAAGTCACCGATGCCTGCTGGCGCCCGGCCTCCAAATCAGGGGGATCACAGAAGTCATTGTCGCTGACCTGCCACTACCACGGCCGCTTGCAAGCCTTGAAGGGGCTGTTAAGTGGAAAGAGCTTGGCTAGACATACGGACATCCGGGACGCTTACCACATATGATTTTGGTCGGATGATGAGGTTGGTGGGAGTCTCACCGCCGAGATTTAAGTCAATACCAGCGCCTTTGATGGCTCGGTTTTCATTATTGTCACAAGATTTAATGAAGTTTTCATCATACAAAGAAGTGCAGCTGCTTTGATGTTCGTGCCGTCGTATCTTTTGGCTTCTGGAACGTTGCTCTCAATGTTGGTGTAGGAGTGGTTTGCGGCATGAGTGGAATATCATCCTTGATTGTTTCAGAACTAGAGGAGTTAGCCCAGGAGAACAACAGAAGTTTATCCCCGGCGAATGAGAAGATGTGCCGCCGCAAGTCGCCGAGACAGACAAGTTCTTTGCTGCCGATTCAAATCATAAGCAGAGGTGGAGATTGATTCTTGGGCGAGCAGTCCACCGAGGTGGATACCAGCTCACAAGGCCATCATTGCCGGATCGCAGGCCATCTCTGCACACACGCGTATAAGTTCATCCGGCTGATCCAGCAACAGTATCGTTGTCACATCTTTGAAGCTACAGGCCTGCCACCCCACGTGAAGGGCCAAGCACCAACGTATACGTGAGAGTCAAAAACAAGAGTTGCCCCAGTTTAAAGTCTCATCGAGAGAGTGATTAAAGCGCCACTAGAAATACCGCGGATTATTCATGGATGCTATGTGTACGGATCATCCGTCGTCCAGACAAGTCAGGACCATTATTCTTCAAAAAAAAAGGAGCGGGTCAAATATGACTCGGAGGGTCCGGCCTCGAGCCGACCGATGCAAAGATTTTAAGCCATCGCCTCTGTTTCGGTGAACGGATTATTCATCATCCAAAGTCGTTTGCCATCTGCAAACATCAGGTGCTATCCATCTCAAATTTGTTTTATTAACATATCTTATTTTTTTCAAAGGACAAATTACTTTGATTTGTATATTTTTATATACAGGACCATTATTCACTACAAATGTGGTTTATACCACGGATATGGAGCACGGATTGATAATATTTCTGCCTGGGGATAATCCGGGACATATCACATGATGAATGGACGCACACAAGCTGCTGCTCTTGTGGACCGGTTCACGTCAGCTTGCTGGGATCGTGTCTGCATGTTGTCAATGGACGTGTGCAAATCACCGCCCCCGAGGCCTGGTCTACATCAACACATCGGGCCGCATCTGTTTGCATGAGCTATTGTATTGAGTAAAAAGCAGTCACTGCTTGGGTAGCCCAGTTTCTTCCAAAGAAATTGAGGTAAGTTATCATCACCATTGCCGTCTGCGCTTAGATGGTTCAATGGACATGTGCACCAATCGCTGTCACTACAGTTTGGTTAACTTCAAATACCCAGCTTGAAGGGAACCATTGGCCGAAAGGTCGACACGGCTCATACGAGATCATTTATAACCCGCCGCAGTCACCTCAACCTTCTGTGGATTCACATCGTGCTATCAATGCCAATGATATACAACTTATGCTGATATATATCACGGTCAATATGGAAAATTTCAAGCCAACTCCTTGAGTCACCTTTGAGACTCGGGGCTACGATAACATGACTCGCAAATATTGCCGCCAGCAAATTCAAAAACCCTAGGACGATGGAGGGAAAGATAACCTGGTCCCAGAGGCTACTGCTATATTGAGGAAAATTTAAAGGTCGTCAGAGAATTTCCGGCTCAAAAAGTATATGACAAAATCCCGGCTCAATGAAGAAGTTCCGGGTCATCAGAAAGGATTCCGGTTCAAGACACATCTCTCTATCATAAAGCGTTGAAACTCTCAGATATCCGGTTTACAATCCGGTTCAAGGGGAAATCTATCTCCCACAAAACTCTGAAGCTGTCAATATCCGGTTCAAAATCCCGGTTCAAGAAGAATTTATCTCATGCAATAAGTTAAAAGGTTGCCGCAGAGGACCAGCTGCCCTGACGCGCGGTTCAAACATGGGTATCCTGCCTTATGGGCTCATCTTTATATGATCACTTGGGGGCTTCCTGTTCAAACATAGGTGTATTCACCAAAGAGAACATGGCGTTACTACCCTCTTGATGCAACTATCAAGCCAATATTATCAAAAGGGGCCAAAGAGAGTTTGTTGCACAACACAACTCAAACATAGGCACCCGACGAGCACAGCTCAGAAGTATATCACATGGGGGCTTTTGCTTATAAAGCGGAGTTCCAATTATCCATTAAACCGGCTATCATGCCACAATACAGCTTGGGAGCTTCACACCTAAGGGGCCAAAGAGAGTCTTGTTGCGATGCACAGCTCAACATAGGCACCCATTGAGCACAGCTCATAAAGTTACTTGGGGGCTCTTTGTGTAAAGTAACAAAGAGTTTGAAAGGACCCTTGTAAGTGGGTATCGACCCACGGCTTGGAAGCCCGTGTATTCACCTAAAACCCGGGTTAACCTGCCTTCATCAAGTAAGCCACCTCCTATCCGTGTAATCCTCGGCATGACCCGCCGAATGTTTGACAAGTTACTCTCATTGAGACCCTGAACTTGTCAAAGTTAAAACGACGATTGGTTAGTTGGAGGCCCATCTTAAAAGGCTTTGTCAAATGGTTTAACTCAGCGGCCTGGCAGCCCATGAAAAGCCTCGAATTTGGGCCTGGCAGCCCTTGAAAAGCCCCGACTACATGGTTTTATTTGCCTTTGTCATGATTTTTCTCTTTTGATAAAATTTTATGTTGAACCGGCATCTATTGACATGGCATGACTATCAGTCATCAAATTAACCCGATGTTCATTAACCCGACTCGACTTTCAACTACAAGTTGTCAGTACATAATCACTTATAAGCCGGTGTTTATTCACCCGGCATGGCTTTGGACTATAAGTTGCCAGTATATATTTGGATTGCGCCATTGGAATCATGCGCTTATAAATCATTGGGTATATTATTCAAATAGCCAACATGGCTGGATTTTTATTATGGTTATCAATAACCAGTATCATGATTGAGGTTTCCAAAGTCGCTTTAGCGCAATGGCTATTATTTTATCAGTGGATATGATTTATTCTACAATTGAAGGAATAGTCCCGAGTCGCTGCAGGCTTGCAACCCGGCACCTGGGGGCTACATTATTCAAGTTGGGATTACATCAAATATGCAAGTCTCATGTCGCTGCAAGCATGCACCATGACACTTGGGGGCTAATGCAAAGTCATTGTTTGCTCACCTTATTGAAGACCCGACTCATCATATCGTAATGAGTCGGCCCTTGGGGGCTACCAATTGCCTCTGTTAACAATCCAAGGTACAAAGCTTTTTACCCATTATATTGAAAGGTCCACTGCTCAGTTGGTAAAGCACAAAGCTCTTAACCTTGTGGACGTGAATCCAAGCCCCATGATGGGGGTTACATCATATGATGTTATTTTCATTGAAGTACATATCCAAGTCCCAGCTCAATATTATCTTACTGAGCCGGCCCTTGGGGGCTACACGTTGCTGTTCAAAGTTTACAAGATTATATTTACAAAGTCCCTGCTCATTATTGCATAATGACCCGGCCCTTGGGGGCTACACTGCTGAAGTTTTTATAAGCATCAGTAATTACATAAGTCCTGTGTTGTCGCAAGCATGACAACCCGACACTTGGGGGCTACATATGTGGAATACTCAATTCGACTAGTGATTGAGATGAACAACCTGGATTTCTTCAAGATTGTGATATTTATATTGAAGCAAGTCTTAAGTTTTGCTATGCTACCTTCTTAAGACTTGGGGGCTACAAGTGATAGGCATATAAGAGGTATATTTTTAAGCTGGATGTTAACTACAAGTATGACGGTGCTATCAATATTTATAAACCGGTGATCTTGGCAATGACAAACCGGCAAGTTCTACGTCCTTAAACCGGCTGAAGATTAGATGAGTATTTCAAGGACCAATATTGTTTTTAAGCATTGGGAGCTGAATCAAAGGAGTTATTCTTCACAATATATTTTCTATGAGAAACCAATGTCAGCAAGTTGATTATGAAGCTGGCCTGTTAAACCGGATTTTCTAGAAGAAGGAAGTGACAAGGACTTAAGGATGATCAGGATTAGTTTAACATGGATAAATCCAAATTAAAATGGGGGCTAATGTCAGGGATATACCCCGCGGTATGACCCGGCCGGAGTCATAATCCGGCTGGGACTTGGTAAATCGGCGAGTGTTAAACCGTCAGACAGTTAAGACAGATGGCTAAGACAGACGGTAAACCGGCGAGTGTTAAACCGGCAGAGTTAAGACAGATGGTAGCACCGGCAAGTGTCAAACAATCATAACCCAGCAGACCATGTTAAACCGGCCGGCAATGTTAAACCGGCAGACAATGTTAAACCGGCAGACAATGTTAAACTGGCAGACAATGTTAAACCGGCAGACGTTAAGAAGCCCAGAAAAGGAAGTCAAAATAGTTTAAGTCTTTGTCCAAGATGGACTCTACATGTAACCCGCCCCTTCAACTTATATAAGGAGGGGCATGGCTCCCCAAAGAGGGACAAGCAAGAAACAATCTCTTGGGCTAGACACAACTAGAGGAGAGCCGGTTTACGGCGACTCCCTCGTGATGATAATGAGATCTAGCCTCAAACAGCATGTAGGGTTTTTACCGGATGATTTTTCCCGGGGCCCGAAGCTGTCTAAATCTTTATCTTGCGTGTTATGCCTCTCAATTCCGCTCAACCCCTCTCAAGCTACCACATAGATGCGCGGCCTCGCGACTAAGTCCTCACACTAGGACATCTGACGTGTTAATTCCACGAAAATAACCCTCAGGCACAACAGGCAATTCATATCTAGGGGGGAATCTTCATCATCACTTTCATCAATATTATCAGTTTCAATAATTTCATTCTCTCTAACCCTAGCAAGTTGTTAATCGAGAAATTCACCTAGTGGCATAGTAGTATCAAGCATAGAAGTAGTTTCATCATAAGTATCATGCAAAGAAGAAGTGGCATCATCAATAACATGCGACATATCAGAATTAATAGCGTAAGGTGTTTAGGTGTCGCAAGTTTACTCAAATGTAAGGTGAATCAAGTGCAGAGCTAGATGGCAGTTCCTTACCTCCCCTCGTAGTTGAGGGATAAATTTTGGGTTTCTTGTATTTCAAGTTCCTCATAGTGATCAACAGATATAAATCCCAAGTGACTCAAAGAATAGAGCTATGCTCCTCAGCAACGGCGCTAGAAAATAGTCTTGATAACCCACAAGTATAGGGGATCGCAACAGTTTTCGAGGGTAGAGTATTCAACCCAAATTTATTGATTCGACACAAGGGGAGCCAAAGAATATTCTCAAGTATTAGCAGTTGAGTTGTCAATTCAACCACACATGGAAAACTTAGTATCTGCAGCAATTATTTAGTGGCAAAGTAATATGGAAGTAACAGTAACGGTGGCAAAAGTAACAGTAGGAGTTTTGTAGTAATTGTAACAGTGGCAACAGAAAAGTAACTAAGCAAAGATCAATATGTGAAAAGCTCGTAGGCATTGGATTGGTGATGGATAATTATGCCGGATGCGATTCCTCATGCAATAGTTATAACATAGGGTGACACAGAACTAGCTCCAGTTCATCAATGTAATGTAGGCATGTATTAGAATATAGTCATACGTGCTTATGGAAAAGAACTTGCATGACATCTTTTGTCCTACCCTCCCGTGGCAGCGGGGTCCTATTAGAAACTAAGGGATATTAAGGCCTCCTTTTAATAGAGTACCGGACCAAAGCATTAGCACTTAGTGAATACATGAACTCCTCAAACTACGGTCATCACCGGTAAGTATCCCGATTGTTGTCACTTCGGGGTTAATGGATCATAACACATAATAGGTGACTATAGACTTGCAAGATAGGATCAAGAACTCACATATATTCATGAAAACATAATAGGTTCAGATCTGAAATCATGGCACTCGGGCCCTAGTGACAAGCACTAAGCATAGCAAAATCATAGCAACATCAATCTCAGAACATAGTGGATACTAGGGATCAAACCGTAACAAAACTAACTCGATTACATGGCAAATCTCATCCAACCCATCACCATCTAGCAAGCCTACGATGGAATTACTCACGCACGACGGTGAGCATCATGAAATTGGTGATGGAGGAAGGTTGATGATGACGACGGCGACGGATTCCCCTCTCCGGAGCCCCGAATGGACTCCACACCAGCCCTCCCGAGAGATATTATGGCTTGGCGGCGGCTCCTTATCGTAAAACACGATGAATCCTTCTCTTTGATTTTTTTCTCCCCGAACGTGAATATATAGAGTTGGAGTTGAGGTCGGTGGAGCACCAGGGGGCCCACGAGGCACGGGGCGCGCCAGGGGTAGGCGCGCTCACCCTCGTGGACAGGTGTGGACCCCTGGCCTTGATTCTTTCGGCCAAGATTTTTATATATTCCAAAAATATTCTCCGTGAAGTTTCAGGTCATTCGAGAACTTTTATTTCTGCACAAAAATAACACCATGGCAATTCTGCTGAAAACAGTCGGTCCGGGTTAGTTCCATTCAAATCATGCAAGTTAGAGTCCAAAACAAGGGCAAAAGTGTTTGGAAAAGTAGATAATGATGGAGACGTATTAGGCCACCACAATGAGGAGGAGTAGTCCACCCTTGGAGCTGAGGGTTTATACCAAGAGGCTATGTGTTTAATCTCTCTCTCTCTCTCTCTCGTGTTCTTGAGATGTCATGATCTTGATTATTGCGGGCTTTGTTAATATAGTCGGATCATATGGTGTTTTCCCCTCTCTATCTTGTGATGAATTGAGTTTTCCCTTTGAGATTTCGTTTTATTAAATTGAGTACTTTTATGGATTTGAGAGCACTTGATATATGTCTTGCATATGAATACTCGTGGTGACAATGGGGTATCGTATTGATTCACTTGATATATGTTTTGGCACTCAACTCACGGATTCCCGAGGTGACATTGGGGTAATCTATGCATAGGGGTTGATGCACGTTCTTGTCTTTGTTTCTCCGGTTGAAATCTTGGGGCACTCTTTGAAGTTCTTTGTGTTGGATTGAATATTATGAATATGAATTTGCTTTGGTGTTATTTTAGTATGAACTCTTGGTTATAACGATCGAAAAGAATAGCTTGGTGTTATTTTAGTACTTAACTCTAGCATAGATTGATCGAAGGAATAGCTTTGAGGTGGTTTCTGCATCTACAAACAATTTCATCTTATGCTCTGCTAGATAGGAACTTTGAAGTGATTCTTCATCGCACTTTGAGGGGTGGTTATATGATCCAATTATATTAGCACTGTTGAGAGATTGCACTAGCGAAAGTACGGACCCTAGGCCTCATTTTCAAGCATTGCAATACCTATTTTGTGCCCGTTTACTATTTGCTACCTTGCTGTTTTTATTTATTCAGATTATAAAAATATATTTCTACCATCAATATTACACTTTTATCACCATCCCTTCACCGAACTAGGAGCACCTATACAATTTGCCATTGTATTGGGTGTGTTGGGGACACAAGAGATTTCTTGTATTTGGTTGCGGTGGTCGCTTTGAGAGAGACCATCTTCATCCTACACCTCTCACGGATTGATAAACCTTAGGTCATCCACTTGAGGGAAAATTGCTACTGTCGTACAAAACTCTGCGCTTGGAGGCCTAACACGTGTCTACAAGAATAAAGTTGCATAGTAAACATCAAGCTCTTTTCTGGGGTGGTTGCCGGGAGGTGAGTGCTTGAAGGTATGTCTTTAGATCTTGCAATCGAATCTTTTAGTTTCTTGTTTTATCACTAGTCTCATCTTTATAATATCTTTCTTGAAAATGATGCACCGGAAAATTGTGCTCAGTTGTTAGAAGAAGAAGTCAATAAAATGTTTGGCACAAAATATTTGAGTGATGAGCATGATTGCAATGTTGTTAGTATGAATTCTTTGAATATCCATGATTCTAACGATATGCAAAGCTACAAGCTTGGGGGTGCTATATTTGATGAAGATTATATTTTTACTCCCCCAAGTTTTGATGAGAAAATTTATTATGATGAAAGCATGCCTCCTATTCATGATGATTATATTGATGAAAGTGGGTTTGGAAGAGTGTCAATTCTAGGTACTAATGATCCCACTATTTTGGAGGGTGTTGAATCTTATTGTAATAATTATGAAAGTGGATTTGGAGAGGTCATGACTTTATTTAGTGATGAATCCACTATTTCGGAAGAGGTTTCAATTGATTACTATGAGAACAAGATTGCTATCTATGGTGATTATGGTGATGAAATGTCTGCTATAAAGAATAATGATAACCATGAAACTTGTCATCATGATTTTAATTTTCACTCTCATGATAGTTATTTTGTTGAGTTTGCTCCCACTACTATTCATTAGAATAAATTTGCTTATGAGGAGAGTGAGAAAATGTCTATGCTTATGTATCATGAAAAGAATGCTTTACGTGATAGATATTTTGTTGAATTCATTCATGATGCCACTAAAAATTATTATGAGGGAGGAACATATGCTTGTAGGAGTTGCAATAATATCAAGTTTCCCCTCTATGTGTTGAAAATCTTGAAGTTATGCTTGTTTTGCCGTCCTATGCTAGTTGATTCTTGTTCCCATAAGTTGTTTGCTCACAAAATCCCTATGCATAGGAAGTGGGTTAGACTTAAATGTGCTAGTCATATGCTTCATGATGCTCTTTTTGTGTTTCAATTCTTATCTTTTATGCGAGCATCATTGAACTCATCATGCCTAACTAAAAGGCATTAAAGAAAAATACTTGTTGAGAGACAACCCAACACTTTTACCTACTGTTTTTGCGTGTTCACATGATTATACTACTATATTGATCATGTTTGATTGCTTTTCTTTCAGTAAAGTGCCAAGTAAAGCCTTTGGGATCATGTTGGGTGATAGTTGATTTGATCTTGCTGAAAAACAGAAACTTTTCCGCTCATGAAAATAATTCTTTTTTTTACATAAGAGTGCTTTTGAGTTGATTCTTTTTGTAGAAGGTTAATATACAAATTTCTCACGGTGTTCTATTTTTTTCATAATTGTTGGAATAGTAGAAGTATGGTTTGAGTACAGATTACTACAGACGGTTCTGTTTTTGACAGATTCTATTTTCAATGCGTAGTTTGCTTGTTTTCTAGTTTTTATGGCATATATTGCTCAATATAAATTGTGGAAATGATATGCTACAGTAGGAATTGTGTGGAAACAATTATGAAAAGTGAAATGGTTTGCTCTTTATCATACTAACCTATCTCACGAAGTTTCGTTAAGTTTTGTGTGCTTGAAGTTTTCAAGTTTTGGGTGAGATGTCGATATGAGGAGAATCCCATTGTTAGAGTCTGGACCAAAATGGAGCCTTCCCGTGCATTTGGATTTTCAGCCGTCGGATTAGCCTTCCAAACTGATTGGGGCCGTGCGATTTTCATCCAGAGCGATCCTGGCTGTCGGATCTTCGTCTGGATCGATCCTGCCCGTTGGATCGAACAAAACACTACTATGTGGTGCCACCGCCTGTAAATCCCGTGCCTCACCGAGGGTATTCTTGTCTTTTCACACGCAGTCATATAAAACGCAGCACACCCGTATTTAACCCTAGCCGCCGCTCCTCCCGCATCCTCTTCCTCTCCTCCCGCGCTCGCGCCTCTCCTCTTCCTCCCCGCCATGGCTCCCGGCCCTCCACTACAAAAAAAGACACATTTGTGACATTTTGGGCCGAACGAATTTTTTTCTGTCATACATATGACACTTCTTTGAAGATAATTGTGACAAAACCCGGTATCATCATAGCTGTGGTGGGCTCTTACTTCTATGACAAAAAATCATGACAGAAAATGGGCTTTTCGTCTCCGGCGGGCCGGAGATGCAGCTGCATGACATTCTTTGGGCCGTCCATGATGGAAAAAACCGTGGTAGAAGCGAGGGGAGTAAAATTTCGGGGATTTCCCGGTTACGGTGGGAGGTTTGGGACGAGTGATACGTCTCCAACGTATCTATAATTTTTGATTGCTCCATGCTATATTATCTATTGTTTTGGACTATATTGGGCTTTATTTTCCTCTTTTATATTACTTTTGGGACTAACCTATTAACCGGAGGCCCAGCCCAGAATTCCTGTTTTTTTGCCTATTTCAATTGTTTCAAGAAACGGAATATCAAACGGAGTCCAAACGGAATGAAATCTTCGGGAACGTGATTTTCTCATCAGATAAGATCCAGGAGACTTGGACCCTCCGTCAAGAAAGCCACGAGGGTGGAGGGCGCCCCCCCTAGGGCGCGCCCCCTGCCTCGTGGGCCCCTCGAAGCTCCACCGACGTACTCCTTCCTCCTATATATACCTACATACCCCCAACAGATCAGATACGGAGCCAAAAACCTAATTCCACCGTCGCAACCTTCTCAGATCCACGAGATCACATCTTGGGGCCTGTTCGAGTCTGGGAAGGGGATTCCACCACGGAGGGCTTCTACATCATCATCATAGCCTCTCCGATGAAGTGTGAGTAGTTTACTTCAGACCTTCGGGTCCATTGTTAGTAGCTAGATGGCTTCTTCTCTCTTTTGGATCTCAATACAATGTTCTCCCCTCTCGTGGAGATCTATTCGATGTAATCTTCTTTTGTGGTGTGTTTGTTGAGACCGATGAATTGTGGGTTTATGATCAAGATTATCTATGAGCAATATTTGAATCTTCTCTGAATTCTTTTTATGTATGATTGAGTTATCTTTGCAAGTCTCTTCAATTATCCGCTTGGTTTGGCCAACTAGATTGGTAGTTCTTGCAATAGGAGAAGTGCTTAGCTTTGGGTTCAATCTTATGTGTGTCCTTACCCAAAGGATGTAAAGGGTTGCAAGGCACGATTGTATTGTTGCCATCGAGGATAACAAGATGGGGTATTTATCATATTGCATGAATTTATTCCTATACATCATGTCATCTTGCTTACATGCGTTACTCGCTTTTCATTAACTTAATACTCTAGATGCATGCTCGATAGCGGTCGATGAGTGGAGTAATAGTAGTAGATGCAAAAGGTGAGTCGGTCTACTTGTCTCGGACGTGATGCCTATATACATGATCATACCTAGATACTCTCATAACTATGCTCAATTCACAATTGCTCAACAAAGAATTCGCTCACCCTGCCATAACATACTTATGCTCTTGAGAGAAGTCACTTGTGAAATCTATGGCCCCTGGGTCTACTTTCATCATATTAATCTTCCATCGCTTTATTAATGCTTTGCTCTTTACTTTTCCTTTTATTTTACTTTGCATCTTTATACCAAAAAAATACCAAAAATATTATCTATCATCTCTATCAGATCTCACTCTCTTAAGTGACCGTGAAGGGATTGACAACCCCTATTCGCGTTGGTTGCAGGGAGTTATTTGCTTTGTGTAGGTACGAGGGACTTGCGGCGTGGCCTCCTAATGGATTGATACCTTGGTTCTCAAAAACTGAGGGAAATACTTACGCTACTCTGCTGCATCATCGTCTCCTCTTCGGGGAAAACCAACGCTAGCTCAAGACGTAGCACCGAGCGATGCTCGTTTGTCTCGTACACGTACGCGCGTGCGTGCGAGGCGTTGGCTCTAACTAAACCCGAGCGAGGCGTTGGGCTCTAATCGAACCCGGCGAAGGACACCGCAGAAGCGCGTTCATCGAACCCGAAGCCATCGATCGATGACTGTTAATCGAACCCGATCGAGCGATTCTTCGCCATCGCCGCTAATCAAGCCGATCGATATGAATAAAGGAGCGCTATGGGGGGGTTGGATGAACAGTGAGGGGTGGTGTTGCCTCTCGGATGAATAGGACCCGTGGTGTGGAGGGCTAGATGAACAGGTAGATGGTGGAGGGTGCCCGTGGAGGTGTGGTTGAACAGACCGCGGTGTGGACGGTGGATGAATAGTAGACGGTGGAGGGGTGGTTGAACAAAGAGCCGTGGAGTAGCGCCAAGGTGGAGGCCGGATGAACAGGAGCCCGTGGAGGCCGGAGGAGGTCGACGGTAGCCCGTGGAGGCTGGAGGAGGTCGACGGTGGAGATGAACAAGTATCCCGTGGAGTCCGTTGTGGTACGCCACGCCCCTCGACGAACAGGACCCTGCTTGACTGTAGGGAGGTCCGTCATCTGCTTTCTTGATACGCCACACCCTCCCGATCAACAGGGACCCTGCTTTCGACCAAGGAGGTCCGTTTAAATCTGCTTTTGCGGTATGCCACACCCTCCCGATCAACAGGGACTCTGCTTCGACCGTAGGGAGGTCCGCTTTCTCCGCTTTGGCGGTACGCTGCACCCTCCCGGCGAACAGGATCCTGCTTTAACGCGGGCGGGTCGAACACAAGGCCGCTTCCTCCGTTCTGCAGACGCCATGAGCCTCGTTGCCATCGCCTGTTCCGTCCAAGCCCTCCAGGTGAACACGACCACGCATTCCGCTCCGACCCAGCCGGTTGGCTCCCACGCGCCTGCTGCCTCCCGATGAACACGACGCATTCCGTTGCCTCCCCATGAACACGACGCATTCCGTTGCCTCCCCATGAACACGACGCATTCCGTTGCCTCCCCATGAACACGACGACGACGCTGTTTCTCTGTTCCGACCCAGCCATGTACACGAGCCCTCGCCAGACGCATGCGCGAGTAGGCGTTCGAGACCCAGCACGTATGTACACATATGTGGTCAGATTTTCTTTCTTGCACTCGCCGCTTGCATGCGTGACGTGTACATGCTACGTGCGTGCCTCTACTACTTACACGCGGCGCCGCTTCTACTATGACACGTGCGGCGCCTCTACATCGACCAAGATGTACGCATACCGTTCGCGACCGTAATGACAACGCCACGCACGCTCACCGTGTGGGTCCCGACCGCCGTGCACTTCCTTGCTGCGAAGATGTAGCTGGTGGGTCCCAGCAATGTGGGGTGAATCATTTTTTGTTGCACGGACGCACTTCCGTCTGCGGCGAAGATGTAGCCGGTGGGTCCCAGCGATCAAGGGCGAATCATTTTGCCCGGACGCACTTCCTATGCGTATGGCGGTAGCCGGTGGGTCCCAGCAGCTGTGGGGGCGAATCATTTTTTGCCCGGACGCACTTTCTTGCGTGCGAAGATGAAGCTGGTGGGTCCCAGAGTCGTGGGAAACGCTTTTTCGCGAAATACAAGGGCCGTCCGTGGGTCCCAAATGCCGTGGAGGAATCATTATTTTCCGTGATAATAAGGAGGCACTTCCTTGTCGCGCGGCCGTGGACCCACCGCCTCTCCACGACGATACCCACGTCCGATGGAAGTCATTCCTTAACCATATTGACCAGGCGGCCGAAAGCACCACGGCGGTGGACGGCGACGAGGCCTAGGAAGGGGACGACGGCGGAGCCGGGAAGACGCGATGGAAGCCCGCACGGAGAGGAGTACGAGGGTTCAACTGGTTGGCCGCGGTGTGAGGTTGCCACGTCGCCATGAGGCTCGCCAGCCGGTGGGAATAGTAGGGCGGTGAGGCCTCACATGGCAAGACCGCCGACCACGGGAGGCAAGAGCATGCGGCACGACCGGCGCTGCTTTTGGGCGGCTAGAGCAAGAAGACCAGAGGTTGAAGAAGCACTACGACCGCTGGATGGACATCGACGCATCACCGGAGCTAGAATCGTTCATATTGACTAAGTTGACAAAGCCCTCCGTCCCCGCCAACTTAGTTGGCCCACAAGTCATCCCCGCCACTATGGTGGGTCCCGGCTAGCGTGGGGTATTCATTTTTTGTGCGTAATAAGGAGGCACTTCCTTGAGTGCGAAGATATAGCTAGTGGGTCCGACATGTCACGGGGAACGCTTTTTCGCGAAATACAGAGGTTCTTCGGTGGGTCCCAAATCGCCGTGTGGAGGAATCATTATTTTATACAGTCTGGCATACCCATGGTCGATGGATGTCGTTCATCGACCATGTTGACCAGGTCAGCGCCGAGAGCACCATGGCGGTGGACGAAGGCGAGGCCTAGGGAAGGAATGACACGGAGCCGGGAAGACTCGGCAATGGTTGCCCATGCGTGGGGAGTCTGAGGGTTCTTGGTCCATCGTCAAATCGCGGAAAATAACAGGAGGTGTGGGTGAGTAGAGGAATGGCCTGCCAAAGAATGAAGTAGGGTGGGCGGTGCGGCTCAGGGCAAAGACACCGACCACGGGAGGCGGAGCAGTCCCACCGGAGCTGGTTTGGGCGGCCGAGCAAGAAGATAAGATATTGAAGAAAAGACACTACCGTTGGATTAACATCCAACGACCATCGCTGCTAGAATTGTTTCAGGACTAAGTTGACAAAGCCAAAGTACACGCCAACCTAGTAGACCCACAAGTCAGCCTCCAAATTTGTCCCAAACAAAGATACAAATACCTGAAATTTCTAGCCAGATTCAAATTAATTTTAAATCTAAATATACCTTAATTTAAGTTCAGTGAAATTTTACCAGACTTTAAAACAATGAAATTTAAAATATCAAAGTCCTAAAGAAAATAATATTTTGGAACTAATTGCCCGCTTTGCTGTATTTTTTCATTTTATAGCCCATTTATTATTACTTATAGCCCATTTCTTATTACTTATAGCCCATTTTCGGGCAAAATGCATCCCTCCTCGCTTTGAAAGATTTCTACCAAAGAGGCGAGAAAAGCAAGTAGGCATACGTTGGTTATTACGCAAAAACAAAATAGCTGGCTAGCCATTTTCGTAAAGGAAAAAACAAACTGGGCTGGTCATGTGCTAAACATATGAAATAAAAAGTTCGGCTAGACGGGCCACAGGTCCCACACAACCCAGCTTGATACCCTTCTCCGTCCGAAAAAACAAATTATCATACATTGTCATTGGTCCTTTACCGTCATCCTCACCATGTACAGTCATCTCCTTACTCCTCTCGGCTGTTGACCATGTTGACAACACCGAGGCGAGGCCGGGCGCAGCGAACCAAGGCGAAGGACGATGGTGAGGCCTCAGACGGAACGGTCAGAGGCCGGGAAGATCACAGCCACCGTGGGAGGCGGAGTAGCGGTCTCCCGGGCGCTTGGTTTGGCTGGCGGCTCGAGGAAGAAGAGATCAAGAAAGCGTGATGACGTTGAATGTCAATCCAACGGTCAAGGTTGGTACAATCGCTTGTTGACTAAGCGGACACCAAGTAGCATACTTTTTTATATATAGGAAGAAAGCTGCGAGGAAAATGCGTCGCTCACCGCCCTCCTCACAGGAACGTTCGCCACATAGGTGACTAGCACCCTTGGTTTTCAACCGAGAGGTCTTGGGTTCGAGTCCCAAGAACTCTCAATTTTGTCCTCCTTCCTTCCTCGCAAAAAAGGGAAAGAAAATCAAAGACTTGGGAAGGCGATGTAACAAGCTAGTGTACCAGTAAAGAGACGCTTGCCGAAGTTTTAGAAAAAAGAAAGACGTCCTCCGTAGCTGGTTCAATCTGCACCTAGACTATGACTATATATGGTGCTATGCTACCGCAAGTAATGAACCGACATATCCAACGCTCGCTTCTCCTCTTCTCTACTTACTCCGCTTAGCATCGAAGCTCTAGCCGCAGCAACCATGTCCGCCGGTTGCTCGTCCACCGCTCTTCAGCAGTAACAACCAGATATGCGCCAAGTCGCCACCCGTACCATCGCTCGTGGGTCTCATCACACTTCGCAAGACGCTGCGATCAGAAGCCGATTGCTCATCGCAACCCTCTCGCGTTGGTGTGGTGCCACCGCCGCAAATCACGCAGAGTCATCCGTCACGTCTCAACCACAATCCGCAACCTCGGCCGAAGTCTTCTACAAATGCCCGAATCATGGGGTAATAATATGTTTAAGTGTTGTTCTGCTTTCAGCTTGCTGATTTTGTAATAGTTTGGTTGATGATCTTCCAATTTGATTCGTGCGTAAAAGGGAAGATTCGTGTGATTTGTATTTACGGGAAGTTGCTGATGTGGGGGAATGCAACTACGCTGATTATTTGGTTAGCCGAGGAATCCCAATACCAAAGAAAGTTGGGGTGTTGGACAAATGGCTGAAGGAACTGCAGAAGAGGAAGATGCAGAGCAGAAGGTTAAAGATGCAGTTCCTCTGATCATGGCCAAGCAACAACTGCTGAACGGCCTTGACAACAATTAGGAGATGAAAGAGCTTGTGAAGATAATGGGCAATATCAATGTGCTCTGTAGGATGATTGTCTCTTTATTTACAAAGTAGTATGTAGCACTTTCGTGATGTATTTAGTGGCTGACATGAGCACTTTTGTTGAAACTAGTAATGAATGAAACCTGTGTAGCAGTGTCATGAAAAGTGTTGTGAACATCTAATGATTTCTATTAACGGAAATCAGGGGTATCCCTTTGCTCATATAAATAAATAAATAGTAGAGGCCCCGCTGGTCAGCTTTTGTTCTCATTTGAAGACTTCGAGCAAATTGCAGTCCAACAACAAACTATGTCATCAAATTCAAGTTTCAAATTAAATATGAGTACAACTAAACAACAATGTCATCATGTTTTAGTTGTCATACAATCACCAAGCACAAATCAGCATACATAACAAGTGATGTTCTCACACCAAAATACTAAACAACATGTTCATCAGGTTTCAGTTGTTATAGCAAACACAATTTCACATAGTAGATAAAAAACGCCTTTCCATTGTGCAAATACGACAAAAGCAATGTAATCATCATCCGCAGTAGCAGCGTCAACATCTTCGCCATGTGTATCAGTCTGAATCGTAATTCCCCACGGTGTCATCTTCTTCTTTGTTGTAGCGACCAGACCTCAAATAGTCTGACCTCTGTGCATCCGTGGTCATCCTCGGATCGCAATGTCAAACGCATAAGACTTGAAGGATTTATAACAGAGTAGCAATCACACACTTATTACATCGAATGTCTCAAAAGAGAACTTATTACAATAAATATGGCTTAAGGCCATCTAATAACGATAACAATGGAAGGCTTGGAAGATAAGCGAGTCCATGAACTCCAACGGCATCATCGAGTATAGAACCACGACCTAAGGCACCTTACTCGTAAATGTTCGAAAAGTCTGCAACATGAACGTTGCAGCCCGAAAACGGGCCAGCACATGGAATATGCTGGCAATGTAACACATAGAGAGTAAAATGAAAGAGTAATGCTATACTACATGCATATATGGCTGGTGGAAAGCTATATGGTTACATTTTGCATAAAGCCAATTTTTCCTCACCGCAAAGGAATAAATTTTATTTAACTATCATGGTGGTTGTTAAACATTGAGAATGGTTGACAAAGATTCTCAATCCCAATTAAACATCATCATTAAAACCCAACAATATTAATTAAAGTAACATGATGAGATTCACATGATAATCCAAGTACTAGATACTCAAGATGTCCATAACTGGGGACACGGCTCACCATGATTAGTTTGATACACTCTGCAGAGGTTTGCGCACTTTTCCCGACAAGACTCGATCTCCTCCATTGGGATTCTCGCACTACATGGTGTTTGAGAAACGGATGACCGAGACATAGTCTTTCAGAAGCGCTAGCACCTTACGAACGGGTAGACAGTTACACCTACATCCCACTACATCTTCTAGCCTACCACTATAAGAGTTCGCATGACTTAATCAACTATGCTAGAGCCCATAGTAGCTTGTGGCTGCACACAGAAGTTTCTAGCATGAACAATCTCATGATCCCTTTGAGCCTAGGTGGCGGTCCAAAAAAAACAGGCAATCCTGGAATACCTGTGTACCTCAATCAACCCGGATGTGTGTTTAAGTTGCCACCTTAAATAAACAATTAATTAACAATCTCACATCTGTCATGGATACACTCACCCAATCCACGTCTACTAGCATAGCATGGCATAATAAGCAAACGTAGAAGTAACTCCCAGGGTTTGATAATAAAACAGGTAATAGGTACTACCTCAACTACTTTCCCAAAACCCACAGTTTAATTAGATCCTAAAAATGCAATGTTTGAGGATTGATCTAATGCATAAAACTAGGTAGTAAAGGGGTATGATCAAAGTGTTACTTGCCTTGCTGATGATCCGTGAAACCTAGCGATTCGAAGTAGCAAGCGGCCCGGGTACTCTATTGCAAACAAACAAGCATACAATGAGTACTCATCTAATGCACAGGTAAAACTCAAATAAAAGATCTAACAAGAAAGTTCAACTTAAGAACTCCGGTTTGCAAAAGAATCAAATCAAACGAAGCAACGAAAGTCAAACGGCGAAAGAAACAAGCTTTGTTTACTAATCTGGACCTAAGTCAAATTTTACAGTAGCAAAAACTTGTTTGAGTTGATTATTCGGAAAGAGGGTTTTAGACGAAACTCTAGGTGCTTGAATCGATCGATTCACAAACGAGCGAAAAGTTATACTAGATTGCTAATCGGATCAGAAATCGCGATCAGAAAAATCGCGGAATAAATCCGAGAAAAGAAAAACGACGAACAGATTAACGAACGAAAATTCATTATCTGGATCTAAACGATGAACACGTTCATTAAAACGAACGAACGAGCGAACGCTCGCTAAATAACTAAACTGGACAAAAAACAGATCTAATAAAAAAAGGATCTAAAAAACCGACGAAAACCGACGGAAAAACCGATCGGTTTTTCTAAAAAATACGGCGGCGGCGGGGTCAACCTCGGCGGCGGCGGCGGGCGGCGGCGTTACAACAAGGGCGCAGTAGGGCAGCGGCGCTGGGCGGCAGGCGCGGGCGCCGCTAGGGTTAGGCGTGGCGGCGGTGGCGGCGGGCGGCTTGGGCTGGGGGGTCGGCCGGCGCTATAAAGACCCCTGCCAAAGTGAGTCCTAGCTGTTACGCCCAAAGGTCGGTTCGGACTTTTTTAAATAATTATCGCAGAAAAATGAACGAAAGAAATACTAAACGGACTCCAAAATCCCGAAATAAATTTTCCCCGGCTTCTAAAATCAAGCCGGACAAGATAAACATTTATTTGGGGCCTAAATGAAATTTTGAAAAACGCGCATTTTTCCTAAATTCAAATAAAATAGTGGTAAACTCCAAATAAAAAAATCTTATTTGATTTTTTTATTAAATCTTCAATATTTCTTTATTTTGGGAAAGTCGTTTTATTCTCTCTCTCATATTTTGATAATAGAAATAATTGAAGATAAAATAAATCAAATCAAATGATCCTATTTTCAAAATTTGAGAAAACTCAAATATGAAAATAACGAAATCTCCAACTCTCTCCGTGGGTCCTTGAGTTGCGTGAAATTTCTAGGATCGAGCCAAAATGCAATAAAATATGATATGCATATGATGACCTATGTATAACATTCCAAATTGAAAATTTGGGATGTTACATTCGTCCTCAACGTCCTCGAACGTTGGCTTCTTCTTGATCAACTCTTGTATGTCCACAACACGACAGGCAATCTTTTCGCCGGTGTCATTGACGTGATGGTTCTCAAAGATATTAGGAACATCTGTGTTATCTTGTACATCAGGAGTAGTGTAAGCATCATCTTGTTGTGCAACTTCATTAAACGAATTGCTCCGCTCAAACCTTTGCAATACTCTCCAGCCATTGCTACGTGCAAATGTGTCTTCCAAGAAAAATATCTGTGTTGCTTGATTTGCCAAAATAAAAGGCTCGTTGGTTGGTACGCTGCCTTGACATTGATGGATTTGAAATAATCATCAGCTCGGGTTTTGCGATCCTCGGAAAACAGGTTATACCAACGACAAAGACAATGTAACCACACACCGATGATCCTCAAATCGGAGATATACCGCAAGCCCGAACAATATACATTATGTTAGCATACATTTCAGTTGTCTCTTTGTCATACGATCCGCGTTTGCTCATGATAGCACTTGTTTTGTGTCTTCACCGCCTTCGTCTCGTGCAAGGGTGTTGTAGCGCACATCTCCAACAACGCAAGATTCATAATTTCTTACCCGAGTATCGTGGACCCATTGCTAGTGAGTAAAGGGCATCATCAATTGCCTGCCCATCCTCCCGCATCTTCTTAACCTATGGTTAGAAAATAGACAAGCTGATCATCTTATGTACTCAATATATTAAAAAACTAACAGTGCACTTCAAAAGCTTACATGGTTCTTGAACCATTTCGCAAATCCTGCCATAACCAGTTTGTCAATGTTTCTTGGATTTTGCGGCAGTAACTCCTCTTTGTAGATGCTGCACAACATAGTGATCGTGTCAAACATCTAAATATATAAGAATGTGCTGCAAGTTTAGTATATTACGATGTATAAGCTGCAAGATTGCACTTACTTGATATAAGGTAGTATCTCGTGACAGTTATTCAACACATACCAAACCATTTTGTCCAAATCTTTAGGTTTGTCCTCTTGTCGACTCTTGCCTCAGAACTCGAATAGAATAGTCGAAAACATTGAGCCCGGGATTGTCTTCACCCACCTCTTTGCTAAGTTGATCAGCTGTTTCAATGTATTTTGAGCAGAATGTCAACGCTTCTGTAGCAATGTAGGCCTCTGCAATGGAACCCTCGGGTATAGCTCTGTTCCTAACATAGCCCTTGAAAGTGACAAGCCACCTTTCAAAACGGTAAATCCAGCCATCTTGTCATGGACCTCTAAGTAGTGCCTCATCGTGTAGATGATTAACCAAATGCACCATCACATCAAAGAAGGCCGGAGGATATATCTTCTCAAGGTTGCATAGGATAGTTGGTATCTTGTCTCTAAGATGCTCTCAGAGCTTAATTCGACTCCTCGATGGTCAAGTCTTTGTGTTTCATGTCATCCTCGGATCAAGAATGTCTTGACACACAAGTACTCGAAGGATTTATAATAGAGTAGCAATCACACACTTATTACAACGAATGTCTCAAAAGAGAACTTATTACAATAATATGGCTTAAGGCCATCTAATGCGATAACAATAGGAAGGCTTGGAAGATAAAGTGAGTCCATCAACTCCAACGGCATAGCTGAGCTGCACGGCAACGACCTAACGATCCTTACTCGTGCGAAAAGTCTGCAACATAATATGTTGCAGCTCGAGAACGGTCAAGACATGGAATATCTTTGGCAATATAACACAAAGAGAACATGAGCAGAATTAATGCTATCACTACATGCATATATGGCTGGTGGAAAGCTCTATGGTTATAGTTTTATGAAAGCCAATTTTCCCCTACAACAAAGGAATATATTTTAATTTAACTATCATGGTGGTTGAAACAACATTGAGAAGGTATAACCCCAACTCAATCCCAATTAAAGTAATTAACATCCCAGCAATATTAATATAGAGTGATGAGATACATGTGAATACTCAGGTACTAGATACTCAGAATTGTCCATAACCGGGGACACAGCTAACCATGATTAGTTTGTACACTCTGCAGAGGTTTGCGCACTTTTCCCCACAAGACTCGATCGCCTCCGTTGATTTCTCGCACTACATGGTGTTTGAGAAACGGATGACCGAGACACAGTCTTTCAGAAACATTAACTCTCTACTCCGGGTAGACCATACCAAACCTACTTTCAAGAGCTTCACGTAACTTACTCAACTATGCTAGAGCCCATAATAGCTTGTGGCTGCACACGGAAGTTTCTAGCATGAATAAACTCAGTTCCCTTTGAGCCTGGGTGGCGGTCCATAGGAAGATCACACGGGTACCCCGGGATTTCCAAAAATAAAACAGACAACACTGGGTTCCCCAGGTGCCTCAATCCACCCAGATGTGTATTAAAGTTGCCACCTTAAGTTGAACCATTAATTAATAATCTCACATCTGTCATGGAATACACTCAAAACCCAATCCACGTCTACGAGCATAGCATAGCAATACAAGCAACGTAATTAGTAACTCCCAAGGGTTTGATAGTAACAGGGCAATAGGTTCTACCTCAATATCTACTTCCCAACCCACAATTAATGATATCCTAATTATGCAATGTTTGAGGATTGAAACTAATGCATGAAAATTGGGTATGAAAAGAGTATTATCAAAGTGTTACTTGCCTTGCTGACGATCCGCGAATCCTAGAGACTCGTAGTAACACGCTCAAGACCGGGAATTCTATTGCAAGCAAACAATAACATACATAAGCAACAAGCAAAGATGCACAAGCAAAACTCTACTAAAAGAGGCTGACCGGAGAGTTCAATTTAAGAACTCCGGTTCGCGAAAAGAATCAAACCAAACCGAGCAACGAAACTCAAACGGCGAAAGAAATAAGATCCCTTTACTAATCTGAACTAGGGTCAAATTTGACAGAGGTAAAAGCTGGTTTGAGTTGGTTATTCGGAAATAGGGTTTCCCGATGAAACTCCAGGCGCTTGAATCGTCTGATTCCGATAAACGAGCGAAAAGTTATACTAAAACGAACATCGGATCAAGAATCGTGATCAGGAAAATCGCGGAATAAATCCGATAAAAAGAAAACGGTGAACAGTTTAACAAACGAACGTTCGTTAACTGAAAATAAACGAAGAACGCGTTCGTTAAAACGAACGAACGAGCGAACGCTCGCTAAACAAATAAACCGAAGAAATAAACCGATCTAAAAACAACGCAACTAGGGTTTAAAAAAAGCAGCTTTTTTCTCTGAAAACCCGGCGTGAGGCGGCTACCACGTGGTGGCTCGGTGGGCTCGGCCGACGGCAATGAGGTGGCGGGAGGCTGGCGGCTCTGGGCGGCGGCGGCGACTTGGGTGGCGCGGCTCGGCGGGTGGCGGCGGCGGCTGAGGCTCGGGCTCGGGAGGTCACGGCGGTGGTGGTGGTGGCTAGAGGGCGGCTTTTATAGGATGGGGGGCGGTCCGGCTTGGGGGAGGGGCAAGGCGGCGACGGGCGGTGGTGTCCACATCGGACACGGGCGGGCTTACGCTGGGAAGGCGGGCGGCGGTTCGGCCGACTGGCCGGCCTCGGCCCGGTCAAAAGTCTGGGCGCAAGTTTTTTTTTAATAAATTCACGAGAATTAGAAAAATCCTAGAAAAATAAATAAAAATCTAAAATGCAGTAACAAATTTTCACCGTCTAAATGAAATATTTAGAACGGGATGAACATTTTCTTGGCCCCTAAAATGCAATTTTTAAAACGGGCAATTTTTTTCTAGGGTCAATAAAATTCCAAATAAACTCAAATAAAATCCAAATAATGATTTTAACATTTTTCCTCCAATATTTCAGTTGTTTTGGAGAAGTCATATTATCTCCACTCATTTATTTTAATAAGAAATATTTTCCGGAGGGAAAAATAATTAAAATAAAAATCCTCGCTTTTCAATATTTGATAAAATCAAATATGAAAAATCGGAAAAACCCCAACTCTCTCCGAGGGACCTTGAGTTGCTTAGGATTTTGAGGATTGCGGAAAGAAGATGCAATAAAATATGATATGCATGGATGACATATGTATAACATTCCAAATTGAAAATTTGGGATGTTACAGCTCCAAAGCATCTATCCTGATATTCCTACTGTTGAGTTCCTGAAGAATTGTCTCAACTATGCAAATCGCTTTCCAGATAAGTCGGTGGCCCAATCCTCTAAGGATAACAGGCAAAACCCTTTGAAGTAGGACGTGGCAGTCATGAGTTTTCAACCCTTGTACCTTGTTTCCATCTGCACTGACTCTCCTTTCAAGGTTGGAAGCAAATCCATGTGGGAATCTCACACGTGACAGGACCTCGCAGAATTCTTTTCTTTTTACCTTGTCCAAGGCGTACATAGCTGGTGCCATATCCCGTGGTTTACCTTCATCTTGCACCTGCAAATCCTTTTTGATACCCAGGTGTGTCAAATCAATCCTAGATTTTAAGGTATCTTTCATCTTGCTTTCAATATTAAGAAGTGTGCCGATAATGCTGTCACATATATTTTTCTCGATGTGCATCATATCAAGATTATGTCGCAGATCCAAATCTTTCCAATACTCCAAGGCCCACAAAGTGGACCTGCAGTTAACAATAATCTCTCTTCTACCTGCCACGCTTCCTTTTCCTCGGCTACCATTACTGTGATGGTTTCGGTGTAATATGCCCACGACCTTCTCTAATTGCACTTGCAACTCATTGGCGGTGAGCCTCTTTGGTGCATCACGGTTTTCATGCTTTGCATTGAACACATGTCTTCGGTATTTTCTAGGATGCGGCTTGTCCTTGGCAAGGAAACGGTGGTGTCCAATGTAACAGATCTTGCTAAGTATTGCGTATGACAGCGGATTCCTGTCACAGCGAACACATGCATTGTAACCATGTCTCGTTCGCCCTGACATAGTGCCCAAAGCCGGATAATCACGGATGCACAAAATTATAACAGCACGCAGAAAGAAATCAGCTGGTGGGCTGCTATATAGGTCTCGAGTGAGAACACCCTTCCATAGCTGTTGAAGTTCCTCCACAAGGGGCTCCATGAACAAATCAAAATCCTTTCCAGGACTTTTTTGGACCTAGGATGAGCAAGGCCATCATGTAGTTTGATTCTTTGGTGCAGACATTTGGAGGCATGTTGTAGGGGATAACAAGCAATCGGACACATGCTATATGTGGCGCTCGGTGGCCAAATGGGTTAAATCCATCTAAAGCTAAGCCAAGTCTAATGTTTCTGGTCAAGAAGAAAACTCTTTGTGTTTATCATTGAAGCTTTTCCACTCACTACCATGAGATGGATGGCTCATTACATTCTCGATCTGTGTACTCTGGTTCCCAGAATGCCACATTACATCCTCTCTTGTTTCAAAGCATCATGAAACAACCTCTGCAATCTTGGTGTAATTGGAAAATGTCTCAGAACATTATGAGGAATCCTCTTCACAGCATCGCCATCTTTCCATCTTGATGATTTGCATTTTGGGCATTCACTTAAGTTGGCATAATCCTTCCGGAATAGAACACAATTATTCTTACAAACATGGATCATATCATATCCAATTCCAACTGCACGAAGGAAATTCTTCATTTTACTGTAGGTGTGTGGCAGCTCAGACGCATCCGGGAAAGATTTGCGGAAAGTAGCCAACATCGCATCGAATGATTTGTTGGGCATCCGCTCAGATGTCTTCACGAAGAAAGGTGACCATAGCTGAGAATACCGACAGCTTATTTCCTCGGGTGACAAGAATGTTGCATTGTTCCAACATGCGGGCCCACCATTTTTCTTCCGCAGGTGAAAGTTCACGGAATGCACGAGCATTTCGTAGCATTATTTCAATGTTGGTCAAACTCATCGGCTCCGCCACCACCACCTCCCCCTCCTCTTCCACCTGAGCATCAGGCAGATCAAGATGGTGATCGGCTGCTTCCACGTAGTCAATAACATTGACGTTCACAGCTTCACCATGATGAACCCACCTAGTATATGTGACCGACATCCCATACAAGTGTAGATGATTTTGCACAGTTGACTAGGGTCTTGTAACTGAATTCATACAACTGCTACACGGGCAGAGCACATCTGATTTCGGACCACCGTACTCAGCTCTGATAAAGTTCATGAATTTTTCAACCCCCTCGGCATATGCAGCGGAGAATCTTCGAGCAGAAGTTATCCAAGTCATGTTCATCTGTTAGACATAAAAATTAGTTCTTCTACTAGATATTACAGGAAAAACATATATGCTTTTTATGAAGTCCAGAAAAAAATACCTAGGTCGATGTCTAAAGCTATGGCAAGATATTTTGATTAGCAGATCTAAGTAACGAAATATATGTAAAGCTAATTCTGCAAACTGATTTGAGTGCCAAATTATGGCAGGCTGTTTCAAAGATCAATGAGGCCGAAGCACACGTACCATCGAACTATCAAAGGCCATCGCAGCAACAAAGATCGAGTATAAAACGGAGTAGAGCTATTTCACCTAACAGATTGGCTACTAGACCATGGCAATCTATGTCACAATAAATATATGGCAGGATATTTTAGCAACTAATCGGCCTTGGCATGCCATCTCAACTAAGCAGCATTGAGTGCGAACATGGCAAGGAAGCTCGTGAAGCAGAGCATATTGACAAGAAACTACTTCGCAAACAATGAGATTAACAAAGGCGTCTATCAGCTAACATTCAACGCTACACCGACATGAACGGGCCTCGCCTAGAATGCACGTACCGTGGGAGAAGTCGACCACTGCGTCGTCTCCACACGCATTCTCGCCCGGTGTGGCGGCCGACCGACTGCAGCGCCTCCACAAGAACGTAGCAGAGGTGGCGGCGGCTACAGAGGACGATCTACGAGGTGTACTTGTGGGGCGAGAGGATCGCCGAATCATGGAGTCGACGTATCCACGTTGTGTGGGGAGGGCGGCTTTGGCGGAGCGAATGGAGTGGAGGGGACGGGGGAGGGTTTGGGGAATATTATTGGCTAGTTGGCGAAGGGCGGTTGAATCAGATTTGGTCGGAATTTTAGGGTTGGTGGGGGGAGGATTTTCTCGCGGTGGTCGGGGTGAGTTTGGCGCAGGGTCGGATTCTCCAAGTGCAGTCCCCACGTGTATTGAAGAGGCAAGTCAAGCGCTGCCCGCTTATGCGTGAGCCGTGTGCAGGACCCGAACGTGTGTGGGGTGCAATGCGACCGCGATAGGAGTGTTGTGATTGTACCGCTTTTTTCCTTTTTAAACTAGGTGCTTCGCCTCAAAAAAATTTGTTGCTTCGCTACGATCCATCGATACTACTACTAGTAATCCGGTAATCCCGACTAAAACGGCGCGGCCGTAGTCTTTTTCACGCGATATCTCGGGAGGTTGGCTTAGTTGGGTTTTTAGGACGAGTAATGCTACACCTACGTAATCCCGCCACGTAATTAACGTAATGTGAAACATGTGAGCTGTTGATTGTAGATTAGGGGGAGGGAGGGGCCCACCACCATGAAAATCAGGGGAGGAGAGAGAGAGGCAATTTACATTAACCCTTTCGTAGGTTACCGTAGATGTAGAAAGATGTGAAATGCGTGAATGTGTAGTGGACGTACTATTGGAGTGCCTTAGATAATTTGTGTATGTATAGATCCTATGTGTTTATTTTACTTCAGACGCGTTAGATTTTTCTTGGTTCAATAAAAAGCAGAGTTGGTGATGATGGTGTGCCTGTCATCCTACAATATAGGCCGTCCGATCTATATCTAACGGATAGGAAGGAAACTATGACAATTTACCCGCACTCCTCTCCACATTTGCAGATAAGGCTTTCCCTCGTTCATCCTTTTCTGCAACAAGATCTTGATCTTTCGTGCAACACACGGGCATCTTGCTAGTACTCATACAATATGTATATTATTGTGAAAGTTCATATACACCGGCCGAGATTAATGCAAAAACGGCAGATTTTCATTACATTTGAACTTTATAGGATGTAAAAATAAAAGAAACCCGACCCTAAACCTATTCTACTGGCGACAAGACGTCCCTCCATCTGCAATCTCTATATGGGGCGGGGTTCAAGACCTGTGAAGTGAAGGTGTGGTCTCCGGCGAGAAGAGAACACGGATATCGACGGCGGCTGGCACACCATGCCCTACCACCTCCCATGCCCTACTCATCTCGGAGGAGTCCCGACCTCGGCGGTGCCGGACGTTGACGGCGGCAAGTAGGATGCGTGGTCGACGGTTCTCCGTCGTCGGCCGCCAGCGTGGCCACCGCCAGCTTGGTTGCGTCGCGTCGCGTCCGGTTCTACCGCTATTGCGTCGCGAGAGGCGACTTGAGCGAGGGCGGCGACCTCGAAGCTTCATCCCGAAGACAAGCTCTCCGCAGAGCGTTCGCACTTGCGGTCATGGCGGATGTGGTGCTGTAGCGTGACGATGCGCTATGGTGTGGAGGTTAGCTGGGCCTTGCCGCTTTAAGTAGCGCATTACGGTGAGGCCAAGCGTCCGGGTGCGTCATTAAGTCACCGGAGTTGGTTCCTCGGGCACCGAGCCTCTTAATGAGGACATACGAACGGACGGCATGAATGCGGGCAGCTGGCACCGGCTGAGAATGCACCATGCGACAGCGCGAGGGACGAGGGTTTTGGTGTGCCAGGGTAGTCAGCTGCGGTTGTGGCAACGTTGGAGATGCCCTTTGCTCACATGCGATCCCCGCATGTCATTGAAAAAGCAAGACAACCCGGCATGGTCTCAGGTCCAGAGGATGCAGTTGGCCGTGCTACACCACTTCGCGGACGCGTCGCGGCGCCCCGTGCATCCTTGATGAGCCGGGTGTTGGGGTGTGTTTGGATTGTGGCCAAAGTGCACCTTACCAAAATTTTGGTCATGACCCAAAGATTGGTCTTTGTTTGGATGGTTGCCATTTTTGTGGCATGCCAATGAACTCTAGCCAACTCTAGTTCATTTTTCTTGCCAATGTCGGCCAAATCATGGGCAACCAATACCTCAACCAAAAGTTTGGTCATGACCCAAAGATTGGTCTTTGTTTGGATGGTTGCCATTTCTTTGGCATGCCAATGAACTCTAGCCAACTCTAGTTCGTTTTTCTTGCCAATGTCGGCCAAATCATGGGCAACCAATACCTCAACCAAAATTTTGGCTACCCAATGCTTTGATGGGGCAACCTTGGGCACAAACCAAACATACCGTTGGTCGTGCCACAACACTAACGCCACCCTAAGCACATCGAAACCGACCGTGTCTAGCGACGATATGAGCGTGTCACTCGCCGCTGATCGCCGTGTCCAGAGGCGGTGCTGAGTCGCCCGTTGTTGGCCCCAACGACCCACATGAACGGTTGTCTGTGGTGAGGAGGTCGTGGGCCAGCTCCTCCATTGGACTAGTCTGCGCCACGTCATCCCGGCAGGTGTGCCCCACATGTCGGTGTCCCTGCTTTTCCGGCCATATTCGAAAGGCCGTGCTCGCGTTGCTGCATTAGGCCTTTCACTATGTAGGCCAAGCGAGACAAACTTATTGCTTATTTGAGCCGTTCAAGTATAATCATGTGGCGTTTGCTTATTTCTTATTCCTCTCCAACCCTCTTCTCCATCGATCATGTCGCCCTCCAGTCGAGTTCATCCTCCCGCATGCCTCATTTGAACATTCCGCCGAGTATCATTCGCATGTACCCACCCTAGTCCTCTTTCAATAGATCTCCGGACCCCGAGATGAAATCGAGAGGGAACGAGTGGGGCACGTGATACCTAAGGCGGATTCAAAATTTTGAACCGGTGATCATAGCATCCGCAAATCATATATAAAGGGTATTCAATGGTCGTTTCGTTTTTGAACGTACAATATACTCCCTCCTATCCTTTCTAGTTTACATATAAGTTTTATGTGTGGTCAAAGTATCTCTACTTTGATAAAAAAAAAGGTATCAACATTCAACAAGGCCCAATTAATATTGTTAGATTTGTACGTACTCCTAGATTTATACTCGAGATGGTTTCCAATTTGACTATTGACAAGATTAATAGTACATGAGATGTATAATGTGAAAATTATATCATTGGAAACTCCTTTCACATACGAATTTGACCGTATGCTTTGTGTAAGTTGCATGTCATATATTATTACTCTAACATTTGGTCAAAGTTAGCCTCAAAAACGTGATTAGACCCTCAGTATGCTTTGTGTAAGTTGCATGTCATATATTATTACTCTAACATTTGTGTAAGTTGCATGTCATATATTATTACTCTAACATTTGGTCAAAGTAGTATAGTGGAAGTGGATCCTCCGACATAGATATCCCTGCCTTACCCTCCCTTTCGTCACTTATCATGGACCCCATGCTTGCTAGGCCCCGCATGTCAGCTTACTCAATGGGTTCGCCACGTCAGGGATCCTCATCCGTAGTATACTCCCTCTGTTTTTATTTACTCCGCATAAAATGGAGGGAGTGGTGGTATAATAAATGACGCGGGCGGGGGATGGGGAGGGATGTCGATTTGCTCTCAACTGCGGTCCCACAAGCGAGCGAAAATGCAAGACGAAGCGCGTTCCACTCGGTGAGCGACGTGGAGGGTCCAGCATGCCGGGCTGCAACGTGAACGCGACAAGAGCGATGTACAATAAAACCGATTGACCGTCGTCACCGACCCACTATTCACACTGTAACCTTTCACGCCGGGTTTACCACGCCAGCCACTTCCCTAAAACCACACCAAATCTCCAGCCCATTCCCCCACCTTTAGATCCCCTAGCCCACATCAAGCGTCCCCTAGTACGCCGGAAAGCCATGGTGCGCCGCAAGATCACTTACTACAAGATGATGATGCCGGAGCACCGCGCAGAAATCACGGCGGTGGTCGGCGCCACAGACCTCCGTTCCCAAGCTCGCTTTGCGGTGGGCCAATCCCCGAGTTCTCTGGAGCCAAGCTACGAGGAGGAGGAAGCCGATCCAATGTTCATGGCGGAGGTCGCGGCGCAGAAGGCCCCGATGGGTATGAGACGATGGACGCCGACTTCGTGCCGGGCGTCCGAAGTCCCCATGGTCTGTGCGGACCAAAGTTGGTTCAACATGGCGATACTAAAGAAGGACCGGGAGGCAGAGGCTCAACTCGACGCGGAGCGCGCGCATGCCGCTGCCATCGAGGCTCTCCTGCAAGTGGAACCGGATGTCGTGGATGTGAACCAGGCGGCGGAGGCTCAACTTGAGGCGGAGTGAGCGGATGCCGCTGCCATCGAGGCCCTTCTACAGGCGGAACCCGGACGTCCTAGAATTGAACCGGGCGGCAGAGTCTCGACTCGACGCAGATCGTGCGGATGACGCTCTAATCAACGCACTCCTGAAGGCGGAACCGGACGTCCTGGACTTGAACCGGGCGGCGGAGGCTCGACGGACGCGAGCGCTGGATGCCGCTGCCATCGAGGCCCTCCTACAGCGTAACCGGACGCCCTCGACTTGAACCGGCTGTGCTCGCTTGTGCAGAAGCGCCTGCGACGCCCGCTTGAACGAGTAGCTAGAGGCCGAGGACAACCATGGTGCGTAGACACACGCCGGCAGCTGACGGGCTGGTTCGCGCCAAGAGCTAAAGACGACGAGGCTGTCTCTTTCCGCGAAAGCAAAGAATAGTTTTTCTTTATGTTGTTGTTTTCATGGATCTTTTGCTGTGTAAAAACATATATTTGTTATGCAAGTCGCCCGACTTGGGTCATCTACCATTTCAAAGTGTTGGATGAATATCCTACGCCTCCTAACCCTTCTTTCCTTCTTCCTCACCTCTTCTTCTTCCCCAACAGACCACCGCATCGGGCCGTCAGACGGATACTCCCCAACATGTGGTTGGATAAACATACTCTATGAACGAAAAATTATGTGTCAGCCGATAGGATGGCTGAGTTTGGTTTGTTCTGTCACGCTGACAAGACGATATGTCGAGTGGTCACGTTCCCTTGGTTGGGTTCTTGGCGTGAGCGGGGTATTGTGTGAAAGTGCGGTCTGCGACCTTGGCGTGCCGAGGCGACCGTGGGTGCGGTGAAGCATCGCCGACATTGCAGGCGCAAGTGTACCTCCTTCTCATTTTGAAAACTTTAGGCAAGCTTGGCAATAATGTGTGGCGAAGTTTGGCAATGCAAGGCCTAGACCCAAGCAGGATAAGTATGTACGTACTAGGAGTACTAGTGTTAAAAAAGAAAGGCGGGGTTTTCCTTCGCGGGATTTAATCGATACAAATCCTCGTTTCATGTGTCAATTAATGCATATTCTTTTCTCCAAAGACCAAAGAGCTAACCATCTCACTCCTCATCGCTCGACTAATGCAGCGCCATGCAAACCAACCTTCTCACTTTCGCATGCATGCAGGGGATATTAATGTCCTTGGTTGCTAACTCCATCAATTTTGCCTCGATTAGTGTTAGTGGCCCTTTGCAAATTGTAATTTTGATATGCTCGCCTTGTGTACAAAAAAATGGAGGTAGTAACTATATTTGACTTCCTTCCCCATTGCGGTGACGTCGACGATATCTTTTTTTTTTGGTGGTTTGGCGAAGTGCGTTCGACGGAGAACACCATTGAGGGAGACCACGGTAAGTCATTCGCAAGTGCCGCCTGCAAGCCGAGACAACCGCCTTATTTGCATCCAGGAAGTCCTTTACTAGTACCACTAGGAGTACTAGTGCGGTGAGATGGTTTCTCGAAGAAGACGATGGAGAAGCAGAGTCAGCGAAGAGTGAAATGATGGTTGCTTCGTCCGTGCTTTTGTGATTTGACGCCTCACTGCTTTGTGATTTGTGATAGAAGGGACAGGGGAGTAGACTCTGTGCTCTATACTGAACTACATGCGTCCAAGCATGGGAGAAAGAGGAGAGATGTTGCATTTTTCTATTCCTTCAATCAATCAATCAATGAATCAATCAGGGAGCTTCGGTTCCATCTTTTTGGCTTTGGCAACACCGTCCACAATGGTTCCGACGATGCCAAAAGCTATTTTCACATTTGGCTACACATTGTGGATGCCCTTAACTGCATTCACTCTGGTTTTGCTCCTCGTGTGCTATCTATACAAATCTCAGTTATATTGATCTAAAAAATTATAGTATCAAGATTAGTAAAAAGGAGGTGATTTTGCCACGCGGATGGCGGGGGAGGTTTCTTATTTGAGCAATGCTACATCCACGTAATGGTTTACGTGAAGTTACAAACTGATGTGATGTGGGACTATTTGATTGGATTAAAGGAGAGGATTAGGCCCACCCCACCGAAAATCAGGGGGCATATATAGATTAGATGGAAAGTATACGTAGCAGCCACGTAGCCCTTTGTAAGTCTAGGATTAGGCTTCTTATTTCGGAGGATGTTGTCTCGGCGGTTTGCTAACATGCGGTCCCACGTGTCGTTGCTTTACCAAGCCGATCCGCTGGCCCCACATGAGGCAGAACAACGATGTAAGCAACACGTGGTTAAGTTGAAGAAGATGAGGGAGAAGCGGATTCAAAGAACGAAGTGAAATGATGGTTGCATCGCCCCTCCAACTTAACTGCTGGAAAGGTGCAGCTTTACGATTTGATGCCTCATTGCTCATTACTACGCCGACGCCATGATCGGGTGCTTCACCCCGCTGCTCGCACTGTATTCCGGTATGGCACGTTGACCCGGTGAGCTTTGATGTCCCACATGTCGAAAAGGGACTAGAAGATTTATGAAAGCGAAGCGCCCACTCTTACGATTTGAGGAGTAGATTTACACGACGCCCAATGAATCGTCACTTGTACTGTATAGTACTATAGTTTTGTCAAGCTTCGCACGATCCATTGATACAAACCCGATTAAACAGGAAAGGGCGGGATTTTTCCCGCGCGGTAGATGATACTGGCCATACATTTCAAAGGCAATTTTAATGTATGAAAACTGGATAATTATAAGTAACAATATGATATTTAGTAAAACTAAAAACACATATGATTTATTGTGTTAGAGTGTAGTAGTAGTGCTTTATTGCATAGTTGTTAGATGTAACATGCGAGAACGTGTAGAGATGTAGTTTTGGAGGGCCTACAGAGAGAAAAGCGTAATACGGCCACCGAACTTCGTAATAAGCTGATTACGGTCACTATATACGCTGGCGGTGATTATACGGTCACTTGCTCATAGTTCAAAGATCGGATTGCACTCGCTGACCGCCAAATAGTCTCGCATGGCGCCATGTTGAGTAGTTAAATTGACCACGTTCCTTGTGGGTCCCAATTCGCTACCGCAGACAGGCAAAAGGTCGATAAACACAAATTTACGTAGGCACGACAAGGCTCCAACCCGCGCGCAGGAATCACCTGGTTGTGTATGTGTCCGCTGTATTCGATGTGTGCACATGCACGTGGGGTTGAGCACTTGAGCGTGAGAGTGTGTGTTGGTCGGTGGTGCACTTTGGTGTATGCATGCATGCGTGCGTGTGTGCGTGTGGAGTGTTATGCGGCGTGGCGTGTGAGTGTTGCGGCGTAGGGTGGCTGCGTGTGCACGTGTGAGTGTTGCGTGTGTGCGTGGGTGCATGTGTTTGTGTGAGTGTTATGTGGATGCAGTTCGTGTGTGCATGCGCAAGGCAGTGTGTATAATCACCACACCAGCTCCTCGTGTGTTAAAACAGACGGCTCGGCGTACCAATACAAGGCCACCTTGTCCGCTGTGCCCGCTGGGTCATGACTTCGAACCACCGCCCAAATTTTTTTTTTGTCGTTTGTTTTCATTCTTACTAGCAAGATGCCCGTGCGTTTCACGTAACATCAAGATGCATTTGTATGACTTTTTTATCTTGTGAGAGAAAAGGATGAACGAGGGAAGGCCTTATTTGCAAATGTGGAGAGGTGTGTGGGTACCTTTTTGCAAAATTGCCATAGTTTCTTTCCTATCCGTCAGAAATCGGACGGCCTATATTGCAGGATGGCAGGCACAACATCATCACCAACTCTGTTTTTTATAAGAGTGTATTTTATGTATTTTATAAGAGTGTATATGTAGAGTAGATACAAGCCTATTGTGTGGGCACGATGGTAGTGAGATAATGTGATGCCACACTAGAGGTGCCACGTGGAGCGTTTAACTGGTCAACTAGTCATGTCATGAGCAAATACAGAGTTGTATGGTGAGCCCATGACCGTATAATAACCACTAAACGTAAATGGTGACCGTAATGAGTGGATTCTGAAGTCCAATGTACATATCGTGCTTTCGCTTCAAATACAATGATCGTCATTGCATATATCGCGAGAGAAAGATGAAACATGCGTGAATTTTCTGGGGGCTTACTCTTAGAGGACCTGGAGATAGTTTTGTGTGCATACGTGAAAGGGGCGTACAGGGGGGGTATGCGATGGAGAGAGATGCTCTTTGTTTCTCTTTATTATGACTAACTTTGTATATAGTATAGAAATATAGAAATTCGCAGTGCGGAATAAATATCATTGTGGGCACCATGCAATGCAAATTAGCGTCAGATTCTCCATATAACTTTGTAATGTTGTATATATGTAGAAACTCTAAAATAATTTTTGGCCACACTTTATTCAAAAGGAATGTTGTATGCGAAATAAACGTGAAGAGAGGGCTTTTTAGATCAATGGGGCACGTGATGTAACATGTGTGAATGTGTAGTTGATGCATTTGGCGGGCCTAGAGAGGTACGTGGTGTGTATTACGATTCGAGAGAGGCATGGATAGAGGGGCCGACCGGGGGCGGGACAGATAGCAAGAGAAATGAGAGTGGTCTAGAGAGAGAGAGAGAGATGAATATGATGTCACGACAAGAGATTCCATTCCCTTGAGTGTGTATATGCAAAGGGGGGAGGGAATAGAGGCACCAGGAGAAATTTTCTGTGTGTGTGTGGTGTTTGTGTTGGTATGTGTGGGTGTGAGAAGATAATGAGATGTGGGGGCAGAGGGTGTGTCACCGCATGAGATCCGGTGGGTCGAGGTGAGGCCTGCTGCTCGTTCCGGCCTCCCTGCGCCACATTGGTCGGCCCGTGACGCATTTAGGAAGACCCATGGATGACTAGTCGTACAAGACAAAGATAGCAGAATTGTGAAGGACTCGTGTCCAATCGACAAAGCCGCTAGGATTTGTAACCCTAGGTTCTCGACTAAGGTAACCCTTTATCTCCGATATTACTATTCATCCAACCTAACTTTAAGGGGCTTCCTACAGTAATGCTCGCTAGAATCATACTCACGATTAGGAAGAGAGGTGTGAGACAATGCGTGAGAGACAAAGTGAAGATAATGTGCGACATGAGACACGTAGGCAGGTCCATGTATATAGAAAGGGTCGATGAGGATTGTGCGGTGTATGTTTAAGTAGAGGAAGAGTGCTTGTGATAAAGGTTAGTGAAAACAGTTGTAAATGGTTACGAGAGGGAGGGAGGCTTATAACTAGAGCATGTGTGCGAGAAAGACATCTCAGGAGAGAGTGTGTGAGCATGTGTGAGAGACCACCGATGGAGAGTGAAACTACACGTAAAAGACTTCTCTACACATTGATTAAAGATATAAATTGTATCCAAATATTAGGATGGGATCATGATATTTGCAATTCGCGTAAGGAGCGGTCATTGATCCATCAGACATCTAGATTCTATCGAATTTGAGCATGTCTATGTTATTATTCGACACAATTGATCCACATAGTTAGTATTTTGAACTCCGCATAATGCATCGCTTTAGCAATTCGAATATAAACGTGAGTATAGTTCATGTTGTGTGTGTAAAGCACATTATACATACAAAAGTTACACAATGGACATTATAAATAGCTACCTATGAACTAGCATACATTTGAATTCAACTTAAGGTGGTTTAAAAATCGAATTCAACATGAAGTCCATTCAATTATTTGAATTTGATATCATGGCATTTGTAAACCATACCTAAATTATGGGGCACCAATCTTTGCTCTGATTTTGTACATAATAGCATATGTAGTCGTGTACAAAATAGATTCAAATTTAGCTTCTCCATTCCAAAATAATCGTAGTTATAGGATTTTCAAGTGTCAAAATTTCAAAAGAAGCGGATAATTTAATGAGGTTTTCAAACATACAAGGTCAAATATAACATTGTCTATTTAGGTCAATCCTCATAGTTCAAGAGTACTCTAAACGTGAATGCTCGTGTTCCAAAATTTTGAACGGGCGCCTAAAAAGAGCCTCTATTCGCCTCGAAACCACGGAGACCAATGTTTGGTAGTACAAGGAAATTACTTTTCTAATAACTCCGACCCGTGAAACCTACCGGCTCGACGCCCAAAGGTCTAAACCGGGGTAGGTTTGTAGCTTCATCTAGACGCCACGCAACCACATCCGAAAAACATTCATACACAATGGCCGCCTAAGCACACATGCACGCGGCCAAAGTCGCTCCCGCCCACTATTTGGGACACCTGGGATTACCATCCTACCCCGACCCGCAAGAGGGTGCGAAATTTAAGAGGGGGCAAAATTTGTACTTTCCCCAAATTTCAAACAAGCTGGCCCCATCTTCTCGCTCAAAAATCCAAAACAAAGCGTCTCTGCATCAAACATGGTTCCCCACCCGTCTGATTCCCCATTCGCATTGTGGGCACCAAAACTACCTCTCCACCAGCTGAAACCCCGCGCCCTCCGTCCGCCACCCCATCCCACCCATCAGCCGCCGCCCTCCTCCATCACGCCAGAGCCGATACCCCGAGTTGTTGTCCACCGCAACCTCAACCGCAATGCCCTCCATGGCTACTAGTTGAAGCCGAGGCTGAGCCATCCGTACCCGAGCCAGTTCAACCACGCTGTCTGCGCCTCACCGCCGCCGCTTCCAATCTCGCCACCTCCACCGCACCGAGTTGTTCCTTCTATGCCGCCCTTCGCCGGGATCTGCTTCCTCCGCCGATATACGGCCATGGCAACACAATCAACAATTTGGCCATGGGTTAGTCCAAGCTCGCACCTCCGTAACATCGGTTTCCCGGTAAAAAGAAGAAGATCGGCGCGACATGTGGAGGTGACCACACCGCAACCAAAAAGGTACTCCTCTTCCTTATTCGTGCAAATCTTACGCCTCGCTTGCACGGTATTCATCCCACATAAGACGCTTAGTCGACCGCTTCTTCTTGATACTAGATGTTCCTAGTAACTCGCGATGCACAAGGTTTCTCCTCATATGCTATTTCACCTTAGCTAGAGGTCCGTCGCCCCCCTGAATTTCAATTTCTGGCCAGTTGATTCCCAATTAACGGAAGCATTCCCCGGCGTAACAGGCGCTAGTACGCCTATTACGCCGGGGAAGCAGCGCCTTGGTGTTTATCTTAGGGGCGTGTGCGGCCTAGAGCTACTGGCGCCCGATCTGGAGGTCGGCCGGGATTAAAGGGATGGCCTGGGGGCGCTGCCAAGCACAACAGGTGGTGTGAGGTCGATGGGAGGCGGGCGGGCGGAGGCTGGGGTCCTGGGCCGGTGGTCACAAGGCGGTTCGAGAAAGATCGCCAACAAAGGATCAAGGGTGAGGTAGACGAAGGTCATCTGCCCGTTCCTTATAGATCGAATGGTTCATAAAAAAATCGACTGACCTATTTAGTTTTAGTCGACTGTTATCTTGATAGGACCACATGTGGTGGTATGCTGGAGGAGTACCTGCATTTCTTGTGCTCATATATTACAAAATCATACGAGTAGAATCTAATTTTGTTTGCCATGCAATATTGTAAAGCTATCATATGTCTCCTATCATTTATTTTTCAGCCACCTGCTATCTGCTACTTTTACAGTGCACTATTCTGCACACACTTCACCCATACTCTCACTATTGTGTTTTTATGCAAGGGTATTTCAGACTCGCTTTGATGTATGAAAAGAGAAGAGAGAAGTCGCCCAAAGATGGTACGTAGCTAGGCTGCATATCGCTTTCAAGACTTTAAAGGGTGTAGTGTCAGCAGATGGAGACGGGAACGTAGCTCGGAGTTGATGATCTCGCCGCCGTGAACCACCATCCTGTGCTTGCTTTAACTTCACGGTGTCATATGTGGTTTCATGTTGCATATGGTGTCTAGCTTGTATTCGAAAGGTCAAGTCAGTCTTTATCAAGATAAGGAAAGATATTTTTTACATGAACCACCATCCGTGAGCACGGAAGACAAATAGTTAGTCGCAGACCGGCCGAGCCAATGACAAGCCCAAAGAAAGATAGGCATCACCGGAAGCCAACTAAAAAGCTGCGATGGTGGCTAAGTAGCCCGCCTCCCACTGTGCTCTCGTGTCCTAGATGATCATGCTCACCACTCCAGCCGGATGTCTAGCTTGTATTGCTTCCAATTTGGTTAAATTGCATCCGCTTAGCTTACACATTATACCTTTGAATATGACATGCCTTTAGTACATCTGTGTATTAACCATGTTCTTACATCAAACTAATGTTCTTGTGTATCCCTCATCAATCACTTATGACGAGGCAGGCAGGCAAGGGGACTACTCCTCATTTAAAGAATGCAGTCGACCTCCCGACATGATTCTCAAGAAACAGAAATGCTAGATGAAGATAGTGAACGTAGCTCTGTTGTTGATTACAACATTTCTCCTACACTAGCATCGCAGGTGCTTGCTCTAACTTGGCAGCGTGATATGTGGTTACATCTTGCATATGGTGTCTAGATTGTAATTCTTACAATCTGGTTAAAATGCATGTGCTAGTCTGCTTAGCTTATACATTATACCTGTTAATGTGACATGCCTTCCTGTATTTAGTACATAGCACATCTGCCTATTAAGCATGTCCTTACATAAAACTGTTGTTTTTTTGTATCCCGCATCAATCAACATGATGAGACACCTTTAGTATATGCAGTGCGATATTAGTTGCATCTTTCATATGATTTATAGCATGCGCTGCTTCTAATTTGCTGAAATTCCATTTATGATGGGACGCTTTTAACTTGGCAGAGTTATATTGGTTGCATCTTTCATGTGGTGTCTAGCTTGCATTGCTTCTTATTTGCTGAAATGGTTTCTGCTTAGTTTACGCAAACAGTTGTGAACATGCCATGCCATCCTGTTTTTCGTACATATTCCATCCTGGTATCATGTGTTTGCCTTACATCAAAGTAGTGATTGTCAGTATCATGCATGAATGAGTTCGGAAGAGAGAATTTTATTGCTTTTTCTTGTCGGTTTTACTTGACAATTCAAAATCAATAAAGCGGAAGGAAGTTAGCAAGGCAGCGGATAAAGGTGCTCCTTCCGAACGGAGGGCCACTACGCTTTCTACTCCTCCACACCCCAAGATGATTTCCAAGACAACACATGCATAGACACTCAACAAAGTTGTGTTTATGATGAGCACGCCTCCCCTAGTGCAAAGCATCACCGGTGGTCCCTCTAACTTGGCAATGTTATATGTGGTTGCATGTTATGTGTGATGTCTAGCTTGTATTGCTTCTAATTTTGTTGAATTCCATCTGCTTACTTTACACATTATACTTGAATAAGTACGTGTTCCTGCTTTCTAGAACATACAAGATCTCGCTCATCACACCATGTTCTTACATCAAATTACTACTGTTGTGTAACCCGCAACAATCACTTATCATAAGACACGCTTGACTTCGGAGTGTGATATAGGTTACATCGCACATTCTTTTCTAGCTTGTACTACTAATTTGTTGAAATTGCACTTATGACGCAGACAGTTTTAACTTGGTAGAGTGATATTCGCTGTATCTTTCATATGGTGTCTAGCTTTCATTGCTTCTAATTTGTTGAAATGCCTTCTCCTTAGTTTACACATCATAAGTCGTGAATATGCAATGCTGTGAATATGCAATGGCACTAATGACGAGGAGACCTCTAACATGGTAGTGTGATGTTGTTTGCATCTTGCATATGATTTATTTCTTGTATCGCTTCACATTTGTTTAAACGCCATTTATGATGAGACACCGTTAACTTGGCGAGCGATATTTGTAGCATCTTTCATATGGTGTCTACCTTCCATTGCATTGCTTCTAATTTGGTGAAATGTCTTCTTCTTAGTTTACACATCATAGTTCTGGTTATCTCTTCCGTCCTGTTTCTCATACATATTACATCCGCCTATCATGTGGTTGTCTAACATCAAAGTTTAGTTCGTCTGCATCACACATCAATTTGTTCTGAAGAACTAAATTGTTATTCGTTTTTCTTGTCGGCTTGACTTAACATGGCACATAGAAAGAGGAAGAAACATGTAATGGCGGTGGAATGAGAAGCGGATGAATCCTGCAGATTCGCTGGTAATCGATGGTGCAATAGAACATCAAAGTCCAGCGGAAAATTCTACAAAAATGGCATCCCATGCTACACGAGTTGCAAAAAAAGCCAAACAGAAACAAATAGCTGCCACCAAACAAGCAGAGACATCCCTAGTTCTTGCAACACCTACCACAAGATTACCGATTGCACGACTTACTCGTCAAGGCCAACCGAGCTAGCAAGACCGTTCCCAAGCTCCATTGCCATCTCGACACTACTTCCCAAGCACTCTTGACACAAGACGAGTTGGCAATATCGATGAACCTTGTGAGCTTCAACAAAGAAGAAGGTAGTTGCTGGAGTCAAGTTACGCTTGCATGCTTCTTTATATGTAGTCTCACGCTTGATGTACACTAACACTTCCTATGTTCGTTGTTGGACTAGCACCTAGGCGCAAGAGGAAACAAACATCGTGGATAATGCTCGATAGGTTAACTAAATCTAGAGGAGGAAGAATGGAGATCCGTTTTGAGGCAGGTTTAAAAAGGCCACGTGATGCTGCTGCAGTCGTGCCAAGTTAGTATCAGAGGCAGCGGTTGCCGTTAGGTGTCATGTACGTATCCTCCCAACATGGATTCGATGCGAGGAATGACAAAGACGTAAACCCGATTCAACACCTTCCTCGACCATTTATCTGTAAGTATGGTTATGTATGGAAACTAGTAATATCGTCTAGCTCTGTCCCATACTCTCTAGGCTGCTGATAATGAGACTCCCATAATTTTCAATGTATGAGGTTCAAGTTGGATAGCCAAGATGATGCAACCAGACAAGCTTGCACCCATGTTTTCAAGTCTCATCATGACAAGATTTCGGTATAACTTGAGGAAAACTCACTTTGAAGGCAAGGCTAATGGTGAACTTTCCCAAACATCTCGAGTGGAAAATATATCGGATGAAGACCGGAGGGCCTTGTTAAACACCGGTCTGATCCAAGTATCGTGTACATTATATATATGTGATCGGATCACATGTTGAAGTCCTATTTATGCATGTGCCACACAAATCTATCTTCTTGTAGGTGAACTGTTCAAAGAACAAGGCCAACCGCACGAAAGTGAAATTCCAATGCGACGACAAGATCTCGTGAGCTATATTGCACACTCGCGAGGCTCTTGTAATTAGTCATTGTTTCACTCTTTTTCGCTGTACCATATTATCAGATCTATATTGACTTGTTCCGAATGCAGAGGAAAGCCCGCAAGGACCAAAAAGTACCTGAACCAAATGCTGTGGAAATCTTCAAGGACTGTCACACTAGCAAGAAGAAGGGCATGACTACACCAGTCAAAGCCGCTGTTGTAAGTCCTTAATCCTCATGCCTTTTAACTACTACTTACTCTGACTTGTGCCTTGAACTGCATGGTTTGCAGCCAATGTCTATTACTCTTTTCAATTTTATACACAATTGTCTTAGCGTATCATTGCACCTTACAAGGTTTAAAAGAGAGGAGTGATGTTCCTTTGATCTTGACCCGTAATCTAGTTCCATGCTGGACTTGCCCACACAACGTTACAATTGCCTGCTTGTCTGTTCTCAGTTGTCTTGTGATATGAATGATGTCATACTATGCTTACCGTATTATAAACTTCGTCTCTTTATCCTTAGCCCTCAATACAATGTGAAGAAATAGACAATACATTAGCGATGGTACATGGTCATATGTTTGGAACCTGGTTTTATTATGTACTTTGCAATAAAATACAACTAATATTTTACATGGGTTCACCGTAATAAGTTCTCAGATATAGACCAAAGCTATTTTGTTTGGTTTTGCTGCCTCCTTAATATCTTCTGCTCGGGTACTAATAATGTAAAACCTCAACTTTTCAAAGTTGAGCTATGGAAAAAATGGTGGAACCGCCACCTTCAAGGTGGCGAGGCAACTATAACCGCAATGTCACTCTTGCTGCAGTGGGTCAAGACTGGCCCACAAACAAGGCTAAAAGCATGTTCTGCGTAATACCGGGTTGGTTGTTAAGGCAATATCGTCCAAACTGCCTCATGATCAAGATATGCAAGCTCAAAGCAATGTTGTATCGACCTCGGACACAAGTCCATTCCCTAACAGAGACCCTTTGTGAAACAAGGAGAAACATTGCTCAATGTCGTCAAGATATGCATGGTTTTGAAACCAGACTATCAGACATTAGCTATTTTGTTCGAGAGCCTAGGGGAAATGAAGGCTAGGGTTATGGTGCTCCATCGGACAATACAGCATGAAAACGTAACAGTCAGGTCAAATGAACTGAGCTTCTAGTGGTGCATTTATCTGCTAGACTGTTAAGTTTTATGCCAACCTTCCTTTTGTTATATAGTTGTAATTTGTTTTGGTGCGATACAAAATTTATTATTATCGTGCAGCCACCGGTGAACAAAACAAAGCAAGCCATTTTTGTATAGTGTAGGGTGTTCCCTATATTTGCACCGGTGGCGATCTTTGATGTCGAGTGGATGTAATCTGTGCAATCGCCTTAATAGCCTAGCGTTAGTTTCGGCATTATTTATTTCCTAGTCTTCTTTTTCCCTGGTTTGCTAGTGGCCCAACTACCATGGGCCATATACGGGTCATAGGATCCATGGCTCTCCTACGGACCGTCGATAAATGGGCCTGTAATCGGTGGGCCTCGAGCCGTCGGATAAATGGGTCTACATGGGCCATAATCGGGCGTAATTGGTATCGGCCCAGCACGGTAACAGGCCCACAGGCCGTAGGACAGCAAAGGCTTAATTTCATCACTGCATAATCGGGTCGTTAATGGGCCGAGAATATAGGACGGGCCGGAAACGCGCAGAACGGGTTAACGGTGCCGTAAACGGGCCGACTCTTGCCATGGGCCGAATTTGGCCCATTAGGGTAACATGCCAGTAACAGGCTGACTCTTGCCATGGGCCGAATTTGGCCCATTAGGGGAACAGCCCAGTAACGGGCCGACTCTTGTCATGGGCCGAATTTGGCCCATTAGGGGAACAGGCCGCAGATGTGCCGAAGTAATCGAGGGTCAAAAGGAGCCTAAGAACGAGCGGGCCGTTAATAGGCCGAAAACTAACACGCGAGCCGAAACGGCCCATGTAAATCACGGGCCGTTAACGGGTATAAAGAAAATTACTGTTCATTATGGGCTAGAGTCACCGTGGGCCTGTAAAGGGCGAAAGATCTGAAAGGCCTCATATGGGCCGAAAGACGTCGTGGGCCATACATGGGCCGAAAGTGAAATGGGCTGGTGTTATATTCGACGGCCCACATGACGTTGTTGGGCCGATTTCCTTTAGGGCCTAACGGGCTGTGAGTTAACGGGCCGTAAAATGGGCTAGTTGCGAAGAGACCGTTAACAGGCTTTTCATGGGCCAGCCCGTTAACTTTTGACCAAGTCAAACGGGCCGCTTTGTAAGCTAAATGGGCCATGGTGGGTCGTGCTTGCGTGTCCGACATATCATAGGCACCTATCTCGACCCAATCGACGAATCGACACGTGTTTCGTCCGGCCAATAAGAATTTTACACGTGGAAATTTCCCATTGGTCGGGTTGTTAACGGGTTATCGGATCCAAAACCCGACCCGATAGCTTAACGGTGTTCCGCTACGGTGGATGCCATGTGGGTCACCCTTGACGAAAAGCACTTACGGACGCGATTTATCGTCATGGAAGTGGACACTTCCGTGATGATAATTTTGGTAATGTCATGGAACACTTCTACGACAGCACAGGTATGACTATCTTGATTCTTTCATAAAATCGTCATGGATGTACAAGCATGACAAAAAATGCAACCTACTGTGACAAACACTTATCATCACGGAAGTGTATTTTTTTGTAGTGCTCTTCCTCGCGCCGCCATGTCTGCCTCCTCCCCTTCGGCCGCCACCTCTGCCTCCTCCCCCTCTCGCCGATCCTCCTCCTCTTGTAGCATCCCATACCCCTCGCATCCTTCCTCCTCCCCTCCTGTCATTCCCCTTCCCTAACCCTAGAATTGATGAGGAGGACGAGCCACCGTCTGCTGCCGGCCCAAGGTCACCGAGGGGCACGGGCCACAACTCGCCCGGCCGTTGCACCCTGGCGACACAGGGCCAAAGGCGACGGCCGCGCTTCATCATCACCGAGAAGAGCGACGGCCGTCCACGTCGCCATTGCCATCGTCCTTCAGGTGCTCTTCCTGTTGCTCTCGTCACCCCCTCCTAGCCACTGATCTGGGATCTCCTCTCCGTTTATTATGGCATGGCTTGCAACTGTACCATAGATTTGATTGATAGGATTGTTGTGCAAACTATAATGTGGAATCAAGATTCTGGTCAAGAGAGAGAGAGAGAGAGAGAGAGATCTTGCTTGTGTCCTGTAATCAGATTGAAATGACACTCTATTTATAGTAGATAGGCACATGGTTCATTGCTGTCTTGCTAGACCTATGTGCAAATGCCAATGTGTTTATCTGTACATATAGCGGCCTCTTTGATTTTTTTCTTCCTCTAGGAGATGATGCTGAAAATGATCACATTTATGAAGTTATGCTCTGCTTTGGCTTATGTTTATATCTTAATCCAAGTAACTGGTTCTCTCTTTTGTCAACGAGGTCTGTTATGGTGGCGCTCTAGAAGGGGTGTGCTGAACCTGGACCGGCCTCTTCTTGGGTAGTAATGTCCTCTTCTTGGCAAGCACAAATCGCAGGGTTGTCTTCCTCTCTGGCCTGTTCCACAGCGTCATGGATGTCGCAACTACGTGAAATGTTGTCTTCTCCAAAATATTCTTTGTGATAATTAATTTTATAGTAAGTGCTATTGCCTGAATGCTTTTAGTTTCCACCCTCGTAGAGACATTTTATCTTGAGAATATTTCGTGTCATTGAGAGTTTGTATTGTCACTGCAACTTTAAATAAATTCACTTTGAACTACATAACCTTATCCTCTATATTTCAAACAAAGCGATCATGTTTTCAAAACACCATTTTGTATGCCCTTGTGCAGGTTGATCTTCTAATTTCATTTTGCTCAGATATGGGCTTGGTCTCATCATATTCTTGTGCTTCTTTATTTGATTAATGTAGATTTTGCATTGTTTTCTTCAGGATATCCCTTTAGCAGCAGAAGCTCTAAAGAGCAAACTAATGTGGCTTACATTGTCATTGCTCCTCTTGGATTGCATGAGCTTATGGTGGTATGTGATCGTTAATTCCCCTATAGTTCTACCACACTAGACAATGTGCATTCAGTACGCATTATGGTCGTTGTCGATAGAGGTAACTAGCGGTCTATAGTTAAGTTCAGCTCAAATATGTTCACTTGGTCCATTAGTTAGTTCCTTGGTCCTCCTGACCACCACTGAATAGTCTTTGTTATTTTTTATTGTAGCTCAGCTCTATATGCTCCTGTTTGTCAACTAGGATTAGTGTCACTTCCAACAAATAGGTCTATGTATGCTTAATGCATGTACCTGGATTCCTTTTTATAATGCCAGTAATGTTCATGCACTTGTAATGTTCTACACACCGTAATATACTGGAGAGTAATCCATTTTTTCTATGCGTGGACTCATATTGTACCTAATCGAAAAAAAATCAAATGACAGGATTGCAAAGAGGTGTTTGGCCATGCATCGACCATATCTCATGCTGTATCTACCTGCAGGCCGGATCTCTCTCGGCCACTCAGGAGCATCTTTCTTCCATTAGCCCATAATGTAAGAGGTCAGAGCCACGATGCCAGTGCGTCTACTTCCCGTCAGGCTTTTACTTTATCATGTGTGTACCATTGTTGCATTTCTCTAATTGTTTGTGTTCCTAAAAGCATATATAGTAATGTATATGTTGAGAGTTAGAAGAGTTCGCGTTGGTTCAAAATTAGCAAATTAGGTCTCTGATATGGAAGTATATATTGCATTGTTGCTACTGAGATCTAGCGTTCTATACTTTAATAGAAATAAGGTCCCATGGTTATTCGTGTTACCAATTCCCATGCCAAAATAATTATGCGTGGTGACTACATTTTACTCGCTTTTTCTAGGTATATAGATTAGATGCTTTCTACGCAGTGGTTTCAACTGCCTTTTGCTCTTCATATAGAATTTGTTTGTGAGGCCTGCCACTTTATCTTGCATTTGAACTAACAACATGGGTCTTGCAAAATACAACTACATGAATTTGGATTTTTCCATCAAGCTTAAGAAGGTTATGTTGTGCATGGTGATGAATTTTATGCATAGTTTTTGTCCCTTTTGTGCACTAATTAACTTTGTGTTAGCATTTGGTTTTGTATTTTTCATTATATAGGCTGACCCGTTCTCGGGCTAATACTCTCACACTTTCCTGTTTTATGTTTGCACATTTAAGGCTCTATTGAAGCAAATATGCCCTAGAGGCAATAATAAAGTTATTATTTATTTCCTTATTTCATGATAAATGTTTATTATTCTTGCTAGAATTGTATTAACCGGAAACATAATACTTGTGTGAATACATAGACAAACAGAGTGTCACTAGTATGCCTCTACTTGACTAGCTCGTTGATCAAAGATGGTTATGTTTCCTAGCCATAGACATGAGTTGTTATTTGATTAACAGGATCACATCATTAGGAGAATGATGTGATTGACTCGACCCATTCCGTTAGCTTAGCACTTGATCGTTTAGTATTCTGCTATTGCTTTCTTCATGACTTATACATGTTCCTATGACTATGAGATTATGCAACTCCCGTTTACCATAGGAACACTTTGTGTGCTACCAAACGTCACAACGTAACTGGGTGATTATAAAGGTGCTCTACAGGTGTCTCCGAAGGTACTTGTTGGGTTACGATTTTGAGATTAGGGATTTGTCACCTCGATTGTTCGGAGAGGTATCTCTGGGCCCACTCAAAGAATGCACATCACTATAAGCCTTGCAAGCATTATAACTAATGAGTTAGTTGTGGGATGATGTATTACAGAACGAGTAAAGAGACTTGCCGGTAACGAGATTGAACTAGGCATTGAGATACCAACGATCGAATCTCGGGCAAGTAACATACCGATGACAAAGGGAACAATGTATGTTGTTATGTGGTTTGACCGATAAAGATCTTCGTAGAATATGTGGGAGCCAATATGAGCATCTAGGTTTTGATATTGGTTATTGACCGGAGATGTGTCTCGGTCATGTCTACATTGTTCTCGAACCCGTAGGGTCCGCACGCTTAAAGTTCAATGACGGTTATATTATGAATTTATGTGTTTTGATGTACCGAAGGTAGTTCCGAGTCCCAGATGAGACCGGGGACATGACGAGGAGTCTCAAAATGGTCGAGACGTAAAGACCGATATATTGGACGACTATTTTCGGACATCGGAAAGGTTCCGAGTGATTCGGGTATTTTTCGGAGTACCGGAGAGTTACGGGAATTCGCCGGGGAGTATATTGGCCTTATTGGGCTTTAGGGGAAAGAGAAAGGAGAGGCTTGGCGCCCCCAAGGCCTAGTCCGAATTGACTAGGGAGGGGCACACCTCCTTCCTTCTCTTCTCTCTCCCTTTCCTTGACTCCTACTCCTACTACATGGAAGGGGGGAATCCTACTCCCGACGGGAGTAGGACTCCTCCTAGGGCGCGCCATAGAGAGGGTCGCCCCCCTCCTCCACTCCTTTATATACGGGGAGGGAGCACCCCCTAGAGACACAACAATTGATCTATTGATCTTTTAGCCGTGTGCGGTGCCCCCCTCCACCATAGTCCACCTCGATAATACGGTAGCGGTGCTTAGGCGAAGCCCTGCGTCGCTAGAACATCATCATCGTCACCACGCCGTCGTGCTGATGAAACTCTCTCTCAACACTCGGCTGGATCGGAGTTCGAGGGACGTCATCGGGCTGAACGTGTGCTGAACTCGGAGGTGTCGTGCATTCGGTACTTGATCGGTCGGATCGTGAAGACGTACGACTACATCAACCGCGTTGTGCTAACGCTTCCGCGGTCTACAAGGGTACGTGGACAACACTCTCCCCTCTCGTTGCTATGCATCACCATGATCTTGCGTGTGCGTAGGATTTTTTGAAATTACTACGTTCCCCAACAAAGGCATCCGAGCCAGGTTTTATGTGTTGATGTTATATGCACGAGTAGAACACAAGTGAGTTGTGGGCGATACAAGTCATACCGCTTACCATCATGTCATACTTTGGTTCAAGCGGTATTGTTGGATGAAGCGGCCCGGACCGACATTACGCCAGACGCTTCACGTGAGACTGGTTCTCTTGGACGCGTGCTTTGCACACAGGTGGCTGGCGGGTGTTAGTTTCTCCAACTTTAGTTGAACCGAGTGTGGCTACACCCGGTTCTTGAGAAGGTTAAAACAGCACTAACATGACGAACTATCGTTCTGGTTTTGATGCGTAGGTAAGAACGGTTCTTGCTCAGCCCATAGCAGCCACGTAAAACTTGCAACAACAAAGTAGAGGACGTCTAACTTGTTTTTGCAGGGCATGTTGTGATGTGATATGGTCAAGGCATGATGCTATATTTTCTTGTATGAGATGATCATGTTTTGTAACCGAGTTATCGGCAACTGGCAGGAGCCATATGGTTGTCGCTTTATTGTATGCAATGCAAACGCCATGTAATGCTTTACTTTATCACAAAGCAGTAACGATAGTCGTAGAAGCATAAGTTGGCGAGATGACAACGATGCTACGATGGAGATCAAGGTGTCGCTACCGGTGTGATTTATGGTGATCGTGATTTTGCTTTTGAGATGGAGATCACAAGCACAAGATGATGATGGCCATATCATATCACTTATATTGATTGCATGTGATGTTTATCTTTTATGCATCTTATCTTGCTTTTGATTGATGGTAGCATTATAAGATGATCTCTCACTAAATTATCAAGGTATAAGTGTTGTCCCCGAGTATGCACCCGTTGCGAAAGTTCTTTGTCTTTGAGACGCCATACATGATGATCGGGTGTGATAGGCTCTCACGCTCAAATACAACGGGTGCAAAATAGTTGCACATGCGGAATACTCAAAGTTAAACTTGACGAGCCTAGCATATAACAGATATGGCCTCGGAACACTGAGACCGAAAGGTCGAGCGTGAATCATATAGTAGATATGATCAACATAGTGATGTTCACCATTGAAAACTACTCCATTTCACGTGATGATCGGTTATAGTTTAGTTGATTTGGATCAGGTGATCACTTAGATGATTAGAGGGATGTCTATCTAAGTGGGAGTTCTTAAGTAATATGATTAATTGAACTTAAATTTATCATGAACTTAGTCCTGGTAGTATTAGCATGTCTATGTTGTAGATCAATAGCTCGCGTTTAGCTCCCCTATTTTATTTTTGATATGTTCCTAGAGAAAACTAAGTTGAAGATGTTAGTAGCAAAGATGCGGACTAGCTCCGTGATCTCGAGGATTATCCTCATTGCCGCACGTAAGTATTATGTCCTTGATGCACCGCTAGGTGACAGAACTATTGCAGGAGCATATGCAGACGTTTTGAACGTTTTGACAAAAGCTCGGTATGATAACTACTTGATAGTTTAGTGCACCATGCTTTACGACTTAGAACCGGGACTTCAAAAATGGTTTGAACGCCACGGAGCATATAAGATGTTCCAAGAGTTGAAATTGGTATTTCATACTCATTCCCTGTCGAGAGGTATGAGACCTCGACATTACTTTGCCTACAAGATGGAGGAGAATAGCTCAACCAAGAAGCATGTGCTCAGATTGTCTGAGTACTACAATCACTTGAATAAAGTGGGAGTTAATCTTCCAGATAAGATAGTGATTGACAAAGTTCTCTAGTCACTATCACCAAGTTGCTAGAACTTCGTGATGAACTGTAATATGCAAGGGATAACAGAAACGATTCCTAAGCTCTTCGTGATGCTGAAATCGACAAAGGTAGAAATCAAGAAAAACATCAAGTGCTGATGGTTAACAAGACCACTAGTTTCAAGAAAAGGGCAAAGGGAAGAAGGGGAACTTCAAGAAGAACAGCAAGCAAGTTGCTGCTCAAGTGAAGAAGCCCAAGTCTGGACCTAAGCCTGAGACTAAGTGCTTCTACTGCAAAGGGACTAGTTACTGGAAGCGGAACTGCCCCAAGTATTTGGCGGATAAGAAAGATGGCAAATGAACAAAGGTATATTTGATATACATGTTATTGATGTGTATTTTACTAGTGTTTATAGCAACCCCGCGGTATTTGATACTAGTTTAGTTGCTAAGAGTAGTAACTCGAAATGGGAGTTACAGAATGAACAGAAACTAGTTAAATAGTGAAGTGACGATGTGTCTTGGAAGCAGTTCCAAGATTGATGGGATCATCATCGCACACTCCCTATACTTTCGGGATTAGTGTTGAACCTAAATATGTGTTATTTGGTGTTTGCGTTGAGCATGAATATGATTGGATCATATTTATTGCAATACGGTTATTCATTTAAGTTAGAGAATAATTGTTGTTCTGTTTACACGAATAAAACCTTATATGGTCATACACCCAATGAAAATGGTTTGTTGGATCTCGATCGTAGTGATACACGTACTCATAATATTGAAGCCAAAAGACACAAAGTTAATAATGATAGTGCAACTTATTTGTGGCACTGCCGTTTAGGTCATATTGGTGTAAAGCGCATGAAGAAACTCCATGCTGATGGGTTTTTGGAATCACTTGATTATGAATCACTTGATGCTTGCGAACCATGCCTCACGGGCAAGATGACTATGACCCCGCTTCTCCGGAACAATGGAGCGAAAGCAATGACTTATTGGAAATAATACATACCGATGTATGCGGTCCGATGAGTGTTGAGGCTCATGGCGAATATCGTTATTTTCTCGACCTTCACAGATGATTTGAGAAGATATGGGTATATCTACTTGATGAAACATAAGTCTGAAACATTTGAAAAGTTCAAAGAATTTCAGAGTGAAGTGGAAAATCATCAATAAAAGAAAATAAAGTTTATATGATCTGATCGAGGAGACTAATATTTGAGTTACAAGTTTGGTCTTCAATTAAAACAATGTGGAATAGTTTCACAAATTCGTGCCACCTGGAACACCACAAAGATAATGGTGTGTCCGAACGCCATAACCATACTCTTTATTGGATATAGTGAAATCTATGATGTTTCTTACCAATTTACCACTATAGTTTTGGGGTTATGCATTAGAGACAGCTACATTCACGTTAAAGGGCACCATCTAAATCCGTTGAGACGATACCATATGAACTGTGGTTTGGCAAGAAACCAAAGTTGTCGTTTCGGGTTGTGATGCTTATAAGAAAAAGTTTCATCCTGATAAGCTCAAACCCAAATCGGAGAAATGTGTCTTCATAGGATACCCAAAGGAGACAGTTGGGCACGCCTTCTATCACAGATCCGAAGGCAAGATATTCGCTGTTAAGAATGGATCCTTTCTAGAGAAGGAGTTTCTCTCGAAAGAAGTGAGTGGGAGGAAAGTAGAACTTGATGAGGTAATTGTACCTGCTCCCTTATTGGAGAGTAGTTCATCATAGAAACCGGTCTCTGTGACACCTACACCAATTAGTGAGGAAGTTAATGATGATGATCATGAAACTTCAGAACAAGTTGTTACCGAACCTCGTAGATAAACCAGAGTGAGATCCGCACCAAAGTGGTACGGTAATCCTGTTCTGGAGGTCATGTTACTTGACCATGACGAACCTGCGAACTATGAGGAAGCGATGATGAGCCCAGATTCCGCGAAATGGTTTGAGGCCATGAAATCTGAGATGGGATCCATGTATGAGAACAAAGTATGGACTTTGATTGACTTGCCAAAATGATCGGCGAGCCATTGAGATTAAATGGATCTTCAAGAGGAAGATGGACACTGATAGTAGTGTTACTATCTACAAATCTAGAATTGTCGCAAAAAGGTTTTCGACAAGTTCAAGGTGTTGACTACGATGAGAGTTTCTCACTCGTATCTATGCTTAAGTCTGTCCGAATCATGTTAGCAATTGCCGAATTTTATGAAATCTGGCAAATGGATAAACAAAACTGCATTCCTTAATGGATTTATTAAAGAAGAGTTGTATATGATGCAACCAGAAGTTTTTGTCGATCCTAAAGGTGTTAACAAAATGTGCAAGCTCCTGCGATCCATCTATGAACTGGTGCAAGCATCTCGGAGTTGGAATATACGCTTTGATGAGTTGATCAAAGCATATAGTTTTATACAGCCTTGCGGTGAAGCCTGTATTTACAAGAAAGTGAGTGGGAGCACTACAACATTTCTGATAAGTATATGTGAATGACATATTGTTGATCGAAATAATGTAGAATTATTCGCAAAGCATAAAGGAGTGTTTGAAAGGAGTTTTTCAAAGAAAGACCTCGGTGAAGGCTGCTTACATATTGAGCATTAAGATCTATAGAGATAGATCAAAACGCTTGATAAGTTTTTCAATGAGTACATACCTTGACAAGATTTTGAAGTAGTTCAAAATGGAACAAATAAAGAAAGAGTTCTTGCCTGTGTTACAAGGTGTGAAATTGAGTAAGACTCAAAGCCCGACCACAACAGAAGATAGAAAGAAAATGAAAGTCATTCCCTATGCCTCGGCCATAGTTTCTATAAAGTATGCCATGCTATGTACCAGATCTATTGTATACCCTACACTGATTTTAGCAAGGGAGTACAATAGTGATCTAGAGTAGATCATCGACAGCGGCGGTCAAAATTATCCTTAGTGAAATAAGGATATGTTTCTCGATTATGGAGGTGAAAAAAGGTTCGTCGTAAAAGGGTTACGTCGATACAAGTTTTGGCACTGATCCAGATAACTCTAAGTCTTCATCTGGATACATATTGAAAGTGGGAGCAATTAGCTAAAGTAGCTCCGTGCAGAGCAATGTGGACATAGATATTTGCAAAATACATACGGATCTAAATATGGCAGACCCGTTGACCAAACTTCTCTCATAAGCAAAACATGATCACACCTTAGTACTCTTTGGGTGTTAATCACATAGCGATGTGAACTAGATTATTGACTCTAGTAAACCCTTTGGGTGTTGGTCACATGACGATGTGAACTATTGGTGTTAATCACATGGTGATGTGAACTATTGATGTTAAATCACATGGCGATGTGATCTAGATTATTGACTCTAGTGCAAGTGGGAGACTGAAGGAAATATGCCCTAGAGGCAATAATAAAGTTATTATTTATTTCCTTATTTCATGATATATGTTTATTATTCATGCTAGAATTGTATTAACCGGAAACATAATACTTGTGTGAATACATTGACAAACAGACTGTCACTAGTATGCCTCTACTTGACTAGCTCGTTGATCAAAGATGGTTATGTTTCCTAGCCATAGACATGAGTTGTCATTTGATTAACGGGATCACATCATTAGGACAATGATGTGATTGACTTGACCCATTCCTTTAGCTTAGCACTTGATCACACTACAAAAAAAAGACACATCCGTGACATTTTGGGCCGAACGAAATTTTTTTCTGTCATACATATGAAACTTCTATGATGATAATTGTGACAAAACCGGTATCATCATAGATGTGGTGGGCTCTTACTTCTATGACAAAAATCATGACAGAAAATGGGCTTTTCGTCACAGGGCGGGCGGAGGCAGCTGCATGACATTCTTTTGGGCCGTCCCATGACGGAAAAAACTGTGGTAGAAGCGAGGGAGGAAAATTTCGGGAGTTGCCGGTTACGGTGGGAGGTCGGGGGCGAGCGCGCTGCTTTCTATCGTAGACACGTATGAGGCATTGGCTCTAATCGAACCCGAAGCGAGGCGTTGGGCTCTAATCGAACCCGGCGATTATCGCTGCGAGCTACGGCGTTCATCGAACCCGAGCGATCGATCGATGGATGTTAACTGAACCGGATGGAGCGATTCCTTCGCTATTGCTGCTAACTAAAGCTGATCGATAGGATGAACAGGAGCTGCTATGGGGGGGGTTGGATGAACAAAGGAGCGATGGTGTTGCCTCTGGATTAACAGGGACCCGTGGTGTGGAGGGCTGGATGAACAGTGAGACGGTGGAGGGGTGGCCGTGGAGGGGTGGTTGAACAGGACCCCGTGGTGTGGAGGGCTGGATGAACAGTAGAAGGTGGAGGGCTGGATGAACAGTAGACGGTGGAAGGGTGGTTGGACAGTAGCCGGTGGAGTAGCGCGCGGTGGAGGCTTGTAACATCCCAAATTTTCAATTTGGAATGTTATACATAGAGCATCATTGCATATCATATTTTTCATTGCATTTTTGCTCGATCCTAGAAGTTCTACAGAACTCAAGGACCCACGGAGAGAGTTGGGGGATTTTCGTTATGTTCATATTTGAGTTTTCTCAAATTTTGAAAATAGGATCATTTGATTTTAATTCTTTTATCTTCAATTATTTCTACTATCAAAATATGAGAGAGGGAATAAAATGACTTTCCCAAAAGAAAGAAATAATGAAGATTTAATAATAAAATCAAATAAGTTTTATTTCGAGTTTTTCGCCTTTTTATTTGAATTTAGGAAAATGCGCATTTTCAAAATTGCATTTAGGCCCCAAATAAATGTCCATTAAATCCAGCTTGATTTTAGAAGCCGGGGAAAATTTATTTCGGGATTTTTGGAGTCCGTTTAGTATTTCTTTTTATTTTTTTTCTACCCGTAATTATTTAAAAAAACATAGACCACTTAATGCGTCAGACAGCTGAAGGGACTCATGTGGCGCTTATACAACCCTGGCCGCCGAGCCCACCAGCCTACTACCCCGAGCCAAACCTTAGCCTCGCCTGACCCGCCACGCCACAACGATTGCCGCCTCGGGCCGCACTTGGACTCCACCGAGGTTCGCCGCTTTCCGTGCCGGTTTTTATAAAAACCGAGCGGTTTTATTTCGGTTTTTTTATTATTTTCGTTTTTTTAGTTTCATTTTTTTTCTTTCGGTTTAGGCTAATTAACGAATGTTCGTTCGTTTAAACAAACCAGTTCGTCATTTTTCTTTTTTCTCGGATTTAATCCGCGATTTTTTCTGATCGCGATTCCAGATCCGATTTTCGTTTTAGTATAACTTTTCGCTCGTTTATCGGAATCAGGCGATTCATACGCCTGGAGTTTCGTGATCGAAACCCTCTTCCGAATAATCTACTTAAACAAGTTTTTGCTTCGTAAAATTTGACTTAGATCCAGATTAGTAAAACGAAGCTGTTTTGTTCCGCCGTTTGACTTTCGTTGCTTCGTTTGATTTGGTTCTTTTTGCACACCGGAGTTCTTAAGTTGAACTATCTAGTTAGATCTATTTGAGTTTTACCTGTGCATTAGATGAGTATTTATTGTATGCTTGTTTGTTTATGCGTGATAGATTACCGGAGTGCGCTTTGTTACTTGAGTCTCTAGGTTTCATGGATCATCAACAAGGCAAGTAACACTTTGATCATACCTCTTCTCATACCCGGTTTTTATGCATTAGATCTATCCTCAAAACACTTGCATGGTTAGGATCTAATTAAATTGTGGGTTATGGGAAGTAGATGAGGTAGTACCTATTACCTGTTTTATTATCAATCCCTTGGGAGTTACTTCTACATTTGCTTATTATGCCATGCTATGCTAGTAGACGTGGATTGGGTGAGTGTATCCATGACAGATGTGAGATTGTTTTTTAATGGTTTATTTAAGGTGGCAACTTAAACACACATCTGGGTGGATTGAGGCACCTGGTTTCTATCAGGACTTGCCTGTATTTCTTCGGACCGCCACCCAGGCTCAAAGGGATCTTGAGATTATTCAAACTAGAAACTTCCGTGTGCAGCCTCAAGCCTTTATGGTCTCTTGCATAGTTGAGATTAAGTTGTGCGAACTCTTACGGGTAGACTAGCGAGATGTAGGGGAAAGTAGGTGTACCGGTCTACCCACAAGTAAGGTGCTAGTGCTTCTGAAAGACTATGTCTCGGTCATCCGTTTCTCAAACATCATGTAGTCCGAGAAATCCAACGGAGGCGATCGACTCTTGTGGGGAAAAGTGCGAAAACCTCTGCAGAGTGTATAAACTAATCATGGTTAGCCGTTTCCCCGGTTATGGACATCTTGAGTATCTAGTACCTGGATATCATGTGAATCTCATCATGTTACTTCTAAGTTAATATTGTTGGGTTTGTTAATGAGTACTTTTAATTGGGATTGAGAATCTTGTCAACCATCTCAATGTTTCACAACCACCATGATAGTTAAATAAATTTATTCCTTTGCGTAGAGGGAAAAATTGGCTTTATGCAAAAACTGTAACCATAGAGCTTTCCACCAGCCATATATGCATGTAGTATAGGCTATTCATTTCCATTATTCTCTATGTGTTACATTGCCGAACATATTCCATGTCTTTGACCCGTTTTAGGCTGCAACGTTTCATGTTGCGAGACTTTTGAGGCTTGACAGTAAGGTGCATAGGTGCATTGGTTCTATACTCGATGATGCCGTTGGAGTTGATGGACTCGCTTTTTCTTCCAAGCCTTCCTTGTTATCGTTATTAGATGGCCTTATGCCATATTTATTTTATTAAGTTCTCTCTTGAGACATTCGATTGTAATAAGTGTGTGATTGCTACTCGTTATAAATCCTCCGAGAGTCTTGTGTGGTGTCGGCATTCTTGGTCGAGGATGACATCGAGCATAGAGATCAGATCGTTTGAGGTATGGTCGCTACAAAGATGGTATCGTCGAGCACACGCGGCTGTAGGACACGACCATTAAGCTAAAGCCCTAGATCACTACTCTCTCTTCTCATTTCTAACTCCTCATCTTTTCTACTCTTTTAGGATGACGGAAGCGAGGATCAAGTTCACCCAGCCGGATGAGGATACACCCTTTGGACGACACCTGAAGGAAGTCACTAAGTACCTTAACATCGGATTACCAAGCTTCACCGGGACTTACAATTCCACTTTACCCGAAGAAGAGCTATTTGGAAGATTCAAGCTCAAGTTCCGGAAGGACGCTTTGCCAAGCACCGGAGCCTATAGAGTGTGTTTTCAATGCACCAACCTGGAGTCTGGGAAAGAGCATGGCAGCCCACATAACCATGGGACGCATTGGAGAAGTTTATAAAGAAGACCTCAAGGATACTATCTACCAGATTTGCGGGCGCCGAGATGAACAATGGGAGATAGTTGGCACTAAGAAGGATCGATCCATTGCAGCTTTCATCCAGGAATTAAATCAGCACATTCGGCCTTGAGAGAACCCGGATGTCTTGCAGAACATGATGGAGTTGAAGACAAAGAAAAGCCAAGATTATCGAACTAGAAGGAGAAGCGAAGGCCACTCGCCAAGGACTACATGGAGGAGATTGTAGCTTTAGTGGGACAAAGCAGCGATCTTAAGGAGAAGATTGAAGAACTCATGGGAAATTCAGCACCGGAGGAGAAGATGAAGATAGCACTGTCGAGAGAACTACATCATCATCGCATTTACACCGATTCCGATCCTAGTGATGATGATTACTAAGATGAAGCTGGAGCAGATAACATGGAGTCTTCAACGGCGCAGTTTTTCTAGTTGACCACCATAACAGTAGTAGATTACCCCCCCCCCCATGTTTTATTAGTTATAGCTTGAGCACTTTGTGACGATAAATAGACCGTTGTATGCCTTGTTTGAATTGATTGGAGTGATATTGTGTGATTTGTCTCATGTGCATATGGGTAGTGTTTCTCTCTAGACCTCATTCTTTTCTCAATTCTCGTCTTTTCTTAAAACCCACAGATGCCTCCGAGACGCGACCCCGGATTTGTCTTTTCCGCCAGAGATCACTTTCGCTTGATTCAAGCAGTTAGAATGCCTTGATTCAAACATTGAGTACAGAACCAAGGCAACAACAACAACAACAACAACCCACCGCCACCACCACCTGTTGACCATTTGACCTGCTTTCTTAAGGCTGAATCACCGGTGTTTTCCAAAGTAGCACCGAGCCGATTGTTGCAGATGATTGGCTCCGTAAGATAGGGAGGAGTTGACCACGGCAGGATATGTACAGATGGAGAAAGGGTGAAATTTTCCTTTGTCGGCTTGAAGGACCCGCAGACAACATGGTGGGAGAATTCCATACCACTTACCACCAGAGACACCTTTGTCACATGGGATCAGTTTCAAAGAAAGCTTTCCGTCTTGCCCATGTTTCAGCAGGAGCTATGGCCATGAAGAAGCGTGAGTTTTGCAACTTGCGCCAAGGAGGACAGACGGTTAGCGATATGTAGATGATTTGAGTAAGCTAAGCGCGTTATGCCCCGAGATAGCGTTACTCTGACGCAGCCTAAGCGAGGAGAAGTTTCTAGAAGGACCGAATGATGAGTCGAGCATGCAGTTGATGGTAGCCACCTTCAACAACTGCCAGGAGTTAGTAGATTGTGCTCTCATGATTGAAGGGAAGCAGCAGCAGATTGACAATCACAAGAGGAAGTATGGACAGGGGAAGAATAACTACGAGCTCGCAGAAACTTCACTTTACCCGAAGCCGGAGGACAATTTCAGCATACCCATGGAGGAGGTAGCTACGCACAACCATAATGGCACCAAGAATGGGAACGGTAATGGAGGAAGCAATGGACAAAACCGCACCAACCCGTCAACACCATCCAAGGTAGACCTGAGCCACATCACTTGCTTTAAGTGCCGCAAGACTGGGCATTATGCAAACGATTGTCCAGAAGGCCAGAATGGAAATGGCAATGGAAGCTCAGGAAAGAAGCCGAATCCTTTCAACAAAGGACAAGTGAACCACGTTACCGTGGAGGAGGTTGAAGCTCAGCCAGATGCAGTAATAGGTAAGTTTTTGGTTAAGTCATTTACTGCAGTTGTTCCTTTGATCTGGATTGCATCGCATTCATTCATATCAAGGGATTTGCGGATAAGTTTAGCCTACCCACTAGAACTCTTAAGACACCCATGTTAGTAAGCTCACGGGAGCGGAGTATATGGCGATCAAGGATGTTTTAAATAGCCATTAAGTATAGGGAGTCATGATTTCCCATCGGATATAATCATATTGGAATCCCAAGGTTTGGATGTAATTCTTGGTATGGATTGGTTGTCGATGTATGGAGGAAACATCGATTGCTCCAGCAAGACAATTTTTCTTACCACCCCAGAAGGAAGGAGGATCAAGTATGTATCACGGCATGAGCCGAGGAGAGCACATGTAAATTCCTTATCAGGAGTTGTGCAGGAGGAAGTACCAGTGGTAAGGGATTATCCGGACGTGTTTCGGAAGAGTTGCTGTGCATGCCACCGGATAGAGACATTGAGTTTCTGATTGAACTATTGCGTGCACTTTGGGCCGATATCTAAGAGACCATATAGGATGCCACCCAAGATTTGGAGGAAATTAAGAAGCAGATTAAGGAGTTCTTTGGATAAAGGTTTTATTTGCCCAAGTTCTTCGCCTTTGGGGATCACCAAGACTTCTAGTGGAGAAGAAGGATGGATCATTAAGAATGGTTGTTGATTATCGTGGATTGAATGAAGTGACCATTAAGAACAAATACCCGTTGCCGATGATCAATGACTTGTTTGACCAATTGCAAGGAGCTAAGGTGTTTTCCAAGATCGATTTGCAATCAGGGTACCATCAGTTTAAGATTCGAGAGCAGGATATACCTAAGACGGCTTTTTACCACCGTAATGGTACGGTTGTATGAGTACACCGTTATGTCATTTGGTCCGACTAACGACTTTTGCCTATTTTATGAACATGATGAACAAAGTGTTTATGGAGTTTTTGGATAAGTTAAATGCGTGGTGTTCATTGATGATATTTTGGTTTACTCGAAGAATGAAGAGGAACATAAGAACATTGCGTTTGGTACTCGAAAAGCTCGAGAGAACATCGATTGTATGCCAAGTTCAAAGAAATGTGAGTTTTGGTTGAAGGAAGTTGGGTTTACGGGACATGCTATATCCGGAGAAGGTATAGCGATGACCCCACTAAAGTTGTCACCGTAATAAATCGGGAAGCGCCAACGACGGTTGGAGAGATCCGGAGTTTCCTTGGACTAGCGAGGATACTACCGGAGATTCATTGAGAATTTCTCAAGGATTGCGAAGCCTATGATGTAATTGTTGAAGAAGGATACCAAGTTCATTTGGACCGAGGAGTGTGAAGCTAGTTTCCAAGAGTTGAAGAAATGTTTGGTTAGCTCACGGTGTTAATTCCGCGATCGGACCAAGGATTATGAGGTGTATTGCACGCTCACGTCGAGGACTTGGAGCAGTGCTTATGCAGGAGGGGAGAGTTGTTTCGTATGCTTCCACGGCGGCTTAAGCCTCATGAGCTAAATTATGCTACGCATGATGATTTGGAGTTAGCACCCGTAGTGCATGCGTTGAAAACATGGAGACATTTCCTCATTGGAAACCATTGTGAGGTGTATACGGATCACAAGAGTTTGAAGTACATCTTCACGCAGAAGGAGCTAAATCTCGCAGAGGAGATGGTTGGAGCTCATCAAAGATTATGATATGAGGTTGCATTATCACCCGGAAAGGCTAACATTGTAGCAAGACGCGTTGAGCCGTAAGAGTCACGCCAACACACACTAATGACGGAGAAATATCAAAGGAGTTAGCCGAGGATCTTCGATAGCTATGTTTGGAAATAGTTCGAGAGGATATGTAGCAGCATTGGAGATTGATCAACTTTGATGGACAAGATCGAGGAAGCTTCGGAAGATCGACAAAGAGATTGCCTCCATAAAGGAGAAAATGAGTGAAGGAAAAGCAAAGGGATTTCGTGAGGATGAGCACGATACCTTATGGTTTGAAGACCGTGTTTATGTGCCCAATGACCCGGAGATCAGGAAGATGATTCTACAAGAGGCACATGATTCACCATATTCGATTCACCCAGGAAATACCAAAATGTATTTGGATTTGAAGAATACTTTACGGTGGACCGGAAATGAAGAAGGATATTGCGAGTACGTAGCAGGTTTGTGATGTATGTCGGAGGGTGAAGGCGAGAACATCGAAGCCGTGAGATTATTACTGACCATTGCCTAAACCGAATGGAAGTGGGATAAACTAGGTGTGGATTTCATCACGGGATTGCCCAGGACTCGTTCGGGCTATGACTCGATTTGGGTTATAGTCGATCGTTTGACGAAGGTAGCTCATTTCATTCCAGTAAAGACTACTTACAGCAGTGCCAAATTGGCTAAGATATACATGACCAGGATTGTATGCTTGCATGGAGTTCCGAGGAGTATCGTGTCGTATAGAGGAACCCAATTCACCTCAAAGTTAAGAAGCGATTGTTAACGAAACTTTGGGAACCAGTGGAGTTTAGCACGACTTTCCATCCATAGATGTATGGGCAAACCGAGAGAGTCAACCAGATTTTGGAGGATATGCTTAGAGCTTGTGCTTCGATTATGGATCAAGTTGGGATGACAATTTGTCATTCGCGGAGTTTTCTTACAACAACAGTTACCAAACCAGTTTGAAGATGGCACCTTCGAAGCCTTATGCGGAAGGAGGTGCAGGACCCGTTGTTGCGGGATGAAGTTGGAGACCGCCAGTTGTTTGGACCGGATTTGATTAAGGAGTCTGAACAGAAAGTAAAGTTGATTCGCGATAGGCTCAATCAAGGTTGGAAAAGGCGGTAGGCGTAAGCGAGGCGGTTGGCCTTCGCCTAGTGCCTAGGCGGTGCCTAAGCGCCCTAGGCGCGGCCTAGGCGGTAATATAGTTTTTACTTGTAGTGTATTTGTGATTATTATGTGGTTGTTGAGATGAGTTTAGGGCATAGAAATAAGTTAATTACCGTCCCACTACCATTGGAATATAACCCGTTTGGCGTGTCGATTGTAGTATGTGGCATGATTTCTTGCTTGGGTAGGCAATTCCTTGCTTGCCCTGCCTAGACCTCCATTTATGCCCTAGGCGAGGCGTTTGGCCATTGCCTAGTGCCTAGGCGTGCCTAAGCGCCTCCTAGGCACTGCCTTTTCCAACAGAGGGCTCAATGTAGCCCAGTCAAGACAGAAGAGTTATGCGGACTCAAAACGCAAAGAGACAGAATCTGAAGTCGGAGATGAGTTTATCTTCTAGTATCGCCTTCGAGGAGTTAAGCGTTTTGGAGTTAAAGGAAAGTTAGCACCTCGATTTGTAGGACCTTATCGAGTTTTGGGAACAGCATGGGAGAAGTTGCGTACAAGTTGGAACTACCGGAAGGATTGTCGGAGTCCATGATGTGTTTCATGTTTCTCAGTTGAAGAAGTGTCACGCCTTGAGAGATGGTTGATATACCATCGAGAGATACCGTACAATCGAAGCGATTCGTTGAATGATGATTTGACCTATGAGGAGAAACCAGTTAAGATTTTGGAGTATGCAACAGAGTCACCCTTGACAAGGTCATTAAGTTTTGCAAGGTTCAAAGTGGAGCCACCACATCGAGGATGAAGCCACACAGGAGGCGAGAGGAAGATTTGCTTAAGGACCACCCTCACCTATTTTCTAGTTAACCCGAATCTCGAGGGCGAGATTCATCTTAAGGGTAGGTTTGTAACATCCCAAATTTTCAATTTGGAATGTTATACATAGAGCATCATTGCATATCATATTTTCATTGCATTTTTGCTCGATCCTAGAAGTTCTACACAACTCAAGGACCCACGGAGAGAGTTGGGGGATTTTTGTTACTTTCATATTTGAGTTTTCTCAAATTTTGAAAATAGGATCATTTGATTTTAATTATTTTATCTTCAATTATTTCTACTATCAAAATATGAGAGAGGGAATAAAATGACTTTCCCAAAATAAAGAAATAATGAAGATTTTATAATAAAATCATATAAGTTTTTATTTTCGGAGTTTTCGCCTTTTTATTTGAATTTAGAAAATAAATGCGCGTTTTTCATAATTGCATTTAGGCCCCAAATAAATGTTCATTAAATCCGCGATTTTAGAAGCGGAAAAATTTATTCGGGATTTTGGAGTCCGTTTAGTATTTCTTTTTTTTTTCTCGGCGTAATTATTAAAAACGCGACCGCCTTTACGGGCCGTGCCAGGCGGGACTCCGCCGGGGCGCTTTATAAGCCTGCCGCCCGAGCCGCCTGAAACCTGCCCGCCACTGAGCAAACCCTAGCCTCGCTTGACCACGCCGCCGCATGCCGCCGCCTTGGGTGCCGCCCTTGCCGCGTGACCCGCCGAGAGGTTCGCCGCCTCGTTTTCATACGGTTTCTTGATATAAAAACCGAGCGGTTTTCTTCCTTTTTTGGTTTTTTTATTATTTTCGTTTTTTTAGTTTTGGTTCTTTTTCTTTCGGTTTAGGCTAATTAACGAACGTTCGTTTGTTAGTTCGTTTAAACGAACCCGTTCGTCGTTTTTCTTTTTCTCGGATTTAATCCGCGATTTTTCTGATCGCGATTCCAGATCCGATTTTCGTTTTAGTATAACTTTTCGCTCGTTTATCGGAATCAGGCGATTCAAATGCCTGGAGTTTCGTCTCGAAACCCTCTTTCCGAATAATCTACTTAAACAAGTTTTTGCTTCTGTAAAATTTGACTTAGATCCAGATTAGTAAAATGAAGCTGTTTTCTTTCGCCGTTTGACTTTCGTTGCTTCGTTTGATTTGATTCTTTTTGCAAACCGGAAGAGGGACAAGGACGAAGTCGAGGACGTGGACGAGGACTCCGAGTAAGGTGGCAGTGTCGTTGCTCATGGTGGTTCTAATGCGGTGTCTACCGGAATAGTTGCAAAGTTTAATTTCAGGTGTGCTTAATTTAATTTGAGGGGTGTGTTGTCTTTGAGCCCCAGTGAGAACTATGTTATGTTTCTTCTTGTTACTTTAACTCTTGATGAAAGTACATACTAGTATTTCTTACATTTCATCTTTTAGTTGGTATAGTACTACCACTCATTTCTTCACATTATATACGTACAATATATATAGCCAACATCATTATAGCCAGCAGTTTAGTTGTCAAAAGAATTTCAGGGTGCTTAGTTTTGTCAAAGAATTTGTGGTGCTTAGTTTTATTTGAGGGGTGGGTTGTGCTGGACACCATTATTGTGACTAACCTTTTTAATAGTACTATATGCATAATTTGGCGATAAGCGCTCTCTATATGTACCACTTTTTTTTAATTTCAAGTTTTGCTCCATGGCGCAATCCATCGATACTACTTCTTTGTACAAAAGTATACATTTTTAAAAGGCTAGAGGGCGGGCAGTCTAGCTTGGTCGGTTTCACGAGGCGAGGCCTTTGTGATTTGACAGTTCATTATCGCTGGAAGGTGGGGCCTTGTGATTTATTTGCTTTCATTGCTCGTCTAAATGCGCCGACGACTTGATCGAGGAGGAGCAAAGAACCGCGGGTATACTCAAGTTTTCCACTTTGGAGTAATCTTTACTGACGGAGAACCTGAAACATGGCAGCCCAGTGCCATATGGCGATAAAAATGATCTAATTTGCTAGTCATCTCATTGTTAGCATTGTTCTATTCATTCCCTCAAAAATCAAAAACCATTGTTATATTCATGCCTCGCAGAGAACGTGACACGTGCGGCGAAACACCCGAAGCAAAAGATGAAACACAACAGCAAAAGAAGAAGGAAGATTATCACCCCAAATGATCTAATTCGCCACGGAGTCGTAACTGCTTCTTCATCGCCTCCACGACCTCCATCTCCTTGGCGTCTCCTCCGCCATCTTCTTCATTCTGTCCGTGACGCTGGATTTCTCGACGCGAGCCTTCATCATACATTCCACGGCCGCATTACGTACCTTGACAAGAGCCAAGTGCTTGATGCGGAGCCGCCAACTCCTCCTTCCTGCTCCATGACAAGGGCCTACAAAAGATTCTTCATCGAGGAACTACTATTCTCATGCAACTTCTTCCAGCCGGGCGTTCTTCTCCTTCAACAGGTCGATCTCGTGGCGAGCTTCGCCTTGTCCTCCACGAAGTTGCAGGATTTCGCCATCGCCTTCTTCTCCAAGGCAATGCTCTTCTTCAAGACATCACCAAGCCGTCGGTCAACTCCCCGCTTGACCGAGCTCGGCGGGCATGTCATCGAGGCTCTCCTTCAAGAATCCGTCAAGCCTTGGATGAACTCCTTCGCTTATTGAGGTGCTTATTGAGCTAATCGGGCATCACGAATCAATGGATAAAGACTCCAGCTCCGCCCGGCTCGACATGTTACGCCTCCGGGCTAGGGTGCTCCCAGGGAGCCATCGCCTGCGGTGAGAGATCTTCGAGGTCTCTGCGTGGCGGCGAGCCTCTCTTTTTTTACGCAGCCTTGGTTGCCGCTCCCTTATTACGAGTAGTTCTCGACCTAGCGCTCTGCTCACCGGCCATGGCAACAACGGACGAAGAAGAAGCACTTATGAGGAGGAAAGGTAGAGTAATTTTCGGTTAGGTAGTTTCCCTTTTTATAACCTAAGTACTAGCACTAGTAGTACTAGTACCTGCATAGTGGGAACACGTTTAGGTTTGGTACGTACTAGTAGGTGTGAGCAGGCTTTCGAATGTGATGGGAACAAGGTAAAGATTAATTGATGGTTTTGGTTTCGAGGCCGGAAACGGCTCCCAATGAGTTTACCGGAACATAAATTTCAAGTACTACACTGCTCAAATGCGTAAATATTATATTCTTGTCAAAATTGGCACAAAATACGAAGGAGACCAATGGAAGTACTACTAGCAACCCACGATTTAACTACTACGCATGCCGCCTTGATGGAGTAATAATGTCTTTCTTCCGCCCTCACGTCCACTCAATTTGATGCGCTGTATTAATTGACCATCAATGAAGTGAAACGACTTTACACGCGTCAAATTATCACATGGGGTGGATCTTGGTACAAAATTGCGTAGATCATTTCGTGTACCAGCGTGCGTGCGAGGGAATGAGTGCGTGCGTGGCGTCGTGCACATCTTCGCCGTGCATGTACCGCCCGGTATGGCTCGTGGAGGACGCAGTACATTCTTGGAACCGCAGCACGTCACTGTGATCAATCCACACAAGGAGGTTGCAACAACGCCTCCACATGTGCCACGTGGCTTCATGAACTATAAGAGAGACACTGTGTAGCGTGCCATTGGTATTCTAATTTATGTTTTTTGCACATACTCGAAGTACTAGTAAGGTACACGTGCATTGCGCGCATCAGATTTTGCAACCAAATTATGAATAAATACCACACTATGGCATGTAAGCTACGAGTCATATATGTGTGATGTAGCCCTTACGTTTAATTCTTATAGTTCATCTCATTCAAAATCAATTAGTTTTTATAAAAAAGCTAAGAACGCGTGAATAGGAAAAACATGGGATTATAGTGGAATGTCGTCTTGAATCCTACAGGATTGTACAAGTGTTTGATTATGCATAGAAAAAATGCAGAATTCTTTCAAAGAGGTTTGAGGGGATGGGATGTTTCCTATGAAATCTAGTGCAAATGAATCATATGGAAAAATTCCTATGGTTTACAATCCTACGAATCAAACAACCAAGATAGGAAAAATTCCTAATGATTAGAATCCTCCAAAATTCCTTTGAGAATCCTTTGAATCAAAGAAGCCCTTAATCTATTTTATGATTCATGGAATTGTGCATTGTAAAGCATAAAGTAAAAACAAATAATGGCAATTCAACTAGAAAAAAAGTTTGGGCAGTTATGATCTGAAGATTCTAGAACAAAAGAGAACCCTTGTTGTTTTGAGGTTTGTGCATTATGCTTAAGTTCAACCATGGAGTCTCGCTAGATTGTACATGTGGCAAAATCCGTGGGGGGGCTAGAAGATGGTGCGAGGGGCCGAGTGGAGGAGACTATGAAGGAATGCACAAGTGCGAGATCGATATTTAGAGAGAGGGGCGAACACGTCTGTTGCCTGTGCAAAGGGCGGAGCCATGAAAATAAATGAGCTAGGGGCCAATCATTGCTAATCCTTTACGAGGAGGGTCAATTCATGAAATTAAACCTTTTTTAGCAGCAATTGTCTAATGATCACATTCATATTAGCCTCGATATATAGTGATGTTAGGGAGGGGGGCAGGGCCCTTACTGCCCCCTGTCTTCGCCATTGTGCACGCGTCTGAGAGATGAAGCGGAAGGCATGGATGATGAGAGGGGGACATTGGATATATAATTAATGTGGGTGTATTAGCTATATATGTTAATCCTATATAGAGAGGTATAGATTGATCGATGTGGGCGTGGGAAAGAGGGTGAGACCTCCTTTGGATATATCGATTGATCGGTTTGTGTGGAAAACTATGAAAGACCTAGCTATATACACACATACATAGAGGAACATCGATCGTTGCGCATGCATGCGTGAGAGATAAAGAATGCCCGGTATGATGGAGAGATGGATGTGTGTGGGTGTGTGCCTTCATGCGAGACCGACCTAAAGAAAAAGATTGCATGTGTGCGATAGATAATGCCGACTGGTAGTGTGTGTGCATGCATGCACGAGAGAAAGTTAGTGGTACAATTATAAAGAGAAGACTACTCTGTGGGTGTAAAAGAATAGGTGAGGTCATAATCAATGTAAAGTTGAATTCAAATATTTGAATAAGAGATCCGATGTTTGAAACCCATGCATGCATGAATATAACGGAGATCTACTTGCGGTGTGGTTTGCAAATGAGCATGTTGTAATGTATACACATTGAACAAGGTCGACTGATTTGAATTTGAGATACAGATGGCGGAGACATCATTTGCCCACGTCGCATCCGTGCATGGACACACTATTCTAATTGGAGATGATGGGCGGCTTTCGCATCACATATCTATATATATACCCCTATATATATTATATTATATTTTTTTTTTATTGTGTGCGGGTAACTTTAACTTTGAAAGATGGTCGTTGGATGAGGCGAATCCGATGGTCCAAAGATGGAAAATTTGAGCACTATTGGCCGTTGGATATCATCTAGATTCCACCAGATTTCGCCACATGTATAATCTAGAAGACTCCATGGTTGAACTTAAGCATAATGCACAAACATCAAAACACAAGCACTTCTTATTTGTTCTTGAATCTTCCATATCAGAATTGCCCAAATGTTTTTCTACATGATTTGCCATTATTTGTTTTTTACTTTATGTCTTACAACGCACAATTCCATGAATCTTAAAATAGATTAGCTTTCTTATAAAAACTAGATGATTTTGAATGAAATGAACTATAATAATTAAAAAGCGAACATCTACATCATGCATATATGACTCAAAGCTTGCATGCTATAATGTGGTATTCATTAGAATTTGGTTGCCAAATCTCATGCGTGCAATGCACGTACCTTACTCTAGTCTAAATGGTGTTTGTGTGTGTGTTGTGCGTGTTGAGGTGCAAATTGTCTTTTTTGGGTACATGTTAAGCTTGTTCTTCCGAAATTTCAAGCAGCGCCTTGTTATGCCGAAAAAATGAAGCTAGTGTCTCATCTGTCGTCTTTGCGAAACTCCGCCTCTTCAACCCGTGCCTTTGTTAGCCCAAAATATTTAAGATATATCTTTGTCTCGTTTGTGCTCCGACAACTCCCTCCATCTCAACCCGCGCCTTGCTATTCAAAAATTACAATTACAGCAGCGAAAACTCCCACCTCCTGTGAAATCCCGACACGCTTGAAATGCCCGTGGTACCCACGAACCGAAAAGAACCGCCTCAAATCGGTGGGGGTACTTTCATAACTACCCACATTTCGGACAAGCACGTCTCTAAGCCATGGTTCCCACTTTGCCATCCCATCCACCCACCCATTCGTACACCGAGGCCGTGAAAACCCGCGATGAAACCCCACACCTGCTCATTCGCCACCCACCGAGCCTCTTCCCGACGACATCGTCCACAAGAACACCTCGGCGTCCCTCATACAATGCATCGGGATGAGGATCCGTCGTCGATCTCATCGTCCCGCCAGTTCAGCCACCCCGTCCTCCACCTCCAAGGAGCTGCCTCGATGTTCCCCTCGTCTTTCGCACCACCTCCATTCCCACACCGCCGTCTTCACCTGCACCACCGGAAGAGCATCATCATCACCGTTTCCTCGATGATGGTTGTGGCCTAATCGGCGCCACCAAATAGGTTGTACACTAATCGCGCATTTTCTTCTTGATTTGATCTCACGGTGCTGCCGGTAGCCGATCCCGGAAACGCCGACACGGCGCTGACTCCATCCACGGCGTCGCCGCATCCACTTCCTCCACGGCGTCGCTCCCTCATTGGCGACGTCCACATAAGTAGAAGTTGCTGCTGCTTTAGCTCTCGCTCGCGCTGCTGCTCTGCTCTTGCTCTCGGTCCCCTGCCTGGTCTGCTCTTGCTATTGCTCTTGCTCGCGCTGCTGCTCTCGCTCTTGCTCTTACTTTCGATGCTTCTCCGATTGGCTACACTTGATCATTGAATCGACTTTTGGGTCGATCGATTTTCAAGGGGTGGGCTCACGGGTGAAGGAAGGAAGAACCAGCCGTAGTGGGAGGGGGGCTCACGGAGAGGTACCCCACTATCTATCTTAGGGTTCAGGATGGGGCGTAGTGGTCGCCGGTGTGGCGGGCGTTAAGGGCGGTGGCGTGGGGATCATGGGAGAAAAGCTTCGTGGGGCGAGAGGGATGGTCGGGCGGCGGGCGGATGGCGGTGGGGAGTGTTTTTAAGGCGAGGCGGCGACCACCGCCAGCGTGAGCGTGAGGGGAGCTGCTGTTTGGCCGGTGGTGGCTGGCGGCTCAAGGGGTGGAGGTTGAAGATGAACCGCAGCCCTTGATTTTGTATCCAACAGCTGCAAAATAGGTGACCAGAGATGAAAAGTCAATCGACCGAGGTGTAGCCTCACCTTGCTAGTGCGTTAGGTTTGATAGCAAAATTCAGTTTTGACAAAGAAAATTCAGTTTCGACAGTTAGGTTCAGTTTCGACAGTTAAGTTCAGTTTAATGATTTAAGTTCAGTTTCAATGATTAAGTTCGAGAGATGAGCGGTGATGTATTTTACATCTAGCACTTTGTGGTTATTTATTTTACGTCATGTATTGGGGATGCTATTAGAATTCCACTCAGGTTAACGTTGTTCGTTGTCTCCATTGTCACTGCTTCAGCCTCGGCGTGCATTACAACTCACGGAGCTGCTCCAACGGCCGAAACCCTCCATCACAATGTGAGGAGGCGATACCTCGCGCTCCATCTCCAGACGCCTAAGATCTTCTTCCCCTCCTCCGACAAAGAAAGTCACCGGAGCATCCTCACCGCCAACCCAATCAGCTGAGATCGACATGGCTTCGCCAAAGAGGTTGTACACTTGTTGCATCTCTTTTTACTCTACATGTTATATATATTGTCCAATCGAGCACTCCTAGTAACGGGAAATATGATTATTTTATCCTACTATATGACAAGCAGTGTGGTACCAGGAAACTTAGCTATCCGTGATGGACTCTCTTGAACACCATCATTATTTATCTCTGCGCATTGCATTTGTCGATGGGCCTGGGAGTTGAGCTAGTATGGCAGTGGCCTGGGTCCAAAGTAATAGAAGTAGCACAAAAACATTTTTTTTAGTGTAGGATTTTCCTTGCTCAAGCCTGCCTACTAGAATCGCCATGCTTGAAAGGAAAAGTGAATGAAAAACATAGGAATTGGAAAGTTTCCTATGGTACTACTTTTCATGAATTTGGTGCAAAGGAATGGAGCAAAGGAAAACTGTAGGATTTGTTCCTTTAGTGTCTCCTTGAAAGAAAAACCGTAGGAATTCTAGTTTCCACTTCTCCTCCTTTTCATATTCCTATTCATAGAGCACAAGACTAAGAGATAGTAGCATAATAGCATTATAACCGTACATTTTCTTGTGGTTTGACTTAATCTCACCATGCTTTTTTGCATCCTGTCATCTTCCAATTGTTGTGAATCAAACACCCAGATTAGCGTAAACTCCTGTGTTTTTAAATTCTACTGTTTTGCACGTGCATTCCTATCCTGTTCCTGTCTATTTCCTATCCTCGCATTGTTAGAATCCTCAAATTCAAACAAGCCCTTACTCAATTACTTACACATTACAGGATATGTGTCAAAGAAAACCTTGTGTGGTTTGTCCTGCTCACAAGGCCTGTGTTCCACCCAGCTCACCGCTCTAACGACGGAAGGGTTCACCACAGCAGGGATCCGCTCTCCAGGCTGTCTTTCGCCGCCTCAGATCTTCTTCCCTACCGCAGCCATCGACAACCGCATTACCATCATCAATCGGCGGATGACCTTGAGGACTACACGGGTCCGCAAGAGAGGTCGCACTCTTCCGTGGTTCCGCTACGTTATGCGCCGCTTAATATGATGACATGCAACATTATCGTTGTGTTCACCTATTAGACTTCAGTCAGGTCCAAACTAATGCTGAAACTTGAGTTTTTAAATGGTTGTGGGGTACATATTGGGGCAGCAATCAGTACTATCTGTCTACTATCTGGTTAATCTCTGGTGTCTACTATGAGTTTCATGTGGGGTGCAAAGAAACATTAAGGAGCCATTATCTGTATTTTTTAACTATAGCTATTATCTGCCTGCTATCATTGGTTTTGGGTCTATCCACAGTTTGCTACCATCACTCTGGATTTGTGCATGCACTCCTTACATAATCTCACTATGTTTTATTCCTATGCATGACAGTTATTGTACACAATGGAAGTGATCATGTAGAGCAAAAGAGACGAGCCTTGCGTGGCAATAAAATTTCATGCAGGCGTTGTTTCCATGGTGGGCATAAAGGCAGCCCCCCCTCCACCCATTTTGGATCGTAATCAAGAGGAAGATAACTGTTCTGAGGGGGATTCAGAAGGAGAAGACCACTCCTATTTACCCCATGAGGTCTTCGCTCTAACTTGGCATGCTGATGTTGGTAATATCATGCATATGGTGCCTTACTGTATACATTAAAGATGTCATCTGCTTAGTTTAGACATGCTTTGTGTCAATGCCATCTGTTTAGTTTCTTTATCGTATATGTGAAACATGCAATGCCATCTTGTTTAGCCAGGCATCATATATGTGAATTTTGCAATGCCACCCTAGTTAGCCACCATCTTATATGTGAATTATATCATGCCATCATTTTTTATTATGTGATAAATTTGTCAACAATTTTAGTACATTCAATTACTCTTCCTGTGCATCAGCCATTCGGCACGGTCATGGAAAAATCTGGAGTGGAAACAAGGTCTTCAGAGCAAAGAGTGCTATCTGACGAAGCGCATGTCTTGCTGGTTACCGATAGCTCCTCAGAGGAGGATTCGAGACAAATGACGGTCATATTTCCCCCACGAGGTGCATGCCCTAACTTGGCAGGGTTATGTTACTCATATCGTATGCGTATGGTATCTTGCATTGCTATGTCATTTGCTTAGTTTAGACATGCTTTGTGTGAATGCCACTGTTTAGTGTCTAATTACCATATATGTGAATTATGCAATGCCATCTTGTTGCAAGACATTATATATGTGAATTATGCAATGTTATCTTGTTGCAAGGCATTATGTATGTGAATTATGCAATGACATGCTATTTAGGCAAGCGTCATATATGTGAATTATATCATGTCGTCCTTTTTTTGTATTTCTCATTGCTTTTGTCGACAATGTTTGTATATTCAATCGCTTCTTCCTGCATCGACCCATTTGAATTGGTGATGGAGAAATCTGGAGTGAAAACAAGGTGGTTACAGATAGCTCTTCAGAGGAGGATTCATAGGCAGATGACCAGTCCTATTATCCCCCTGAGGTGTATGCTCAAACATGGCAGGGTTATATTACTCATATAATGCATATGTTGTATTGCAATGCTTAGTTTTTACATCATATACGCAATATTGAATGCCATCTCCTTAGTTGACACATCATATATGCAATTGCCCTCTGCTCACTTCCTTAGTATATAAATCATATATTTGAATTATGTCATGCCATGATGTTTACATAGATGACATGTATCTCAATTATGGCATGCCAACCCATTTTCTAAACACATAATATAGTTATATCATCTCATCCTGTTTACATAGTCATCATATTTTAAATTATGTCATTCTATCCGTGAATTATATCATGCCATCATGTTTCCATCGACGGCATGTTTGTGATTTATGGCATGCCAACCACTTTAACAGACACATCGTATAGTTATATCATGTCATCCTGTTTACATAGTCATCATATTTTCAAGTATGTCATTCTATCTTTATTTAGTTAGCCATCATACATGTGAAATTGTGTCATGCTATCCTATTTAATTAGCCATCATATATGTGAAATTATGTCCTGCTATTCGCTTTGCTTAGACAACATAGATGTGAATTATTTCATGCCCTGTTTTCTTCCCTACTATCCATTGCACCTGTCTATCTTACAATGTCTCAGAATTCAATTACTTTTCTTGTTTATCAGCCATTTCAATTGGAGGGAGTGATGGCAGTATATGTGGGAGTAAAAACACGGTCTTGAGAAAAGATCGTGCTACATCGTCGATGCAGATAGAACATGGTTGTACTTGCCCAAGAATCAGCCCCACCACACAAACCCACACTCATGCAGATTGTACCCCTACCCAGTTGGACAGAGAACCAGCTACACCCTTCTAACCCCAACCCGGAGATAGACACCGGTTCCGTTGACACAAAGACCGTCTCCACCATAGAGCACCCAAACACGAAAGCAGTTAGTAAGGCAAGCTGCGGTGCCCAAATCACGAGGACCACCACTCCGAACCCGAAGTCAACGCTTAAAGCAGAAGAAGAATTGTTCTCAGGTCAGGTTCGATAGCTATGGTTCATACTACTTTGCTCTTGCATCACTGTATTTACTGATACCAACCAATTTCAAATTTGAAGGATGCAATTGAAACTCCAATGGCGCAACAGGTATGTTTTAAACCTGTTTCTTCAACGTGTTTGGCTGTTTGCTGTTGTAACTTGCTCTATGTTGATTTCAGTTTCAATTGAATAAACAATTATGTTCTCATGCCATGCACATTACAAGTGTTGTTATTGTTGTGTAGTTTCCCACACTTATATTACATCTATCTTTGCTTTGTCTTAAATAGATATGATTCGAATTGTATCTATCTTGATTTGGCAACATAAACTAGAATGGTATAGACCATCTGCTGACCATACTACATAGATATATGTTTGTTTCATGCTTTGTTATCCTGTCCACCTTACTACTGATTTGGTTTACCAAAATGACTTTCATATACTACATTGTAAACTTTGAGATGTGTTTGTTTGTTTCTCTTTTAGAACGCGGATAAAATATTGGAGAAGAGTCTGTTGTTATGCACAGTAAAGGACGTAATGCAGATAAGGTTCAAGATAGTGAGACATCCTGTTGGTCTCCAAGAAAGCTGATAAAAACTATATTGAGGACACTTTGAGACAACCCCAAAGTCTCCGTCTTGATGTAGTGTTCGAGTTCTTGGCTACCACTAATGGCACCAGACTCTTGAACTCATTGCACGAATCAGTTCGACTTCTTGAGTCTCAACTTCAAGTTGAAAGACATCGATCGAGATGTTATGCGACAGGAAGCCGAAGGACTGAGAGAAGTCCATGCATAATTCAGATGCATACTTTACGAATTGCAACAAAGAATTTGGAGGACTTAAGCGCCAAACAGGAGAAAGTTAATAAGCTTGCTAAGCATCTTGCCAAAGATTATGGGTACCGAGGATATTGTTTCTTGAGCTCTTCTAAAGTGGTTTCAGCCTGGACTTGTTTTCTTGTGGGCGTTTATATGCTTCTTTGTGTTCCCTATATTTGCACTAGTGGCGAACTTTGATGCCCAAAGTGGATGTAATATGTGTAATAGCCGTGATAGCCAAAGTGTAAGTTGCTTGCTTATTTATTTCCTTGTTGTCTTGTTTATTTGTTTGCTTGTAGTAAGTGCGCTTCTTTCTCTGCGGTTTGCTAGTGGCTGCAATAACCTATTTTTTAAACTAGGCCACAATAACCATGGGCTAATATTCTTTGTATTGACCTTTGGACCTACGGGCCGTAGAAACAGTGGGCCTTCTACGGGCCATATAAACAGTGGGCCTTCTACGGGCTGTAGAAACAATGGGCCTTCTACGGGCCGCAGAAACAATGGGCCTTCTACGGGCCGTATCACCAATGGGCCTTATACGGGCAGTATGATCGATTGGCCAAACATGGGCCAATAACGAAGTCGCATTATAGCCGTAGAACGGGCTAGAGTTGGAATCGTCCGTTCATGGGCTGACCATAACGGGCCATCGTTAATAGGTGCGTATTTCATGGCGCTATGAAAACGGCCCAACGTGTTAACGGACCACAAGCGTGCCGATTGTAACCACGGGCTGAATTTGGCCCATAAGAAAATGGCGAACGGGCCGTAAGTAAACGAATGTTGGAAATGAGCCCAAGAATAAATGGGCTCGAGAAGGCCGAAAGATAACATGGCTGAAGCGGCCCAAAGGAATAACGGGCCCTTAATGGGTATAAAGTGATACCTCGTTCATTACGGGCGATTCACCACGGCCATTAATGGGTGTAAAGTAATACCTTGTTTCATAACGGGTTGATTTCACCACGGGCCGTTAATAGGCCAAGAGTTACATAGGGCCTCATATGGGCCGAAGGCGTCATGGGCCATACATGGGCCGGCGAAAAAAGCAGGCTAGAATCATATTGGGTGGCCCAGGATGACGCCATCGGGCCCTAATTCGGATAGGGCGAACTTGGGCCTTGGGTTAGCAGTGTAAATGGGCTATATCACGAACATGCCGTTAACAGGCTTTACATGGGCCAGCCCACCACCTTTTGACCAAGTCAAACGGGCCGGCCTTGTCACAGGAATGGGCCTTTGTTGGGCCGTGCCACGTGTCGACGTATCATAGGCGCCTTTTGTCCAATGAGTGGATGACATCTGCCCCAAGGGTGAGCCGACACGTGTTTCCTCCAGCCAATGATGATTTTACACGTGGAAAATCCCCATTGGTCGGGGCTGTTAATGGGTCATCGGATCCAAAACCCGACTCGATAGCTTAATGCGTTCCGTTACGGCGGATGCCACGTGTCGGTCACCCTTGACGAAAGCACTTCTGTGACGCGCGATTTATCGTCATGGAAGTGGACACTTCCGTGATGATAATTTTGGTAATGTCATGGAACACTTCTCTGACGACAAAGATGTATGACTATCTTGATTACATCGCCATAAATTTGTCATGGATGTACATGCATGACAAAAAACATGACCTACTGTGAAAAACACGTATCATCACGGAAGTGTATTTTTTTTGTAGTGTCATTTAGTATTGTGCTATTGCATTCTTCATGACTTATACATGTTCTTATGACTATGAGATTATGCAACTCCTGTTTACCGGAGGAACACTTTGTGTGCTACCAAACGTCACAACGTAACTGGGTGATTGTAAAGGTGCTCTACAGGTGTCTCCGAAGGTACTTGTTGGGTTGGCGTATTTGAGATTAGGATTTGTCCTCCGATTGTCGGAAAAGGTATCTCTACAGGCCCACTCAAGAATGCACATCACTATAAGCCTTGCAAGCATTGTAACTAATGAGTTAGTTGCGGGATGATGTATTACGGAGCGATTAAAGAGACTTGCCAAGAATTGAGATTGAACTACGTATTGAGATACCGACGATCAAATCTCGGGCAAGTAACATACCGATGACAAAGGGAACAACGTATGTTGTTATGCGGTTTAACCGATAAAGATCTTCATAGAATATGTGGGAGCCAATATGAGCATCCAGGTTCCGCTATTGGTTATTGATCGGAGAAGTTGCTCGGTCATGTCTACATTGTTCTCGAACCCGTAGGGTCCGCACGCTTAAAGTTCGATGACGGTTATATTATGAGTTTATGTGTTTTGTTGCAATCGAAGGTAGTTCGAGTCCGGATGAGACCGGGGACATATGACGAGGAGTCTCGAAATGGTCGAGACATAAAGATCAATATATTGGATGACTATATTCGGACATCAGAAAGGTTCCGAGTGATTCGGGTATTTTTCGAGTACCGGAGAGTTACGGGAATTCGCCGGGGAGTATATAGGCTTTATTGAGCTTTAGGGGAAAGGGAGAGGAGAGACTGGGCGCCCCCCAAGGCCTAGTCTGAATTGGACTAGGGGGAGGGGCTACGCCCCCTTCTTCCTTCTCTTCTCTCTCCCCTTTCCTTGACTCCTACTCCTACTACTTGGAAGGGGATCCTACTCCCAGTGGGAGTAGGACTCCTCCTAGGGGGCGCCATAGAGAGGGCCGCCCTCCCCTCCTCCACTCCTTTATATGCGGGGAGGGGGGCACCCCTTGGAGACACAACAATTGATCTGTTGATCTTTTAGCCGTGTGCAGTGCCCCCCTTCACCATAGTCCAACTCGATAATACGGTAGCGGTGCTTAGGCGAAGCCCTGCGTCAGTAGAACATCATCGTCGTCACCACGCCGTCGTGCTGACAAGACTCTCCCTCAACACTCGGCTGAATCGGAGTTCGAGGGACGTCATCGGGCTGAACGTGTGCTGAACTCGGAGGTGTCGTGCATTTGGTACTTGATCGGTCGGATCATGAAGACGTACGACTACATCAACCGCGTTGTGCTAACGCTTCCGCTTTCGGTCTATGAGGGTACGTGGACAACACTCTCCCCTCTCGTTGCTATGCATCACCATGATCTTGCATTAATGCGTAGGAATTTTTTTGAAATTACTACGTTCCCCAACATCTATACCATCACACAGAGCAAACAATCATGTGGATTTGCGTAGTCCTTCCTCTAGATGCGTCGATGTTGGAGACACCTTCTCGTCCTACAGGTCTCTCTCTCTCTCTCTCTCTCTCTCTCTCTCACACACACACACACACAACTGCTCACGTATCTTGGACTGGATTAAGAAATTAAATGTAAGATGTGCTTTTGAATCTGCAGTGTTTTAGGTGTGTAGGTCTCTACATCTTTTGGATATTCATGACTTAAAGCATGAATAGAAATCTCTGAGTGTCTCAATTTGGTTTTTTAGTATTATTCTGGCCATAGTTTTATTCTCGGTGATTAATGTTTATAGTTTCATCGTCAACTACTTCTACTAATGGCTTATATTTTTATATAGATTGTGACCATAGCTATGAATTTTATGGGAGACAACTCACTAGATAAATATAATGGATTCGGGTGGTGGATTTAGTAGCTTTTGAAATGGGCCTTGCTTTCTGGTTTCTCCTTCCATTACAACATGGTGTTGTAGTCTGCATGCCATTATGTAAGGCAATCGATGGTCTCCTGAGGTGAGATAGATAGTGCTTTTTTGGCCTCTCATGATCATACTTATAGGTGTCCTACTGGTTCTGAAATTGGCTAATAAGCAAGGTTTAACTGCAGATGGTCATCCTTTGCCACGGCTCTTTAGTACCATAACCGAGCACTATTCATTGCGGCTGAACCAAATATGGCGAGGCGCTCTTGTGCGGGCAGGTAATTTCGATGTCATAAGTTCTGCTACTACTGATTTCTTGTTGCTAGAAATGTGTCATAATGTGTTGTCACAACACTGCTTGCTTGATGCATTATGCAGGTAGTACACTTCTTTGGGACCATAGTTTTAGTCATTTAGTCTAAGCAGCAGTTCAAAATTCAGTCTAAGCAGCCTAAGTCCGTGTCAACAAGACCGGTTGGGTTTTGATGACTAGGTTGCTTAGCACTGACCTAAATGGATGCAATGCTCCTCTGGTTTCTTCCTATCTCACCAATTGATTACGTTTGGGCTAAGAAAATGTACTCTCTTTGGATCTGTGATGCCATCACTTTCTGCTATGAAGTAGTGATTCTTACATGGTTTCCATACGTCAAATTGTGCCTTATGTGACCTTTTGCTTTATTGTAGCATCAATTAATGTAAGATGCAGATCTTTTGAAATATCAAGGATTGTGTGATGCTTGATTAGGCCTCAAACCTTTATCTTGCCAAATTTTTGTACATATGGCGGCGTCTCGAGTCCTTTTCTACTTCTAGGATATGATGTTGGTTCTGAAATTCTGATCATATATTTATGAAGTTCTATTTTTCTTCTTCAGCTCATGTCTTACTGAAATTCAACTGAATTCTGATTATATATTTATGAACATATTACTGAAATAACATATTACTGAATTCTGATCATATATTTATGAACTTTGAATTATATTACTGAATTATCTTACTGAATTCTGATCATATATTGTTATCTTACTGAAATTCAAAGTGTTTCAGTTGTAATTCTTGAAGGAAAAGTGTGATGGTCAAAGTTAACAATTAGTTCAGTAAGATAATTCAAAGTGTTTCAGTTGTAATTCTTGAAGGAAAAGAATGATGGTCAAAGTTAACAAAAGTTTGTGGGAGTGCATTGTATATATATATATATATATATATATATATATATATATATATATATATTTTAAATATAATGATCTCCAAATGAAGGTCGACATAGTAATAAAGCATAGCTATTCCACAGATTTCATCAGAGAAAAGAAAATGGAACATGTAGTTCAAATCTAAACATCTTTAGTAGGCTATACAAACAGACATGAAAGTCATGTAGCAACATAGTAGTGCAACTTGATCGATTTTGATTAACGAACGCCTTCCCGGTTACCCATCCCGATGGCCACGATCAGATCACACTCGCTCTCATCAACGGCAACCTGCCGCCACAGATTGGCACTTCCCATGCCATGTCGCTCCTACATGCCACCCCAGGGACGCCGTTGGCCATCCACACCACACCTGGACATTACTTTCCCACGGTCGTAGACGCAGCTACCATGAGCCGCCCCGCTCCGGCAGCCTGGCCCCATCCATCGTGCCGAGAATCAACTTTAGAAACTAAACCCAGTAGAAAGTGTACAAAGCACATTCTAGTCAACCGTTCAGTAGCATTTTCTTTTTCAAAATTCAGGCGGTGATGCCTGATAGCTCCAAGTAATTGAAGGGTGCACAAATAATGTCAAAAAGGCATGCACGCTTCTAGAAGAAAAGTCAAGACTGATGCATATGCCAGTTTAGTACTATAATTAGTAATCTTGTATGCAAATGAAAAAATAAACAGAAGTATGACACCTAACATTGTTCTCTAAACTGAATTCAAGTAAATGCATTACCATCCACTTTATGGTATCCACCTTGAAAAAATTGTTGTTCACAGCTAAACCTTTTACGCAGGAATAAAATAATACGCACATACATACAAGTTACTTTCTCTTCCATCACGAAGCATGTTCCGTAATAAGTGACTACTACCTGCATAAGGTGGATCGACAAACCATGGTGCACAAAAATATCATAACCCGGTTAGTTGACAAAAGAAATCACCAGGATAACCTACTGCTCGCCAAGCAGATTTGGAGCATGAAATTTCTGCCCCTCATGGGCCAGCGCCATGGAGAGGAGTTAATTCAAAAAATACTCCTGCCTAAATAAATTCAGTAATTTGATCAATAAAATGGGCATGGAGAAAAATATCTAAACGACTGCGAACAATTGATCAAAAGGCATGACCTACAGTCGATAGATTGATGTGTCGGCAGTGCATGTATCCTTGAAGAAAATGGCAGCAACATGCCTACTCCCTCAAATCTTGGAAGAACAACAAACCTGAAAAGTTGAAATCTGGAGTAAAGAACATATCCAAAGAGTTCACAAATAGAAAGGAGAAAATTCGATGTTCAAGACGAAAACAAAATTGGTCACTATATCATGAACTCCATACCTCCAAATCGTAGGGAAGATCACGGCTCGAACTACTCATGCAAGGGCGTCCAAAGAAGCTGAACCTCTTACCTCTAAACGAATGAACAAATCAACATGTATCCACTGAATAAAAAAGACAAATATCAGTCCCAAAAACAAAAAGGAAAAGGCATATTTTACACCATGTATTTGTCTTTTTTGTACACCACATATTAACATATATGTTTATGAAATTTTACACATGTATACTACAACCTTATGTCTGTGTGTATACTTTTTTTCAGATTTTTTTGAAGTGTGAAAAAGTATTTCCGTTGAAAGAAAAATAAAGAGCTCTATGGAGCTCGGTTGCTTTATTTTACGCACTTTTCGCTCCTCGAACCCATTAGTTCTCCCCTGTATGTCTCTTATCCACAAAGCCCAAGCCTCCTCTCTCTTCAGATCAGCCACAAAGCTACCATTATTGTTAATATTCAGGACATCATGTGGAGGGGGCTCCCAACATTGAGCAGGTTTGAGGTTTAGCTTGGCTTGCCAAAAAAGAGAGAACTTCGGCAGTCAAGGTCGAGCCTCGATGTAAGTATAGCGACAATGTTCCAGAGATATCTTCTCTGGCTTACCTTGTTTACGCTCTTCCACCGGTTCCATAGTAGGGCTATACATTTTGATTTGAGCTCTTTTGGATGGCCTAAAATCCGGTTGCACTGTTGCCAGTCCTCCTCAATGCCCAACTCTTGCCAAATCTTCCGCACCAGCTTGCATTGAAGAACAAGTGTCCAGCATCCTCATCAAAACGGTTACACACAGGGCATATTTGATCCAACTCCACTCCTCTTCTTTTCAGATTGCATCGTAGGCGTAGGCTGTCATGTGCAAGACGCCATAGAAACTGTTGAATGTTTATCGGACACGGAGCTCGCCAGATCGACTTCCTTCAAGCCCCTCTGAATTATGAGGATCGGATGTGGCCGTTTCTCCCTTTTCAACCTTCTCTAGTTGGTCGTAGAAGCCTTTGGCTGGGCGGGGGCGGCAAGCGTGACGGCAGCGATTGCCAAAGGTGGGCTGGCCGACGAGTTGAAGATGGTGTCTGCTTGGGCCTCTAGCCATGGCTGATCGATAGTTGCTGCGCAGCTTGAGCCTCGTCCGCGTCCGGAGGGCTGCAGCTTGAGATCGTCGGGGTGGCGTACCGCAGCTGCGGCGACCCGGTGGAGGAGCACGGCGAAGCGGCCAGCGATTGCGGTGGTGTCGAGGATGGCGGCCGGCGTCGAGGACGCGGGTGGGGTTGGAACCAGCGCTAACCCTACCTTTTTTCTGAGGAAACGCGCTAACCCTACCTTAGCGTGTGTGTTGTGTGACGTGGGAGATGTGGGCTTTGTGGGGCTTGGCCCATATGCCGCTGCGCGGGACGAGCGACGAGGGACGACGATGCCAAGCGACGTAAGATGGGAAACTGAACGTTCCGTTTCTTTTAGGTAGTAGAGATTTTGGTCTTTAGGTGCGCCATCACTTCAACCACTCAAGATTATATACACCATGATTTTAGCAATGAGTTATTTATGTTAATCGTTGCTTATGCTTCTTATTACTTAGTGATAAAGTGTGTCCTGTACTCTTCCTCTCAATCATCAATTTGCTCCCAGTTATCCATGTTTATGTACATGTCTTCTGTCTCTGGTCTACTGGGCATTATGCTGGTTTTCTCTAAGCTTGAAATTTATGTAGCCTATATATCTGCACAAAGGAATCAAGAACTATATCTGAGCTACTCATTATAGTTGTCCTTGATATTAACTCTTGTGCATGTTTGCTTCTGAACCAATCATCTGCTCTCTACTAAATGTATGTGAAATTGTGGTTTGGAGTTCTGATTTCTGGATATTAACTCTTGTAGGGTGTGTGAGAACATATCCATTGTTCTCTGCAGCAACAAGGTTTCTCTGAAGAATAGGCAGGTTAAAGCCAAGAGCAACTACAACTTCGAGAGGCCATTCACGTACGTACCTTGCAGGGAAGCTAGCTGGTAATTGTCTCCCTCCCCGTTGCTTTCATTTGCCTATGACCTCACATCATATATGCACTTCAGGTTTAGTGTTCTGTTCAATAACTGAATGGATTACTGATTTGCCTTTGATGCAACTTGTGCAGGCACAAAGCTGAGCCTACGGTGCGGCTACTGCCTGATGAGGGTGACAATCTGATCGAGTATATCAATCATGAGTTTTATCATCCTTTGTGCCAAATCTTCACGCCTTTTTTCTTTTATTTGGTTATATTGTGTAATTAGGAATCAATAATAAAAGTAGATGGTACAAAGTTGTGCTCCCTAGCTTTTTTCCATTGGTCTTGCTAAGCAAGTTAATGTATATCTTCATTTATATAGCATCTCAAGTGTTCCATTATGTTCAGCTATGTTTGTTTATTTGGTCCCTTAGTTAGTTCATGGGCCCTCTTGGGTGCCACCGAATATATTTTTATATTTTTGTATACCTTTGCTTAGGGTCCTACGCTTCATGTACGCTTTTCTATATATTTTTAAAATTTTCATCTGCATGAAAGTGATACATATATGTGATGATTAGTGACTTGACTTGTGTTGGGATTACTCCTACAGCAATCGATATCCAGTATAGCGAGTTTTGGGACAGGGGGTGGAGTAGCGACGACGGGGAGGAGCCATGCGATGACCTCGATGCTTACTGTAGCTGCCACAAGCATTGTGTCTAAAAAAGAAGGTATTAACTAAACTATACTAATATTCCTAGCTTCGCAAATATTGGATGAGTAGACCGGGCAACTCAGGCCGCCCTGAACAACAATACATCATGATGTGTTGTTTGGACATGTGAGTTCAATTGATTGCCTGCAAGCGAACCATCTCTATACAAAACTGAACCATTTATTATTTGGGCGGTACAAGTTTATCTATGTTCTTTTTAGTTTCTTATGGTCTCTGCTCAGACCTTATGCAATACGATCCAAATTAATGTTTGGAGGATGCATGATCTTGATATATTGTTGATGGCCAATGATGGCGACCATTTCTGTGTAACCCCTTACTTCAAAATTATGCACCTTCGTCACTTACTTTGGATATGTTGTCATTTCTTACAAACAACTTCTCTTTCTGTATATTTGAATTGATTGTTCTTGGATGATGCAGGTTTGTGATCTTGGGCTTTCAAAAGTGAAGTGTCAGACCCTCATCTCTGGTGGTGTAAGGGGAACGCTTCCATGGATGGCCCCAGAACTTCTGAATGGAAGTATGAGCTTGGTCACTACAAAGGTCTGCTAATCCCTTCATGTTGCTTCCATGTCTAAAATTAGATAGCCATATCCAGGTTTACGTATAACTTGCACACAAATGCTGAAATGTTTCCCTGAGGTTGATGTCTTCTCCTTTGGGATTGTTCTATGGGAACTCCTCACAGGACAAGAACCATATGCAGAATTGCATTATGGCATTACCATTGGTGGGTACAAATCAACCATTAGTGTGATACCACCGTAGTAATATAAATTATATGTGCAGTTTATACAACACTTCACGATAAATAGTCGTGCATATGTTTTCGACTTTGAGTTCGATTTGAGTTACATATTTCAAATTACCATGATACGCTATGTTTTGTTTGTATAATGTTCTTACGGAAACATTGACGATTTTACTATTGCCACATTAGAGTGGAAGACAGGTATGACTTTACCTCCCATGTTGGTCCTCGGTTTGATTTATTCTTAGTGAGCCATGTGAGATTTATAGTGAGTCGCATATTTATCAATGTTATTTTGGTATCATCAAATTACTTACCTACCATTTTTTCATGTCGATTTGTATCTTTTTGTTTATACATTTAGAAATGTTGGCTTGCGTCTGTAAGATGCATAGATTACAACACTATCAAATTAGTTGTATCATGGCCTCTTGCAGTTTACACGCATTTACTTTTCTCATGTTTGGTTTTGATGCTTCTCTTTTTAGGCCGACCAGTGCTTATAAACAAGTTTCATGACCGAGTATGTCATGTTAGTAAGCGCAATGCCAAATATAAAATAAAAACACAAGAATTGAAAGGGAAATTCTTATAACAAAAATCAGATGGATACATTAGAACTAAAATGGAAAAACGCAACTTCAAATTAGGTTTGAAAGAATAGCAACAGACCCAGACATGGCTAGCCAAAATAGGTTCACTTACTAGCAAAAAACTATGCTTTTCTTTGCCAAATCGGCCAGAGAGATGATCTTGATTGATCAATATGGTAGCATACACATTTCCCAGTTTATGCTTCCATGACTTGGTACAAGGAATGATTGTTGCTATTCCCTGCCATATGGTCCTTGCTTACTATTTTATTTCCATGGTTTGTTGTTTGTCATCTAAAAATGTATTCGAATGGATACATTATGAGAGTCTTTTAATTTGTATCGAATTAAGCCGCTTGGTTCGTGATTTGTCTTTGTGTGTCCGGAATTTGTTTATGAATGCCCAACCTAACAAAGTATATCCATCGGCAGGTCCTCACAATACAACATGCAAGGAGTAAGCCAACAAGGCTATCGGACGGGCCCAGCTATCTATATATATGGTCTAATATTATAACATAGTACTAGGTAGTGATCTAAACGATCTTATATTTCTTGACAGAGGAACAGTATTAGCACTCCACCTTGCTTTTGATATCTTTGATCTTTGTACTGTTTCTGTTGTCCTGGAGAGGCACTATGTGTTGCTTTTGTTATAAATCTCTCTCTCTCTCTCTCTCTCTCTCTCTCTCTCTCTCTCTTTATCTTTGATGCAATGCATGGCTATTTGTATGATGCATGGATAGAAGAGATTAAGGATGAGCACTAAAGTGTGTTCTCATTTTGCTATGATGTTCATTGCTTTGAAGTTATTATGTGCTGCAATTCTTCATTGCTTTTGGTATGATGTTCCAAACTTGCGCATGTTTCCCTTTCATCATGTCAATTTATCAAATTTGAAGCATGACCTATTGTGTTGGATGGTCGCCGGGTTGGATATGACCGCACCCGACAGGGGTGCGGGTGCGGCAAGCCGCACTTTCCATGTAGTAAGGAGTGACAAGACCCTAATCTTGGGAATGCCCAAGGCACCCCAAGGTAATATTCAAGGAACATCCAAGCAACTAAGCTTGGGTATGCCCCGGAAGGCATCTCCTCTTTTCGTCTCCAACATTATCGGTAACCTCACTTGGAGCTATGTTTTCATTCGTCACATGATATGTGTTTTGCTTGGAGCATCAATTTATTTTGTTAGAATTTGCTTGATGTTATTTAGAATAATGTTTTGCATCTTTTATTTAAATAAAAGTGGCATTGATAGCCTTTGCTATGCTTATTTTACAAGTCTACATGTTGCTGTTTGAAAACAGAAAGTTTACCGATGTTGCAAAAATTCCCTAGAAAAGTCAGAACGTGATAAAATGTTGAAACTTTTTGCAAAATAAGCTCTGATAAATTTTCTACAGTGTGGTATATTTTCATAACTTTTGGAGTTAGGGAAGTATTGATACTCTTGCATCCTTTACAGACTGTACTGTTTTGGTAGATTGCTGTTATGTTTGCATTGTTTGCATATGTTTGCTTGTTTAATGATTCTATTTGAGGATAGGAATATTAAATATGCAGAGGCATTTAGTATGCAATGTTGAATAATAATTTTAGTGATTTTCTACGGTAGAGAATGATAAGGTTTTTGCATTGGTTTATACTTACTTATCTCACGATTTCTTGTTGAGTTTTGTGTGGATGAAGCTTTTGAGATTTAGGAAAACTGTGATATGAGAAAAATTAAGGAGACAGAAAAGCTCAAGCTTGGGGATTCCCAAGGCATCCCAAGATAATATTTCAAGAAGTCTCAAGCATTTATCTTGGGGATTCCCCTGTAGGCATCCCACCTTTCTTCTTCAACAATTATCGGTTAGTATTGGTTGAGCCTAAGTTTTTGCTTCTTCAATTGAAGTGTGCTATTCTTGGAATTGGATTTTATTTTGTTTTGCTTGCTGTTTTAATAAAGTACTTAGATCTGAAAGTTTTAAAATAAAATAGAGTCCTCAAATAGTTTCCAGGAGGCTAAGTAAGCGGCATTCACTTCCCATCAACGAAGCTCTTTTCTATGGAATTGCTCTAGTGCTTCACTTATATCTTTTTGAGCATGGTGTGCTTTAGTATTTTTGAAGAAATTCTCTCTTGCTTCACTTAAATTAATTTGAGAGAAAGAAATATTATGCTCATGATCTTCACTTATATTTGTTTGAGCTTATCAAAAGCAACACCTGAAAATTAAGTTCCAAAGTGATAGATATCCAAGAAGGATATAATAAAAACTTTCATGAAGATCATTGGACAAAATAAACTTGATTCCTTGTAATAGTTTTGAGATATGATGACGTGATATGTTAGTCATGTTGATGAGTAATTATGCTTTAGTAAGAATATTGGTGTTAAGGTTTGTGATTCCCTATGCAAGCATGAAAGTCAATAGTTGTGCAATGAAATTACATCCTACTTGTGGTGCATTATTCGGTGTTAGTTACGCTTAATTCTCTCTTATGAGATTATTCGTTTCTTGGTTGGTCGCTTCACAATCTTTTGCTAGCCTTCATTTTGCACTAAGTATGATCACTACTTGTGCATCCAGAATCCTTTAAACCAATTTTACCACATGAGTCCACTATACCTACCTATATGCAGTATTCTTTTGCCGTTCTAAATTTCAAAGTAATGGCCATCTCTAATTTTCAAAATAAATTTCTCTTTTATGTACTCGTACCGCTCGCGAGGCGGTGAGGGGTGGCCATTATTTTCCATGCTAGATGTGTTATTCTCGCGATGAGTGTTTGTTCAGTTGTCATTGCACGAGAGTTTGGCAAAGGTATTAGGGATGCCCAGTCCCAAAATGAAAAATTAATTTACTTTATGTTGTCAAATAATAAATTCCTTGGAAAGTGTTGGTATGGAGGGCACCCGTGGATACGGTTAACCATGGAAAGTGAAAGTATGGTGAAAAAAGGAATAAACTTTATTTTCTGTTTGGAGCCGCCTATGATATATCTAGCATGGAAAGTGTTGGGAGCTCTAAGTCGTTTTTGGTTACAGGGAAAATTATGCCTCTCAAAATATTTTTTATCTCTCAATTTTCGCTTTGAGCTCTGGCACCTCTACAAATCCCTACTTCCCTCGCGAAGGGCCTTTCTTTTACTTTATGCAATTTTTAATTTTAATTTGAGTCTCCATCTTATCTTATAAAGCACCAACCAGGAGGCACTATGATCGTACTTGAGCATTGGGTGTAGCTAATATGCTAGTGTGTTTCATGAATGAATCAATGATTGAGCATGATGGGCTCGGGATCACTTATTTTAGCATTGATATTTTGAAAGACATGGTTACTTGTTGGCATGCTTGAGTATTAAAGTCCTCATGTCAAAACTAGACTATTTCTTTGAAACATATAAAAGTCCAAATATCCATGCTACAAAAGAAAAGATTTTATGATGAATATGATAGGTAGCATTCCACAACAAAAATTCCATTTTCAATTGCTACTTTATCGTGATAAGTTTTATGAGAAAGAGTTGCTGTTATGATGCTAGGAAAAGTGATCGATATTATCATTTTTTTTAGAGTACGCCAAAGGCGTACCGTATTTTTATAGAAGGGGAGAAAATGTTTTACAAGAATCCACGTTGTGACTAGAAAGCCTACACGGATACTCCGACTCCGAAAGGAAAGAAAAGCCTACTCTATCATGAAACGATCTAAACCCTTAACTCCTATACCCGCCTTCTTCCAAAGCTTGATCTCCTTGTGAATGAGCTGAACGAGGTTAGTGTCCGAGCACACTTGGTCATTTCGGTTGAACACTTTCGGCGTTCTCACGCTTAGAAGGTGCCACACGGTCAAGATGACGAGCGAATCAAAACCTCTCTTGAGCTTTCCGTGGAAGGAATTCCGAGCCTTGTCCCACTAGTCCATGAATGTATCCTCAGTGCTTGGGATTTGGATGTTGATTAGAAGCAACTAGAAGCAGCCACTCCAAACTTGCCTCGCGTAAACGCATCTAGCGAGGATATGATCTGTTGTGTCCTCCTCTTGGCAGCAAGTATAGCATGCCGAAGTCGTGTCTTGGGGTCCATGTCTCGCAGGTCGGTCCGAAGTCCATAGCCGGTACTAAGAGGCAAGCCATGCAAAAAATTTGAACTTGAGAGGCGCCCTACTGCTCCAGATGCATTGAGCGTGGCGAACCTAGTCATGCCCCACACATCATCTTGTAGGTGGATTTGGCGCTATATGAACCCGTGGCACTCCGGGGCGATGAAGACATCATCCTCAAAACATTCCTTTGGAACATCGCCAAGGCTTGTTGCAAGTGTATGAGTTGCATGTGAGCCGTGAAGGATAGTTCTCCCGTGATGTCATGGACCCAAGATCCCTCGAAAAGCGCATCCCGGACCGTTCTCTTTCCCTTTATATGCTTGTCCACCATGCCGACGAGCAAAGGGGCGATATCTTTCGCTGCAAACCCATGAATCCATCTGTCAGTCCAGAAGAATACTTTGCTGCCCTCTCCAACCTTGATGTGGACCAGGCTGTTGAACACCGCCTTGGCCTCCTTGTCCACCATGAAGTGCAACCCTTACTGTACGAGAGGGGTCTGTACGTCATACGAGTCACTCCCAACAAACGCAGCATGGCCAGGCCTTGGGTCCTTAGATTCTTGACTCCCGGACCTCCGAACTGCTTTGGTCTCAGAGATGGTGTGCCATGCAACCGTGCACCGCCCACCTGCCGTTGACCTCCTCTTTCCCGTCCCAGAAGAAAGCACGCATCCAGTTGTCCACTTCTTCCAGAACCCATTGTGGCGCTTTCATGATGAGCAAGTGATGTTTGGGACGGGCCGTGATGACGCTGTTAACGAGCACAAGTCTCCCGGGTCTCTGAATCAGTCCATGTTGCCAAGCGGGGATGAAGTTTTTGAGCTGATCAAGCATTAGCTGCCACTGAGCTTAGCTTGTGGATGCTGAGTTGCAGCCCTAGGTATTTGCAAGGGAACTGCCCAATTTGGCAGTTGAACAACTGCTGCACTCTCTCTGAATCCCCCTGCTGTCCCTGGATCAAAGTTGCTGAAGTTTTGCGATAATTCACTCGAAGGCCGGAAGCATGTCCAAAGACATGTAAAACTTCTTTGATGCAGATGATATCCGGCTCCGTAGGGCACACGAAAAGAGCGACGTCATCGGTGAAGAGAGAGAGAGCCTTTGAATTGCCATCACACCGTTGAAGGAGGACAAGACTCAGACTGCAACAACCTTACAGATCAGGCCCGAGAGGACATCCATCGCCATGACAAAGAGGAGCGGGGAGCTAGGGTCTCCCTGGCGCAGCCCGCGAGCATGGTCGAACCTCAAACCTTGGTATCCGTTGACAATGACTCTCGATGACGCATCCTGCAGCAGGATCGCAACCCACTTTCTGAAGTTACTGCCAAACCCCTTAACTCTCAGAACTTCAAACAAGAAAGGCCATGAAATGGTGTCGGACGCCCACGATATATCAAGCTTCAGAAGGACGGATGGCGTCTTGCGGGCATGCATCTTCCTTGCCATTTGCTTGACCAAGAGAAAGTTGTCGTGTAGGCTTCTCCCACGTATGAAAGCGGACTGGTTCGTGTTGACAAGCTCAGGTAATCTTCTTCTCATTCTGTTGGCCTTTATTTTGGAAAAGAGCTTGCCGAAACTATGTGGCAGGCTGATCGGGCGATAATCCCCCACCTCCTCCACATCGCTACGCTTGGGGATGAGCACCATCAGAGCTCTATTGAGTTTCGCAAAGCCTCGACCATCTCCCACGTACAGCTTCAGGATGCCGGCCATGATGTCGCCCTTGATGATAGACCAGGCCCTTTGGTAGAAAGCTCCAGTGAATCTGTCCGGACCCGGCACCCGGTCTGGCGGCAACTCCTTGATCACCTTCCAAACCTCTTCTTCGGTGAAGATTTCCTCTAACTCTTGAAGATCAGTAGTGTGCATACCAAGGGCGTCCAAGTCAAGCATGAAATCTCTCACCTGATCTCTCCCCAAAAGCTCCTCAAAGGAAGAAGTGAATGCATCCGCTATGCAGGCTTGATCAGTGTGCACCTCGTCTCCTACCTTGATTCGCGGAATGAAGTTTTTTGCTCTCCTTCCGTTAGCGAAAGCTTGGAACAACTTCGTGTTAGCATCACCCTCCTTAACCCATATCATTCTGGAGCGCTGGCGTTCGATGGTCCGCTCAAGAGAGGCCATGCCCGACAACACCAGTTTGAGAGTACGACGCAACCAAAGCTCCTGGTCAGTGAGAATGCGCTCTTGCTGAGCCCTGTCGAATTTGCAAATCACGTAGGTTGCCACTGCCAGGAGTAACTTGATGTTCCCGGTCGTTCTCTGTCTCAAACCCTGTAAGGACTCTGCAACATTTCTAAAGAGCGCGTCGAGTCTCTTGAAGGGGTCCACAATCGAGTCACTATAGACCCATGCCTCTCTTATCGCGTCCTCAAACCCTTCGAGCTTGAGCGATAATTCTCGGCGAAATCTCTTCTTGGGACAGCAAAATGTCGCCGTGTTCAGGTGAAGTGGTGCATGATCAGATACTCCCGAGGATAGCGCTTGCAAGAGACAGTCAGGATACTCCAGATCCCAATCGACAGAGACCAGGTCCCGATCGATCTTGGTCAAGGTGGGGGCATCTCTCTCGTTCGACCAGGTGAATCTCCTCCCATGCATGTAAACCTCTTTGAGTTCATTGTTGTCTATAAAACTGTGGAACTTGTTCATCATGCTCCTATTGAGATTTGAGTTGCTCTTTTCTGAGGCATGTAAGATCATGTTAAAATCCCCAAGAATCATCCACGGCCCTGGCCGGATCAAACGAGCGGCGTGAAGCTCCTCCAGAAACGCAGTTTTCCGGGTGTTTCCTTGCGGTCCATATACCACGGAGATCCACCAGGATGCCCCTTGTCTCATATGAACTCGTCCCGAGATGAAAACCGTATTCGCATGAATGTGGTCGATGTCAATGCAGGTCGAATCCCAGGTGATGAGAACTCCTCCTCTTGTATCTACGGCAAGCAAGTAAGCGAAAGCCGTCAAAAACTGACCCAAGGCATTGCAGCCGCAGTGTAGTGATCAATGACTTCCATCTTAGTTTCTTGCATTCAAACTACATTCACTCTCACAGTGGCGAGAAACGCCCTCACGACATCTCTCTTCATTGGGTTGTTTAAGCCTCTCGCGTTCCAACACAATGTCGACGGGCTAAAATCCATGGAATATTAGCAACACCTCGCTCTGACCACAGCTCTGCGCTAATGAACTCCCAAGATCGTCGAGCTTGCCCCTCCAAGGTCTCCACCAATTGGCATGGTCTTCCCAAAGAGTGAGGCGATAACTCGGATGTGCTGCTCTCTCAGTGGCAAGTCGAACAACCCTTTAAGATCCTCCACCATCTGCTCATCCACCTATAAATCGTGTGGCGCCAAGCGCCAAGCAGTAACGAGCGTTCTCATCTTGGGGTGGCCTTGACGCAGGCCCGCTCCCCAGCCCTTCTTTCGTGGCTCTAGTGGTGCGCCTCGGTGTGAACGGCTGCAATGTCTCGGTCTAAGCATGGAGGCTTGCACCTCCTTGAGCAAGGGAGGAGCCAACTTCTTGACAATGTTGACACAGAACGTCTTGAGCTTGGAGTAGGCGATTGCTTCCGAAGGCGTCATTCCATCCAGGGCAGCGAAATCCTCGTTGGGCGGATCCGGACACATCGCGGCAACCATCCCACTTTGCATGTCTCCATTAATCACAATTAGATCTGTGCAAGGCATGCACGTAGTCTCCTCCATGTGAACAGGAGTTGCTTGGCGCGGAATCTTCTCTCTGGACCTCGTGCTCCGTGTTGGTCTCACAATGATTGGCAATCTCGGCCTGGTTGGGCGGGACAGGCACCTGATCCGAGGCGGCCCGGGCGCAGTCCAAGTGGTGCCTCCCACCATCCTGTGTCCCCGACCGGCCAGCACGCCGACCGCCCCGACATGACTCGTGGGCCCGATAGACAGCAACACAGTAGTGGGATCTGATCCTCTAGGTGGGACCCCAGAAGCCTCTTGCTCCCTTGAAGCCTCATGACTGCGTGTGGGGGAGACCCGAGGAAGGGGCGGACCCTCCAGTCTGCGCAGGATGATGGGGCTGCGCGGCGGGGCCCCAACGTCCTCCCACCTGCAGACTCTCTGAGCGCGTCCCACCCGGCGTCCCAATCATTGCAAGCACGGGTGGCCGCGCCTCACGATTTGAAATATCCTCTCTCGATCCTTTCGTTGGTCTAGATGGCATGGTCAAGCGGTCAAAAGCGGAGTGCCGGAATGCGATTCTCTCCTTTACATTCTGTGGCGTTCCAGCTGACGCAACCCACGATATGGGCTCCACGGGCGGCAGTGCCCATGCCGCGGTCACCAGCGCCGCTGCCGGAGACTCCCCCGCGCCACTGCGCCTCTGAGAGAAACTAGCAGCAGCACCACCATGCAGATCCCTGGTGCCGAACTGCTGGCAGGGACAGAGGGGCGCACCTCCCGCGCCACTACCGCTACCGCCGCCCTCGGGACTGGGGAGGCCACTCTGCCCACTGTCGGAGGACACCGCTACAGTCCACGGCGGCTCCATGAACTCTCCAAAATCCCTGACCTCGTCAATGTGTTTCAACACATTGTATTGCAGCATTGTGGGCTCGAACAATGGCGCCACCGGACACTGCTCGAGAACAGCCAGCCACCGGAGAGTCGGAATGCCGCTGTAGCTCACCGTCCAAGCGGTGAGCTGAATGCAGAAAGGTCTCTCCTTGAGCACATTTACGGAGCAATTGTGTCCACCATACATGCCAACCCAACAGATCCTCAACGGTCTCCCTCTCCCAAGCATGAGGAGGAATGCCCTCCAAGACCAATGAAACTCTATGGCTAAGGATGGAGTGCATAGCCTGCGCTTGCCCCGTCCACTTTCTGAAGAATAGCTTGACCCCACGGTGCTTGAGCGGCGGCAGCCTAGAGCTCACTCTGTTCCTAATCTCAGCGCTGGCGAAGACGACAAGGAAATTCTCAGGCCTAAAACGTTGAACTGATACCCGTTGTGACTGAATGTCGAGCTTCTCCTCCAGGGCCTGAAGCACGAACTCCGGCTCGACGTCATGGCATGCTCCAGCCACATAGGCCACCATGGCGAACCTCAGCCTCTGTTCCAGATTCGCCATAGACCGGCCACGCCTCGGCACAGAGCTCCTCGGGTCCGGCCTCTCCTCCAGATCAGCATCCGTTGCTAGTCCGGACGGCGAGAGGCGAGGCCACACTGGCGCGCTTTCCTGTCCCGGGCGATGGGAGGCGAGGCCACTCGGCTGCTTCTTTCTGCCAGATCTGGGAGGAGGCGGCGGGGGAGTCTGGGATCTGCCGAGCGAGGCCCTCTCTCTCAGCACGAGTTGCTCACGATGCGCCACCTTGGCCAAAGCCCGCCGCCGCAGCTCGTCCTCCAATGAGGGGTTGTGCGGCTGCTTGCACTCCTTGGAAGGGTGCCCCTCTTGACCGCACCTGAAGCAGACCATGGGGTTGGTGCAGTCGTTCTTGAAGTGCGCCTCCTTAAGGCACCGGAAGCACTTGCCATCCATGTCCGGCGAGATCTCCCGCCGTTGCACGAGGAGCTGGGCGCCACGAGGCGCCCTCTCTCTCGGCTTGCCGCCTTGGCCAAAGCTCGCACCTTGAAGGCCTTGGCAGAACGAACGACGCCTCAGGACGGGGAGCGCCCTCCGCCTCCATGGACGCAGCCCCTGTGGAGGCCGCCGCGCCCGAGCTCGCGGAGAGCCCGAGGCCAGAGACCACCGGACGCTCCGAGCTCCTAGGGAACGCTGGCGAGACCGAGGCCGGGCTGTCAGCCATGCTCCCGCAGGACCGCCGCACAAGAGAAGGGGAGGGGGCCACTGGGGTCGGAGTGACCGTCGGTGGGAGGAGGTGGACGCCGCGCCGGAGTGGCGCACTGTGGGCGGCGGGAGGGGAGTGGGAGCGGGTGGGTGTCACCATCATCCGATGCATTGATATTATCATTGATCAAGCTTATGCACTTTGCTAGTATTCACACTTCATAAATTATTTCTTTTATCATTTACCTACTCGAGGACGAGCAGGAATTAAGCTTGGGGATGCTGGTACATCTCCAAGGTATCTATAATTTATGAAGTATTCATGCCATGTTCACAACAATTTTATATGGTTTTGGTATGATTTGCATGGAACTAACTGAAGGAAATATGCCCTAGAGGCAATAATAAAGTTGTTATTTATATTTCCTTATATCATGATAAATGTTTATTATTCATGCTAGCATTGTATTAACCGGAAACTTAGTACATGTGTAAATACATAGACAAACAGAGTGTCACTAGTATGCCTCTATTTGACTAGCTCGTTGAATCAAAGATGGTTAAGTTTCCTAGCCATAGACACGAATTGTCATTTGATTAATGGGATCACATCATTAGAGAATGATGTGATTGACTTGACCCATTCCGTTAGCTTAGCACTTGATCGTTTAGTATATTGCTATTGTTTTCTTCATGACTTATACATGTTCCTATGACTATGAGATTATGCAACTCCCGAATACCGGAGGAACACTTAGTGTGCTACCAAACATCACAACGTAACTGGGTGATTATAAAGGTGCTCTACAGGTGTCTCCGATGGTACTTGTTGAGTTGGCATAGATCGAGATTAGGATTTGTCACTCCGATTGTTGGAGAGGTATCTCTGGGCCCTCTCGGTAATGCACATCACTATAAGCCTTGCAAGCAATGTGACTAATGAGTTAGTTTCGGGATGATGCATTACAGAACGAGTAAAGAGACTTGCCGGTAATGAGATTGAACTAGGTATTCAGATACCAATGATCGAATCTCAGGCAAGTAACATACCGATGACAAAGGGAACAACGTATATCGTTATGCGGTTTGACCGATAAAGATCTTCGTAGAATATGTGGGAGCCAATATGAACATCTAGGTTCCGCTATTGGTTATTGATCGGAGATGAGTTTCGGTCATGTCTACATAGTTCTCGAACCCGTAGGGTCCGCACGCTTAACGTTCGATGATGATTGGTATTATGAGTTTATGTGTTTTGATGTACCGAAGATAGTTCAGAGTCCAGGATGTGATCACGGACATGGCGAGGAGTCTCGAAATGGTCAAGACATAAATATTGACATATTGGATGACTATATTCGGACACCGGATGAGTTCCGGGGGTCACCGGATAATTATCGGAGTGTCGGGGGATTATCGGAACCCCCGGGGGGACTAATGGGCCAACATGGGCCTTGTGTGAGAGAGAGGAGGGGGCCATAGGGCTGCCCCCCCCTTGAGGAGTCCGAATTGGAGAAGGAGGGGGCGGCGCTCCCTCTTTCCCTCCGTCTCTCCATCTCCTTCCTTCCCCCTTCCTCCTCCTAGTTGGACTAGGAAAGGGGGAGTCCTACTCCTACTAGGAGGAGGACTCCTCCCCTCCTTGGCGCGCCCCAAGGGCCGGCCGGTCTCCCCCTTGCTCCTTTATATACGGGGGCAGGGGGCACTCTAGAACACAACAACAGACATTGTCTTAGCCGTGTGTGGTGCCCCCCTCCACCATAATCCACCTCGGTCATATCGTTGCAGTGCTTAGGTGAAGCCCTGTGCTGGTAGCTTCGTCATCACCATCATCACGCCGTCGTGTTGACGAAGCTCTCCCTTGACACTTAGCTAGATCGAGAGTTCGTGGGACATCACTGAGCTGAACGTGTGCAGATCACGAAGGTGCCGTACTTTCAGTACTAGGATCGGTCGGATCGTGAAGACGTATGACTACATCAACCATGTAGTCATAACGCTTCCGCTTTCGGTCTACGAGGGTACGTAGACAACACTCTCCCCTCTCGTTGCTATGCATTGTCAGGAGCCCGACCCTAAGTCACACCAATCTAGCATGTAACACATCATATCACTTTGCGGCCTCACGCACGGTATTCCCACGGGTGCCACCTTACCTGGCCCGGAACCGTTTGCGCCTTTTGGCTCATGTATATGATAGTGTCGCTAGCATCCATATGACAGAGAACCCGGGCCGACATGACTAGTCGTGAATCCAAAGTGGCACTAACTTACAGGGACAGGCATACATGACCCAGCAAATAATGTGTCGGTCATCAGCAAGTGAATCCTGGCTGTAGCAGCTGGGCTAATGAAAGACTGGAGAATCCGATTACGTAGCATGCTAACAGGACTGCGGTAGACACCGCGTGACATTTCACTGAAGGGACGGACACAGGAACGAAGAAGGACACATGCCGTCCAGCCTAAGTGTTCCGGAGCGGTAGCAATCTATCATGGCTCAGTGGAAGCACTAGGAGACATTTCCCGGTAAGAGAGGCTACCAAGAATAAACAACTAGGTTGTCGGATCCCACACATGCCAAGCATTTCAATAACATACACACAATATGCTCGATATGTGCAAATACAACATGGCATCACAACAAAACACTACGTCTCAAAGTATTTATTCATTAGGCTCCAAGTTGCCAGATATTACAAACATGGGTCTCATGACCGAGCATTCAAGTCATACAAGCAATAAGCACATGTGGAAGCTTAACTTGTCTGAGTACACACAACTACAGATGAAAAGGCTGAGAAGCCTGACTATCTACAAGACCCTCCAAAGGTTACAAGATCATAGGTGAGGTAACAAGCTAAACGTCGAAGTCCACGCGGAACTACTAGTGAGACTGAAGTCTCTCTGCAAAAACATAAATTAAGCAAATGTGAGTACAAAGGTACCCAGCAAGACTTACATCAGAACTAGCTACATATGCATCAAGATCAACAAAAGGGGTGGTGGAGTTTAAGCTGCAGCAAGCCAGCTTTGACTCGATGGCTAACCTAAACTACATTTGCCAAGTAACTTTTTGAGGTGGCGCACACGAGTCCACATATTCACCAAAACAATACACCACTATGGATCCACTCTCGTCTCCCTACGGAAAGGCCATCAACAGCACTCACGCTTATCTTGCGCATTTTAGAGTATCCACTTTCACTTGTCTATGAACTGTACAGGCAACCCAGAAGTCCTTTACCGCGGACACGGCTATTCGAATAGATGATGTTAACCCTGCAGGGGTGTACTTCTTCACACACACTCGCCACTTACCACCATGTACACGTCGTGTATCTCGGCAACCTTCAAGCGGAAGCCTGGCGAGGGAGTCGGCCACGACCTGACTAACCATGCAAGTCTCTAGTCCAGGTTTATCGCCTATTCGGGTTCTATCCGCAAGGAGATCCGGCCGCGGTGTCGCTCACGACCCCAAACTATGTGAGCAGGGTTCCCAAGCCCACCAAACGGGCCATGCTTGGTATATCTGGCCACGGTGCCTAGTCTGTCCCAAGCCCACCTATACCGGGTGCCACTTGGTAGACTACTAACACTACCTACAAACACCAGAAACTAGTTGCAACTCCTAGACAGAGATCAGGTTGATTAATAAGTCGAGAGAGCTTGGAGTGCCCGGAGCCCAATGTGTGGGAGTAGCTGTTCATGGATCACAAACATAGAACTCAGTTCCTGAGGACGGTTTCAATGAGACAACCCACCTTGTACTCCTACATGGCCTCTCACTGCTACCTTTACCAAATCGTGTTCACACACTTAGCTCTCAATAGTAGGACATGTTCACAACTTTCCAATTCATCCTCGATGAATCAGACCTGACACAACTCTAAGCAATAGCAGGCACAAAAAACAAGCATGAATGAGTAGGCACATCAGGGCTCAAACAACTACTACTCATGCTAGTGGGTTTCATCTATTTACTGTGGCAATGACAGGTCATGCAGAGGAAAAGGGTTCAACTACCGTAGCATGTAACCGTTGAATCGTTGTTGTCCTAATGCAGTAAAAGAGAGCAGGAGCGAGAGAGTGGGATTGTATCAGAATGAACAAGGGAGGTTCTGCTTGCCTAGCACTTCTGAAGATAATATAGTTCTTCATCGGTGTCATTGAACTTATCATCGGAACCACGTCTACTGAGGGGGAACAAACACTGGCAACAGAGAAAGAACACAATCAATGCAACGCAACAATATGATGCATGATAATGACATGGCAATATGTTGTGATTTGAGCTAATGCAACTAGCAATGATTTAAATGAAGTTGGTTTGAACCAAAGGTTCAAATTCAAACTCCATATGTGATTATTTAAATGCCAACATTTGATTTGACCTGATCAGCAGGCATAAGTTGCTCAAGCATGCATGGAAATAGCATAAATAGATAGATTGGATTTTTCTGATAATTTTTCATGTATAATTTATTTCATTTGGAGTTATAGATTCATTTCTATGAATTTTTGAAGTTTTGGATATTTTCTGAAATTTCCTGGTTTATTTTAAAACCAGAAAATCATTACTGCGTCAGCATGACATCATGCTGACGTCAGGAGGTCAATGGCGCCAGCCAGTCAAACCTCGACCCGGGGGGTCCAACTTTGGCCGTTACCTCAACGTCATCGATGTCACCGGGACGGGTGGGTCCAAATAACGGCCACGTCACCACGTCAACTTAGACGTGTGGGGCCACTGTTATTAGTTAAAACTAATCAGAAACTAAACTATGGTTAATTAAGGGCATGGGGCCCATATGTAAGTGGGTCAGGGGGTTAATTAGCAGGGTCATTAGTGGCTAATGATGGGCCACGTCGACATCGCCGGAGTTCGGCGTGGCGACCAAAACCGACGGCGAGACGTGCTGGGAAGGCGCTAAAGGGGACGGTTTCGAGCGCGGTTTGCAGCTATGGGTTGCTGGCAGTGTGCCTCAACCATTGGTGCCATCAGTTAGTCGCGGGGTGGCCGGATATGTTGACGGCGTCAAGTTCCGTGGCGTCGGGAGTTCGGACCTTGATGGAAACGACGCTACTGGGCGTCTCCGGTGAAATTTGGTCTTGTCTGCTGGTTCTGAGGGGCGCGGTGAGGACGAAAATGTGGTCGACGCGACGTGTGGGCTCTAGCCATGACGGGCGACATGGCCGGCGGGGAAACAAGCTTCGGCCTCAACGGCACTAGCACTAGAAGGGCGTAAGAGGCGGCAGGGAAAAAAAGGCGAAGCAGCAGAGGAGCTCACAGCAGACGGCCGAAAGGTGCCAGTGGGCTCGGGGAGGCGATGAAGACGGTGAATCAGAGTCAGCAATCTGCGGCGCCCGAGGTTGAAGACGATGACGTGGAGGCGATGCAGAGCTTCCCGGCTCGCGTGGCTCGGCAGGAAGGACGGGGGCATCACGGTGGTTCTTCTGGAAGCAACTACGAGGCGAGGGGTTGGCGGTGGACGCGGCAACAGCGGGCGGCGGCGACGAGCTCCGCTCGGGTGCATGCGGGGAGAGAGCAAAGGATGGGGGAGGAGCGAGGAGAGTGAGGGAAGGGTCGGGGGGTCGCGTGGAATCGTCCAGAGCTGTCCAGGCAGCAGCAGTGGAGGTGGTCGGGCGCAGGCCGTGCGGCGTCGGCCACGCCGCCTCGATCCTTCCTGGGCGTGAGCCGGAAGAATACAAGGGAGAGAGATGGGCTGGGCCAGCAGGTGTTGGGCCAACACTTTGTCTTGAGCCAGTAAGTGGCTTAGGTACTCTCCTTTTCCTTTCTTTCTGTTTGTGTTTTATCTGATGTCTATTTTCGATTTAGTAGGAATAATAAACCAATTTATTTACTTCTATAAATTATTGTATATGGACTAGTGGTATTATTCTAGAGCCCCACAATAATTTCCAAAATTATTGGACATGTATTTCTTTTATAACATAAATAAAGCCAATTCAAATACATTATGATTTAACTCAAAGGCCCAAAATAAATATTTTTAAGCCTCCAAAAAATATTGGTTTGAATTTTATTCCTGCCAATATTTTTCAAGGTTTAACAGGAGCATTTTCTTGGGCTTCTTTGATGAGATTTTAATGTTGATTATTTCTGAACTTGTTTCTGAGGGTTTCAACTAACCTCAAGTCAACTTTCAGAAAATAGACATGATGCAAGATGCTCACTCATGTAACTGATTACAACCAACATTCTAGGGATGTGACAATTCACCCCCACTAAACAAGAATCTCGTCCTAAGATTCAAGACGTGAGGTAAGAAGACAGAGGGACACAAGCTAATAACATGATTTCCAAGATCCAATTGTCCTTCTCGAAGATGTTGATTCATTGCTTCATATTGATCTTTGACGTCTTTGCTTTCGAGATCTTCATCCAACACAATGATGACAGAAAGAAGCTCTACAAGAATTGATCTTCTTGAAGATCGAGCAACTCAAGATCAACTCATGGAGTGAGACGTAAGAACACCTCTTGAGTTGAGACAGAAAACGCACGTAGGGAGGGGTTGAGAGGAACAGATGACAAAGGTTCAATTTTGTAGGCAACAATTCCACGCTCGGTCACAACGTAGCGAGGAGTTAATTGCCATGATTCCATAACGGGACACCTAGAAGAGGTGACTCGTAGAATTATTCCCTTAAGTGGCCAAAAGAATTACTTTTGATACAAAGATCATTGAAACTGTTTATACCAGCCTAAGGCAATCACAAACGATCGTGTGAAGGAGCTTGAAGAAATGGCATACTCATACTAGAATGGATGATGTGGACTACCTTGTTGAAGACAACGCAATGGATGACTTTTGCTTAACATCAGAAATGGATGGGACCCATGGTAGGACCACTTTTGAAGATGATCCTGAACAGCAATTACTAAGTGGGCAGCCTATGGAAAATTGGCACCATGGCGGTGCAAGCTGGGAACAAAATGCAAATGTTGGGAATATTCCAACCATCATATCTGCCTGAGATTCATATCTGGTTAGTAATAGGATACTGCAGACTCAACATGTCTGCAAAGAAGAGTTGCAACACAAATTGACGAGATGACCTTGCGAGATTCCCGGGAGATGAACTACGATAGCAAGCTCCAAAACTTGAGCTGGTTCTGCTACACACATGCGAACACGTAGTCCCAGACAAGCATGACCACATAGTATTCTTACAGCAAAACACTACTGAGTTCTGGTTGGGAACCATAATTAATGATATCGAAGTCTCCGCGCGGAAGTCCAAAGGATTAACACTTTAGAACAGACTGCTCTATACTGAAAAAATCAATCAGTGGCTTGGAGTGCTAGGGATACATATAGAATGAAGGTTGCAAGTCTCCAAACCATAGAATACTTCGCACATATGCATGACTAACTTGGGATGGTTCCGAAGGAAGCAAAACAAGCTTTCTCAAATTCACGGCGGCAACTTGCATCGAATGCACGTGAATTAGAGGAAGTCTCTTCTTTCATCCGAACATATACCTCGTGAACGGAACACAAAGGCATTGCTTACAAAGTTTCCAACACTAGATTTGATGTTCAACGCAAATCGTGGAGATGATAATTATGTTGCCGATGGGCTGAACAACAATTCATCCAGGTTTCCATGTAAATGGAGTTCCACGACTAAGTGAACACGGTGATAACATTGGTTAGACCAAAAGATGTAATGGTGTATGCTCGAGGGATCAACCACGAGTAAGACAACATTACGAACATCATTGGTTCTAATTTGACTTGACGATAGCCCACAATCAAGTCAAAGTATTGACAAGACAGTAGATCCAACAATTGATCACAAGCATCAATCAATGACGATATCATCTTTCTTCAACACACAAACACACAAAAGATATCCCTTTGGAATGAACTAAGTTAGGCAAGCTTTTATCTTCCAACTCTCCAAGTTGTTGTTTAACTTAACCAACTAGCCCAGGGGTATCCAACAAATATTCTTGGAGAAGAGGTGGTTTATAAGAAAACCAAATTGACCACGAACTCAACATAACGGTCAGGGAACAACCTGGTGGTACTTCCGAGAAGATATTAGGAAAATCAAGAACCACCGATATGTTATTGAACTCGAGAACAATCTTGCTTTTCAGGGCAAGACGATATGATCAAAAGAGCGAGAGATTGACACAATTCTAACTCATTGATCGGAGAGTGCACCAGAAATATGGACTAGGTAGCACGATCATTCTTAGGATGATGACTCAATAACTAGCACGCTAAGAATGAGAGTATTGTCCATTAACTACCAAGCAACATGGTTGCTAGGAGTATTGATTTCACACATCACGGTTTATTGGCTCGGCATTACAGTTTACAATAACACGTAAACCGAGGAATGAACAATGATAGTGAGAAGTATCGTTGCGGCAAGAATTCATAAGAGGTGGTGCAATTCCTATGATATTCTTGACAAAAGAGGTAATACTCCAGGGTAGAACAGACCAAAAGCTGGATTTCATTTTGATCTGTGGAATACAACTACTTTGACCCAATCCTCGAAATGGACAAGGTACCGGAGTTTGTTTCTCCTAGTCATTCTAAATAGAATGGCTTGACAGACCACAACAATAATAGGCATCGATAAGACGAATGCACAACTACTCTTGACCAACAATTGATAGACTAGGGTCGGAATACAGCTGAGGAGGGTCAACTCAAGGAACATATAACTTTCTGAGTTATGGATCATAGATTAGTATGTCAAACCAAGTTCAATAGGTTTCTTCCGGACAATCCATGCGGAGAGGTAGAATTGGTAGCGTCACAATATAGAATGGAGAACTCATCAAGAGCACTCTTGTTGTGATCTTTTAGTTCAAGAACTTCTGCCATAAGTAGTTCATGGTATTTGGAAGAAGGAAATACCACAGACCTCGAGGACTATCGCAAAGGTTACTAACATCCTAAAGGAACTAGCAAACACTATTAACAGGAAGTGGGTAGAGTGATTCTTGGGTTCAAGAACCCAGAAATAGAATACCTACATACTAAATAACATCACGGGATGCTTTCGAAAATGGTGGCCAGAATTATCACACTGGGGATATAAAGCATTGCTAGATTGGTGGGTGGTTCTCTAGGATGCCTAGGGTCATAATACTAGCTCCAACATATATGTCAAGGCAATGGAGTACCTCAATGCACCGCTTAGTGTGCTTAATCCGCCTAAAAGGGCATCGGAAACGGGAAGAAGGGATTTGCAAATGCATCAGACTATTTAGAAACCTGGGATGACTCGGACAGCATAACGGCTGTAAATGCTCAAAAAGATTTGAGACATCCTGCAAAATGGTGGCATAACCACTCAACATCACAATATCAAGGTTCTGAGACCAACTGTTAACACACGGAAGTAGTAGAAACTTAACTGATACTTGAAACTATAAATCCTATAAGTCTACGGATTAGTAACACGTGATCCTGATAGAAAGATGAGAAGCCTAGTTCTTAATCCCCGTAGAAGAGAAAAGGATGACTCAGATCAGAAGGGCATAAGGTAAAGGAGTAAAAAGAGCCCGACGTTCCCTTCCACAATCAATTCCCTTATATAACTAAAGCATTTCTAGACTCGACTTCGACCAGTTTGGCTTGGTAATCCTACAGGCAGTCAGGCTTTGATACCAAACCTGTTAGGACCCCGATCCTAAGTCACACCGATCTAGCATGTAACACATCATATCACTTTGCGGCCTCACGCAAGGTATTCCCACGGGTGCCACCTTACCTGGCCCGGGACCGTTTGCGCCTTTTGGCTCACATATATGATAGTGTCACTAGCATCCATTTGATGGAGAACCCGGGTGGACATGACTAGTCGTGAATCCAAAGTGGCACAAACTTACAGGGGCAGGCATACATGACCGAGCAACGAACGTGTCGGTCATCGGGCCGAGAATAAATCCTGTAGGCAATTGGGCTAACAAGATCTCCGGAGGATCCGGCTGTAGCAGGAGCTAACAGGACTCCGGTAGACACCGCGTGGCATTTCCCGAAGGGACCGACAGAGAACGAAGAAGGACACATGCCGGCCAGCCTAAGTGTTCCGGAGCAGTAGCAAGCTACCATGGCTCAGTGGAAGCACTAGGAAACATTTCCCGGTAAGAGAGGCTACCAAGAATAAACAAATAGGTTGTCGGATCCCACACATGCCAAGCATTTCAATATCATACACACAATATGCTCGATATATGCAAATACAACATGACATCACAACAAAACACTACGACTCAAAGTATTTATTCATTAGGTTCTGAGGAGCCAGATATTACAAACATGGGTCTCATGACCCAGCATTCAAGTCATACAAGCAATAAGCACATGCGGAAGCTTAACTTGTCCGAGTACGCATAACTATAAATGAAAAAGGCTGAGAAGCCCTCGACTATCTACAAGACCCTCCAAAGGGTACAAGATCAGAAGCTGAGGTAACAAGCTAAACGTCAAGTCCACGCTGAACTACTAGTGAGGCGAAGTCTCTCTGCAAAAACATAAATTAAGAAAACGTGAGTACAAAGGTACCCAACAAGACTTACATCAGAACTAGATAGATATGCATCAGTATCAACAAAAGGGGTGGTGGAGTTTAACTGCAGCAATCCAGCTTTGACTCAGTGGCTAACCTGAACTACGACTGCAAGTAACTCTTTTGAGGTGGCATTAATGCAGTCCACATATTCACCATAACAATACACCACCATGGATCCGCTCCCGTCTCCCTACGGAAACGCCATCCATAGCACTCACGCTTATCTTGCGCATTTTAGAGTATCCACTTTCACTTGTCTATGAATTGTACAGGCAACCCAGAAGTCCTTACCGCGGACACGGCTATTCAAATAGATGATGTTAACCTCAGAGGGGTGTACTTCTTTACACACGCCTCACCACTTACCACCATGTACACGTTGTGTATCTCGGCAACTTTCAAGTGGAAGCCTGGCAAGGGAGTTGGCCACGACGTGACTAACCACGCAAGTCTCTAGTCCAGGTTTATCGCCTATTCGGGTTCCATCCGCAAGGAGATCCGGCCGGGGTGTCGCTCACGGCCCCAAACGATGTGAGCAGGGTTCCCAAGCCCACCAAACGGGTGACGCTTGGTATACCCGTCCACGGTGCCTAGTCTGTCCCAAGCCCACCTGTAAAGGGTGCCACTTGGTAGACTATTAACACTACCTACAAACACCAAAAACTAGTTGCAACTCCTGGATAGAGATCAGGTTGATTAATAAGTCGAGAGAGCTTGGAGTGCCCGGAGCCCAATGTGTGGTAGTAGTTGTTCATGGACCGCAAACTCAGAACTCAGTTCCTGAGGACAGTTTCAATGAGACAACCCACCATGTACTCCTACATGGCCTCTCACCGCTACCTTTACCAGATCGTGTTCACACACTTAGCTCTCAATAGTAGGACATGTTCACAACTTTCCAATTCATCCCCGATGAATCAGACCTGACACAACTCTAAGCAATAGCAGGCATGACAACAAGCATGAATGAGTAGTCACATCAGGGATCAAACAACTCCTACTCATGCTAGTGGGTTTCATATATTTACTGTGGCAATGACAAGTCATGCAGAGGAAAAGGGTTCAACTACCGCAGCATGTAACAGTTGAATCATTGTTGTCCTAATGCAGTAAAAGAGAGCAGGAGCGTGAGAGTGGGACTGTATCAGAATGAACAAGGGGGGTTCTGCTTGCCTGGCACTTCTGAAGATAATATAGTTCTTCATCGATGTCATCGAACTCATCGTCGGAACCACGTCTACTAAGGGGGAACAAACACCGGCAATAGAGAAAGAACACAATCAATGCAACAATATGATGCATGATAATGACATGGCAATATGTTGTGATTTGATCTAATGCAACTAGCAATGATTTAAATTAAGTTGGTTTGAACCAAAGGTTCAAATTCAAACTCCATATGTGATTATTTAAATGCCAACATTTGATTTGACCTGATCAGCAGGCATAAGTTACTCAAGCATGCGTGGAAATAGCATAAATAGATAGATTGGATTTTTCTAATAATTTTAAGTCAAACCTGACCAGTGGGGTCCACCGATCCACTAGCGTCATCGATTATCACGGACAGTGGGTCCGTCAACGGCCACGCCAAAGACGTCAACTCGACTTATGGGCCACCGTTATTAGTTAAAACTAATCGTAAACTAAACTATGGTTAATTAAGGGCATGGGGCCCATATGTAAGTGGGTCGAGGTTAATTAGCAGGGTTATTAGTGGCTAATGATGGGCCACGCCAACATCGCCGAGTTCGCCGGGCGCACTCAAAACCGACGACGGAGACGCTGCGGGAAGGCGCTACAGGGGACGGTTTCGAGCGCGGTTTGCAGCTATGGGTTGCTGGCAGTGCGCCGCAACCAATAGTGCCATCAGTTAGTCGCAGGGTGGCCGGATACGTTGAAGGCGTCGAGTTCCTCGGCGGCCGGAGTTCAGACCTTGACGAAAACGACGCTTGCTGTATGCCTCTCCGAGCCGGTGGTGTCGCGGGTTCACAGGGCGGTGAGGACGAAAACATGCTCAGACGCGACGTGTGTGGGCTCTAGCCACGGCGGCGAGCAAGCTTTCGGCCTCGACGGCACTAGTGCTAGGGGATGTACGGGGCGACGGGAAAAAAGGCGAACGACAGAGGAGGTCATAGCGGACTCGTTGAGCAGGCCAGTGGGCTCGGGGAGGCGCTGAAGACGGCGAATCAGAGTCGGCAATTGGCGGCCGAGGTTGAAGACGATGGCGTGGAGGCGATGCAGAGCTTCCCGGCTCGCGTGGCTCAGCAGGAAGGACGGGGGCTTCACGGCGGTTCTTCTGGAAGCAACTACGAGGCGAGGGGTTGGTGGTGGACGCGGCAATAGCTGGGCCGGGCGAAGCTCGCCGGGCGCGTGGTGGGGGAGAGATCCGAGGAGGGGGGAGGAGCGAGGAGAGTGAGAGAAGGGTCGGGGGGTCGCATGGCATCGTCCAGAGCCGTCCAGGACGAGCAGGCAGCCTGGAGGTGGCCGGCCGCGTGCCGGCGGGCGTCGGTCACGCGCGCTCCAATCCTTCTGGCATGAGCTGGAAGAAGACAAGGGAGAGAGACGGGATGGGCCAATAGTGTTGGGCCAACACAGTGTAGACCAGGTAAATGGCTCTGGTACTCTCCTTTTCCCTTCTTTCTGTTTTTGTTTTATCTGCTGTCTGTTTTTGATTTAGTAGGAATACTAAACCAATTTATTTACTTCTGTAAATTATTGTATATAGACTAGTGGTATTATCCCAGAGCCCCACAATAATTTCCAAAATTATTGGACATGTATTTCTTTTATAACAGAAATAAAGCCAATTCAAATACATTTTGATTTAACTCAAAGGCCCAAAATAAATATTTTTAAGCCTCCAAAAAATATTGGTTTGAATTTTATTCTTGCCAATGTTTTTCAAGGTTTAACAGGATCATTTTCTTGGGCTTCTTTGATGAGATTTTAATGTTGATTATTTCTGAACTTGTTTCCGAGGGTTTCAACTAACCCAATTCAACTTTCAGAAAATAGACATGATGCAAGATACTCACTCATGTAACTGATTACAACCAACATTCTAGGGATGTGACAACTCACTTGCATCACCATGATCTTGCGTGTGCGTACGAATTATTTTTGAAATTACTACGTTCCCCAACAGTGGCATCCGAGCCAGGTTTATGCATAGATGTTATATGCACGAGTAGAACACAAGTGAGTTGTGGGCGATAATAGTCATACTGCTTACCAGCATGTCATACTTTGATTCGGCGGTATTGTTGGATGAAGCGTCCTGCACCGACATTACGCGTAAGCTTACGTGGAGACCGGTTCTACCGACGTGCTCCGCATTACCAATTGGTGGCGGGTGTCGGTTTCTCAACTTTAGTTGAATCGAGTGTGGCTACACCGGTCCTTGTTGAAGGTTAAAATAGCACATACTTGATGAAAAATCGTTGTGGTTTTGATGCGTAGGTAAGAATGGTTCTTGCTCAGCCGTAGCAGCCCGTAAAACTTGCAACAACAAAGTAGAGGACGTCTAACTTGTTTTTGCATGGCATGTTGAGATGTGATATGGTCAAGACATGATGCTAAATTTTATTGTATGAGATGATCATGTTTTGTAACGGTGTTATCGGCAACTGGCAAGAGCCATATGGTTTTCGCTTTATTGTATGAAATGCAATCGCCATGTAATGGCTTTACTTTATCACTAAGCGGTAGCGATAGTCGTAGAAGCAATAGTTGGTGAGATGACAACGATGCTACGATGGAGATCAAGGTGTCGCACCGGTGACGATGGTGATCATGACGGTGCTTTGGAGATGGTGATCAAAGGCACAAGATGATGATGGCCATATCATATCACTTATATTGATTGCATGTGATGTCTATCCTTTATGCATCTTATTTTTATTAGTTCGACGGTAGCATTATAAGATGATCTCTCACTAAATGTCAAGGTACAAGTGTTCTCCCTGAGTATGCACCGTTGCGAAAGTTCGTCGTGCCGAGACACCACGTGATGATCAGGTGTGATAAGCTCTACATTCACATACAATGGGTGCATGCCAGTTTTGCACATGCAAAATACTCGGGTTAAACTTGACAAGCCTAGCATATGCAGATATGGCTTTGGAACACTGAGACCGAAAGGTCGAGCGTGAATCATATAGTAGATATGATCAACATAGTGATGTTGAACATTGAAAACTACTCCATCTCACGTGATGATCGGACATGGTTTAGTTGATTTGGATCACGTGATCACTTAGATGATTAGAGGGATGTCTATCTGAGTGGGAGTTCTTAAGTAATTTGATTAATTGAACTTTAATTTATCATGAACCAAGTACCTGATAGTATTTTGCATGTCTATGTTGTTGTAGATAGATGGCCCGTGCTATTGTTCCGTTGAATTTTAATGCGTTCCTAGAGAAAGCTAATTTGAAAGATGATGGTAGCAACTACACTGATCGGGTCCGTAACTTGAGGATTATCCTCATTCTTTGAAACGTAAGAATTACGCCCGAAGCACCGTTAGGTGCCAAACCCGTCTGCAGAGCAACGCCAGATGTTATGAGCGTCTGGCGAGCAAAAGTCGATGACTACTCGATAGTTCGGTGTGCCATGCTTTACGGCTTTAGAACCGGGACTTCAACGATGTTTTGAACGTCATGGAGCATATGAGATGTTCCGTGAGTTGAAGTTAATATTTCAAGAAAATGCCCGATTGAGAGATATCTGGGTCTCCAATAAGTTCTACAGCCGCAAATGGAGCGTAATAGTCCCTATCGGTGAGCATATACTCAAAATGCTCAGGTATAACAATCACTTGATTCAACTGGGAGTTAATCTTCTGATGATAGTGTCATTGACAAAATTCTTCAATCAACTTTGCCACCAAGCTACAAGAGCTTCGTGATGAACTATAATATGCAAGGGATGGATAAGACGATTCCTGAGCTCTTTGCAATGCTAAAGGTTGCGGAAGTAGAAATCAAGAAAGAGCATCAAGTGTTGATGGTCAACAAGACCACCAGTTTCAAGAAAACGGGTAAAGGGAAGAAGGGGAACTTCAAGAAGAACAGCAAGCAAGTTCTTTGCTCAAGTGAAGAAGCCCAAGTCCGGACCTAAGCCCGAGATCGAGTGCTTCTCTTGCAAAGGGACTGGTCCTTTGGAAGCGGGACTACCCCAAGTATTTGGCGGATAGCAAGGTGAACAAAAGGTATATGTGATATACATGTTATTGATGTGTACCTTTACTAATGCTCGCAGTAGTACTGGGTATTTGATAATCGGGTTACATTGCTAATATTTGCAACTCAAAACAGGGACTATTGATTAGCGAAGATTGGCTAAGGACGAGGTGACGATCTTGGCGTGGGGAAATGGTTCCAAAGTCGATGTGATCATAGTCGGCACGCTACCTCTACATCTACCTTCGGGATTAGTTTTAGACCTGAATAATTGTTATTTGGTGCCAGCGTTAAGCATGAACATTATATCAAGATCTTGTTTGACGCGAGACGGTTATTCATTTAAATCAGAGAATAATGGTTGTTCTATTTATATGAGTAATATCTTTTATGGTCATGCACCCTTGAAGAGTGGTCTATTTATTATATCAGGATCAACAGAGAATTCATAATCCTTATCGGGAACACAGATAGGTGAAGCAGCAAAAGCAGGGTCAGGCCTCATTTTATCTCTAAGAGATTCTTTACTCCATTTAATTAATAGCCTCTTGAGTTCACGGCTATCTCTGCAAGCTAAAATAGCTGCGTAAGCTTCCATATCAAAACATAACCCTCGTGGAATAACATGCCTATCTTCATCATCACTTTCATCAATATAATCAGATTCAATAATTTCTTTCTCTCTAGCCCTAGCAATTTGTTCATCAAGAAATTCAGTAAGTGGCACAAGAGTATCGTGCATAGAAGTAGTTTCATCATAAGTATCATGCATAATGTAAGTGGCATCATCAATAACATGCGACATATCGAATCTAATAGCAGGAAGCAGAGTTTAGGTGTCGCAAGCTTACTCATAATGTAAGGTGAATCAAGTGCGGGAGCTATATGGCAGTTCCTTACCTCCCCTCGTAGTTGAGGGATAAATTATTGTCTTAGCATCTTTCAAGTTCTTCATAGTGTCCAAGAGATATAAATCCCAAGTGACTTAAAGAATAGAGCTATGCTCAAGAACGCGCCGGAAATTAGTCTTGATAACCCACAAGTATAGGGGATCGCATAGCTTTTCGAGGGTAGAGTATTTAACCCAAATTTATTGATTCGACATAAGGGAGCCAAAGACTATTCTCCAGTATTAGCCAGTGAGTTGTCAATTCAGCCCCTCCTGGATAACTTCGTATCTGCAGGACAGGTTTTAGTAGCATAGGAATATCATAGTAGTGGTAATGGTAGCTGTTGGGGATATAACTATTTGTGTAAGCCGCCCAGGAGGGGCCGGGTTACACAAGGAGGACTCATCAAGGTGAAGCCCAAAGCCAAGCATGAAGATGGCGGTTTAATAAAGGGGCCGAGGGCCACAGGAGGCTTAAGGCCCATGGTGATAAACCGCCATGTTAACATTACTTGTATTATAAGGTAGAATTAACTAGTCACCGGGCGGACCTTTGTTTATGAGCGAGCCCGAGACTCTATAGGTCATGAGCGTCTACCCGATGTATATAAGGGGCGACCAGCTGGAGGCTTAGGGAAAGAAACAACTCGCCGAGAGCCGGGCATAGCGTATCTCGCTCCACAGTCATCGAAACATCAAGCAATACCAACCCAACTAGGCGTAGGCCTTACCTTCACCGTAAGGGGCGAACTAGTATAAAATCTCTCGTGTCCTTTGTCACGATTAACCCCTTTAAGCTTCCTAGTTTCGATGGCTCCACGACTAAGTACTTGCAAGAGGACATCTGCCGTTACAAAACCAAGACAGTTAGTTGCGCCCACCGTGGGGCGCTGCAGTGGATTTGAGTTCTTGAAGGGTAGCTTCAGAAGGGCTCAAGGATCTGCTTGATGGGCGGATGACCAAGAGTCGTTGCGGCAAGATCTACATCGACAAGGAAGGTGGGGCCCGACGCCGACTCAATTGAGTCTGGTACGGGTCCCCTTGGCGGAATCCATGTCTTCATCGGCGGATTGGTGAGCCGGGCCTGAGCCGGACAATACGCATCGACCTCGTCGAGACGGCTCGTAGCCTTGAGACCCGCCCGAGTTCAACCCGGCATGAAGCGTGCCTTCGTGGGCTGCATCCACGGAGAGGAACTTTCTAAAGGATGCGAAGATGGTGGTGAGGCGGCCGTCCTCTCGGCGGTGATTCGTCCGCCGGTTCAACAATTCACTATATCAAATCTGAGGAGGGCATGCTTGGGGGCTGTTCCGACGGTTCTAGTATTCCGGACTCCTATGAGCCGCCAAGCTGGGCGGGAGTCTTCATGGCTGGTACTCAATCCGGTCAAAACTCAACGGCTGCAATAGCAATAACGTCCGGGTCAGGAGCGGCCGGGGAAGGTGGCCCATGCGCCCGCCGGCTCAGGTGCTGATGGATCTCATGGATAAGCTGACAGCCCTGTTAGCCGCCACGGTTATTCCTGCAAATCAAGATGAGCATAACGCGGAGGTGGCAAAGGTGCGTGAGGAGATAGCTTGGGCCAAGGAGGCCTTGGCAGCTGAGGACACCAGGTTAGCTACAGAACAGGCGGCTTTGGATGCACGGGCGCAACAACTCCAGTCAGAGGCTTTCCAGCTTAATATGAGCCTGAACGCATCTAATGAGGTGATGAGAAGGAGGCACCAGAAAACTCAATCCCGTTTGCCTCCGGTTTACAAACCTCAGAACCTTTTCACTACACCCGGTGCCGGTCCTAGCAACCCGCCCGAAGCCAATCAGTTTATGACAACCGGAGCGGGATGACCGGCTCAGCCTCGAGAGATGGCACCTCCTCATGGGAGCATGGCCCCGCCCCGCTATGTACCAATACCACCGGGTCATTTTTCCAATCCCATGGAGAACTTAATCGCAGCATCAGCGCGTTTGGCGGCTCTCCCAGTGGACGGTGATGATCCGTCAGCAGTGGAGACTCGAAGGATCAGAGACCTCGTCCAGACAGCCTTGGCTCAAGAAGAGACTTATTCCTACAGCGGGACAGGATTCATTCAACTCCTCCACCTTGGTTAGCTCCGACTCGTCCAAACCGGAGTCCGAGTTATAGCAGGCACATGGAGTGAGAAGCTTTGTCAAGCAACGCCCAGCGCCATAACCAACCCGGTGCAGGACCGGGTGCGACAGGGAGGACCAGCGGTGGCTCAACTAAGCGGCTCGGCGGGTGGCTCAACGAGCTTTTCCGGATTATCCGCGACCTACTGTTGAGGCGGAGTAGCCACACCGGGACAGGTGGTGTTCCTTGTTTAGTGCCGCTTTGCGCAATGTGCGTCTGCCCAAAAGACTTCAAGGGACCCCGAAGGTACGAATTACACGGCCGACTTGCGGCCGGGCGTGGATCGAGAGTTATGAGATGGCCATGGAGTTGTTGGAGGTCGTGACGCAGCAATGGCTAAGTACTTCACCATGATGCTGGATGGAACGGCCCGGTCTTGGTTAAAAGGTTTACTGGCCAATTCCATCAGTTCATGGGCGAAGCTGAAGGCCCGATTCATCCAGAACTTAAAAGACACTTGCAAGCAATCTATGTCGATTGTGGACTTGACGAATTGTAAGCAAGAGGAGGGTGAATCCACGACTCATTGGGTGCGCCGGGTCAAGGAGATAATACATTCGTCTGACAAGATGGATGCCGGCTCTGCAGTCCTCATGTTGGAGAAGAACTGCCGCTTTGTGCGGCCGAGGCAAGCTGGGGCGCCTTAAGCGTGATTGCAATGATATGGAGTACGCTGATGGCAGCTTTGTCAAATCGCCGACTACGATAGACCAAGGATCCAGCGTCGATGAGGAAAAGATAGGGAAGGGAAAGAAGAACGGCAATGGAAAGGGCGGTGACATAACCCGACAAATCAAGGAGGTAATAAGCGTAAAGCTGATGGTAACCCGGAGTTCGTGGCCAACGCACAGGGTAACAATCAGAGACGCAAGGGAAAGCCGCCCCCGGTCTGGTGGGTCAGGCCCATCTCTGGAACAGTTACTCAATGAGCCCTGTCCGAGACACGGCACCCGGGAGAGGCCAGCCACTCATTTATGGAAGGATTGCGCGATCATGAAGGCTTTCAAGAATTCCAACATGTTTGATGGCAATCACGGATCGGGCGGCGGCTCAGGAGCCGGCGCCTTTCATGGCCCGGGCGGCGGTTCAAGTTCCGGCTTTCAAGGAAATCAAGGCGGTTATAATCAAAAACAGTTTGGTCAAGGGGGACAGCAGCAGCAGTCAGGTTATCAAAGCCACCCGAAGCAGCTGAATGGTGGGCAGTATCATGTGTTCACCACTAATTTGTGCAAACGTGACCAGAAGGTTCATAAGAGGGCCGTGAATTCTTTGAGCGGCGGTTCCCGTTATTTGAGGTGGTCAGAACAGCCCATTGTATGGAGCAGGGAAGATCACCCCCTCCGGGTTGATAATCCGGGTCAGTTGGCCTTGGTGGTAGCACCTCAGGTTGGTGGATATAAATTCACTAAGGTATTCATGGACGGACGAAGCAACATCAATATTCTCTATTATGAGACCTTTAAATGCATGGGGTTGTTGATAAGGACTTGAGGACGTCTAACACCGTCTTTCATGGAGTGGTGCCTGGTAAGTCGGTGTACCCAGTGGACAAGATTGAATTGGAAGTGGCCTTTGGAGATGAGTATGATTCTAGAGCTGAGAAATTAACTTTTGAGGTGTTCAAGATCAAGAGTCCATATCATGCTCTGTTTGGTCGGCTGGCTTATGCCAAGTTCATGGCACAGCCGTGTTATGTTTATGTACAGCTTAAGATGCCGGGTCACAAGGGCACCATCACTGTGCATGGAAGTCGAAAGGTAGCCTGGAATGTGAGGAGGGCGTAGCGGCTTATCTTGAGTCTGTTTGTGCAGCAGAGGAGCTGAAGTTTTATCAAGACAATGTTGACCCGGCGGATATGACCTTTCTAAAGAAGCCAACCATCGAGCATGACCCGTCCATGAAGTTTAAGTCGGCTAATGAAACCAAGCTTGTTGACTTCACTCCAGGCGATTCGTCTAAGCAGCTCAGTATCAGTGCCTATTTAGATCCTAAATAGGAAAGCGCGCTCATAGAGTTCATCCGTGAGAATCGGGACATCTTTGCATGGAAACCTTCTGACATGTCAGGTGTACCGAGAGAACTCACTGAGCACACTCTCAATATTGATCCGAAGTATAAGCCGGTCAGGCAGTTTCTTCGACGGTTCAATGAAGAGAGACGGAAGCTATTGGAGAGGAAGTCGCCCGGCTCTTAGCGGCCGGGTTTATTGTGGAAGTTTTTCACCCGGAGTGCTTGGCTAACCCGGTGCTTGTGCTCACGAAGAACGGCACCTGGCGGATGTGTGTGGATTACACGGACTTAAATAAGGATTGTCCGGCTGATCACTTTGCTCTCCGCCGTATTGATCAAATCATTGATGCTACGGCGGGTTGTGAGCGTTGAGCTTTTTGGATGCTTACTCGGTTATCATCGATCAAAATGGCAGTTAAGGACCAAGAGAAGGCGGTGTTCATCACTCCGCTCGGAGCCTTACGCTATGTATCTATGCCGTTTGGGCTCAAGAGTGCCCAGCGACTTATCAGCCGGTGTATGTAACTGTCTCCACGATCAGATTAGGCGCAATGTTCATGCTTATGTGGATGACATCGTGGTGAAGTCGAGAGAAGGAAACTTTGATATCTGATTTGAAGGAAACCTTTGATAATCTCCGGGTTTATAAGATGATGCTTAACCGACCAAGTGTGTATTTGGTGTACCGCGGGCAAACTTTTGGGATTTCGGTCTCAAACAGGGGCATTGAAGCTAACCCGGAGAAGATCAAGGCGATTACCTCGTGGCTAAACCGGCGTGCATCAATGATGTTCAGCGATGGCGGGTCGCTCTTCTTGCTTTAAGCCGGTTCATAAGCCCGGTTAGGTGAGAAGGCCCTACTACACAGACGTGATGATGAAGAAAAGCGGACACTTTTTGGAGTGATGCTGCTAATATCGCCTTTGAAGACTTAAAGAGGCGGTTATACGAGCCGCGGTCCTTGCAGCTCCCATTGATAAAGAGCCGTTGCTGTTATATGTGGCTGCTAACTCATGAGCTGTCGGTGTTGCCATTGTGGTGGAGCGTAAGGAGGCGGCAAGGAGCATCCGGTTCAGCGGCCGGGTTTATTACATCGATGAGGTGCTCATAGAGTCCAAGCAAAGGTATCCGCATTGGCGTAAGCTTGTTTACGGAGTGTTTATGGCAAGCTGGAAGTCGGGCAAGATACTTTCCAAGGTTATCCTATAAGCTGTGGTAAGTTACTTCCTTGGGAGACATCATCCGTATCAGGGAACCCACAAGACGAGTCGCCAAGTGGGCCATTGAGCTTGGGCCTCATGGTTTGAAGTACATGCCACGCACAGCTATTAAGTCCCAAGCCTTGGTGGACTTTATCAATGATTGGATAGAAATTGTGCACGAGGAGAAGCGGATAACACATATTGGACTATTCACTTTGATGGGTCCAGGCAGTTGGAACGCTTCGGGGCTGGAGTCGTTCTAACTTCCCCCGAGGTGACAAATTTTGTTATGTGCTCCGGCTTATGTTTCCTTGTACTAACAATGCAGCTGAGTATGAGGCCTTACTCCATGGTCTCAGGATGGCCAAAGAGATGAATTTGAGCCGGGTAAGGTGTTTGGGTGACTCAGATCTTGTGGCTCAACAGGTGTCAGGCAAGTGGGATTCCAAGGATCCCCTTATGGCGGCTTACCGTCGTGAAGTTGATCTTTGTGGTTGGACACTTCAAAGGTTATCAAGTAGAGCACATTGATCGAAGGAAGAATGAGGCGGTGATGCTTTGAGCCGGTGGGATCTCGGCCAGAAGCCGTGCCGCCTAACACCTTTCTCGATGTTTTGCATAATCATACATCAAGGTACCTACAGAGGAAGAACTAGCAGTGCCAGACCCAGAGGCACAGCTGGTGGCAGCCCTACACATCATCCCGGATTGGACAGTGTCGTATTTGGCCTACATGACCCGGGGAGAGTTGCCTGAGGATGAGGCTTTGGCGAGACAAATCATCAGGCGATCCAAATCTATGACGATTGTTCATGGCGAGTTACATCACCGCGGTGTTCTTTGAGGCGTTTCAATGTTGTGTGTCGCCTGCGGAGGGTCAGGAGATACTTCGTGAGATCCATGAAGGAGACTGTGGTCATCATGCCGGCTCAAAATATCTTGTTGCCAAAGCTTTCCGTCATGGTTTCTATTGGTTGACGGCTCATGCTGACGCGGAGGATCTGGTTAGCAAATGTCACGGATGTCAAAAATTCTCACGACAAGCTCATGTGCCAGCTCAAGAGTTGAGGATGATTCCAATTACTTGGCCGTTCGCGATGCAGGGGCTTGACATGGTTGGACCTTTCAAGAGGTCTAAGGATAAAAAGACACACCTCCTAGTGGCAGTGGATAAGTTTACAAAGTGGGTTGAGGCAGAGCTGGTCAGTAAGTGTGATGCAGCCACGGCGATTCAGTTCATGAAAAAGGTGATCTTTCGTTTTGGTTTTCCACACAGCATCATAACTGATAATGGCACAAATCTCTCCAAAGGTGCCATGGAAGAGTTACATCCGGCTAATGAGAACATATCCGGCTTGATGTTTGGTACATTGCTCATCCTCAATCCAATGGTCAAGCGAGAGAGCTAATCGGAGATCCTGAAGGGTATTAAACCCGGCTCTTAGTCCCCTTTACGAACTCCGGGTTGTTGGGTGGAGGAGCTACCCTGCATCTTGTGGAGCATCAACACTACGCCTAACAGATCTACAAGTTATATACCTTTCTTCATGTTGTACGGAGCAGAGGCAGTCCTGCCAAGTGACATCCGGCACGACTCACCCCGCGTGGCGGCTTACGTTGAGGTGGATAATGAAAAATCTCGTCAGGATGCACTTGATTTGTTGGACGAGGAGCGAGACTTGGCAATAGCCCGCTCGACGATTTACAGTTAAGACCCGCGCCCACTATCACGGCCGCGGGTTAGAAGCGAGCCTTCGGGAAGGCGACTTAGTGCTCTGACTCATCCAGGATCAGTCTGATATGCACAAGCTATCCCCTCCTTGGGAAGGACCCTTTGTGGTCAGCAAGAATCTGAACAACGGGTCATACTACCTCATCGATGTTCGAGAGCACAAAGACTCACGTAAGTCGGAGGAAGAGACCCGCCGGCCGTGGAACATCGCTCATCTTCGGCCGTATTATACCTGAGCCGCCGGCTCTTAATATGTATATATTTTTGAAGATGTATATATTATATAAAGCAATAAAGCAGGACCTCTGTCCTTTTCATCCTCAAAGGTTTATATGTCTTTTTTATCAGGTGGTGGAAACAACCAACAGGGAGCGGATCATATCTGAATCCGGCTTTCCCTTTGGTCCGTCTTATGGTCATATATGAATCTTGCCATGATCACTTGGGGGCTTCCTGTTCAAACATAGGTCGTATTCGAACCAAAGAGAACATAGCTGTCGATACCCACTTGATCGGCATACTGCCAAACCCACTTGGGGGCTTCTTGATCATATCTGAATCATAGCTTAACCCCTTTGGGCCTGACGTGGATCGTATTCGAATCTGCGTCATTAAACAACTCTAATGGTCACTTGGGGGCTTCCTGTTCAAACATAGGTCGTATTCGAACCAAAGAGAACATAGCTGTCGATACCCACTTGATCGGCATCGCCAAAGCCCTTGGGGCTATATGATTGTATCCGAATCTTAGCTTAACCCCTTTGGAGCGGTTCACTAATCGTATTGAATCGAGAGGCCTTTGAAATTAAGTTTATTATTCATTATACTTTATAAGTGTAAATGTTATTAAGGGCCAGGTGAACATTATATGTGCCAACTTTTAGGAGTTAAATTCACTCTCTGATTTGGGTCACATAAGCCGGCGAGAATACCAAATAAGATCGCAGGTATGCTATTGTGATCATAATCATAAACCGGCCTTTATATGATGTTTTGGTTCATACTCCAGGTTATCAATATTTTATGTGACCCCGGATGCGATAAGTCGCCAAGGGAATTCTGTTTGTCTTATATGCAGGATAAGGCAAGCGAGTTTTTAACATCAAGGAAAGATCAACATAAGCTAGAAGTATATAGCGATGGCGGCTTACGAAAGTATTAAGCGCCACAAACATGCGCGAAGGCATGACAAAACTTGAGATGTTTTACAACACTATTACAATACTCCCGAGTCTGAATAATGAAGCATTGTTTTCACAAAGTCATCAACGCTGGCGGTTCACTCCTTTGGTGGGCTTGAAAGATTCCGGTTATCCTTCTTCTGCCTCTCCGTCTGCTGCCCTGTCTGGAAGGTTGGCCGAGGCCCGATCAATGCCGCTTAAGGCTTCAAACTCAGCTTCATCATCTATTAAACGGCTGGGTCAACTTCGGGGGCAAAGGTGTGCTTACGATTTGGAGGGATCGGTGGCGTCATCATAGTGAGGTGTTGGAATTCTCCGGTTCTCGCTGTCATAGCCCGACTGATACTTGGTAAGGTCAATGTCGTTCCCAATGATAGTAGCAACAGGACGTACGACTTTCACACAAGTCGTAAAGTCTGTCTCGTCGAATAAAGAGCCGTCTTCCTTCAAGCTGGGATATCCAAGAGCAATGTCTGCCAGGTCTAATTCTGGAAGCAACGCCTTGGCCCGGCTCAAAGCGGCTATAGCCCCGGTTCTGGCAGATGCCCGTCTTAGCTCTTGGATCCGCTGGGGAACGTCATTTGATAAAGCCACAACGGCCAAAGCACGTTGTGACCCGATGTACAGTTGCTCCACCAGAGTGTAAACCGCCTTCAGCTTGATCAACATGTTCTGCTTGAGGTTCGTGCTCCTGGGGCCTGCGTTCATAAACCTAAAAGTGAGCCGGAGATGACAATTAAAATACTCATCCAAGGAAGGATTGCAATATTCAAGGTTATATATAGTAACTTACCAAAGATTGCTGAGACCATTTGAGATATCTGGCGCTTTAAGCCGGACAGCTCATTTATTGCTTCTACAAGTAGCGTTTCATTGTCTCGGCCGGGTCACTAGTGAGGCCTTCTCATCAGCCAGATTTTCTTCTCCGCGTCAAAATTCTTCTTCAACTTCTCTTGTTGAGAGACGCGAATTCAAATTTGGAGTTGGCCTTTTGAAGTTCAAGTTCTTGAGCTGCCAGGCGGCTCTTCAGGTCAGCAATCTCCGACTCAAATTGACTTGTGGTGGCCTGCATTGATGTTGGATTATAGTCAGAATTATCGTAAGATATCATTAAGTCCCAAGCACTTTGCAAGCAAAGGTACTTAACACTTGGGGGCTAATGTATGCTGAAGAAATTTAACGTACAATGCCGGTTCATGGAAATTAAGTCCCAAGCACTTTGCAAGCAAAGATACTTGACACTTGGGGGCTAATGTGTATTGCAAATTCAAGGTATCATGTTACAACCAGGTTAAATATCTTCTTTATAAACCGGACAAAGCAGTGTTAGACAGGTTTTCTAAGTCTACAGCATATTTATTCATAAGCAATAGACTTGGGGGCTGTTACAGTAAGTATGGTTAAGAAAAGTAACATAAGTTGTACCTCAGATTTTTGCTGTATTTGCTTCACCATATTAACTTCAGTGTCACGGCTGCTATGTACTTGATTGATATAGCCAGAGACTATATCTCCAATACTTAAATGAGTATAGTAAGCAATATATAGCTTGGCCTTTCGGTGTTCTAGAAGCTCCTCCTTGGCAGAGCACTTGGCCAAGACAGTGGGCTGCCCCGGCTCAACAAATTGAGTCTTCAGAATCTCAATTTCCGGATCAATTGTCTTGGCCGGGCTAGGAGCTTCCTGGTTATCAGAGCTGTTGAGAGTATCTTCATGGTTGGATCAGAGGCTGGTCTTTGGAATGTCGGAGGCTGGTTCAGGCGGCCGATGGTAGAACTGTCGAGCGGGGCATGCCAAGCTCCGGTTCGATCCACGCATCGGGTCTTGGGACAGCTTGCTCTTTTGCCCTCTTACTGGTTTTCACTTGTACTGGCTGTGGATAAAGGCGAAGGATGAGTACAAAAGCAAGAGTAAAGTAAAGCATAAGGTAAACAAAATTATATTACCCGAGGCGATCTTGAAAGCCGGGCATGTTAGATTGCATAGACTCGCCGCAGGAAGGAGAGGTATCTGATAATTGGAGTCGAGATGGATTGAGAGGTTGACGAATTAAGCCCGCCAAAGGGTAAGCAGAATATAAATCGGAGATAACCTCAGCCCGACGCTTCACAGTTACGTCAAGTAAGCGGAGGAGAGCTCTATATCCTTGCTGGTCCGGTGCGCCTCCGGCTTTCAAATTGTTGTTGCTTCAAAAGAAATTGAGGAGCTTGGTAAGCCAAAGGATGTGAAAATCTTACTTTCGGGTTACTCTTCGAATTTTACGATCTGGCGAGGGCTTTCGGAGTCGGAGGAGATTATAGAAACCTCTACCTCGACGGCTTGGCTGTTCACCGAATCCTCCTGAAAAGATTTAAGGTCAGCAAGATGATGATACAGAGTCAAGGGAGTTAAAAGTTACCTCTTCTCCATCATCATCGGTATCGTCAAGTTTCAACAGGTCTGAAGCGCTTGGCTTCCTCTTCTTCGAAGTTACAGTCTTGGCGGCTTTCCTTTTGGCTCTTTTCGCCGCTCTGGCCTGTTTGGCCGCCTCATGGTTATACTTGACCTTCCAGAAGTTATCATCGGCCTGTGAAAAATGATAAGGGGTTATGAGTAAAGCAAGGTGTAATATAGTAAAGAGTATTCATAGAGATTGATGGCTTACTACAGGGCCCGGGTTCTTCTTGCAGAAAGGAAGTAAGCCAAAGGCATTACTAGTCACCGTGCCCTCTTTCAGCAACGTCTGAGTTGTAGCCTCTACCACATCATCTGGTAAGTCGTCGGGACTATGACGCAGTGGGTCATTCTTCTCGCCAGAGTAAGTGCACATTAAGCGGGCGGCGGCTTAACGGAATCACTCATGGCGACCCAGGACTCAAACCAGGTCAATGCCATCCAAGCTGTTTCCCAAAAGAGCTTTGATCTTGCTAATGGTGGGAGCAAGTGGCGAGACGTTCAACAAAGATCGATTTATCTACGCGGTAATTGGTTGGATTCAAGGCGCCAAAGACGCGAAGAAGCCGGTAGAGGATTTTCGTCGGCGAAGTATCTGGCAGGTAGAACCACGTCGATTCCAATCCTTTGGATGACTCCGTGATTCAACATAAGGAAAAAGCGATCTCTCCGTCGCTGAATCGAGATGCCACCAAGTTCCAGACTGGGCCCGTTGGCGCGTTAGTTCTGTCGGTTTAAGTAAAACAGTTCTCTGAATAAAAGTAAACTGGGTTCTTCCCCAAGGTACACCTCGCAGAAGACTTGGAAGTCGCAAATATTTGACACGGAATTGGGCCCGATGTCTTGAGGTCTGAGGTCGAAGAAATGTAAAACATCCCTGAAGAATTTTGAACCGGGTGGAGCAAAGCCCCGGTTCATGTGATCAGTAAACACGATCACCTCCCCTTCCTTGGGTTGAGGCCTCTCCTCTGACGGATTAGGGGCACGATAAGACATGACCTCTCTCTCGGGCAGGTGGCCAGATTTCACGAAGTCAGACAAAGTGCTTTCTGTAACAGTGGATTTGACCCAGTTGCAGGTCACGGGAGCTTTGGGAGCCTTGGGTGCCATTGTATAAATTGACACCTATGACAAAATAAGAGTCCCCGGTTCAATATAACCCGGAACAAAGCATTTTAAGTTTATTCAAAATGGCGGCTTAAGAAGGGGCCTAATGACATATGGGTAACTATGCAGTAATATTTAAAGCTATTACAATTATCAAAGGCACTTAAATTTTCTTAAGTCGCCAGAGCAAGCAAGACTGACAATCGGTGTTGTCTTAAACCGGTCGAATGGGCTACCATGGTTAAACAGATTCAACAGATGCAGTTTTTGGCTAAGTATGGAACAAACAGGTTTCACAATTTACAGATATTATTTTGGATCAAATGGTCGCTCTGAAAAGAAAATTTTCTAGACCTAAAAACCAGTGCAGAGAAGTTCATACACTCGAAGGAGGCCTTTAAACAAGGAAAAGGAGATCTGTTTCTATTCGAGACGGGTGCGGAACAGCCACCACAGTAGTTCTAATTGTCTAAAGATCAAAAAGGAGCACTGGAGGGGAAAATTATCAAGGGTCTGCAACGGGCGGCGATGAACACGGACGAACTCGGGAGGCCATAATGCAGATCTAAAAGCAGGGAAAGAAAAGAACTCACGGATGCAGAGCTATTGCAGGGGTCCGTCGCGTTTCTCTGGTCAAGTCGAGGTTGATGTGGGCCTGAGTTGGAGAAGACGAGAAGATCTGCGGCCGGGCGGCGAAGCTCGAACTCGGCGGCAAAAGAAAGCAGTCACGAGGAGGAAGGCGACCGAAGAAGGAGAATGGGAAAGACCTAGGTCGCATTCATTTATAAGGGAAAGCCGACTGAGACGGGCGAGAAACGCAGGGGAGGCCAACATCATTATCCAGCGGCCCCGACGCCTCGGTTTTCGAAATGGTCAGTAAAGGCAAAAGATCCGTTGGAGGATATGACGGAATAAAATATGAATTTAATTGAAGACGACGTCACGGCAGGTTAACCCAGATCCAGAGGATGACGTTACGGCGGGTTAAAACCTTTGAACAGACAGAAGATTGAAGGTTTATTTTTAAGGTATTTTAAGATTGACATGAACATGTTCAAATCAATCTGGGGCCTAATGTTGGGGATATAACTATTTGTGTAAGCCGCCCAGGAGGGGCCGGGTTACACAAGGAGGACTCATCAAGATAAAGCCCAAAGCCAAGCATGAAGATGGCGGTTCAATAAAGGGGCCAAGGGCCACAGGCGGCTTAAGGCCCATGGTGATAAACCGCCATGTTAACATTACTTGTATCATAAGGTAGAATTAACTAGTCACCGAGCCGGACACTGTTTATGAGCCGGCCGGGACTCTGTAGGCCACAGGGCGTCTACCGTATATATAAGGGGACGACCCGCTGGCGGCTTAGGGCAAGAAACAACTCATCAAGAGCCGGGCATAGCGTATCTCGCTCCCTGATCATCGAAACATCAAGCAATACCAACCCAACTAGACGTAGGCCTTACCTTCACCGTAAGGGGCCGAACTAGTATAAAACCTCTCATGTCCTTTGTCCCGATTAACCCCTTTAAGCTTCCTAGTTGCGATGGCTCCACGACTAAGTCCTTGCAAGAGGACATCTGCCGTGACAACACCACGACAGTAACAAAAGAGTAATGAAAGGAAAAGTAATATTTTTGGTGTTTTGTAGTCATTGTAATAGTAGCAACGGGAAAGTAAATAAGCGTAAACCAGTATATGGAAAGCTCGTAGGCATTGGATCGGTGATGGATAATTATGCTGGATGCGGTTCATCATGTAATGATCATAACATAGGGTGACACAGAACTAGCTCAATTCATCAATGTAATGTAGGCATGTATTCCGAATATAGTCATACGTGCTTATGGAAAAGAACTTGAATGACATCTTTTGTCCTACCCACCCTAGTCAGCGGGGTCCTAATGGAAACTAAGGGATATTAAGGCCTCCTTTTAATAGAGAACCGAAACAAAGCATTAGCACATAGTGAATACATGAACTCCTCAAACTATGGTCATCACCGGTAGTGGTCCTGGTTATTGTCACTTCGGGGTTGCCGGATCATAACACATAGTAGGTGACTATAGACTTGCAAGATAGGATCAAGAACTCACATATATTCATGAAAACATAATAGGTTCAGATCTGAAATCATGGCACTCAGGCCCTAGTTGCAAGCATTAAGCATAGCAAAGTCATAGCGACATCAATCTCAGAACATAGTGGATACTAGGGATCAAACCCTAACAAAACTAACTCGATTACATGATAGATCCCATCCAACCCATCAGCGTCCAGCAAAGCCTACACGATGGAATTACTCACGCATGCAGCGGTGAGCATCATGAAATTGGTGATGGAGGATGGTTGATGATGGCGGCTGACAACGAATCCCCCTCTCTGGAGCCCCGAGCGGACTCGGATCAGCCTCCCGAGAGGTTTTAGGGCTTGGCGGCGGCTCAAATGTCGTAAAAACGCGATGATTTCTTCTCCTTTATTTTTTCTCCCGAAAGCAAATATATAGAGTCGAGTTGGCGTCGGAGGAGCTCCGGGGAGCCACGAGGTAGGGGCGCCCTGAGGCGCCCCCACCCTCGTCGGGCGAATAATGGGCCCCACGGTCTTCATCTTTGGCGAGGATTTTCTATCATTTTAACTAGATGTTAGTGGAGTATCGGATCATTCCGAGAACTTTTGTTTTACGCATAAAACAACATCATAGTAATTCTCTTTGAAAACAGCGTCGGTCCGGAGTTAGTTACATTCAAATCATGCAAGTTAGAGTCCAAAACAAGGGCAAAAGTGTTTGGAAAAGTAGATACGACGGAGATGTATCAACTCCCCCAAGCTTAAACCATTGCTTGTCCTCAAGCAATTCAGTTGATAAACTGAAAGAGAAAGAAAAACTTTTACAAACTCTGTCCGCTCTTGTTGTTGTAAATATGTCAAGCCAGCATTCAAGTTTTCAGCAAATATTATAACTAACCACATTTGCAATAATTCTCAGGTCTCACGTTTACTCATATCAATAGCATAACCAACTAGCGAGCGATAATAATAAATCTCGGATGACAACACTTTCTCAAAACAATCATAATATGATATAACAAGATGGTATCTCGCTAGCCCTTTCTGAGACCGCATAAAACATAAATGCAAAAGCACCTTTAAAGATCAAGGACTGATTTGGACATTGTAATTCATGGTAAAAGAGATCCAATCATAGTCATACCCAATATAGATTAACGATAATGAATGCAAATAACAAGCTGCGCTCTCCGACTAGTGCTTTTAATAAGAGGGTGATGACTCAACATATAAGTAAATGGATAGGCCCTTCGTAGGAGGAAGCAGGGACTTGTAGAGGTGCGAGCTTCGGTTTTGAAATAGAGATAAATAATATTTTGGCGGCATACTTGTAGCGACCTCGACCTCAAGCGGTCAAGCCTTCGTGTTCTTTGTGCCATCCTCGGATCAATATCTTTGGCACACACAAGTACATCAATGTATATATCAAAGTGCAATCACATGTATAATTAACGTAAAACTGATATATACCTCATAAGTCACGCCGAAACAAGTAATCGGGTGTGGAGTCCCATCAACGCCATCGGCAGGTTGAGTGTAGACCGTAACCTCGCACTGCATTTCTTACTGTCGAGGAAATATCGCAACATGATACGTTGCAGCTGTAGGTCAAGACATTGAATGTACCGCAAGATCACAACATGAGAAAATGGATGATAAAACTATACTATATGCAATTTGGCTTTGTGGCTCTGTACCTGAGTTTTGTTTGCGTAAAAGCTGGTTTTATTTTCCCTACATCAAAGGAATAACTGGAGTCTGTACTATGGAGTTTTCTATCATGACATGGTTCCGCCAACCGATGTCTCATAGCCCACAATCATCATAAGTTGCCCACAATTAAGTTATCAATCCGGTGTTGAGAGTTCGAGATAGATCCAAGTCCGGAGGCTCAAATTGTAACAGTAACGGGGACACGGCTAATCGATTAGGTTTTAAACCTCTGCAGAGGTTTGTACACTTTACCATAAGATTCGATCCCTCTCTTTACGTTCTCGCACTTGAGGGTGTTTGAGAACAAGATGACCAAACATGGTCTTCGAAGAGTTCCTCGACCACCGTCGGTACTCATCCCATCCTACCGTAGTTCTACATCTGCTAGTACCGTCCCAGCCAGTGAGTCACAACTAAGGTCAACCAAGCCGAGCCCATAATGACTTGCGGTTGCACGAGGTAAGCTTAGGGCATGAAGTATTCTTCCGTCTCTTTGAGTCAGGTGAAGCTTTCCATAAGATGTCATGGGCGCTTCTCCATGCATCGGCCAACCACTGGATTCTCGGTGCCCGTCAACAATCCTTCACCCAGTGGTGTGTATTGAATTCTTGTCTCGAGTCTTGAAGTCTTGAGGCCTTGAAGATCTGATCCTTGCAGATTTCATCATGGTGTTGTCGTCATTGGCGTAGATCCTCCATTCTCACACCACTCCACGAGCACTCATACCAAACCCGTCTACTATAGCGTAGCATTAAAATAAATAACGTCCGGGCTTGGTAGCAGGGTGATGGGTTCCTACCTCATGCATACTACTCAACTACAAGGATTCAATAACACTCTTGAGGGGTGGTTGCAAAGATGCCACTAAATGCAATAAAACATAGGTATGAAAGCATGGTCAAAAGTGAACTTGCCTTGTTGACGATCTTGAAAACTAGGGATTCAGTAGTAGCAAGCTTCAGACTCAGGAAATTCTACCGAGGCAAACAATAACTATAATAAGCATATAGCATATGATCACATAACACAATAGCATAGTAATATAACACACCAAAACAAAGCGAATCAAAACCCAAAGGAAAAACTAAAGAAGAAATCCAACTCAAAGTTTCCCTACTTCAAGCAACAACTAAAACTAGTTTTTACATAACAAAATTTTCTCAACATAACCTAACCATGGGTTTATGTTAACTTAACAGAAAATAATGCATTAAGCAATTAGGAGCAAAAAGAATCAATTTAAAAGCTATAGTAAAACTCCTATTAGGCCTAATCCAATTTATAATAAGAAAATAAAATAAAAAGTTTTATTTAATATAAATAAAAGTTCATCCTATTAAGTGACAGAAACTATCCTAGAATAATCAATCACATGTTAAAAATAAATTTATTTACTAATTAAAATAATAGGAAAGCAGTAGCTAGTTAATTAATTAGGATTAACAAGATTCTGCTTAAAATTTTTTTTATTAATCCTAAAATACCCAAATTAATTTCTATGGTTTGGCAATGTCAAAATAAAGTTGGGACAAAAAGAATCATCCAAAAATAATTTTTCTAACTCAAGTTATAGCAGATTTACTATTCTGACTAAAACTAAATTAAAGCAATTTAAAATAATTTTAACATAGCTAATTATATATTCTACAGAAACTATAAGAAATTTGCAAACCAACAAAAAAAGAATCACTTAAAAATATTAAGTAGATTAAAAGATATGAATTTTTCAAATCTGAAACTATTCTGTTAAAACAGAAAACGAAAAATAAATAAAAACGGCCTAATGGGCCTAACTAGCATACAGGCGTAATATAACTAAACGGGCCTAGGGTTTAAACGAATCGGGCCGACTCAAATAAAACCCTAACTAAAATAAAATAAACCGGACTAAAACCCGGTTCACTAACAACTAACCTAATAAACCATACCCCTTCGGGGGTTCTAATCTACGCCGTTGAAATTAGATCGGACGGCGGCGGGGAGCTCCGGTGACTTACCGGTCGGCGGCCAGCTGACTCGGGCGTGAGTGCTCCGGCGACTCCGGTGGTCGGGGCGTCGTGAGAGGTCCGTGAGCCTTGACGAGGGGTCAGTTGGTGGAGTCGGGTGAGCTCGGGAAGGGCTGAGGCGGCGAAAAGGGGTTGATGGCGGCTGGCGGCGCCGGGTACTCCGAGGCTTATGAGAGAGGAGAGTTCGGGCGAGGGGCGAGGGGAAAACGGGCGAGGGGTATATAGGGGGCTCGGCTTGCTGAGGGGGCGAAGGGGAGGAGACCGGGATGAGATCCCGGAGATCTCGGGATTCCGGCGAGGCGGCGCGGTGGCGTTGGCTTGAGGAGGAAGAAGGTGGTGGGGGCCCGCCTGTCGGGGAGAGAGGGGTGCGGCGCTGCGCGTCGGTTGGCCGGGGCGAAACCGGTTCAGGCGAGGTGGGTGGGTCGGTGGCTCATTGGGCCGGCTCACTGGCGCTGGCCGGGCAGTGGGCTGCCAGTCTTGGTCTTTGCTGGGCGATCGGCTGGCTGGCGCCTGGGTCTTTTCTTTTCCATTTTTTTTTGAAAATAAAAACAGAGAATAAATATATAAAATATAAATATTTTATATAGGACATATATATATATCAAAATGATCAGGGGAATATTCCCTATCGTTTGAACATTTTTCCAAAGGCAGAATCCAAACTTTATAAAAATCCATTTTTTTCAAATTCAAATAAATCTCAAGTTTGAATTCAAAACTTTTGGCATTGTTTTCCTCTGATATTTTTGGAGTGTCATGTTTACTCCTCTCATACTTTTGCTCAAGTATTTATCAGGCATAGTTTTGATATGATTCCCACTTGCCAAGGTTTGAATTCAAATTCCAAAACTCAAATTTGAAGGAGGGTTTCAAGGCACTTTCAAATGACTTTCAATTTGATACTATTTAACTTCCAACTCATATTTCATATAATTGAAGAAGTCATTTTATCTTCCCTCATGAAAATCATTGAGTTGCATAAAGCTTTGAATTTGAAATATTCTCAAATGAAATTCAAATCTTTTCAAAACCCTTTTCATTTCAAATGGAAGAAGTCATTTCATCTTCACTCTAGGGTTTTGGTGTTGGAATGGAATTGAATTCATTGAGATCCAAAAAGGGCAAAGGGGATAGTTTTGGGAAAATCATTTTATTTCCCTCTCATCCAAATTTCAAAATTTTCAAATTCCACTCAGTTTCACTCAATCAATCAAACAAACAATCAAACAACAAGCATAGTTATTTATTTAATATAACATTCCAAAATTTAGAATTTTGGGATGTTACAAATCTACTACACTTAAAATGAATCTAGTCCTCGAGATTCAAGAGGCTAGAAAGAAAAAGGTTAGGGTTTGGAGGTCTTCCGGCAAATCCATTGATCGGTATTGTCTAGAGTGCTACCACACTTAGAAGCATGGTTATGTTCCGACAAAGCTCATGTACTTCATCCTTAGGGTTGGCGGTGTCGATCTTCTCATATCTTCGGTATGAATCCTTCTTGCTACTCTTAGGTAGGGCATAACCCTTTCCACAGTATCATGTGTCATTTCATCATGGTAAGGTTCTTCCGAGACTGGGTCTTCATCTGTGACGGGTCTGTCGCCAATACTAAACAACTATCGAAAATCTCAAGGTGGTCGATAATACATGTTTTCTCCTTCAGGAAAATGGTGAGGTTGGATCTCAGCGTATAACCTACGATTGGCAACGGTTGCACTGTAAGAAGGGTTCCATCGTCCTACCATTCTATGGTTTTATGGCTTATCGCGTCGACACTCTTCTAAGGTTTTCGAGGCTCTCTGATTTTCTATCAACATATGATAGTTCATGATAGAAGTCTTCGGTATGGGGGCCAATCCATCCCGTACTTGAATCATTACCACATACGTAAACGGTGAATCACGTATTCTAACACTTGGGCATACTCACAAGCATTGCAGAATTTCTCTTGTTCTCGAACTGGGTTCGAGTAAATCCATTGGTTGACAAGCCAAACAAAACATCTATCGTTACTTCACCACTCTCAGGTTTTTGCGTAACCTCCTCTGAAACGATATCTTGATCAAATCGCAGTCTTCCCAAAATTTCTTCTTCCAGTGGGTACTTGACCCTTATTAATTCCTGGGCCTGTGGGTTATGAGCCCACTTCAACACTTGTGCAGCTTTAACTCATCCTTGGAGTAACTCTCATATTACACCTCCATTAAATCCAGTAGTGCTCTGTTTCTTCATACCATCATATCAAAAGCAAAACTCCAACTTTTTTTCCTTGAACTACAGTCCGTGGAATATATATTTTCCTATCCATTAGTCTAGTCTTCTTCACGAGGTACTACCACCCTTAAAATGAAATTCACAAATCCATCCATAGACCATATTTCTCATATCCTCGAAAATGGTCAAAATCTTTGTTCACAGAGTAACAACACCTACAATTAAACATATGAAAACATGTCACCTTAACTTTATTGATTTCATGAATCCATTACAAACTCGAGCACCCATTACATAACTCACTTATTGTACTCATAAACATGAAATTGCTTTCTATTACTCTTGTTTCCAATATCAAAATTCCAACTACTCAACTCCGACTTTCATCTTGTCGGGACATTTAGTAGCATAATGTCTTGCTTCCTTGCGAAAACAAAAGACTTCCGACATGTCTCGGGGCTTCTTTGTGATTATGTAGGCTCCTTGGATTCTTGGCTTCTTTTCTGGACATTTACTAGCGTAATGACCTAATTCCTTGCACCTGTAACAAGTGATATGACTCAGGTCCTTCTCTACGAAAATTGTGTTGTTCTGGGGTTGCCTTCTTTTTCTCTTCCTGGGTTTCTCCGTAATGATCAGAGCTTCTATTTCCCGAGGGTCAAACTTCACTTCTGTTGGGAAGTATCCCGGATACTCTTTTCTTTCCTTGGTGCAATACTGTGAAAAATGTCCTACTTCTCCACATGAATAGCAAGCGTTGGAGAAAAATCTGTTGAGGCCTTCTCCATCAGGGTCTTCAACACATTCCTTCATCACAGGTTCTTTCATAACTTCTCGGAGGGCTTCTTTCATTCCTTCTTCTTGCTCCTGAATAGTTTGTTGCACCATGGGGTAAATGTGACCTTGGAGTCGGGTAGTGGGTGGTTCCTTCACACAAGAAACAAGTCACCGACTAGTTGGGCATTCCTCGGTGGGTGTTTCTCCTCACAATGAGGGCATCCATCCTTGTGTTCATCTGGTTATGTCCTATTTCTCCATAAATCTTGTATGCACAAGGTTTCTTCTTGAGTTATCGTAGTGCTTCCGGATAAGACGGGACCTCAAGAGAGTCTTCTTGAATTCCTCCCAAGTTTTTGCTCCGTTGCATCCTTGTACGGCTTGATGCATTTTCCACTAGGTTGCAACACTCTCGGTAAAATACTGAAGAGCATATTGAACCTCATACTTCCTTGCAATCATTTTCTTCTCGAACTGATCCTCCATGTTTTGAATCCATAGCTCAGACTCCAACTGAGTCATCGGTCCAGAGAATACCAGTCCTTCTTCATTCATCATCTATGGCTCCAAGGGTTTTAGGGTGAGATAAGAGAAATTTGGATAGAGAGAGATACACACAATACAAACAATAGTTTTGGAGAAATGAGTTTTATTTTGTGGCTGTCGGAAAACATCAAACAAATGACAGCTCACAAATCGCCGCATCTAACGTAAGTGTGTAACAGGGGTTTGGTCTTCTAAAGGTCAAATAATTCTTCAGGAACTTCAAATTCTTCAAGTCTTCGGAGTCTTTAATTGTTGCAGCTTCAACTCTTCTAATGCATGGTGAAATCCTTGTTACTTTGAAGAGGTCATCAACTGTCCGATATCTTTCTTGGAGCGGCTTGATTGATACTACATGTGGTCAAAAGGAAAGGTGTATATTCTAACTATTTGAGGTCGAGGGACTACTTGATAAAATCAGAAAAGATGAGAAGTAAGAGTCTTCTTGAAAATAAAGTTTTAGAAATTTCCTGTCCTAGGGCTTTCCGATTTCTAGGGTCACGTCCTCGGTCAAATAACATGTGCTCGATACCATTTCTCAGACATGGCGACCGACCTCAAACGGTCAAGCCTACGTGTTCTTGTGCCATCCTCGGATCAAGATGTCGGCACACACAAGACATCAATGTATATATCAAAGTGCAATCACATGTATAATTAACGTAAAACTGATATATACCTCATAAGTCACGCTGAAACAAGTAATCGGGTGTGGAGTCCCATCAACGCCATCGGCGGGTTGAGTGTAGACCGTAACTCTCTGCACTGTACTCTTACTCGCCGAGGAAATATACGCAACATGATACGTTGCAGCCGTGTAGGTCAGTACATTGAATGTACCGGCAAGATCACAACATGAGAAAACAGATGATAAAACTATACTATATGCAATTTGGCTTTGTGGCTCTGTACCTGAGTTTTGTTTGCGTAAAAGCTGGTTTTATTTTCCCTACATCAAAGGAATAACTGGAGTCTGTACTATGGAGTTTTCTATCATGACATGGTTCCGCCAACCGATGTCTCATAGCCCACAATCATCATAAGTTGCCCACAATTAAGTTATCAATCCGGTGTTGAGAGTTCGAGATAGATCCAAGTCGAGAGGCTCAAATTGTCCGTAATCGGGACACGGCTAATCGATTAGGTTTTAAACCTCTGCAGGAGGTTTGTACACTTTACCCGCAAGATTCGATCCCTCTCTTACGCTTCGCACTTCGTGGGTGTTTGAGAACAAGATGACCAAACATGGTCTTACGAAGAGTTCCTCTCGACCACCGTCCGTACTCATCCCATCCTACCGTAGTTCTACATACGCTAGTACCGTCTCACCAGAGTCACAACTAAGGTCAACCAAGCGAGCCCATAATGACTTGCGGTTGCACAGGTAAGCTTACGGGCATGAAGTATTCTTCCGTCTCTTTGAGTCTGGGTGAAGCTTTCCGCAAGATGTCATGGCGCTTCTCCATGCATCCCGCCAACCTTTGGATTCTCAGTGGTGCCCGTCAACCGTCCTTCACCCGATGAGTGTGTATTGAATTCTTGTCTCGAGTCTTGAAGTCTTGAGGCCTTGAAGATGCAGTCCTTGCAGATTTCATCATGGTGTTGTCGTCATTGGCGTAGATCCTCCATTCTCACACCACTCCTGAGCACTCATACCAAACCCGTCTACTATAGCGTAGCATTAAAATAAATAACGTCCGGGCTTGGTAACAGGTGATGGGTTCCTACCTCATGCATACTACTCAACTACAAGGATTCAATAACACTCTTGAGGGTGGTTGCAAAGATGCCACTAAATGCAATAAAACATAGGTATGAAAGCATGGTCAAAGTGAACTTGCCTTGTTGACGATCTTGAAAACTAGGGATTCAGTAGTAGCAAGCTTAAGCACTCCGGAAATTCTACCGAGGCAAACAATAACTATAATAAGCATATAGCATATGATCACATAACACAATAGCATAGTAATATAACACACCAAAACAAACGAATCAAAACCCAAAGAAAAAACTCGAAGAAATCCAACTCAAAGTTTCCCTACTTCAAGCAACAACTAAAACTAGTTTTTTACATAAAATTTTTTTCTCAACATAACCTAACCATGGGTTTATGTTAACTTAACAGAAAATAATGCATTAAGCAATTAGGAGCAAAAGAATCAATTTAAAAGCTATAGTAAAACTCCTATTAGGCCTAATCCAATTTATAATAAGAAAATAAAATAAAAGTTTTATTTAATATAAATAAAAGTTCATCCTATTAAGTGACAGAAACTATCCTAGAATAATCAATCACATGTTAAAAATAAATTTATTTACTAATTAAAATAATAGGAAAGCAGTAGCTAGTTAATTAATTAGGATTAACAAGATTCTGCTTAAAAATATTTTTTTATTAATCCTAAAATACCCAAATTAATTTCTATGGTTTGGCAATGTCAAAATAAAGTTGGGACAAAAGAATCATCCAAAAATAATTTTTCTAACTCACGTGATAGCAGATTTACCAGTCTGACTAAAACTAAATTAAAGCACTATAAAAAAATTTAAACATAGCTAATTATATATTCTACAGAAACTATAAGACATGAGCAAACCAACAAAAACAGAATCACTTAAAAATATTAAGTAGATTAAAAGATATGAATTTTTCAAATCTGAAACTATTCTGTTAAAACAGAAAACGAAAAATAAATAAAAACGGCCTAATGGGCCTAACTAACGCCCTGGGCGTAATATAACTAAACGGGCCTAGGGTTTAAACGAATCGGGCTGACTCAAATAAAACCCTAACTAAAATAAAATAAACCGGACTAAAACCCGGTTCACTAACAACTAACCTAATAAACCATACCCCTTGAGGTTCTAATCGCCGTTGAAATTAGATCGGACGGCGTGGGGGCTCCGGTGAATTACCGTCGGTCAATGACGGGCCAGCTCTGGCGTGCTCCGCGACTCCGGTGGTCGGGGCGTCGGCGGAGGTCCCATGAGTGGCCACGAGCCAGGGGTCCCAAGGAGTGGAGTCCGGGTGAGCTCGGGAAGGGCTGGGCGGCCAGTCTGGGGTTGATGGCGTGGCGGCGCTCGGGTACTCAGCGAGGCTTTGGAGAGAGGAGAGGTCCAGGGGCGAGGGGGAAAACAGGCGAGGGGAGGGTATATATAGGGGGGCTCGGCTTGGCGCGAGGGGGAGGAGATCGGGATGAGATCCCGAGATCTCGGGATTCCATGAAGGCGTGGTGGCTATTTGAGGAGGAAGAAGGTGGTGGGGCCCACTGGGAGAGAGGGGCGCTTGGCACAAGGTCGGTTGGCCGGGCGAAACCGGTTCGGCGAGGGGTGGGTCGGTGGCTCATTGGCCGGCTCGGTGGCGCCGGGCTGGTTCGGTTAGGCCGGGCTGCCAGTCTTTGGTTCGGCCGGGCGCTGGGTCTTTTTCTTTCCATTTTTTTGAAAATAAAAAGAGAGAAAAAATATATAAAATATAAATATTTTATATAGGACATATATATATCAAAATGATCAGGGGAATATTCCTATCGTTTGAACATTTTCCAAAGGCGTAATCCAAACTTTATAAAAATCCATTTTTCAAATTCAAATAAATCTCAAGTTTGAATTCAAAACTTTTGGCATTGTTTTCCTCTGATATTTTTGGAGTGTCATGTTTACTCCTCTCATACTTTTGCTCAAGTATTTATCAGGCATAGTTTTGATATGATTCCCACTTGCCAAGGTTTGAATTCAAATTCCAAAACTCAAATTTGAAGGAGGGTTTCAAGGCACTTTCAAATGACTTTCAATTTGATACTATTTAACTTCCAACTCATATTTCATATAATTGAAGAAGTCATTTTATCTTCCCTCATGAAAATCATTGAGTTGCATAAAGCTTTGAATTTGAAATATTCTCAAATGAAATTCAAATCTTTTCAAAACCCTTTTCATTTCAAATGGAAGAAGTCATTTCATCTTCACTCTAGGGTTTTGGTGTTGGAATGGAATTGAATTCATTGAGATCCAAAAAGGGCAAAGGGGATAGTTTTGGGAAAATCATTTTATTTCCTCTCATCCAAATTTCAAAATTTTCAAATTCCACTCAGTTTCACTCAATCAATCAAACAAACAATCAAACAACAAGCATAGTTATTTATTTAATATAACATTCCAAAATTTAGAATTTTAGGATGTTACAATACTTTCATTGTCAACATAGCAACTAAGAGATGGCGATATCTTCCATGCTACACACATTATAGGCGGTTCCCAAACAGAATGGTACAGTTTATACTCCCCCTCCACCAACAAGCATCAATCCATGACTTGCTCGAAATGACGAGTGTCTCCAACTAGCAATAGGTCCCAGGGGGAGTTTTGTTTGCAATTATTTTGATTTAGTTTGCATAAAGCATGGAATTTGGGCATCCCGGTGACCAGCCATTTTCTCGTGAGTGAGGAGCGGAGTCCACTCCTCTTGAGAATAACCCGCCTAACATGGAAGATAAGGGCAGCCATAGTTGATACATGAGCTATTCTAGCGTACAAAATAGAATGTTTGTTTGAAGGTTTAGAGGTTGGCACATACAAATTTACTTGGAACGGCAGGTAGATACCGCATATAGGAAGGTATAGTGGACTCATATGGAATAACTTTAGGGTTTAAGGGATTGGATGCACAAGCAGTATTCCCGCTTAGTACAAGTGAAGGCTAGCGAAAGACAGGGAAGCGACCAACTAGAGAGCGACAACGGCCATGAACATGCATTAAAATTAATAAACATTGGATGCAAGCATGAGTAGGATATAATCCACCATGAACATAAATATCGTGAAGGTTATTGTTGATTTGTTTCAACTACATGTGTGAACATGTGCCAAGTCAAGTCACTTAAATCATTCAAAGGAGGATACCACCCCAGCATACCACATCACAACCATTTTAATAGCATGTTGGCACGCAAGGTAAACCATTATAACTCATAGCTAATCAAGCATGACATAAGCAACTATGATCTCTAATTGTCATTGCAAACATGTTTATTCATAATAAGCTGAATCAAGAACGATAAACTCATCATATTTACAAAAACAAGAGAGGTCGAGTTCATACCAGCTTTTCTCATCTCGGTCGATCCATCATATATCATCATGATTGCCTTTCACTTACACGACCTCGAACGATGTGAATAATAATAAGAGTGTACGTGCATTGGATTAAGTCGAATCATGCGAGCATTCAATAAGCGAGGAGAAGACAAGGCAATTTGGGCTCTTTGTTAAATCAACAATAATGCATATAAGAGCCACTTCAAAAATTTAATCATGGTCTTCTCCTATCACCCCCCAAAGAAAAGAAAAGAAATAAAACTATTTACATGGGAAAGCTCCCAACAAGCAAAAGAAGAACGGGGAATATTTTTGGGTTTTTCTTTTTAGTTATTACTACTACAACAAGAAAAGTAAACTACAACTAATTTTTCGTTTTTCTTAAGGTTTAACAAACACACAAGAAGAAAGCAGAAAAAGAAAATAAACTAGCATGGATATTCAGTGAAAGAGTATGAGCACCAACATCTAGCAATGAGTGTGTGACAACATAAATGTAATGTCGGTGGGAAATACGTACTCCCCCAAGCTTAGGCTTTTGGCCTAAGTTGGTTCATGGCCAGGCATGGCCTGGTGGATACCCGTAGGTGTAGCTGGGGTCGTACTGAGATGCAGCGACTATCGCCGCCTGAGCTGCAGCTTGCCGTCGGGCTGCCTCTGCTCTCCTCTCGTACTCATGCCTCCTCTCTAGTAATAGTATATCTTCCTTTTGTCTGAGAATCAAAGAAGGCAGGAGCAGGGAGAGTAATATGGAAAACATGCCGTTTGTTAAAGATTAGTCGATATAAGAGAGGTGGTTCATTCCTCTCGACAAACTGGTGGGAGGCCATAGAATTAAAATCTAAATAAGCAGGGGGCAACTCCATATCACCCTCACAAATGTCCACCTCAAGAAAATTAGCTAAGCGGGTTGCATAAATTCCTCCAAAGAAATCTCCATTATATCTATTATGATGCAACCTACGAGCTACAATGGCTCCCATATGATAAGATTGGTCTCCTAACACAGCACTCCTGAGAATGCTAAGGTCAGGGACACACATGTGACATGCTTCATCCTTAGCATTTATGCACCTACCTATGAAGAGAGCAAAATAATGTATAGCAGGAAAGTGAATGCTCCCTATGGTAGCTTGTGTTATATCTCTAGATTCCCCTACAGTTATACCAGCAAGAAAGTCTCTAAATTCAGATTTACGGGGATCAATAGTACTACCCCATTGTGGAAGTTTGCAAGCTCAAGAACATGGTCACCTATGCAGCACAAATTTGCAACGGATAAAGCACTAGAACAAAAACTAATTGGACCAATGGAGGATTCACACACCAAGGAACAATCTCCCCAAGCAGTTTTGTGAGAGGTGCTTTAAGCAAGGAGATCGAAAATCGCAGCAAAGTGAGCTAGAACTTGTGCTTGATCTGGTTATTCGTGTTTGTGGGAGGAAGAAGAAGAGGATGGGTGCAGGAATAAGTGGAGGAGGGCCACTGTGGGCCCACGAGGCAGGGGGCGCTACAGGGGTAGGGCGCGATCTCCACCCTCGTGGCCAGTGTGGCTCCCCATGAGTGCTTTCAGTACCATAAATCCTCAAATATTCCCGAAAAAATCATATTAAATTGGCATGGCATTTGGATGACTTTTATTTTCGGGATATTTTTATATTGCATGTATAAATCAAGAAACAGACAGAAAAAATACTGTTTTTACTTCATTTCAACTAAATAACAGAAAGTATAAAGAGGTTACAGGTGAGTTTGTGCTTCTAGTTTCATCCGTCCTCATGCTCATCAAAAGGAATCCACTAACAAGGTTGATCAAGTCTTGTTAACAAACTCATTCCGAATAACATGGAACCGGAGAAATTTAGAATAACACTATGTTACCTCAACGGGATATGCACATCCCCAATAATAAAAATATCATATTTCTTCTTGATGAGGAAGAGGAAATTCAAAACCTCCAAAAATAATCGATGGAATTTTTCCAATAGAGTTGATACTATGAACTTGAGGTTGTTTCTTCGGAAAGTGTACCGTATGTTCATTACCATTAACATGAAAAGTGACATTGCCTTTGTTGCAATCAATAACAGCCCCTGCAGTATTCAAAAAAGGTCTTCCAAGAATAATAGACATACTATCGTCCTCGGGAATATCAAGAATAACGAAGTCCGTTAAAATAGTAACGTTTGCAACCACTACATGCACATCCTCACAAATACCGACAGGTATAGCAGTTGATTTATTAGCCATTTGCAAAGATATTTCAGTAGGTGTCAACTTATTCAAGTCAAGTCTATGATATAAAGAGAGAGGCATAACACTAACACCGGCTCCAAGATCACATAAAGCAGTTTTAACATAATTTCTTTTAATGGAGCATGGTATAGTGGGTACTCTGGTCTCCAAGTTTCTTTGGTATTCCACCCTTAAAAGTATAATTAGCAAGCATGGTGGAAATTTCAGCTTCGGTATCTTTCTTTTATTGGTGACAATATCTTTCATATACTTAGCATAAGGATTCATTTTGAGCATATCGATTAATCGTGACACGCGAAAAAGATAGGTCTAATCATTTCAAAGAAAGCGCTCAAAATCCTCATCATCCTTTTTCTTGGATGGTTTGGGGAGGAAAAGGCATGGGTTTATGAACCCATGGTTCTCTTTCTTTACTATGTTTCCTAGCAACAAAGTCTCTCTTATCATAACGTTGATTCTTTGATTGTGGGTTATCAAGATCAACAAGAGTTCAATTTCTACATCATTGTCATTACTAGGTTGAGCATCATCATGAACATCATCACTAACATTTTCATTAGGTTCATGTTCATTACCAGATTGTGTTTCAAAGATCGAGACATAGATATATCATTTGGATTATCGTGGCTCAATAATAGGTTCACTAGAAATTTGCAAAGTCCTATCATTTTTCTTTTTCTTCCTTTTAGAAGAACTAGGTACATCAATATTATTTCTCCGAGAATCTTGCTCAATTCTCTTAGGGTGGCCTTCAGGATACAAAGGTTCCCGAGTCATTCTACCAGTTCTAGTAGCCACTCTAACAAAGACAATCATTTTTCTTACTATTCATTTCATCGAGCAACTCTTTTTGAGCCTTAAGTACTTGTTCTGCTTGAGTGGTAACCATAGAAGCATGTTTGCTAACAAGTTTTAGTTCACATATAATATTAGCCATATAGTCACACAAGTTTTAGTTCACATATAATATTAGCCATAAGTATTTTGTTTTAATTGTCTACCAAAATAAGCATTGAAATCTTCTTGCTTAAACATAAAGTCATCAAACTCATCCAAGCACTGACTAGCAATTTTAGTAGGAGGGACTTCAGCTTTATCATATCTATAGAGAGAATTTACCTTTACTACTTGTGTCGGGCTATCAAGCTCAGGAGGTTCTTCAATAGGTAATGGGTCAAGATCATATGTTTCTTTAACAGGCGGTAAATTAAGACCATGTATTTCTTCAATAGGAGGTAAATTCTTAACATCTTCAGCTTTAATACCTTTTTCTTTCATAGATTTCTTTGCCTCTTGCATATCTTGGATCGAGAAATGGAACACTGTCTTCTTCGGAGTTGGTTTAAGAATAGGCTCGATGAATTGGATCAGTAATTGGCTTGGGGCCGCTCAGGAGGTGCCCAATTATTTTCATTTGTCAACATATTATTCAATAAAATTTCAGCTTCATCCGGTGTTCTTTCCTAAAAAGAGAACCAACACAACTATCCAGGTAATCTCTGGAAGCATCGGTTAGTCCATTATAAAAGATATCAAGTATTTCATTTTTCTTAAGAGGATGATTAGGCAAAGCATTAAGTAACTTGAGAAGCCTCCCCCAAGCTTGTGGGAGACTCTCTTCTTCAATTTGCACAAAGTTGTATATTTCCTTTAAAGCAGCTTTTTGTTTCTTACGCTACAGTGGAAATATTTAGCGTAGAAGTAATAAATCATATCCTCGGGACTACGCATTACAACTGTGGATCAAGACAATTAAACCGTATCTTAGCATCACCCTTTAATGAGAACGCGGAAATATTTTAAGGATATAAAAGTAGCGAGATCTCTCATCATTGGTGAACAGGGTGGCTATATCATTTAATTTAGTAAGATGTGCCACAACAGCTTTGATTCATAACCATGGAAAGAATCAGATTCAACCAAAGTAATTATATCGGGATCAACAGAGAATTCATAATCCTTATCGGGAACACATATAGGTGAAGTAGCAAAAGCAGGGTCAAGCCTCATTTTATCTCTAAGAGATTCTTTACTCCATTTAATTAATATCCTCTTGAGTTCATGGCTATCTCTGCAAGCTAAAATAGCTGCAGAAGCTTCCATATAAAAAACATAACCCTCAGGAATAACAGGCCCTATCTTCATCATCACTTTCATCAATATAATCATATTCAATAATTTCTTTCTCTCTAGCCCTAGCAATTTGTTCATCAAGAAATTCACTAAGTGGCACAAGAGTATCGTGCATAGAAGTAGTTTCATCATAAGTATCATGCATAGCGAAGTGGCATCATCAATAACATGCGACATATCGGAACGAATAGCGAGAAGCAGGTTTAGGTGTCGCAAGCTTACTCATAATGTAAGGTGAATCAAGTGTAGAGCTAGATGGCGGTTCCTTACCTCCCTCGTAGTTGATTTATAAATTGTTGTCTTAGCGTCTTTCAAGTTCTTCATAGTGTCCAGCAGATATAAATCCCAAGTGACTCAAAGAATAGAGCTATGCTCCCAAGAATGGCCACGTAAATTAGTCTTGATAACCCACAAGTATAGGGGATCTAGCGACTTTCGAGGGTAGAGTATTCAACCCAAATTATTGATTCGACACAAGGGGAGCCAAAGAATATTCTCAAGTATTAGCAATCGAGTTGTCAATTCAGCCACACCGGATAACTTAGTATCTGCAGCAAAAGTATTTAGTAGCAAAGTAATATGATAGTAATGGTAACGGTAAGAAAAGAGTAATGAAAGCAAAAGTAATATTTTTGGTGTTTTGTTGTGATTGTAACAGTAGCAACGGGAAAGTACATAAGCGTAATCCAGTATATGGAAAGCTCGTAGGCATTGGATCGGTGATGGATAATTATGCCGGATGTGGTTCATCATGTAACAGTCATAACATAGGGTGAAACAGAACTAGCTCCAATTCATCAATGTAATGTAGGCATGTATTCCGAATATAGTCATACGTGCTTATGGAAAAGAACTTGCATGACATCTTTTGTCCTACCCTCCCGTGGCAGCGGGGTCCTAATGGAAACTAAGCAATATTAAGGCCTCCTTTTAATAGAGAACCGGAACAAAGCATTAGCACATAGTGAATACATGAACTCCTCAAACTATGGTCATCACCGGGAGTGGTCCCGATTATTGTCACTTCGGGGTTGCGGATCATAACACATAGTAGGTGACTATAGACTTGCAAGATAGGATCAAGAACTCACATATATTCATGAAAACATAATAGGTTCAGATCTGAAATCATGGCACTCGGGCCCTAGTGACAAGCATTAAGCATAGCAAAGTCATAGCAACATCAATCTCGTAACATAGTGGATACTAGGGATCAAATCCTAACAAAACTAACTCGATTACATGATAGATCTCATCCAACCTATCACCGTCCAGCAAGCCTCACGATGGAATTACTCACGCACGGCGGTGAGCATCATGAAATTGGTGATGGAGGATGGTTGATGATGATGACGGTGATTTAATCCCTCTCCGGAGCCCCAAACGGACTCAGATCAGCCCTCCCGAGAGGTTTTAGGGCTTGGCGGCGGCTCCGTATCGTAAAAGGCGATGATTTCTTCTCCATTACTTTTTTCTCCCTGAAAGCATATATATAGAGTCGGAGTTGGCGTCAGAGGAGCTCCAGGGGGCCCACGAGGTAGGGGGTACGCCCTAGGGGGGGCATGCCCCCCACCCTCGTGGACAGGGTGTGGGCCCCCTGGTCTTCATATTTGGCGAGGATTTTTTATTATTTTTAACTAGATGTTCCGTGGAGTTTCAGGTCATTCCGAGAACTTACATTTTACGCACATAAAACAACATCATGGCAATTCTGCGAAAAGCATTTGTCCATCCGGGTTAGTTCCATTCAAATCATGCAAGTTAGAGTCCAAAACAAGGGCAAAAGTGTTTGGAAAAGTAGATACAACGGAGACGATATCAATATGTACTTGATGAAGCATAAGTCTGAAACATTTGAAAAGTTCAAAGAATTTCATATTGAAGTAGAAAATCATCTTAACAAGAAAATAAAGTTTCTATGATCTGATCATGGAGGAGAAAATTTGAGTTACGAGTTTGGTCTTCATTTGAAACAATGCGGAATAGTTTCGTAACTCACGCCACCTGGAACACCACATCGTAATGGTGTGTCTGAACGTCGTAACCGCACTTTATTAGATATGGTGCGATCTGTGATGTCTCTTACTGATTTATCGCTATCATTTTGGGGTTATGCTTTAGAGACGGTGCATTCACGTTAAATAGGGCACCATCTAAATCCGTTGAGACGACACCTTATGAACTGTGGTTTGGCAAGAAACCCAAGTTGTCATTTCTTAAAGTTTGGGGCTGCGATGCTTATGTGAAAAAGCTACAACTCCGTTAAGCTCAAACCCAAATCGGAGAAATGTGTCTTCATAGGATACCCAAAGGAGACTGTTGGGTACACCTTCTATCGCAGATCCAAGGCAAGTCATTCGTTGCTAAGTATGGATCCTTTCTAGAGAAGGAGTTTCTCTTGAAAGAAGTGAGTGGGAGGAAAGTAGAACTTGATGAGGTAACTGTACCTGCTCCCTTATTGGAAAGTAGTTCATCACAGAAATCTGTTCATGTGACTCCTACACCAATTAGTGAGGAAATTAATGATGCTGATACTGTAACTTCAGATCAAGTTACTACCGAACCTCATAGGTCAACCAGAGAAAGATCCGCACCAGAGTGGTACGGTAATACTATTCTGGAAGTCATGTTACTTGACCATGATGAACCTACGAACTATGAGGAAGCGATGATAAGCCCAGATTCCGCGAAATGGCTTGAGGCCATGAAATCTGGGATAGGATTCATGTATGAGAATAAAGTGTGGACTTTGGTTGACTTGCCTGATGATCGGCAAGCCATCGAGAACAAATGGATCTTCAAGAAGAAAACTGACTCTGACGGTAATGTTACTGGCTACAATGCTCGACTTGTTGCGAAAGGTTTTCAACAAGTTCAAGGAGTTGACTATGATGAGACATTATCACCGTGGCGATGCTTAAGTCCGTGCGAATCATGTTAGCAATTGCTGCATTTTATGATTATGAAATTTGGCAAATGGATGTAAAGACTGCATTCTGAATGGATTTACGGAAGAAGAGTTGTATATGATGCAACCCGAAGGTTTTATCGATCCAAAGGATACTAACAAAGTGTGCAAGCTCCGGTGATCCATTTATGGACTAGTGCAAGCATCTCGGAGTTGGAACAAACGTTTTGATAGTGTGATCGAAGCATATGGTTTTATCTGAGACTTTTGGAGAAGCCTGTATTTACAAGAAAGTGAGTGGGAGCTCTGTAGCATTTCTAATATTATATGTGGATGACATATTCTTGATTGGAAATATATAGAATTTCTGGATAGCATAAAAGGATAGTTGAATAAGAGTTTTTCAATGAAAGACCTCGGTGAAGCTGCTTATATATTGGGCATTAAGATCTATAGAGATAGATCAAGACGCTTAATTGGACTTTCACAGAGCACATACCTTGACAAAGTTTTGAAGAAGTTCAAAATGGATCAAGCAAAGAACGGGTTCTTGCCTGGGTTGCAAGGTGTGAAGTTGAGGCAGGCTCAATGCCCGACCACTGCAGAAGATAGAGAGAAAATGAAAGTCATTCCCTATGCTTGACCATAGGTTCTATCATGTATGCAATGTCGTACCAGACTGATGTGTGCCTTGCTATTAGTTTAGCGGTGGAGGTACCAAAGTAATCCAAGAGTGGATCCTTTGGACATCGGTCAAGAACATCTGAAATACCTGAAAAGGACTAAGGATATGTTTCTCGTTTATGGAGGTGACAAAGAGCTCGTCGTAAATGGTTACGTCGATGCAAGCTTTGACACTGATCCGGATGACTCTAAGTCACAAACCAGATACGTATTTATATTGAATGGTGGAGCTGTCAGTTGGTGCAGTTCTAAGCAAAGCGTCGTCGCGGTATCTACGTGTGAAGAGGAGTACATAGCTGCTTCGTAAGCAGCAAATGAAGGAGTCTGGATGAAGGAGTTCATATCCAATCTAGGTGTCATACCTAGTGCATCGGGTCCAATGAAAATCTTTTTTGACAATACTGGTGCAATTGCCTTGGCAAAGGAATCCAGATTTCACAAGAGAACCAAGCACATCAAGAGACACTTCAATTCCATCCGCGATCAAGTCAAGGAGGGAGACATAGAGATTTTCAAAGTACATACGGATCTGAATGTTGCAGACCCATTGACTAAGCCTCTCTCACGAGTAAAACATGATCAGCACTAAGACTCCATGGGTGTTAGAATCATTACTGTGTAATCTAGATTATTGACTCTAGTGTAAGTGGGAGACTGAAGGAAATATGCCCTAGAGGCAATAATAAAGTTATTATTTATATTTCCTTATATAATGATAAATTTTTATTATTCATGCTAGAATTGTATTAACCAAAAAGATAGTACATGTGTGAATACATAGACAAACAGAGTGTCACTAGTATGCCTCTACTTGACTAGCTCGTTGAATCAAAGATGGTTAAGTTCCTAGCCATAGACATGAGTTGTCATTTGATTAACGGGATCACATCATTAGAGAATGATGTTATTGACTTGACCCATTCCGTTAGCTCAACACTTGATCGTTTAGTATATTGCTATTGCTTTCTTCATGACTTATACATGTTCCTATGACTATGAGATTATGCAACTCCCGAATACCGGAGGAACACTTAGTGTGCTACCAAACGTCACAACGTAACTGGGTGATTATAAAGGTGCTCTACATATGTCTCCGATGGTACTTGTTGAGTTGGCATAGATCGAGATTAGGATTTGTCACTCCGATTGTCGGAGAGGTATCTCTGGGCCCTCTTGGTAATGCACATCACTATAAGCCTTGCAAGCAATGTGACTAATGAGTTAGTTGCAGGATGATGCATTATGGAACGAGTAAAGAGACTTGCCGATAATGAGATTGAACTAGGTATTGAGATATCGACGATCGAATCTCGGGCAAGTAACATACCGATGACAAAGTGAATAACGTATGTTGTTATGTGGTTTGACCGATAAAGATCTTCGTAGAATATGTGGGAGCCAATATGAACATCCAGTTTCCGCTATTGGTTATTGACCAGAGATGAGTTTTGGTCATGTCTACATATTTCTCGAACCCGCAGGGTCCGCACGCTTAACGTTCGATGACGATCGATATTATGAGTTTATGTGTTTTGATGTACCGAAGATAGTTCAGAGTCCCAGATGTGATCACGGACATGACGAGGAGTCTCGAAATGGTCGAGACATAAAGATTGATATATTAGATGACTATATTGAACACGGATGAGTTCGGGGTCACCGAATAATTATCGAGTGCCGGGGTTATCGGAACCCCGGAGACTAATGGGCCAACATGGGCCTTGTGTGAGAGAGAGAGAGAGGAGGGGCCCTTAGGGCTGGCCGCCCCCCTTGAGGAGTCCGAATTGGACAAGGAGGGGCGCCCTCTTTCCCTCCCTCTCTCCCTCTCTTTCCTTCCCCCTTCCTCCTCCTAGTTGGACTAGGAAAGGGGGAGTGTAAGTGCATCTAGTGCCCCATAGTGATTTTGGTGTATTGAAGACTTACAGGTTAAGGGACTAATGAGTTTATGTGTACACAGGTCTATAAGTCTATGATGAGTTTGATATTTACAGAGAAAGTCGACCCCTAAAAATGAAGTTGTTCACTTGAAGACTTTGGAATTCTGAAGACTTTCTGAAGATTTTGATAGTGAAGAAATTGGTGTGACCTTGAAGACTTGGTATTCATGCGAGGAACATGAAGCGTGAAGACTTCATTTTCGTAGCTTCATTTTCTCTTTCTTGAGTTATAGGAAATACTGCATCTTAAAAGGGGTCGAGGAAATACTAAGGAAAATTTTCCATGTGATGCTCAACTCAAAATCCTACACCTACCAATCCCTTGAGTGAAACCATTGGAAATCTCATACTGATTCGGTCAATTTCTTCAAAGGATGATACGAAGTTCTTACAGTCATTTGAGAATTTGTTCTGACTGAGGAGTTAGGAATTCGCTAGTGCGGATTGCATACACAGTGAGGAACATGATAGCCCTGAGGAATTTGAGCCTAAAATTCCGATCGTTGCTGTGCTACGCGCCAGCTGTCCCAAAATATCTACCCACCTAACGGTAATATCATTGAAGGGCATTTATGTCTTATCATGTCGGGCTGCTCCCTAGGCTATAAATAGCTACCCCTACAACCTCTAGCCGGGTTGGCTGCTCGAGAGAACCGACACTTGTCATTTGAGAGCATCCCATCCTCCGAGGACTTTGAGCGAAAATCATCAAGTGAGGAAACCCAAACCCAAACACCTACAAACCCAAAGTGATTGAGCATCATCAAGAGATTGATCTGCGTGGATCCGACTCTTGTTACCTTTGAAGACTGTGCTTCTTCCAAACGGTTAGGCGTCATGGTCTAGAGCATCCAAGAGGAAATTGTGGATCGCCAAGTGACCGAGTTTGTGAAGGTTTGGAAGTCACCTGAAGACTTACCACGAGTGATTGGGCGAGGTCTGTGTGACCTTAGCTCAAGGAGAATACGGTGAGGACTGTGTGTCCGGGACTGTGTGTCCTTAGGTTTAAATACCTAGCCACTTCCAACAGACGCATAACCGAGACAATGAGCTTGAACTGGTCTACCAAATCATTGTCTTCACCAAGCTTCGGTTCTATTTCCTCAACTCTTTCATTTCCTCATAACTATGTTGTGTGCTTGTTCATATCTTTTTGAAGACTTTGGATCAAGACTTTCTCAATTTTCTCAGCTCAATTTCTTGATCTGTTTGTCTTTATCCTATGTTATCTTGTGTTTACGCTTTCTGTACTCTGTGCTTGTCTTCATCTCATCATGATGACCATGCTTGTGTTCCGTTATGTTTAGATCTGGGTACTTATTCCACTGCAAGTAGTTCTTCGCTTAGGAATTTCCTCACACTGAAATTCCTTAGTGAAGAATTCATAAAAATTGCCTATTCACCCCCCCCCCTCTAGTCGATATAACGCACTTTCAATTGGTATCAGAGAAAGGTACTCCCTAGTTATGTTTGATTTTGGTTTAACCTCCTGGAGTTTTAGTTATGTCGAATCGCAGTATGATCAAGGTCTCGGCCGGGTGTCCTACCTTCGATGGGACGGACTACCCCTAATGGAAGAATAAGATGCGAATGCATCTTGAGGCAATTGATAACGATCTCTGATATGTTGTGGAAAATGGTGTTCCCTCTGTCACACCTTCTCGTGAATCTGGCCGATGTGAAGAGATTCAAACAACTCGATTCTCAAGCGAAGAACATCATATGTGGCCACCGAGCAAAAGGCAAGATGGAAGAGTGAGTGCTTTGGAAACTGCTAAGCTTATCTTGGATAGGCTGTCCAAAGTGAATGAAGGAGTCTCAACTCAACGTGACTCTCGAGTTGATGTTCTCCGCAATCTCTTCAACTGCTTCAAAAGACTCGACAATGAAAATGTTCAACAAACCTTCGATCGCCTCACTAACATCTCAAATGAGCTTCAAGGACTTGGTGCCACTGACATCACTGACCATGAAGTGGTGAAGAAATTGCTGAGATCGCTTGATTGCTCATTTGATACTCCGCACGCGATGATACAAGAATGTGGAGATTACAAGTCACTTGATCCTACCGATATCCTCGAGAGGCTAAAAACTCATGAGTTCGACTTCTTTGAGAAGAGAGATCTCTATGGTTCGAGCTATGGCAAATCATGTGCCCCTGGAGGCCAAGGCTGTCTCTGAATGTGAAGGTGAAGATTACGGTAGTAGCCTTGGTGATCTGAAGAACTGAGCCAGAGCTAGCACTGCTCATGAAGAAATTCCAGAAGTTCTCTAGACGTGGTCGTTTTGGAAGTCCTCGAGAAGCAATGATTACTCATCCAGTGACTATAAGAAGAGGCTATGCCACAAATGCAAGAAACCAGGTCACTACATTCAAGATTGTCCTCAGTGGGAAAAGGAATCAAAGAAGAAGAAATACAAGGATTACAGTTCTGATGACTCAAAGAAGAAGAAGAAATCTTCAAAGTCTTCATCATAAAAATCCTCGAAATCTTCATCTCACAAGAAGAGCAGCTCCAAGAAGGCTCGGGCATTCATTGGCAAGGAAATGGACTCTGAGGCTGAATATGAGGAACATGAGGAAGAAGAGGTATCTGAGGAGTCCGAGTCTGGTGTGGTGAGCCTAGTGATAACCCACAAGTATAGGGGATCGCAACAGCTTTCGAGGGTAGAGTATTCAACTCAAATTTATTGATTTGACACAAGGGGAGCCAAAGAATATTCTCAAGTATTAGCAACTGAGTTGTCAATTCAGCCACACCTGGATAACTTAGTGTCTGCAGCAAAGTATTTAGTAGCAAAGTAATATGATAGTAGTGATAATGGTAACAAAATAGTAATGAGAGCAAAAGTAATATTTTTGGTGTTTTGTAGTGATTGTAACAGTAGCAACGGGAAAATAAATAAGCGTAAACCAAAGATATGGAAAGCTCGTAGGCATTGGATCGGTGATGGATAATTATGCCGGATGCGGTTCATCATGTAACGATCATAACATAGGGTGACATGTAACTAGCTCCAATTCATCAATGTAATGTAGGCATGTATTCGAATATAGTCATACGTGCTTATGGAAAAGAACTTGCATGACATCTTTTGTCCTACCCTCCCGTGGCAGCGGGTCCTAATGGAAACTAAGCAATATTAAGGCCTCCTTTTAATAGAGAACCGAACAAAGCATTAGCACATAGTGAATACATGAACTCCTCAAACTATGGTCATCACCGGGAGTGGTCCCGATTATTGTCACTTCGGGTTGCGGATCATAACACATAGTAGGTGACTATAGACTTGCAAGATAGGATCAAGAACTCACATATATTCATGAAAACATAATAGGTTCAGATCTGAAATCATGGCACTCGGGCCCTAGTGACAAGCATTAAGCATAGCAAAGTCATAGCAACATCAATCTCGAACATAGTGGATACTAGGGATCAAATCCTAACAAAACTAACTCGATTACATGATAGATCTCATCCAACCTATCACCGTCCAGCAAGCCTACGATGGAATTACTCACGCACGGCGGTGAGCATCATGAAATTGGTGATGGAGGATGGTTGATGATGATGACGGTGACGAATCCCCCTCCCCGGAGCCCCAAACGGACTCCAGATCAGCCCTCCCGAGAGGTTTTAGGGCTTGGCGGCGGCTCCGTATCGTAAAAGGCGATGATTTCTTCTCCATTACTTTTTTCTCCCTGAAAGCATATATATAGAGTCGGAGTTGGCGTCAGAGGAGCTGTGGGGGCCCACGAGGTAGGGGTGCGCCCTAGGGGGCATGCCCCACCCTCGTGTGGGACAGTGGGTGTGGGCCCCCGGTCTTCATATTTGGCGAGGATTTTTATTATTTTTAACTAGATGTTCCGTGGAGTTTCTGTGTCATTCCGAGAACTTCGCTTTTCTCGCACATAAAACAACATCATGTCAATTCTGCTGAAAACAGCGTCAGTCCGGGTTAGTTCCATTCAAATCATGCAAGTTAGAGTCCAAAACAAGGGCAAAAGTGTTTGGAAAAGTAGATACAACGGAGACGTATCAATATGTACTTGATGAAGCATAAGTCTGAAACATTTGAAAAGTTCAAAGAATTTCATATTGAAGTAGAAAATCATCTTAACAAGAAAATAAAGTTTCTATGATCTGATCATGGAGGAGAAAATTTGAGTTACGAGTTTGGTCTTCATTTGAAACAATGCGGAATAGTTTCGTAACTCACGCCACCTGGAACACCACATCGTAATGGTGTGTCTGAACGTCGTAACCGCACTTTATTAGATATGGTGCGATCTGTGATGTCTCTTACTGATTTATCGCTATCATTTTGGGGTTATGCTTTAGAGACGGCTGCATTCACGTTAAATAGGGCACCATCTAAATCCGTTGAGACGACACCTTATGAACTGTGGTTTGGCAAGAAACCCAAGTTGTCATTTCTTAAAGTTTGGGGCTGCGATGCTTATGTGAAAAAGCTACAACCTGTTAAGCTCAAACCCAAATCGGAGAAATGTGTCTTCATAGGATACCCAAAGGAGACTGTTGGGTACACCTTCTATCGCAGATCTGAAGGCAAGACATTCGTTGCTAAGAATGGATCCTTTCTAGAGAAGGAGTTTCTCTTGAAAGAAGTGAGTGGGAGGAAAGTAGAACTTGATGAGGTAGCTGTACTGCTCCCTTATTGGAAAGTAGTTCATCACGAAATCTGTTCATGTGACTCCTACACCAATTAGTGAGGAAATTAATGATGCCGTCATCTGTAACTTCGTGATCAAGTTACTACCGAACCTCATAGGTCAACCAGAGAAAGATCCGCACCAGAGTGGTACGGTAATACTATTCTGGAAGTCATGTTACTTGACCATGATGAACCTACGAACTATGAGGAAGCGATGATAAGCCCAGATTCCGCGAAATGGCTTGAGGCCATGAAATCTGGATAGGATTCATGTATGAGAATAAAGTGTGGACTTTGGTTGACTTGCACGATGATCGGCAAGCCATCGAGAACAAATGGATCTTCAAGAAGAAAACTGACTCTGACGGTAATGTTACTGGCTACAATGCTCGACTTGTTGCGAAAGGTTTTCAACAAGTTCAAGGAGTTGACTATGATGAGACATTATCACCGTAGCGATGCTTAAGTCCGTCTGAATCATGTTAGCAATTGCTGCATTTTATGATTATGAAATTTGGCAAATGGATGTAAAGACTGCATTCCTGAATGGATTTCTGGAAGAAGAGTTGTATATGATGCAACCCGAAGGTTTTATCGATCCAAAGGATACTAACAAAGTGTGCAAGCTCCAGCGATAGTGGATACTAGGGATCAAACCCTGATACGTCTCCAACGTATCTATAAATTATGAAGTATTCATGCTATTATACTATCCTTCTAGGATGTTTCATATGCATTTATATGACATTTTATATGATTTTTGGGACTAACCTATTAACCTAGAGCCCAGTGCTAGTTTCTGTTTTCTCCTTGTTTTAGAGTATCGCAGAAAAGGAAAACTAAACGGAGTCCAATTGACGTGCCACTTGACGGAGATCATTTTTGGACCGTAAGAAGCCCACAGAGTACAAGAAGCAGGCCAGAAGAGCCCCGGGCTGCCCACGAGGGTGGGGGGCGTGCCCACCCCCCCTAGGGCGCGCCCCCTACCTCGTGGACAGCCCGGAGACCCCCCTGACGTGACATCAACGCAAAACTCGTCTATATATACTCAAACTTCCGGAAAGAAACCTAGATCAAGTTCACTACCAAGAAGCCTCTGTAGCCACGAGAAGTCAATCTAGGCCCTCTCCAAAGACCACCGGAGGGGGGCCATCATCACCGGTGGCCATGGAGGAGTATCCCGGAGGGGCCATCATCACCATGAAGGCCAAGGACCAGAGGGTGGAGGCCATGGAGGAGGAAGCACAAGGGGTAGAACCTCTCCTCCTCTCTTCTGGTGGCGCCGGAGTGCCATCGAGAGGGGAATCATCGCCACGGCGATCGTCTTCATCAACATCACCATCCTCATCTCTTTTACGTGGTTCACTCTCCCGCAACCCGCTGTAATCCCTACTTGAACATGGTGCTACATATTATGATCCAATGATGTGTTGCCATCCTATGATGTTTTGAGTAGATATCTTTTGTCTTTGGGTTGATAGATGATCTAGATTGGTATGTGTCGTGGAATTGTCACGACAGATGTCCTCTTGCAAGGACTTAGTCGTGGAGCCATCGCAACTAGGAAGCTTAAAGGGGTTAATGGGACAAGGGACACGAGAGAGATTTTATACTAGTTCGGCCCCTTACGATGAAGGTAAAGCCTACGTCTAGTTGGGTTGGTATTGCTAGGGTTTCGATGACCATGGAGCGAGATACGCTATGCCCGGCTCTTGAATTGATGTTACCTGCCCTAAGCCGCCAGCGGGTCGTCCCCTTATATATACGGGTTGACGCCTCATGCGACCTCTGAGTCCCGGCGGCTCATAAGCGATGTCCGGCTCGGTGACTAGTTAATTACGCCTTATGATACAAGTCATACCATTACAGCGGTTTACCACTACGGGCCTTGGGTCGCTTTGTGGTTTTAGACCCTTTATTGAACCGCCATCTTCATGCTTGATCTTGGGCTTCATATGACAATCCTCTTTATGTAACCGGCCCCTCCTGGGCGGCTTACACAAATATTTATATCCCCAACATTAGGCCCCAGATTGATTTGAACCGGTTCATGTCAATCTTAAAATACCTTGAGAAAAAAGCCTTCTGTCTTCTGTCTGTGCAAAGGTTATAACCCGCCATGGCGTCATCTTCTGGATCCGTGATAACCCGCCGTGACGTCATCTTCCATTAAATTCCTATTTTATTCTGTCATATCTTTAACGGATCTTTATCTTTACTGACCATTGCAAAAACCGAGGCGTCGGAATCGTTGGATAATGATGCCTGGACTCCTCATTTCTCGCGCCTTCCCTGTCAGCCCTTCCTTATAAATAGGCTTGACCTGGGTCTTTTCCATTCTCCCCCTTCAGTCGTCTTCTTTCTCTCGCCCTTCCTCTGTTGCTCGAGCTCCGCCGTCGCTGCCGCCGTAGCAGAGCACCGCCGACCTTGGCCGCTGCATCGTCCTGACTTGACCAGAAAAACGCGACGAATCTCCGCAGCAACTCTGCACCTGTAAGTCTATTCCTTCCTGTACCTCAGATCCGCATTAAAGCTTTCAAGTTCCTCGGTGTTCTTCGCTGTTCGTCATGGACCCTTCATAGATTTCATCACCACCGCCGTTTCTTGATCTTAAGATGGTACAAAACCGATGCGGTAGCTATTTCACACCCATTTCGACTGCAGATAGATTCCTTTTCTCTGTACAGAGGCCTTGTTTAGAACTGATGAACTTATCTGTACTAGTTTTAGGTCTAGAATATTTTCTTTCCTGTACACCTGTTTGATCCAAAATAATATCTGCCATCTGCGAAACTTGTTTGTGCGATACTTAGGCAAAATCAGTTTCTGTCAGATCTATTTAGCCACAACAACTCTCTCCGCTGGCTTATAAAAAGACAATACTGAATCACAGCCTTGCCAACTCCTGGCGGTTTAAAATAACTTAACTGCTTCTGATATTCATAGCGGCTTAACTGACTAGATATAGTTAGTCATATGTCATTAGGCCCCTTTGTAAGCCGCCTTCTTGAATAGAATTTAAAATGTTCTCATCCGGGTTAAATCGAGCCGAAAAATATTATTTTGTCATAGGCTTCCATCTGCATTATGGCACCCAAGACTCCCAAAGCTCCTGTGACACGTAATCGGGTCAAGTCCATCATTACGGAAAGCACATTGTCTGGTTTCTTGAAGTAGCTATCTCGCCCAAGAAAGAGGTCATGTCTTATCGTGCTCCTAACCCGTCAGAAGAAAAACCTCAACCCAAGGAGGGGGAAGTGATCGTTTTTACTGATCATATGATCCGGGGCTTTTCTCCGCCCGGCTCAAAATTCTTCAGGGATGTCTTGCACTTTTTTGACCTTAGACCTCAAGATATCGGGCCCAATTCTGTATCAAACATCTACAATTTCCAAGTCTTTTGCGAAGTGTACCTTGGAGAAGAACCCAACATATTACTATTCAGAGAGTTATTTTACTTAAATTGCCAGAATGAGCGCACCAATGGGCCCAGCCTGGAACTTGGTGGTATCTCCATTCAACGACGGAGGGACTGCCTTTTCCCATATCTTTGAACCGCCAAGCCACCCTAAGGATTGGAACCAGACTTGGTTCTATTGCCAGGACACTTCTCCGGCTGATGAGAACCCGCTGCCCGGCTTTCGCGCTTTGCGCCTTGAATCCAACCACCCGTTGCCGGACAAGTTATCTGCTGTTGAACGTCCACCACTCGCCCCCACCATAAAGAAAATCAAGGCTCTTTTGGGGAACGGCTTAGATGGTGTTGATTTAGTCCGAGTCTGGATCTCCTGGCGGGTGATTCCGTTAAGCCGCCGCCCCGGCTTAATGTGCACTTACTCACGCGAAAAGGACGACCTGCTCCGTCATTGTCCTGATAACTTACCTGATGATATGGTTGATGCTATGACCCAATCTCTGTTGAAAGAGGGCTCAGTGGTCAGTAATGCCTTCAGCTTACTTCCATTCTGCAAGAATAACCCGGCTCCTGCAGTAAGTTATCAACCTCAACAATTATACCCTTATTGTGGAATGCCTTGCTTTTACTCATAGCCCTTTATCATTATTCACAGGCAAATGACAATTTCTGGAAGGTCAAATATGACCATGAGGCTGCCAAACAAGCCCGGAGGCGGCCAAGAGAGCCGAGAGGAAAGCCGCCAAAACAGGAACTCGGAGGAAGAAGAAACCAAGTACTTCAGATTTATTTAAACTGGATGACACCTCTGAAAATGAAGAAGAGGTAATCCTTAACTCCCCTGACTCCTTTACCATTGTTTTATTGACATTAATTCCTTTCAGGAGGACACGGGAAACAGCCAAGCAGTTGAGGAAGAGGTAACTATAATTTCCTCCGACTCCGAGCCTTTGCCGAGGCGTAAAGTCCAAGAGTGACCGGAAAGTAAGTTCACATCCTTTAGCATACCAAGATCTTCAATTTCTTTTGAAGCGACAAACTCATGAGAGCCGGAGGTAGACCCGGACCAGCAAAGACGCGGAACTCTCCTCCGGCTTACCTGATGTAACGAGGAAGCACCGTGCTGAGGTTATCTCCGGTTTACGCTCTTCTTTACCTTTGGCGGGTTCCATTCGTCAACCCCTCAATTCATCTGACTCAAACTATCAGGATACTTCACCTACCTCCGGAGAATCCATGCAATCCAACATGCTGGCTTTCAAGACTGCTCCAGGGTAATGTCAACTTATTTATCTTTATGCTTATCTTACTCATATTTTTGTACTAACCGTTCTGATTTGCACACAGCGTACAAGTGAAGCCCAGCAAAAGGGCGAAGAAAAATAAGCCAGCCAAAGAGCCGGTCGTGACTGACCCGGAGCTCGGAACAACCGCTCCTGACACCTCCGCACATGAGCCGCCGCCTGAGCCGGCCCATGATATTCCAGCCCCAACTTCTGATCCGCCTGCCGAACAAGCCCTTGACGGTTCTGACAATCCAGAGATTCCTAGTCCTGCCAAGGCGGATGATCCGGAAGTCGAGATCCTTAAGTATCAGTTTGTTGAACCGGGACGGCCCACTGTACTTGCCAAGTGCTCTGCCAAGGAGGAACTTTTGGAGCGCCGAAAGGCCAAGCTGGACGTCACTGATTACACTCATTTGAGCATTGGAGAGATTGTCTCTGGCTACATAAATCAAGTGCACAGCAGCCGTGACCTGGAAATTGACATGGTGAAATAGATACATCAAAAATCCGAAGTATAATTTTTGTTGCTTTTCCTTATTCATACTTACTGTACCACCCCCCAAGTCTATGGCTTATAAGAAAATATGTTGCAGACTTAGAATCTGCTTAGCACTGCTTGTCAGACGCCTGGCCTATTTTGTAACACTCGAAGACCGGCTTTAAAACAAGATATTTAAACGGTGTAGTATAATATTTTGAACTTGCAATACACATTAGCCCCCAAGTGCCAAGTATCTTTGCTTGCAAAGTGCTTGGGACTTAATTTCCATGAACCGCCGTAGTAATTGAGTTCTTGACATACATTAGCCCCAAGTGTCAAGTATCTTTCTTTGGCAAAGTGCTTGGGACTTAATGTTGTATTTCAATAATGCTGACGGTAACCCGGTGTTGATATAGGCCGCCATAAGTCAATTTGAGTCGGAGATTGCTGACTTGAAAAATCGCCTGGAAGCTCAAGAGACTGAAATCCAAAAGGCCAACTCCAAATTTGAGTTCAGTGTATCTGAACAAGAGAAATTGAAGAAAAGCTTTGAAGCAGATAAGAGAGTATGGGCTGATGAAAAGGCCTCCTTGATCACTCGGGCAGAGAAAGCTGAAGCGGCTCTCGCAGACACAACGTCTGAGTTAACCGGCTTAAAACGCCATATATCTCAGATGGTCTCAGCAATCTTTGGTAAGCTATTCTGCAAGGGTTAAATACTGCAAATCTTTTCCTGACAAGTATCTTATTTGTCCCCTCCGGCTCTCCTGATGTTTGTTAAAGCAGACCCCAGGAGCTCAAGTCTTAACCAGAGCATGTTGATCAAGTTAAAGTCGGTTTATACACTGGTAGAACAACTTTACACGGGTCTGGCGTGCTTTGGCCGTTGTGGCTTTGTCAAATGAGGTTCCTCATCTCCTGGCTGACGTGCTAAGGCGGCTCGCTGTGCTACCTCAACGGGTCCAAGAGCTAAGGCGGGCGTTTGCAAGAGCCGGAGCCATAGCCACATTGAGCCGGGCCAAGGCGTGGCTACCAGAACTAGACCCGCCGACATCGCCTTGGATATCCAAGCTCAAGGAGGACGGCACCTTATTTGACGAGAAGGATTTCACACTTTGCATGAAGGAAATCATACCTGTGGCCACTCTGATTGGGAATGACACTGACCTTACCAAGTACCAGCCGGGTTATGACAGCCAGAATCAGAGACTCCCAACGCCACACTATGATGCAGTCAGCCTGATCCCTCCAATTCGTAAGCATACCTTCGCCCCTGAAGTCGATCCTGCCGGGTTAATTGATGATGAAGCTGAATTTGAAGCTTTGAGTGGCATTGACTGGTCATCATCAACCTTCCAGGACAGGGCAGCCGACGGAGGAGCGGAGAAGGATAATCCTGAAGCTTCGGGCCAACAAAATGAGTGAACCATCAGGCCTCGTATGTTTATGCTTTGTAGAAAACAATGCTTCATTATCCAGACTCGGGGAGTCTTGTAATAGGGAATAAAAACACTTGATTTTGTCGTGCCTTCGCGCACGTTCAAGGCGCTCAATACTTTCTTAAGCCGCCATCATTATATGCTTCCGGTTTATACCGATCTTCTGCTTTCTTCGTCCTTTGAAAAAATTCGCTTGCATTGCCACATGTATAGAACAAACACAAGTCCCTTGGCGGCTTACCGCATAGGGGGTCATATAATGTATTGATAACCCGAGTGTGAACCAAAAATCATGTAAAGGCCGGTTCTCAATTATATCTTTGAGACATAGTCGTAATAAAGCATACCTGTGATCATTTGGTGATCTTGCCGGCTTATGTGACCCGAACAATGAGGGTAAGCTTTTAATCCTAAAACTTGGCACATATGATGGTTGCTATGCACTAACAACCTTATTTGATAAATATTAAACCGGTGAAACAAAAAAACACACCCCATAAATGCTTTCAAAACGATCTCAAAATAGTAAAATAATTGTGATTGCTAAGTGTTACGAGAAATATACAAAATTTCAAAGGTTTCTGATTCGAATACGATCAGAAAACCGTTCCAAAGGGGTTAAGCTAAGATTCGGATACGATCATATAGCCCCCAGTGGCTTTGGCGATGCCGATCAAGTGGGTATCGACAACTATGTTATCTTTGGTTCGAATACGACCTATGTTTGAACAGGAAGCCCCCAAGTGACCATAAGAGTTGTTTAATGACGTTGATTCGAATACGATCCACGTCAGACCCAAAGGGGTTAAGCTATGATTCAGATATGATCAAGAAGCCCCCTAGTGGGTTTGGCAGTACGCCGATCAAGAGGGTATAGACAGCTATGTTCTCTTTGGTTCGAATACGACCTATGTTTGAACAGGAAGCCCCCAAGTGATCATGGCCAGATTCAGATATGATCATAAGCCATACCAACGGGAAAGCCTGATTCAAATATGATCCATTCCCTGTTGGTTGTTGCAACAACATAATAAGGAAGAAATGTGAACATTTGAGGATGAAAAGGACGGTGGTCCTGCTTTATTGCTTTGCATAATATATACATCTCAAAATATGTACATCCTGAGAGCCGGTGGCTCAAGTATAGTAAACCTGAAGATGAGCGATATTCCACCGCCGACGGGTCTCCTCCTCCGACTTACGTGAGTCTTTGCGCTCTCGAACATCGATGAGGTAATATGACCCGTTGTTCCGGTTCTTGCTGACCACAAAGGGTCCTTCCCACGGGGGGGGGGATATCTTGTGCATATCAGTTTGATCCTGGATGAGCCGAGCACTAAATCACCTTCTGAAAGGTTACGGATCTAACCGGCCCGGTTGTGGTAGCGGCGCAGTCTTGCTGGTAAATCACCGAGCGGGCTATTGCCAGGTCTCGTTCTTCATCCAACAAATCAAGTGCATCCTGACGAGCTTGTTCATTATCAGCTTCAACGTAAGCCGCCACTCGGGGCGAGTCATGACGGATATCACTTGGCAGGACCGCCTCTGCTCCGTAAACCATGAAGAAAGGCGTATACCCCGTAGACCTGTTAGGTGTAGTGTTGATGCTCCAAACCACAGAGGGTAATTCCTCCACCCAACAACCCAGCGTCCGCTGTAAGGGGACCAAGAGCCGGGGCTTTATAACTTTCAAGATCTCCTGATTGGCTCTTTCTGCTTGACCATTGGATTGAGGATGGGCTACTACCGAAACATCAAGCCGGATATGCTCTCATTGACAGAACTCTTCCATCACACCTTTGGAGAGATTAGTGCCATTATCAGTTATGATGCTGTGTGGAATACCAAAACGAAAGATCACCTTTTTCATGAACTGAACTGCCGTGGCTGCATCACACTTACTGACCGGCTCTGCCTCCACCCACTTTGTAAATTTATCCACTGCCACCAGGTTGTGTGTCTTTTTATCCTTAGACCTTTTGAAAGGCCCGACCATATCAAGCCCCCAGACTGCAAACGGTCAAGTAATTGGAATCATCCTCAACTCTTGAGCCGGCACATGAGCTCGTTGATGTCTACTACACAACCTTCTTCTTGTAGACGTTGTTGGGCCTGCAAGTGCACAGGTTTGTAGGACAGGAGCAAATTTCCCTCACGTGGATGACCTAAGGATTATCAATCCGTGGGAGGCATAGGATGAAGATGGTCTCTCTCAAGCAACCCTCGCAGCCAAATAACAAAGAGTCTCTTGTGTCCCCAACACACCCAATACAATGGTAAATTGTATAGGTGCACTAGTTCGGCGAAGACATGGTGATACAAGTGCAATATGGATGGTAGATATAGGTTTTTGTAATCTGAAATTATAAAAACAGCAAGGTAACAAGTGGTAAAAGTGAGCGTAAGCGGTATTGCAATGATAGGAAACAAGGCCTAGGGTTCATACTTTCACTAGTGGAAGTTCTCTCAACAATAATAACATAGATAGATCATATAACAATCCCTCAACATGCAACAAAGAGTCACTCCAAAGCCACTAATAGTGGAGAACAAACGTAGAGATTATGGTAGGGATGCGAAACCACCTCAAAGTTATTCTTTCGGATCGATCTATAAAAGAGTTCGTACTAGAATAACACCTTAAGATACAAATCAACCAAAACCCTAATGTCACCTAGATACTCCATTGTCACCTCAAGTATCCGTGGGCATGATTATCGATATGCATCACACAATCTCAGATTCATCCAACCAACATAAAAGTACTTGAAGAGTGCCCCAAAGTTTCTACGGAGAGTCAAGAACGTGTGCCAACCCCTATGCATAGGTTCCCAATGTCCACGAAACCCGCAAGTTGATCACCAAGACATACATCAAGTGTTCTCATAAAAGACTCAATCCGATAAGATAACTTCAAAAGGGGAAAGTCAATTCATCACAAGAGAGTAGAGGGGGAGAAACATCATAAGATCCAACTACAATAGCAAAGCTCGGGATACATCAGGATCGTGCCATAGAGGTAACACGAGAGAGAACATGAGAGAGAGAGAGAGAGAGATCAAACACATAGCTACTGGTACATACCCTCAGCCCCGAGGGTGAACTACTCCCTCCTCGTCATGGAGAGCGCCGGGATGATGAAGATGGCCACCGGTGATGGATCCCCCTCTGGCAGTCTTGGAAAGGGGTCCCGATTGGTTTTGGTTGCTCACGGAGGCTTGCGGCGGCGGAACTCCCGATCTATCTTACATTACGGAAGTTTTAGGGGTGCGTAGGTATATATGGGTGAAAGAATGCGTCGATGGAGCTACGGGGCCCCACGAGGCGGCGCGCCAGGGGGTGGGCGCCCCCACCCTCGTGAGCGCCTCCCGTATCTTCTGATGTGGGGTCCAAGTCCATCGGTGGGTTTCCTTCCAAAAATAACTTCTCCGATTGATTTCGTTCCGTTTGACTCCGTCACGATATTCCTTTTCCTCAAAACCTTTGAAATAGGCATAAAACAGCAAATCTGGGCCGGGCCTCCGGTTAATAGGTTAGTCCCAAAAATAATATAAAAGTGGATAATAAAGCCCAATATTGCCCAAAACAGTAGATAATATAGCATGGAGCAATCAAAAATTATAGATACGTTGGAGCGATCGGGCATCCCCAAGCTTAATTCCTGCTTTCGTCCTCGAGTAGGTAAATGATAAAAGATAATTTTTGATGTGGAATGCTACTTGGCATAATTTCAACGTAAATCTTCTTAATTGTGGTATGAATATTCAGATCCATAAGATTCAAGACAAAAGTTCATATTGACATAAAAATAATAATACTTCAAGCATACTAATCAAAGTTATCATGTCTTCTCAAAATAGCATGGCAAAAGAAAGTTCATCCCTACATAATCATATAGTTAGGCAATGCTTCATTTTCGTCACACAAAGATGTTCCCAACTTCTATACCCCCGATGACAAGCCAAGCAATTGTTTCATACTTCAATAATCTCAAACTTTTTCAACCTTCACGCAATACATGAGCGTGAGCCATGGATATAACACTATGGGTGGAATAGAATATGATGATGGGGATTGTGTGGAGAAGACAAAAAGGAGAAAGTCTCACATCAATGAGGCTAATCAATGAGCTATGGAGATGCCCATCGATTGATGTTAATGCAAGGAGTAGGGATTGCCATGCAACGGATGCACTAGAGCTATAAATGTATGAAAGCTCAACAAAAGAAACTAAGTGGGTGTGCATCCAACTTGCTTGCTCACGAAGACCTAGGAGCACTTGAGGAGGCCCATCATTGTAATATACAAGCCAAGTTCTATAATGAAAAATTCCCACTAGTATATGGAAGTGACAACATATGAAACTCTCTATATGAAAAACATGGTGCTACTTTGAAGCACAATATATGAGACTCACTATATGAAGAACATGGTGCTACTTTGAAGCAGAAGTGTGGAAAAAAGGATAGTAGCATTGCCCCTTTTTATTTTTTTTATTTTCTTATTTTTTTATTTTTTTGGGCCTTCTTTTATTTTATTTTTGGCCTTTCTCTTTTTTTGGGACAATTCTCTATTAAATGATGATCATCAGACTTCTATTTATTTACAACTCAATGATTACAACTCGATACTAGAACATAGTATGACTCTATCTGAATGCCTCCGGCGGTGTACCGGGATGGTGCAATGAATCAAGAGTGACATGTATGAAAAATAATGCATGGTGGCTTTGCCACAAATACGATGTCAACTACATGATCATGCAATGGCAATATGACAAAAGTAAAGTATGTCATCCTGATGATGAACGAACGGTGGAAAGTTGCATGACAATATATCTCGGAATGGCTATGGAAATGCCATAATAGGTAGGTATGGTGGATGTTTTGAGGAAGATATAAGGAGGTTTATGTGTGATAGAGCGTATCATATCACGGGGTTTGGATGCACCTGCGAAGTTTGCACCAACTCTCAAGGTGAGAAAGGGCAATGCACGGCACCGAAGAGGCTAGCAATGGCGGAAAGATAAAAGTGCGTATAATCCATGGACTCAACATTAGTCAAAAGAACTCATATACTTATTGCAAAAATTTAGAAGCCATCAAAAACCAAGTACTACGCGCATGCTCCTAGGGGGATAGATTGGTAGGAAAAGACCATCGCTCATCCCGACCGCCACTCATAAGGATGCACAAGCGGTACACTTCATGTTTCAAAGTTTTTTACACAACTTTAACCATACGTGCATGCTACGGGACTTGCAAACTTCAACACAAGTATTTCTCAAATTCACAATTATCAACTAGCACGACTTTAATATCACTACCTCCATATCTCAAAAGAATTATCAAGTATCAAACTTCTCATAGTATTCAACACACTCATAAGAATTCTTACAAATCTTGTATGCTTAGCATATTATGATTATTTAAGCAAATTACCATGCTATTTAAGACTCTCAAAATAATATAAGTGAAGCATGAGAGTTCATCTATTTCTTCAAAATAAAACTACCACCATGCTCTAAAAGATATAAGTGAAGCACTAGAGCAAATGACAAACTACTCGTAAAGATATAAGTGAAGATCAATGAGTATTCGAATAATTATACAACTATGTGAAGACTCTCCCATTTAATAATTTCAGATCTTGATACTTTATTCAAACAGCAAGCAAAGCTAAATAAAACTACATTGCAAGGATAGCACAACTTAAGTGAAGAAGCAAAAACTTAGGTTCAACCGATACTAACCGATAGTTGTTGAAGAAGAAAGGTGGGATGCCTATCGGGCATCCCCAAGCTTAGATGCTTGAGACTTCTTGAAATATTATCTTGGGGTGCCTTGGGCATCCCAATCTTGAACTTTTGTGTCTTCTTAATTCCTCTCATATCATGGTTTCTCTTTTTATCAAAAGCTTCATTCACAACAAACTCAACAAGAACTCGTGAGATAGGTTAGTATAAACCAATGCAAAACCTTATCATTTCCTGCTGTAACAAATCACTAAAATTATTATTCAACATTGCATACTAACTGCCTCTGCATATTTAATACTCCTATTCTCAAATAGAATCATTAAACAAGCAAACATATGCAAACAATGCAAACATAACAGCAATCTGCCAAAACAGTATAGTCTGTGAAGAATGCAAGATTCATCATACTTCCCTAACTCCAAAAATTATGAGCTAAAATTACCACTGTAATAAATTTATCAGATCTCAATATGCAAAAAGATTCAACATTATACCACTCTCTGACTTTTCTAGAGAATTTTTGCAACAGCGGTAAACTTTCTGTTTTCAAACAGCAACATGTATACTAGCAAAATAAGCATGGCAAAGGCTATCCTTGACTTTTTATTGAAACTAAAGATGAAAAACATTATTTTAAATAACATCAAGCAAATCTAAAGAAAATAAAATGACGCTCCAAGCAAAACACATATCATGTGGTGATTAAAAATATAGCTCCAAGTAAAGTTACCGATGAACGAAGACGAAAGAGGGGATGCCTTCCGGGGCATCCCCAAGCTTAAACTCTTGGTTATCCTTGAATATTACCTTGGGGTGCCTTGGGAATCCCCAATCTTAGGCTCTTGCCACTCCTTATTCCATATTCCATCGAATCTTTACCCAAAACTTGAAAACTTCACAACACAAAACTTAACAGAAAACTCGTGAGCTCCGTTAGAGAAAGAAAACAAAACACCACTTCAAGGTACTGTAATGAACTCATTCTTTATATATAATGGTGTTAAACCTACTCTATTCCAACTTCTCTATGGTTTATAAACTATTTTACTAGCCATAGAGTCATCAAAATAAGCAAACAACACAGGAAAAACAGAATCTGTCAAAAACAGAACAGTCTGTAGTAATCTGAAACTAACGCAAACTTCTGGAACTCCAAAAATTCTAAAATAAATTGGTGGACCTGAGGAATTTGTATAGTAATCATCTGCAAAAAGAATCAACTAAATATCACTCTCCAGTAAAAAGTTGAAGCTAATCTCGTGAGCGCTAAAGTTTCTGTTTTTTACAGAATGATCATAAAGACTTCACCCAAGTCTTCCCAAAGGTTCTACTTGGCAAAAACACTAATAAAACACAAAAAACATCTAAACAGAAGCTAGATGGATTATTTATTCCTAAACAGAACCAAAAAGCAAGGAACTAAAATAAAATTGGGTTGCCTCCCAACAAGCGCTAACGTTTAACGCCCCTAGCTAGGCATGATGATTTCAATGATGCTCACATAAAAGATAATAATTGAAACATAAAGAGAGCATCATGAAGAATATGACTAGCACATTTAAGTCTAACCCACTTCCTATGCATAGGGATTTTGTGAGCAAACAACTTATGGGAACAATAATCAACTAGCATAGGAAGGTAAAACAAGCATAACTTCAAGATTTTAAGCACATAGAGGAAACTTGATATTATTGCAATTCCTACAAGCATATGTTCCTCCCTCATAATAATTTTCAGTAGCATCATGAATGAATTCAACAATATTACCAGCACCTAAAGCATTCTTTTCAAGATCTACTAGCATAGAAAATTTACTACTCTCCACATAAGCAAAATTCTTCTCATGAACAATAGTGGGAGCAAACTTAACAAAATAACTATCATGTGATTGAGAATTAAGATCAAGATGACAAGTTTCATGGTTATCATTATTCTTTAAAGCATACGTGTCATCACAATAATCATCATAGATAGGAGACATGCTTTCATCATAGTAAATTTGCTCATCAAAGCTTGGGGGACAAAAAATATCATCTTCATCAAACATAGCTTCCCCAAGCTTGTGGCTTTGCATATCATTAGCATTATGGATATTCAAGGAATTCATACTAACAACATTGCAATCATGCTCATCATTCACATATTTTATGCCAAGAATTCTATGTAATTCTTCTTCTACTACTTGAGCACAATTTTCCTTCCCATCATACTCACGAAAGATATTAAAGAGATATTTTAACTCAATTCCATTTTTTTGTAATTTTCTTTTATAGACTAACTAGTGCCAAAACAAGAAACAAAAATATTCGATTGCAAGATCTAAAGATATACCTTCACTTACCTAGCCTCCCCGGCAATGGCGCTAGAAAAGAGCTTGATGTCCACTACACAACCTTCTTCTTGTAGACGTTGTTGGGCCTGCAAGTGCACAGGTTTGTAGGACAGTAGAAAATTTCCCTCAAGTGGATGACCTAAGGTTTATCAATCCGTGGGAGGCGAGGGATGAAGATGGTCTCTCTCAAGCAACCACCGCAACCAAATAACAAAGAGTCTCTTGTGTCCCCAACACACCCAATACAATGGTAAATTGTATAGGTGCACTAGTTCGGCGAAGAGATGGTGATACAAGTGCAGTATGGATGGTAGATATAGGTATTTGTAATCTGAAATAATAAAAACAGCAAGGTAACAAGTGGTAAAAGTGGCGTAAGCGGTATTGCAATGATAGGAAACAAGGCCTAGGCTTCATACTTTCACTAGTGCAAGTTCTCTCAACAATAATAACATAGATAGATCATATAACAATCCCTCAACATGCAACAAAGAGTCACTCCAAAGCCACTAATAGTGGAGAACAAACGTAGAGATTATGGTAGGATACGAAACCACTTCAAAGTTATTCTTTCGGATCGATCTATAAAAGAGTTCGTACTAGAATTACACCTTAAGATACAAATCAACCAAAACCCTAATGTCACCTAGATACTCCATTGTCACCTCAAGTATCTGTGGGCATGATTATACGATATGCATCACACAATCTCAGATTCATCCAACCAACATAAAAGTACTTCAAAGAGTGCCCCAAAGATTCTACGGAGAGTCAAGAACGTGTGCCAACCCCTATGCATAGGTTCCCAATGTCACGAAACCCGCAAGTTGATCACCAAGACATACATCAAGTGTTCTCATAAAAGACTCAATCCGATAAGATAACTTCAAAAGGGGAAACTCAATTCATAACAAGAGAGTAGAGGGGGAGAAACATCATAAGATACAACTACAATAGCAAAGCTCGGATACATCAAGATTGTCCCATAGAGGGAACATGAGAGAGAACACGAGAGAGAGAGAGATCAAACACATAGCTACTAGTACATACCCTCAGCCCCGAGGGTGAACTACTCCCTCCTCGTCATGGAGAGCGCCGGGATGATGAAGATGGCCACCGGTGAGGGATCCCCCTTGGCAGTGAAAAAGGGGTCCCAATTGGTTTTGGTGGCTCTGGAGGCTTGTTGGCGGAACTCCCGATCTATCTTCTGCTCGGAAGTTTTAGGAGTAATGAGGTATATATGGGTGAAAGAATGCGTCGGTGGAGCTACGTGGGCCCCAGCGAGGCGCGCCTAGGGTGCTGGGCACGCCCCCACCCTCGTGAGCACCTCCCGTATCTTCTGACGTGGGTTCCAAGTCCATCAGGTGGGTTTCCTTCCAAAAATAACTTCTCTAGTTGATTTCGTTCCGTTTTGACTCCGTCTGATATTCCTTTTCCTCGAAACCTTTGAAATAGGCATAAAAGCAAAATGGGGCTGGGCCTCCGGTTAATAGGTTAGTCCCAAAAATAATATAAAAGTGGATAATAAAGCCCAATAATGCCTAAAACATTAGATAAAGTAGCATGGAGCAATCAAAAATTATAGATACGTTGGAGACGTATCACTCGTCGTGAGAATTTTTGACAACCGTCACATTCTTGACGGATCTTCCGCATCAGCATGTGCCGTCAGCCAATAAAAACCATGATGTAAAGCCTTGGCCACGAGAGATTTTGAGCCGGCATGATGACCGCAATCCCCTTCATGGATCTCACGAAGTATTTCCTGACCCTCCGCAGGTGAATCACAACGTTGAAACGCCCCAGTGACACTGCGATGATGTAACTCACCATGAACAATTGTCATGGATTTAGACCGCCGGATGATTTGTCTCGCCAAGATCTCATCCTCAGGCAACCTTCCCCGGGTCATGTAAGCAAAATATGGCACCGTCCAATCCGGAATGACGTGAAGAGCCGCCACCAAGCGTATACAGGTGCGGAACAGCTAAGTCTTCCTCTGTGGGTAACTTAATGAAGGATTATGCAAAACATCCAAAAGGTGTTAGGTGGCACCGGCTTACGCTGAGATCGGCGGCTTAAAGCATCGGCCGCCTCATTCTTCCTTCGATCAATGTGCTCCACTTGATAACCCTTGAAATGCTTGACTACATCATCAACTTCACGACGGTAAGCCGCCATGAGGGGATCCTTGGAGTCCCACTTGCACGACACTGTTGAGCCACGAGATCTGAGTCGCCCAAGCACCTTACCGGATCAAATTCATCTCTTTGGCCATCCAAGACTATGGAGTAAGGCCTCATACTCAGCTGAATTTTTAGTACATGTAAACATAAGCCGAAGCATATAACAAATTTTGTCACCTCGAGGGGAAGTTAAAACGACTCCAGCCCCCGAGCCTTCCAACTTCCTGGACCCATCAAAGTGAATAGTCCAATACGTGTTATCCGGCTTCTCCTCAGGTGTCTGCAGCTCTGTCCAATCATCGATAAAGTCCACCAGGACTTGAGACTTAATAGCAGTACGTGGGACGTACTTCAAACCATGAGGCCCAAGCTCAATGGCCCAATTGGCGACTCGTCCTGTGGCCTCTCTATTCTGGATGATGTCTCCCAAGGGGGAAGAACTTACTACGGTGATAGGGTGACCCTGGAAGTATTGCTTAAGCTTCCGGCTTGCCATGAACACCTCGTGAACAAGCTTCTGCCAATGTGGATACCTTTGCTTAGACTCAATGAGCACCTCACTGATGTAATAAACCGGCCGTTGAACCGGATGCTCCTTGCCAGCCTCCTTGCGCTCCACCACGATTGCAACACTGACAGCACGTGAGTTAGCGGCCACGTATAACAGCAATGGCTCTCTATCAATGGGAGCCGCAAGGTCCGGCGGCTCAGATAACTGTCTCTTTAAATCTTCAAAGGCAGCATTAGAAGCATCCTCCGGACAAAAGTGTCCGCTTTTCTTCATCATCGATACGGTAAGGCCTTCTCACCTAACGGCTTATGAAGGCTTAAAGCAGCAACACGACCCGCCCGATCGTGAACATCATTGATGCATGCGGTTTAGCCAAAGAGGTAGTTGTCTTGATCTTCTCGGATTAGCCTCAATACCTGTTGGAGACTAGAAACCCAAGAGCCTACTGCGGGCACACCAAACACACATTTGGCGGGTTAAGCATCATCTTATAAACCCGGAGATTATCAAAGGTTTCCTTCAGATCAGCTATCAAGGTTTCCTTTTCTCTGACTTCACCACTATGTCATCCACGTAAGCGTGAACATTGCGCCCAATCTAATTGTGGAGACAGTTCTGTACACACCGCTGATAAGTCGCCTGGGCACTCTTGAGCCCAAACGGCATGGACACATAGCAGAAGGCTCCAAACGGAGTGATGAAGGCCGTCTTCTCCTGGTCCTTAATTTCCATCTTGATCGATGATAACCGAGTAAGCATCCAAAAAGCTCAAGCGCTCACAACCCGGCCGTAGCATCAATGATTTGATCAATACGGGGGAGAGCAAAGGGATCAGCCGGACAAGCCTTATTTAAGTCCGTGTAATCCACGCACATCCGCCAGGCGCCATTCTTCTTAAGTACAAGAACCGGGTTAGCCAACCACTCGGGGTGAAAAACTTCAACAATAAACCCGGCCGCCATGAGCCGGGCCACCTCCTCACCAATAGCTTTCCGTCTCTCTTCATTGAACCGCCGAAGAAACTGCCTGACCGGCTTAAACTTCGGATCAATATTAAGAGTGTGCTCAGCGAGTTCTCTCGGTACACCGGCATGTCAGAAGGTTTCCATGCAAAGATGTACCGGTTCTCACGGATGAACTCGATGAGCGCACTTTCCTATTTAGGATCCAAATTGGCACTGATACTAAACTGCTTAGACAAATCGCCTGGAGTAAAATCAACAAGATTGGTTTTAGCAGCCGATTTAAACTTCATCGCCGGGTCATGCTCTATGGTTGGCTTCTTCAGAGAGGTCATATCCGCCGGGTCAACGTTATCTTGATAAAACTTCAGCTCCTCTGCTGCACAAACAGATTCGGCATAAGCCGCATCGCCTTCTTCACATTCGGGGCTATCTTCGACTCCCATGCACAGTGATGGTGCCCTTGTGACCCGGCATCTTAAGCTGCAAATAAACATAACACGGCCGCGCCATGAATTTGGCATAAGCCGGCCGCCCAAACAGAGCATGATATGGACTCCTGATTTTAACCACCTCAAAAGTTAATTTCTCAGCCCGAGAATCATACTCATCTCCAAAGGCTACCTCTAGTTCAATCTTACCGACTGGGTATGCCAACTTACCAGGCACCACTCCATGGAAAATGGTGTTGGACGTCTTTAAATTTTTGTCAGTCAACCCCATACGTCGAAAGGTCTCGTAATAGAGGATGTTGATGCTGCTACCTCCGTCCATGAGCACCTTAGTGAATTTATATCCACCGACTGGCGCTACCACCAAGGCTAAGCGGCTGGATTGTCAACCCGGGAGGGTGATCTTCCTGCTCCACACGATAGGCTGCTCGACCACCTCAAATAGCAGCGGAACCGCCGGCTCAACAGCGTTCACTGCCCTCTTATGAATCTTCTGGTCACGTTTGCATAAGCTAGTGGTGAACACATGATACTGTCCACTATTCAGCTGCTTTGGATTGCTTTGGTAACATGACTGCTGCTGCTGCTGACTTCCTTGACCAGACTGCTGTTGATTATAGCCACCTTGATTTCCCTGAAAGCCGGAATTTGAACCGCCACCCGGGCCATGAAAGCCGCCGGCACCTGAGCCACCACCCGACCCATGATTGCCGTCGAACGTGTTGGAATTCTTGAAAGCCTTCATGATCGCGCAATCCTTCCATAAGTGAGTGGCCGGCCGTTCCCGGGTGTCGTGTCTCGGACAGGGTTCATTGAGTAGCTGCTCGAGAGATGGTCCTGACCCGCCAGATCGAGGCGGCCTCCTGCGTCTCGATTGTTACCCTGCGCATTAGCGTTGGCCACAAACTCCAGGTTACCATCGGCCTACGCTTATTGCCTCCTTGATTCGCCGGGTTATCTTTGCGACCCTTTCCATTGCCGTTCTTCTTTCTCTTCCCTGTCTTTTCCTCATCCGACGCGGGATCCTTAGTACTATCAGAATCGGCGTATTTGACTAGAGCCGCCATCAGCTGACCCATATCATTGCAATCACGCTTGAGGCGCCCCAGCTTCTGTCTTAGCGGTTCAAATCGGCAATTTTTCTCCAACATTAACACTGCAGAGCCGGCATCCATCTTGTCAGATGAATGTATTATCTTCTTGACCCGGCGTACCCAATGAGTAGTAGATTCACCCTCCTCTTTCTTACAATTTGTTAAGTCCACAATTGACATAGACTGCTTGCAAGTGTCCTTGAAGTTCTGAATGAACCGGGCCTTTAACTCCGCCCATGAGCTAATGAAATTGGGCGGCAGGCCCTTTAGCCAAGTCCGGGCCGTTCCATCCAACATCATGGTGAAATACTTAGCCATTGCCGTGTCGCTGACCTCTAACAGCTCCATGGCCATCTCATAGCTTTCGATCCACGCCCCGGGCTGCAAGTCGGTCGTATAATTCGGCACCTTTCGGGGTCCCTTGAAATCCTTAGGCAGACGCACATTACGTAAAGCCAGCACCAAACAAGGAACACCGCCGGTTCTGGTGGCCACTCCTGCCTCAACAGAAGTCGTCGGATAATCCGGGAAGGCTTGATGAGCCGTCTGCTGAGCCGCCAGTTGAGCCGCCCGCTCATCCTCCTGACGTATCCGGTCCTGCACCGGGTTATAACCACCGGGCTGATTACGGCGCTGGGCGTTGCTTGACAAAGCTTCTGATTCCATGTGCCTGCTGTAACTCGGGCTCCGGCTTGGGCGAGGAGTTGAATGAATCCTGTCCCAACTATAGGAATAAGCCTCTTCTTGAGCGAGCCGTGCGGGACGAAGTTCTCGATCGCCAGCGTCTCCACCGTTGTTGGATCGTCACCGTCCACTGGGAGAGCTGCCAAACGTGCCGATGCCGCAATCAGGTTCTCCATGGGGTTAGAAAAGTGACCCGGTGGTGTTGACACGTAGCGGGGCGGGGCCATATCCCCATGAGGAGGTGCCATCACCCAAGGCTGAACCGGTCCCCCTGCTCTGGATGTCATGAACTGATTTGCTCCCGGGTTACTAGGGCCGGCTCCGGGTGTAGCGAAAAGGTTCCGAGGATCATAAACCGGAGGCAACCGGGATTGAGTTTTCTGGTGTCTCCTCCTCATCACCTCGTTAGACGCGTTCAGGCTCATCGTAAGCTGGAAAGCCTCTGACTGGAGCTGCTAGGCCCGTGCATCCAAAGCCGCCCGTTCTGTTGCCAACCTGGTATCCTCAGCCGCTAAGGCCTCCTTGGCCCGGGCTATTTCCTCACGTACCTGTGTCACCTCTGCATCATGCTCTTCTTGACTTGCAGGAACAACCGTGGAAGTTAGCAGGGCCGTCAACTTGTCCATGAGGTCAATCAGCACCTGAGCCGGCAGGCGCGCAGGGCCTCCTGCCCCGGCCGCTCCTGACCCGGACGTTATCGCTGCTGCAGCCGTAGAGTTTTGCCCGGGTTGAGTACCAGCCATGAAGACCCCTACCCAGCTTGGCGGCTCAAAGGGGTTCGGAATACTGCTGCCATCGGAACAACCCCCAAGCCTGCCATCTTGCAATTGATACATTGAATCCGTTTCACCGGTGGACGAATCACCATCGGAGTGGACAGCCGTCTCACCACCATCTACGGATCCTTCAGAAAGTTCCCCTCCGTGGATGCAACCCACGAAGGCACGCTTCACGATGTGTTGAGCTCGGGCGGGTCTCGCACGCTGAGCCGTCTCGACGAGGTCGGTGTAGTTGTCCGGCTGAGGGCCCGCCTCTTCAATCCGGCCGATGAAAACATGAATTCCGCCGAAGGGCACCCAGTACCCGTACTCAATTGAGCCGGCCTCGGGGCCCCAGCCTTCGTCGTCGATGTAGATTTTGCCGTGACGACTCTTGGTCATCCGGCCCACAGCGTATCCCTTGAGCCCTTCGAAGTTTCCCTTCAAGAACTCAAATCCACCGTGCACTGGCCCCATGGTGGGCGCCAGCTGTTGTGGAATTGTCACGGCAGATGTCCTCTTGCAAGGACTTAGTCGTGGAGCCATCGCAACTAGGAAGCTTAAAGGGGTTAACGGGACAAGGGACACGAGAGAGGTTTTATACTAGTTCGGCCCCTTACGATGAAGGTAAAGCCTACGTCTAGTTGAGTTGGTATTGCTAGGGTTTTCGATGACCGAGGGGCGAGATACGCTATGCCCGGCTCTCGAATTGATGTTACCTGCCCTAAGCCGCGGTAGTCGTCCCCTTATATACGGGTTGGCGCCCTGCGACCTATCGAGTCCCGGCCGGCTCATAAACAGTGTCCGGCTCGGTGACTAGTTAATTTTGCCTTATGATACAAGTCATACCATTATAGCGGTTTACCACTACGGGCCTTGGGTCGCCTGTGGGCTTTAGATCCTTTATTGAACCGCCATCTTCATGCTTGATCTTGGGCTTCATATGACAATCCTCTTTGCGTAACCCGGCACCTCCTGGGCGGCTTACACAAATATTTATATCCCCAATAGTACGAGTTGTATGTTTTACTTTGGTGTTGTCCTATGGTGCCCACCGTGTCGCGCAAGCGTGAGGGATTCCCGTTGTAGGGTGTTGCAATACGTTCATGATTAAACATAGTGGGTTGGTGGTGATTGAAACACAAACCCGAGTAAGAGGGATTGTTGCGTATGGGAATAAAGAGGACTTGATGCTTTAATGCTATGGTTGGGTTTTACCTTAATGATCTTTAGTAGTTGCGGATGCTTGCTAGAGTTCCAATCATAAGTGCATATGATCCAAGTAGAGAAAGTATGTTATCTTATGCCTCTCCCTCATATGAAACTGCAATAGTGATTACCGGTCTTGTTAACAATTGCCTAGGACAATTCCATACACCGATCCACCATTATTCCACACTCGCTATTTATAATACTAAGTAATATATTCTAACTTTATGATAACAACACCTACTTTTATATTTTAGCTCTCCGATTTCATGCAAAGTTATCCTTTTCATACCCTAGCGTAGTTTTATTTCCCGTTTCTAGTTGGAAGTAAGCGTTAGGGGCACGCGTGAAATTAAATGTCGATGGCGAATGGGGCTTGAGAGAATATTGATCTTACCTTTAGCTCCTTGTGGGTTCGACACTCCATACTTATCACTTCCACCTTTGGAAAGTGCTACGATGATTCCTTGCACTTGGGGATTATCAAGCTCTTTTCTGGCGCCGTTGCCAGGGAGCAATAGCGTGGGGTTGATATTCTCGTGTGTGCTTGTTTGCTTTCTTCACTAAGTAGATTTTGTTTTTCCTTTTTGTTTCTGTTTAGTTGTGGGTGAAACATACAAAAAAAATTTAAAATAATGAAAATACAAAAAAAATTATTACTTGCCTCTCATGCCTAAAAAGTTTTTTCAAAAAGAGAAGTGATTGGAAAGTTATGCATTGAAGAAGTGAGGGTCGACCTTGAGCACTTGTGTTCATGCTCATGGAAACAATGTAGAATTTTTCATGGAAGTTTCTCTGTAAATAATTATCCCCTTGTGTATATCCATTTTATTATAAAAATAATGTGCCAAGCTTTGGTTTTAGGATGATTAGATTGCTTGTTTACTATGCGCAGAACAAAAACAGAAACTTTGGCTGTAGTGCGTGAATTTACATTTTTTACTGGAAAGTCAAATGGGTCTGAAACATTTTGCACATTACTTATGTACAAATTTTTCAAATTTCATATTTATTTCATAATTTTAGGAGTTACAGAAGTTTGCCAAACTTCCAGATTACTACATATTGTTCTGTTTTTAACAGATTCTGTTTTGCGTGTGTTGTTTGCTTATTTCGATGAATCTATGGCTAGTATCGGAGGGTATGAACCATAGAGAAGTTGGAATACAGTAGTTTTAACACCAATATAAATAAATAATGAGTTCATTACAGTAACTAAAGGTAGTGATTTGCTTTATTACACTAACTTGGGTCTCACAAAGTTTTGTTAAGTTTTGTGGATGAAGTGTTCAAAGAGCGAGGAGTTACCGATGTGAAAAGAATAAAAAGAGGCAAGAGTTCAAGCTTGGGGATTCCCAAGGCACCCCAAGTAAATATTTCAAGAGATACTCAAGCATCTAAGCTTGGGGATGCCCCGGTTGGCATCCCATCTTTCTTCTTCAACAATTATCGGTATACCTCGGTTTTTGTTTTGTTCATGTGATTTGTGTCCTTTGTGTTTTTCTTTTTCTTCAAGGACCATGATGGCATGAGATAGCCCTTCATTGATTTATAGAATACTTCATGTGCTTCACTTATATCTTTTAAATATGATCTTATAGAATTGCTCTTTGTGCTTCACTTAGATCTTTTGAGTATGGTTTTATAGAATGCTTCATGTGCTTCACTTATACATTCTGAGCTTGGTTAGTCTATATTAATTGGAGAATGCTCCATGAACTTCACTTATATCCTTTGGAGTATGAATAATACTATCATTTAAAGTGGGTTTGGAAGAGTGCCAACTTTAGCTAGTAATGATTCCACTATTTCGGAAGAGGTTCCAATTGAGTATGAGAACAAATTTGCTATCCATGATGCTACTGAAAATTATTATGAGGGAGGAATACATGCTTGTAGGAGTTGCAATAATATCAAGTTTCCTCTCTATGTGTGCTTAAAGTTTTGAAGTTATACCTGTTTTGCCTTCCTATGCTAGTCGATTCTTGTTCCCATAAGTTGTGTGCTCACAAAATCCCTAGGCATAGGAAGTTGTTTAGAATCAATTGTGCTAGTCATATTCTTCAAGATGCTCTCCTTGTGCTTTAATTCCTATCTTTTATGTGAGCATCATTGAAATCATCATGCCTAGCTAAAAGGCATTAGAGAAAAGCGCTTGTTGGGAGACAACCCAATATTTACCCTTACTAGTTTTGTGTGTTTACATGATTAAGCTACTATAGTAATCATGTTTTATAGCTTTTTTTCAATAAAGTGCCAAGTAAGACCTTTGGGAAGACTTGGGTGAAAGTTAATGTGATCTTGCTGTAAAAAATAGAATCTTTGCGCTCACGAGAATAGATGTCATTTTTTTACAGAAGAGTGCTTTTGAGTTGATGCTTCTTGCAGAAGATTAATATACAAATTCCTCACGTCCAACAATTTATTTCATAATTTTTGGAGTAGCAGAAGTATGGTTTATGTTCAGATCATTACAGCATTACATTTACGGCAGATTCTTTTTCATTGCATAGTTTGCTTGTTTTCTAGTTTATATGGCTTATATTCCTCAATATAAATTGTATAAATGATATGTTACAGTAGGCATTGTGTGAGAACAATTATGAACCTTGTCTTTGACAGTACCAAAGTGAATGGTTTGCTCTTTATCATACTAACCTATCTCACGAAGTTTGGTTAAGTTACTAACCTATCTCATGAAGTTTGGTTAAGTTTTGTGTGGTTGAAGTTTTCAAGTTTTGGGTGAGATATCAATATGAGGAGAATAAGGAGTAGAAAGAAACTAAGCTTGGGGATGCCCCGGAATGCATCCCCTCTTTAAATCTTCAAAACTATCGGTATACCTTACTTTCGGAGCTATATTTTTATTAGTCACATGATATGTGTTTTTGCTTGGAGCGTATTTTCAATTTTACTTGTTGTTTGAATAAAATCATTGGATCTGAAATATTGAATGAAAAAGAATCCTCCCATGGCTAGTTAATTATTTGACTACTCAGTGTTCTTCACTCATATCTTGTGGAGTAGTTTGCCATTTACTTGTGTGCCTCACGTATATCCTATGAGTAAATGCTTAAATAAATTGAATGTCATAAACCTAAATTTATATATGTTTCATATGCTTATAACATGGGGAGTAATGACTTCACACATAATAAGTATAGGTAGTAGCTTATTGAAAGTGAGAAAACGTAGAATTGGTCACTTGAACAATTCATGAAAGCATATTGAAGGAAGAGAGGTTTCACATATAAATATACTATCTTGGACATCTTTTATGATTGGGAGCACTCATTAAAATATGACATGCTAAAGAGTTCATGTTGGACAAGGAAGACAACGTAATGGGTTATGTTTTCTTATATCTGAAATAAAGTATATTGTCATGGATCATCCAACATGTTGATCTTGCCTTTCCCCCTCATGCTAGCCAAATCCTTTGCACCAAGTAGAGATACTACTTGTGCTTCCCAAAACTCCTTAAACCAGTTTTGCCATGAGAGTCCACCATATCTACCTATGGATTGAGTAAGATCCTTCAAGTAAGTTGTCATCGGTGCAAGCAATAAAAATTGCTCTCTAAATATGTATGATTGATTGGTGTGGAGGAAATAAGCTTTATACGATCTTGTGATGTGGAAGAAATAAAAGCGACGGACTGCATAATAAAGGTTCATATCACAAGGGGCAATATAAAGTGACGTTCTTTCGCATTAAGATTTTGTGCATCCAACCCTGAAAGCGCATGGCAACTGATGTCTACTATGTAACCTTCTCCTTGTAGACGTTGTTGGGCCTGCAAGTGCACAGGTTTGTAGGACGATGTAGCAAATTTCCCTCAAGTGGATGACCTAAGGTTTATCAATCCATGGGAGGCGTAGGATGAAGATGGTCTCTCTCAAGCAACCCTACAACCAAATAACAAAGAGTCTCTTGTGTCCCCAACACACCCAATACAATGGTAAATTGTATAGCTGCACTAGTTCGGCGAAGAGATGGTGATACAAGTGCAATATGGATAGCAGATATAGATTTTTGTAATCTGAAAATATAAAAACAGCAAGGTAACAAGTGGTAAAAGTGAGCGTAAACGGTATTGCAATGATAGGAAACAAGGCCTAGGGTTCATACTTTCACTAGTGCAAGTTCTCTCAACAATAATAACATAGATATAACATATGACAAGCCCTCAATATGCAACAAAGAGTCACTCCAAAGACACTAATAGCGGAGAACAAACGTAGAGATTATGGTGGTGTGAAACCACCACAAAGCTATTCTTAGGATCAATCTATAAAAGAGTTTGTACTAAAATAACACCTTAAGACACAAATCAACCAAAACCCTAATGTCACCTAGATACTCCATTGTCACCTCAAGTATCCGTCGGCATGATTATACGATATGCATCACACAATCTCAGATTCATCCAACCAACATAAAAAGTACTTCAAAGAGTGCCCCAAAGTTCCTCTGGGAGAATCAAGAAAGCGTGTGCCGACCCCTATGCATAGGTTCCCAATGTCACAGAAACCATGAAGTTGATCACCAAGACATACATCAAGTGTTCTCATAAAAGACTCAATCTGATAAGATAACTTCAAAGGGAAACTCAATTCATCACAAAGAGAGTAGAGGGGAGAAACATCATAAGATCCAACTATAATAGCAAAGCTTGGGATACATCAAGATCGTGCCATAGATGGAACACGAGAGAGAACACGAGAGAGAGAGATCAAACACATAGCTCTTGGTACATACCCTCAGCCCGAGGGTGAACTACTCCCTCCTTGTCATGGATAAGCGCGGGATGATGAAGATGGCCTTGGAGATGGATCCCCTCCGTGAAGGTGCGGAAAGGGTCCCGATTGGTTTTGGTGGATTACGGAGGCTTGCGGTGGCGGAACTCCCGATCTAACTTCTATGCGGAAGTTTTAAGTGCGTGGGTATATATGGGTGAAAGAAGTACGCCGGTGGAGCTAAGGGGCCCCACGAGGCGGGGCGCCGAGGGGTGGGCGCGCCCCACCTCGTGAGCACCTCCCGTATCTTCGACGTGGGGTCCAAGTCCATCAGGTGGGTTTCCTTCCAAAAATAACTTCTCCGATTGATTTCGTTCCGTTTGACTCCGTCGATATTCCTTTTCCTCGAAACCGAAATAGGCATAAAACGACAAATGCAGAAATTTGGGCCTCCGGTTAATAGGTTAGTTCAAAAATAATATAAAAGTGGATAATAAAGCCCAATATTGCCTAAAACAGTAGATAAAAGTAGCATGGAGCAATCAAAAATTATAGACACGTTGGAGACGTATCAAGCATCCCCAAGCTTAATTCCTTCGTCCTCGAGTAGGTAAATGATAAAAGGAATTTTGATGCGGAGTGATACTTTGGCATAATTTCAATGTAATTCTTCTTACTTGTGATATGAATATTCAGATTCGAAAGATTCAAGACAAAAGTTCATATTGACACAAAAATAATAATACTTCAAGCATACTAATCAAAGCAATCATGTCTTCTCAAAATAACATGGCAAAAGAAAGTTCATCCCTACAAAATCATATAGTTAGGCTATGCTTCATTTTCGTCACACAAAGATGTTTCCCCAACTTCTATACCCCGATGAAAAGCCAAGCAATTGTTTCATACTTAAATAATCTCAAACTTTTTCAATCTTCACGCAATACATGGCGTGAGCAAATGGATATAGCACTATGGGTGGAATAGAATATGATGATGGGGATTGTGTGGAGAAGACAAAAGGAGAAAGTCTCACATTGGCGAGGCTAATCAACGGGCTATGGAGATGCCCATCAATTGATGTCAACATGAGGAGTAGGGATTGCCATACAGCGGATGCACTAGAGCTATGAATGCTCAACAAAAAGAAAACTAGTGGGTGTGCATCCAACTTGCTTGCTCATGAAGACCTAGGGCATTTGAGGAAGCCCATCGAGGAATATACAAGCCAAGTTCTATAATGAAAAATTCCCACTAGTATGAAAAATACAACTTATGAGACTCACTATATGAAAAACATGGTGCTACTTTGAAGCACAATATATGACACTCGCTATATGAAGAACATGGTGCTACTTTGAAGCACAAGTGTGGAAAAAAGGATAGTAGCATTCCCCTTTTTATTTTATTTTTTATTTTTATTTTTTATATATTTTTTTGGGCCTTCTTTTTTTGGCCTTTCTCTTATTTTTTGGGCAATGCTCTAATAATGATGATCATCACACTTCTATTGATTACAACATAAAGATTACAACTCGAAACTAGAACAAGGTATGACTCTATATGAATGCCTCCGTGATGTCTTAGGGATGGTGCAATGAATCAATAGTGACATGTATGAAAATAATGCATGGTGGCTTTGCCACGAATACGATGTCAACTACATGATCATGCAATGGCAATATGACAAAAAGTAAAGTATGTCATGGCGATGATGAGCGGAAGGGTGGAAAGTTGCATGGCAATATATCTCGGAATGGCTATGGAAATTCCATAATAGGTAGGTATGGTGGCTTTTGAGGAAGATATAGGGAGGTTTATGTGTGATAGGCGTATCATATCACGGGGTTTGGATGCACGTGAAGTTTGCACCAACTCTCAAGGTGAGAAAGGGCAATGCACCCATCAAGAGGCTAGCAATGATGGAAGGGTGAGAGTGCGTATAATCCATGGACTCAACATTAGTCAAAAGAACTCGTATACTTATTGCAAAAATTTAGAAGTCATCAAAAACCAAGTACTACAGCGCATGCTCCTAGGGGATAGATTGGTAGGAAAAAACCATCGCTCGTCCCCTGACCGCCACTCATAAGGATGCACAAGCCAGGTACACTTCATGTTTCAAATTTGTTACACAACTTTAACCATACGTGCATGCTACGGGACTTGCAAACTTTAACACAATTATTTCTCAAATTCACAACTACTCAACTAGCATGACTTTGATATTATCACCTCCATATCTCAAAACAATTATCAAGCATCAAACTTTTCTTAGTATTGAACACACTCATAAGAATCCTTACAAATCTTGTATGCTTAGCATATTAGGAATTTAAGTACATTACCATGCTATTTAAGACTCTCAAAATAATATAAGTGAAGCATGAGAGTTCAATAGTTTCTATAAAACAAATCCACCACCGTGCTCTAAAATATATAAGTGAAGCACTAGAGCAATAACAAACTACTCCGAAAGATATGACTGAAGATCAATGAGTAGCTAAATAATTATACAACTATGTGAAGACTCTCCCATTTAAGAATTTCAGATCTTGATATTTTATTCAAACAGCAAGCAAAGCTAAAGAAAACTACATTGCAAGGATAGCACAACTCATGTGAAGAAGCAAAAACTTCGGCTCAACCGATACTAACCGATAGTTGTTGAAGAAGAAAGGTGGAATGCCTACCGGGGCATCCCCAAGCTTAAATGCTTGAGACTTCTTGAAATATTATCTTGGGGTGCCTTGGGCATCCCCAAGCTTGAACTTTGTGTCTCCTTAATTCCTTTCATATCATGGTTTCTCTTTTTATCAAAAGCTTCATTCACAACAAACTCAACAAGAACTCGTGAGATAGTTTAGTATAAACCAATGCAAAACCCTATCATTTTCTACTGTAAAAAATCACTAACATTATTATTCAACATTGCATACTAAATGCCTCTGCATATTTAATACTCCTATCCTCAAATAGAATCATTAAATAAGCAAACATATGCAAACAATGCAAACATAACAGCAATCTGCCAAAACAGTACAATCTGTAAAGAATGCAAGATTTATCATACTTCCCTAACTCCAAAAATTATGAACTAAAATTAACACTGTAATAAATTTATCAGAGCTCAATATGCAAAAAGATTCAACATTATACCACTCTCTGACTTTTCTAGGGAATTTTTGCAACAGCGGTAAACTTTCTGTTTTCAAACAGCAACATGTATACTTGCAAAATAAGCATGGCAAAGGCTATCCTTGACATTTTTTATTGAAACTAGAGATGCAAAACACTAATATAAATAACAGCACGCAAATGCTAACAATAGAAAATGACGCTCCAAGCAAAACACATATCATGTGGTGAATAAAAATATAGCTACAAGTAAAGTTACCGATGAACGAAGACGAAAGAGGGGATGCCTTCCAGGGCATCCCCAAGCTTAGAAGCTTGGTTATCCTTGAATATTAACTTGGGGTGCCTTGGGAATCCCCAAGATTAGGCTCTTTCCACTCCTTATTCCATAGTCCATCGAAACTTTACCCAAAACTTGAAAACTTCACAACACAAAACTTAACGAAAAACTTCGTAAGCTCCGTTAAGTAAAGAAAACAAAAGACCACTTCAAGGTACTGTAATGAACTCATTATTTATTTGTATTGGTGTTAAACCTACTGTATTCCAACTTATCTCTGGATTATAAACTATTTTACTAGCCATAGATTCATCAAAATAAGCAAACAACACAATGAAAACAGAATCTGTCAAAAACAGAACAGTCTGTAGTAATCTGTAACTAAAGCAAACTTCTGGAACTCCAAAAATTCTAAAATAAATTGGTGGACCTGTGGAATTTGTCTAGTAATCATCTGCAAAAAGAATAAACTAAATATCACTCTCCAGTAAAAAGTTATAGCTAATCTCGTGAGCGCTAAAGTTTCTGTTTTTTACAGCATGATCATAAAGACTTCACCCAAGTCTTCCCAAAGGTTCTACTTGGCACAAACACTAATTAAAACACAAAACCACATCTAACCAGAAGCTAGATGGATTATTTATTACTAAAAAAAGAACCAAAAAGCAAGAAACTAAATTAAAATTGGGTTGCCTCCCAACAAAGCGCTATCATTTAACGCCCTAGCTAGGCATTATGATTTCAATGATGCTCACATAAAAGATAGGAATTGAAACATAAAGAGAGCATCATGAAGAATATGACTAGCACATTTAAGTCTAACCCACTTCCTATGCATTGGGATTTTGTGAGCAAACAACTTATGGGAACAAGAATCAACTTGCATAGGAAGGTAAAACAAGCATAACTTCAAGATTTTAAGCATATAGAGAGGAAACTTGATATTATTGCAATTCCTACAAGCATATGTTCCTCCCTCATAATAATTTTCAGTAGCATCATGAATGAATTCAACAATATAACCAGCATCTAAAGCATTCTTTTCATGATCTACAAGCATAGAAATTTTACTATTCTCCACATAAGCAAATTTATTCTCATCAATAGTAGTGGAAGCAAACTTAACAAAATAACTATCATGTGATTGAAAATTAAGATCAAGATGACAAGTTTCATGGTTATCATTATTCTTTAAAGCATACGTGTCATCACAATAATCATCATAGATAGGAGGCATGCTTTCATCATAGTAAATTTTCTCATCAAAGCTTGGGGGACAAAAATATCATCTTCATCAAACACAGCTTCCCAAGATTGTGGCTTTGCATATCATTAGCATCATGGATATTCAAGGAATTCATACTAACAACATTGCAATCATGCTCATCATTCACATATTTTATGCCAAGCATTCTATGTAATTCTTCTTCTAGCACTTTGGCACAATTTTCTTTTCCATCATACTCACGAAAGATATTAAAAAGATGAAGCGTATGAGACAAACTCAATTCCATTTTTTGTAGTTTTCTTTTATAAACTAGACTAGTGCTAAAACAAGAAAGGAAAAGATTCGATTGCAAGATCTAAAGATGTACCTTCACTTACCTAGCCTCCCACAAACAGCGGCGCCGAGAAAAGAGCTTGATGTCTACTACGTAACCTTCTCCTTGTAGGCGTTGTTGGGCACCGCAAGTGCACAGGTTTGTGGGACAAGAGCAAATTTCGCTCAAGTGGATGACCTAAGGTTTATCCAATCCGTGGGAGGCGTAGGATGAATATGGTCTCTCTCAAGCAACCACGCAACCAAATAACAAAAGAGTCTCTTGTGTCCCCAACACACCCAATACAATGTAAATTGTATAGGTGCACTAGTTAATGAAGAGATGGTGATACAAGTGCAATATGGATAGTAGATATAGGTTTTTGTAATCTGAAAATATAAAAACAGCAAGGTAACAAGTGGTAAAAGTGAGCGTAAACGGTATTTCAATGATAGGAAACAAGGCCTAGGGTTCATACATTTCACTATTGCAAGTTCTCTCAACAATAATAACAATGATAGAACATATGACAAGCCCTCAACATGCAACAAAGAGTCACTCCAAAGACACTAATAGCGGAGAACAAACGTAGAGATTATGGTGAATGCAGAAACCACCACAAAGCTATTCTTTCGGATCAATCTATAAGAGAGTTCGTACTAGAATAACACCTTAAGACACAAATCAACCAAAACCCTAATGTCACCTAGATACTCCATTGTCGCCTCAAGTATCCGTGGGCATGATTATACGATATGCATCACACAATCTCATATTCATCCAACCAACATAAAAGTACTTCAAAGAGTGCCCCAAAGTTCCTATCGGAGAATCAAGAAAACGTGTGCCAACCCCTATGCATAGGTTCCCAATGTCACGAAACCCGCAAGTTGATCACCAAGACATACATCAAGTGTTCTCATAAAAGACTCAATCCGATAAGATAAATTCAAAGGGAAACTCAATTCATCACAAGAGAGTGGAGGGGGAGAAACATCATAAGATCCAACTACAATAGCAAAGCTCGGGATACATCAAGATCGTGCCATAGATGGAACACGAGAGAGAACACGAGAGAGAGAGGGATCAAACACATAGCTCTCGGTACATACCCTCAGCCCCGAGGGTGAACTACTCCCTCCTCGTCATGGATAAGCGCCGGGATGATGAAGATGGCCGCAGATGGATCCCCCCTCCGTGGTCTTTGGAAAGGGGTCCCGATTGGTTTTGGTGGTTACGGAGGCTTGCGGTGACAGAACTTCCGATCTAACTTCTATTGCGGAAGTTTTAGGGTATGTAGGTATATATGGGTGAAAGAATGCGTCGGTGGAGCTACGTGGGCCCCACGAGGCAGTGGCGCGCCAGGGGTGGGCGCGCCCCCACCTCGTGAGCACCTCCGCATCTTCCCGACGTGGGGTCCAAGTCCATCGTGGGGTTCCTTCCAAAATAACTTCTCTAGTTGATTTACGTTCCGTTTGACTCAAATCGATATTCCTTTTCCACGAAACCTTTGAAATAGGCATAAAACTGACAAATGCAAATTTGGGCCTCCGGTTAATTGGTTAGTCCAAAAAATAATATAAAAGTGGATAATAAAGCCCAATATTGCCTAAAACAGTAGATAAAGTAGCATGGAGCAATCAAAAATTATAGATACGTTGGAGACGTATCAGCAACCTCTGCTTCCCTCTACGAAGGGCCTATCTTTTATTATTATCTTCTACCTTATGAAAGAGTCATGGTGATCTTCACCTTTCCTTTTTTTTACATTTTATCCTTTGGCAAGCACAGGGTGTTGGAAATATCCTGATATATATATATCTAATTGGATGTAAGTTAGCATGAGCTACTATTGTTGACATTACCCTTGAGGTAAAAGGTTGGGAGGCGAAAATATAAGCCCCTATCTTTCTCTGTGTCCGATTAAAACTCCATAACCACAAGTATTGTGTGAGTGTTAGCAATTGTGAAAGACTAAATGATAGTTGAGTATGTGGATTTTGCTTAATCAAGGCTCTGACATAGGCTCTTCCTGAAAAAAAGATGAATTGCAATTGTTTGATGGTGAGAATATTGTTTGTTAGTTTTCAAGAAAGTTTATGATCTATACTTTAAACATGTGACTTGCTTGTTACTTGATCATGAAAAGTTTTATGAGATGAGCTATTGTTATGACATATAATGATGCTAGAAAAGTGATTGGAATTATCATTGATTAAACTTAAGCACTTGCTAGCATTCACACTTCATAAATTATTTCTTTTATCATTTACCTACTCGAGGACAGCGAGGAATTAAGCTTGGGGATGTTGATCGTCTCAACGTATCTATAATTTATGAAGTATTCATGCTATTATACTATCCTTCTAGGATGTTTTATATGCATTTATATGACATTTTATATGATTTTTGGGACTAACCTATTAACCTAGAGCCCAGTGCGATTCGCTTTTCTCCTTGTTTTAGAGTATCGTGGAAAAGGAAAACTAAACGGAGTCCAATTGACGTGCCACTTGACGGAGATCATTTTTGGACCAGAAGAAGCCCACGGAGTACCAGAAGCAGGCCAGAAGAGTCCCGGGCTGCCCACGAGGGTGGGGGGCGCGCCCACCCCCCTAGGGCGCGCCCTACCTTGTGGGCAGCCTGGAGACCCCCCTGACGTGAAATCAACAAAGAACTCTGCTATATATACTCAAACTTCCATAAAGTAACCTAGATCAGACGTTCCGCCATGCAAGCCTCTGTAGCCACGAGAAGTCAAACTAGGCACTCTCCGGCACCCTGCCGGAGGGGGCCATCATCATCGGTGGCCATGCAGGAGTATCTCGGAGGGGCCATCATCACCATGAAGGCCAAGGACCAGAGGGTGGAGGCCATGGAGGAGGAAGCACAAGGGGGAGAACCTCTCCTCCTCTCTTACAGTGGCACCGAGTGCCATCGGGAGGGGAATCATCGCCACTGTGATCGTCTTCATCAACATCACCATCATCATCACCATCCTCATCTCTTTTACGCGGTCCACTCTCCCGCAACCCGCTGTAATACCTACATGAACATGGTGCTTTATGCCACATATTATGATCCAATGATGTGTTGCCATCCTATGATGTTTTGAGTAGATATCTTTTGTCTTTGGGTTGATTCATGATCTAGATTGGTATGAGTTGTATGTTTTACTTTGGTGCTATCCTATGGTGCCCTCCGGTATGTGGGTAGCGTGAGGATTCCCGGCTGTAGGGTGTTGCAATACATTCATGATTCGCTTATAGTGGCTTGGTGAGTATTGAAACACAAACCCGAGTAAGAGGGATTGTTGCGTACGGGAATAAAGAGGAATTGATGCTTTAATGCCATGGTTGGGTTTTACCTTAATGATCTTTAGTAGTTACAGATGCTTGCTAGAGTTCCAATCATAAGTGCATATGATCCAAGTAGAGAAGGTATGTTAGCTTATGCCTCTCCCTCATATGAAACTGCAATAGTGATTACCGGTCTTGTTAACAATTTCCTAGGACAATTCCATACACCGATCCACCATTATTCCACACTTGCTATTTATAATACTAAGTAATATATTCTAACTTTATGATAACAACACCTACTTTTATATTTTAGCTCTCCGATTTCATGCAAAGTTATCCTTTTCATACCCACAACGTAGTTTTATTTCCCGTTTCTAGTTGGAAGTAAACGTTCGGGGCACGTAGAGTCGTATCAGTGGCAGATAGGGCTTGAGAGAATATTGATCTTACCTTTAGCTCCTTGTGGGTTCGACACTCCATACTTATCACCTCCACCTTTGGAAAGTGCTACGATGAGTCATTGCACTTGGGGATTATCAAACCCTAACAAAACTAAATCGATTACATGATAGATCTCATCCAACCCATCACCGTCCAGCAAGCCTACGATGGAATTACTCACGCACGGCGGTGAGCATCATGAAATTGGTGATGGAGGATGGTTGGTGATGACGACGGCGACGAATCCCCCTCTCCGGAGCCCCGAACGGACTCTAGATCAGCCCTCCCAAGAGGTTTTAAGGCTTGGCGGCGGCTCCGTGTCGTAAAACGCGATGATTTCTTCTCCTTTATTTTTTTCTCCCCGAAAGCAAATATATAGAGTCAGAGTTGGAGTCGGAGGAGCTCCAGGGAGCCCATGAGGTAGGGGGTCGCGCCCTAGGGGGGGCGCTGTAACAACCCAAATTTTCAATTTGGAATGTTATACATAGGTCATCCATGCATATCATATTTTATTGCATCTTCATTCCGCAATCCTCGAAATCCTAAGCAACTCAAGGACCCTCGGAGAGAGTTGGATTTTACGGTTTTCATATTTGATTTTTATCAAATAGCGAAAACGAGGATTTCTGATTTTAATAATTTTTCTCTCCGAAAAATATTTCCTGTAAAAATATATGAGAGAAGATAATATGACTTATTCAAAGAAATTGAAATATTGAAGGAAAAATGTTAAAATCATTTGTTGGGTTTTATTTGATTTTTATTTGGATTTTATTTGCATTAGAAAAATTGCACGTTTTCAAAATTGCATTTTAGGGCCAAGAAAATGTTCATCTCGTTCTAAATATTTCATTTAGACGGTGAAAATTTGTTTTGGCATTTTTAGATTTTATTTTATTTTATAGGGTTTATTTTCCGTAGGAATATTTAAAAACTTCCCGAGTGGTGAAGCCAACCGAGCCAGCCCGCTTTCTTCACCACCTCCCCGTCCCGCCTTGGGACTCGGAGAGTCCAGCCGCCGCCAAACCTCCCCAAGTGAACCGCCGCCTCCCCCACTTTAAATATCACCGGGGCCCCTGAGCCCCAAGTCGCCCGCCATGCAGCCTCGCCTTTGCCCACTTGGCCCGAGCCTTGGCAAGGCCCGCCGCCCATAAACCCGCCGAGAGCCCGCCTCGCCAGAGTTGCCTCGTCGGAGGTATCCGCCGGATCCGCCGCCGGTTTTTTTAAACCGTTCGGTTTTTTTAGAAAACCCTAGTTTTTGTTTTTTTTTCTAAATAGATCGGTTTTGTTTCCCGGTTTATTTATTTAGCGAGCGTTCGCTCATTCGTTCGTTTTATCGAACGCGTTCTTTGTTTAGATCCAGATAACGAACGTTTGTTCGTTAGTCTGTTCGTCAGTTTTTCTTTTTCTCGTATTTATTCCACGATTTTTCTGATCGCCATTTCAGATCCGATCTTAGTTTCTGCTTATCTATTCGCTCGTTAGTCGGAATCAGGCGATTCAAGCGCCTAGATCTTCGTCTCGAGACCCTCTTTCCGTTTAAACAACTTAAACAAGATTTTGATACTGTAAAATTTGACCTTAGTTCAGATTAGTAAATGGATCTTGTTTCTTTCGCCGTTTGAGTTTCGTTGCTTCGTTTGGTTTGATTGTTTTTGCGAACTAGAGTTCTTAAGTTGAACTTTCTGGTCAATCTCTTTTATTTGAGTTTTGCTTGTGCATCTTTGCTTGTTGCTTATGTATGTTATTTTTTGCTTGCGATAGAATTCCCGGTCTTGAAGCGTGTTACTCTGAGTCTCTAGGATTCGCGGATGCGTCGACAAGGCAAGTAACACTTTGATCATACTCTTTTCATACCCAGTTTTTATGCATTAGCTCAATCCTCAAACATTGCATGGTTAGGATGTCATTAACATGTGGGTTGGGAAGTAGTAGTTGAGGTAGAACCTATTGCCTATTCTTGTCAAACCCTTGGGAGTTACTTCTACGTGTTGCTTATATTGCTATGCTATGCTCAGATGACGTGGTTGGGTTTGAGTGAATCCATGATGATGTGAGATTGTTAATTAATGGTTTAATTTAAGGTGGCAACTTTAATACACATCTGGGTGGATTGAGGCACCTGGGGAACCAAGTGTTGTCTGTTTTATTTTTGGAAATCCCGGGGTACCCGTGTGATCTTCCTATGGACCACCACCCAGACTCAAAGGGAACTGAGATTATTCATGCTAGAAACTTCCGTGTGCAGCCACAAGCTACTATGTGCTCTAGCATAGTTGAGTAAGTTACGTGAAGCTCTTGAAGAGGTAGATCAGCAGGTAGTGGGTTTTGTAGGTTTGGTATGGTCTGCAGGAGTAAAGAGTTAATGTTTACGAAAGGCGTGTCTCGGTCATCCATTTCTCAAACACAATGTAGTGCGAGAAATCAACAGAGGCGATCGAGTCTTGTGGGTAAAAGTGCACAAACCTCTGCAGAGTGTACAATCTAATCATGGTTAGCTGTGTCCCCGGTTATGGACAATTTTGAGTATCTAGTACTTGAGTTATCACATGTATCTCATCACTCTTAATTAATATTGTTGGGTTGTTAATTACTTTAATTGGGATTGAGTTGGGGTTATACCTTCTCAATGTTTCAACCACCATGATAGTTAAATTAAAATCTATTCCTTTGTTGTAGGGAAAAATTGGCTTTTCGCAACACTATAACCATAGAGCTTTCCACCAGCCAAATATGCATGTAGTGATAGCGTTATTCTGTTCTTGCTCTATTGTGTTATATTGCCAGCATATTCCATGTGCTGACCCGTTCTCGGGCTGCAACGTATTATGTTGTAGACTTTTCATACGAGGAGTAAGGTTCGATAGGTCGTTGCCGTGCAACTCAGCTATGCCGTTGGAGTTGATGGACTCACTTTATCTTCCAAGCCTTCATTTGTTATGCATTAGATGGCCTTAAGCCATATTTTTGTAATAAGTTCTGTTTTTGAGACATTCCATGTAATTAGTGTGTGATTGCTACTTTGTTATAAATCCTTGAGTACTGTGTGTGTCAAAGACTCTTTGATCCGTGGATGACCTTGAAACACGAGACTTGACCATCTCGAGGTCGGTCGCTACAAGATGGTATCGAGCACACGCCGAGTGTAGGACACGACCACTAAGATAAACCATAGGTCACTCTTCTCTACTCATTTCGACTCCTCTCCATTTTTCCACTCTTTAGGATGACGGAGATGAAGAACAAGTTTGCACAACCGGATGAAGACACACTCTTTGGACGCCACTTGAAGGAAGTCACTAGGTAGTTGAACATTGGAATACCAAGCTTCCACGGACGATAAGCAGCTACCTTACCGTAAGAGGAGCTGGATGATTCAAGTACAAGTTCCAGGAAGGACGTTCTCGCCAACCTCTAAGCCCATAGAATTTTCTTTCGAAGCACCCACCTGGAGCCTAGGCAAGAGCATGGCAGCTCACATTACCATGGGACGCATTGGAGAAGTCTACAACAGGGAGCTTAAGGACACCATCTATCAAATATGTGGGCGCCGAGACGAGCAATGGGAAGTAATCAGCACCAATAAGGATAGATCCATTGCAGCTTTCATCCAGAGCTAAACCCGGCACATTCGGCGTCGGAGAACCGGATGTCTTGGCAGACATGATGGAGTTGAAGAAGGCGAAGACCAGGATCATCGAAATGGAAGAAGAACTTAAGTTTACCGCGATGGATATGAGGAGGAAATCAAGACACTCTCGGAGAAGAACGGCGACCTAGTTAAGAAGATCGGAGTATTCATGGGAGGACCAAGACCGAAGAAGAAGGCGATGACCCCACTTGCTCTGCATAACTACATCATCATCAATGACAATCGATTCCGATCCAAGTGATGATGACTCTGAAGGCAAGCCGGAGGCGAGACATCATGGAGTCTTCCACCGATCAAAATTTCTAGATGACCACCATATATTAGTAGTATTTTCCCCATGTATCTAGTATTAGTTGAGCACTTTGCGATAGTTCTAGACCGTTTGTATGCCCTTGCTTGATTGATTGAGTGAAATGATTGTGTTTGCCTCATGTGCATACGGGTAGTGTTTTCCCATTAGACCTTTTTTCTATTCTAATCTCTTCCCTCTAAACCCCTCAGATGCCTCCGAGACGTGACACCGGTTTTGCTTTCCCACCGGAGCTCACCCGATTGATCCGGCAGAATGCTTTGATGCAATTGCTAGTTCGAGAACCAGGGCAACAACAACAATAACCCGCCGCCAATGGACAATTTAGCCCGTTTCGAGGTTCTGACCGGCCGGTGTTTTCGGTATGCACCGAGCCAATAGTTCTTGATGATTGGCTACGCCGTATTGGAAGGAGTTAACCACCGCAGGATGCACAGATCTTTGAGAAGGTGCGCTTTGTCAAGACACCAATTGGATGGACTAGCAGCCTCATGGTGGGAGAATTACACGGCTACTTTTCCTATAGCCAACGTCACTTGGGACCAGTTTCAGCAAGCTTTTCGCACGGCCCATGTCTCAACTAGATCCATGCAGATGAAGAAGCGCGAGTTTCGCAACTTACGCCAGGGGAACCGTACTGTGGCTCAGTACGTGGATGAGTTTAGCAAGTTATCACGCTATGCCCCTGATGATGTGGCCCACAGTCTGTGAAGCAGGAAAAGTTTATGGAAGGGCTGAATGATGAGATGAGCATGCAGCTTGATGGTGGCAACTTTCAACAACTACTAGGAGTTGGTAGACAAGGCCCTTATGATTGAAGGGAAGCGGAGCAGATTGAGAGCCTAGAAAGAGGAAGTATGGACAAGGGAAGTATAATTGAGAGCTCAACAGAAGCCCCGCTTAACCCGAACTCGGGAGGACTTGTTCATAATCATGGAGGTCACAACCACCTTCGGAGGAGGATCTCATAACCACAATGGTGCTAAGAATGGGAATGGGAACGGAGTTAATAACAATCAGAACCGCTCCAATCCAGCTACACCCGCCAAAAGGGACCTAAGTCAAGTTACTTGCTTTAAGTGCGGGAAGGCAGGGCACTATGCCAATGATTGCCCTGAAGGAAGGAATGGAAACGGAAATCGGAGCGCTGGGAAGAAGCCCAATCCATTCAACAAAGGACAAGTGAACCATGTTAACGTGGAGGAAGTTGAAGAGCAGCGGGAGACGTAATAGGTAAGTTTTGGTTAAGTCATTTACGCTCTTGTTCTTTTCGATACTAGTGCATCGCATTCATACATATCAAGGGGATTTGTGGATAAGTTTAAGCTACCAACCCAAACCCTTAGGACTCCTCTTTTAGTGAGCTACTTTGGAGCAGAGTACATGGCTAGCCGATGGTGCAACCAGATACCCCTAACCATTGGCACACATGTTTTTCCGTCCAACCTAATAATCTTGGAGTTACAAGGATTGGATGTGATATTAGGCATGGACTGGATGTCAAAGTATGGAGGAAGCATTGATTGTGCTAGTAAATCAATTTATCTTACTAATTTCCTGTGAGGGGAAAAGGATTAAGTATGTATCTAGGCATGTGCCTAGGAGGAGCCAAGTGAATGCCCTCACGGAGTTGTTCGGGAGGAAGTGCATGTAGTAAAGGATTACCGGATGTTTTCCGGAAGAGTTACGGGCATGCCACGGATCGAGACATCGAAGTTTTTGATAGAGCTATTGCGGAGTAGAGAGCCAATATCCAAGAGACCCTATCGGATGCCCGCAAATGATCCGGAGGAAATTAAGAAACAGATCAAGGAGTTGTTGGAGAAAGGTTACATTCGATGGAGTTCATCACTTGGGGAGCCCGGTGCTTTTGGTTGAGAAGAAGGATAAATCTCTAAGAATGGTTGTTGATTATCGGGCCTTGAATGAGGTGACGATCAAGAACAAGTACCCACTGCCGATGATCAATGACTTGTTTGACCAGCTGCAAGGAGCTAAGGTGTTTTCGAAGATCGATCTGCAATCGGGATATCATCAGTTGAAGATTCGAGAGAAGGATATACCAAAGACAGCATTTACCACGCGATATGGATTATACGAGTATACGGTCATGTCGTTTGGACTGACTAACGCCCCTGCCTATTTCATGAGCATGATGAACAAGGTGTTCATGGAGTACTTGGACAAGTTTGTTGTGGTGTTTATTGATGATATTATGGTATACTCGAAGAACGAAGAGGAGCACAAGGAGCATTTATGCGTTTAGTTCTCGAGAAACTCGGGGAACATCGATTATACGCCAAATTCAGCAAGTGCGAGTTTTGGTTGAAGGAAGTTGGATTTCTTGGGCATGTTATATCGAGAAGGTATAGCAAGAGACCCCAACAAGGTTGATCGATCATTGAATGGTTGGCACCCACTTCAGTTGGCGAGATCCGCAGTTTCCTTGGACTCGCAGGATATTATCGGAGATTCATTGAGAATTTTTCCAAGATTTCTAAGCCAATGACTGAATTATTGAAGAAGGATACTAAGTTTAATTGGACGAGAAGATTGCGAGGCAAGTTTTCAGGAGTTGAAGAAGCGTTTGACTACTGACCCGATGCTAACATTACGGATATACATAAGGAGTTTCAAGTGTATTGTGACGCCTCACGCTTGGGACTTGGATGTGTGCTTATGCAGGACGGAAAGGTTGTTTCGTATGCCTCACGACAAGCTGAAGCCCCATGAGTTGAACTATGCCACGCATGATTTGGAGCTAGCGGCCGTAGTGCATGCATTGAAGACCTGGAGACATTACCTTATTGGGAACCGTTGTGATGTGTACACGGATCATAAGAGTTTGAAGTACATTTTCACACACAAGGAGTTGAACCTTAGATAGAGGAGATGGTTGGAGCTTATAAAGGATTATGATATGAAGCTACACTATCATCCCGGAAAGGCCAATGTCGTGAGCGCTTTGAGCGGAAGAGTTATGCCAATATCCTTGAAAGTAAGGGATTGCCGAAGGAATTAACGAGGATATCATGGAACTTCGGTTGGAGATTGTTCCAAGAGGTTTCATTGCAACAATGGAAGTTCAGTCTACATTGTTGGACAAGATTCGAGAAGCTCAGAAGGATGACAAAGAGATTGCTGAGATAAAGGAGAAGATGAGCACAGGAAAGGCCAAAGGTTTTCGCGAAGATGAGCACGATACCTTATGGTTTGAGGACCGAGTATATGTGCCTAATAACCCAGAGATCAGGAAGTTAATACTTCAGGAGGCTCATGACTCACCATACTCGATACACCCCGGAAACACCAAGATGTATTTGGATTTGAAAGAACGTTTCTGGTGGACTGGTATGAAGAAGGATATTGCCGAGTATGTAGCTATATGTGATGTATGTCAGAGAGTGAAGGCAGAGCATCAAAAGCCAGCAACATTGTTACAGCCTATGCCGATACCCGAATGGAAGTGGGATAAACTTGGCATGGATTTTATAACTGGATTGCCCAGGACCAAATCAGGATATGACTCAATATGGGTAGTAGTGGATCGTTTGACCAAAGTGGCTCACTTCATCCCAGTGAAAACAGCTTATACAAGTGCAAAGTTGGCCAAGATATATATGTCCAGGATCGTATGTTTGCATGGAGTTCCGAGGACCATCGTGTCGATAGAGGAACACAGTTTACTTCAAAGTTTTGGCATCGGTTACACTAGACATTGGAGTGCAGATTGGAGTTCAAGATCTGACATTTCACCCGCAGACGGATGGATGACAGAGAGAGTCAACCAGATTCTGGAGGATATGTTGAGAGCATGTGCGCTAGATTATGGATCTAGTTGGGATGACAATTTGCCTTATGCAGAATTCTCATACAACAATAGCTACCAGGCCAGTTTGAAGATGGCACCATTTGAAGCTCTGTATGGACGCAGATGTAGAACACCTTTGATGTGGGATGAGGTAGGAGACTGACAGTTGTTTGGACCAGACCTGATCAAGGAGTCGGAGGAGAAGGTTAAACTGATCCATGACAGACTGAAAATTGCTCAGTCCAGGCAGAAGAGTTATGCAGACTCGAAACGCAAGGAGGTAACCTATGAAATTGGAGACAGAGCATATCTGCGAGTATCACCCTTGCAAGGAGTGAAACGTTTTGGAGTTAAGGGAAAATTAGCTCCGAGATTTGTAGGACCGTACCGTTTTTGGAGCGGATGGGAGAAGTTGCCTACAAGTTGGAATTACGGAAGGATTTGTCGGAAGTTCACGATGTGTTTCACGTCTCCACGGTGAAGAAGTGTCATGCTTTGAGATGGCCGATATACCCTTAAGAGATCTGATTGCCCTTTGGAGGCAATTTAATTTGGGCCGGTGATTTGACTTATGAGGAGAAGCCGGTGAAGATTCTTGACTTTGCCAGCCAAGTCACCCGCAAAGAAGGTTATCAAGTTTTGCAAGGTTCGGTGGAGCCACCATACCGAGGAGGAAGCCACACAGGGAGCGAGAGGATGATCTTCGCAAAGACCACCCGCACCTATTTTCTAGCCAACCCGAATCTCGAGGACGATATTCATCTTAAGGGGGGTAGGTTTGTAACATCCCAAATTTTCAATTTGGAATGTTATACATAGGTCATCCATGCATATCATATTTTATTGCATCTTCGTTCCGCAATCCTTGAAATCCTAAGCAACTCAAGGACCCTCGGAGAGAGTTGGGGATTTTCCGGTTTTCATATTTGATTTTTATCAAATAGCGAAAACGAGGATTTATGATTTTAATAATTTTTCTCTCCGAAAAATATTTCCTGTAAAAATATATGAGAGGAGATAATATGACTTCTTCAAAACAATTGAAATATTGGAGGAAAAATGTTAAAATCATTTGTTGGGTTTTATTTGATTTTTATTTGGATTTTATTTGCATTAGAAAAATTGCATGTTTTCAAAATTGCATTTAGGGCAAAGAAAATGTTCATCTCGTTTTGAATATTTCATTTAGACGGTGAAAATTTGTTTTGGCATTTTAGATTTTTATTTTATTTTATAGGGTTTATTTTACGTAGTGGAATATTTAAAAAAAACTTCCCGAGCCCAATCGGGCCGAAGCTCATGAGCCAGTAGGCCCGGCCAAGCGCCACCGCCTCCCGTCCCTGCGCCCGGACAAGGAGAGTCGAGCCGCCACGCCGCCGCCTTGACCACCTCCCAAGTCGAGCCACGGCCGCCTCTTCCCCTTAAATATCACCACAGGGCCCCGAGCCCCAAGTCGCCGCCGCAGCCCCTCCTTTGCCCGGCCGCAGCCAGCCCGCGCCCGAGCCGCCCGCCGCCCAAGCCCGCCTTGAGCCCCGCCTCGCCGGAGTTGCCTCATGGGAGGTATCTGCGGATCCGCCGGTTTTTTTAAACCGTTCGATTTTTTTAGAAAACCCTAGTTTTCGTTTTTTTCTAAGTAGATCAGTTTTGTTTCCCGGTTTATTTATTTAGCGAGCGTTCGCTCGTTCGTTCGTTTTAACGAACCCGTTCTTCATTTAGATCCAGATAACGAACGTTCGTTCGTTAGTGCGATAAATCAATTTTTCTTTTCTCGGATTTATTCATGATTTTTCTGATCGCCATTTCAGATCCGATCTTAGTTTCTGTTTATCTTTTCACTCGTTAGTCGGAATCAGGCGATTCAAGCGCCTAGATCTTCGTCTCGAGACCCTCTTTCCGTTTAAGCAACTTAAACAAGATTACGATCTTGTAAAATTTGACCTTAGTTCAGATTAGTAAACGGATCTTGTTTCTTTTCCGCTTGAGTTTCGTTGCTTCGTTTGGTTTGATTCTTTTGCGAATCCGTAGTTCTTAAGTTGAACTTTCTGGTCAATCTCTTTTTTTTAAGTTTTGCTTGTGCATCTTTGCTTGTTTCTTATGTATGTTATTGTTTGCTTGCGATAGAATTCCCGGAGTGCGAAGCGTGTTACTACGAGTCTCTAGGATTCATGGATTGTCGACAAGGCAAGTAACACTTTGATCATACTCTTTTCATACCCAGTTTTTATGCATTAGCTCAATCCTCAAACATTGCATGGTTAGGATGTCATTAACTTGTGGGTTGGGAAGTAGTAGTTGAGGTAGAACCTATTTCCTATTCTTGTCAAACCCTTGGGAGTTACTTCTACGTGTTGCTTATATTGCTATGCTATGCTCAGAGACATGGTTGGGTTTGAGTGAATCCATGACAGATGTGAGATTGTTAATTAATGGTTTAATTTAAGGTGGCAACTTTAATACACATCTGGGTGGATTGAGGCACTGGGGAACCAAGTGTTGTCTGTTTTATTTTGGAAATCCAGTACCCGTGTGATCTTCCTATGGACCACCACCCGGGCTCAAAGGGAATCTGAGATTATTCATGCTAGAAACTTCCGTGTGCAGCCACAAGCTACTATGGGCTCTAGCATAGTTGATTAAGTTACATGAAGCTCTTGAAGAGGTAGATCACAGGTGTAGTGGGTTTTGTAGGTTTGGTATGGTCTAGGGAGTAAAGAGTTAATGTTTACGAAGATCGTGTCTCGGTCATCCGTTTCTCAAACACCATGTAGTGCGAGAAATCAACGGAGGCGATCGAGTCTTGTGGGGAAAAGTGCGCAAACCTCTACAGAGTGTACAATCTAATCATGGTTAGCCGTGTCCCCGGTTATGGACAATTTTGAGTATCTAGTACTTGAGTTATCACATGTATCTCATCACTCTTAATTAATATTGTTGGGTTGTTAATTAATTTAATTGTGATTGACTTGGGGTTATACCTTCTCAATGTTTCAACCACCATGATAGTTAAATTAAAATCTATTCCTTTGTTGTAGGGAAAAATTGGCTTTTCACAAAACTATAACCATAGAGCTTTCCACCAGCCAAATATGCATGTAGTGATAGCATTATTCTGTTCTTGCTCTATTGTTTTATATTGCGGCATATTCCATGTGCTTGACCCGTTCTCGCTGCAACGTATTATGTTGCAGACTTTTCATCTGAGGAGTAAGGTTCGATAGGTCATTGCCGTCTGCAGCTCAGCTATGTCGTTGGATTTGATGGACTCACTTTATCTTCAAAGCATTCCACTGTTATCGCATTAGATGGCCTTAAGCCATATTTTTGTAATAAGTTCTCTTTTGAGACATTCGATGTAATAAGTGTGTGATTGCTACTCTGTTATAAATCCTTCGAGTACTGTGTGTGTCGGAATTACTGATCCAGGGATGACACTAAAACACGGAGACTTGACCATCTGAGGTCGGGTCGCTACACGCGCCCCCCACCCTCGTGGATAGGGTGTGGGCCCGCTGGTCTTCATCTTTTGCGAGGATATTTTATTATTTTTAACTAGATGTTCCGTGGAGTTTCAGGTCATTCCGAGAACTTTTGTTTTACGCACATAAAACAACATCATGGAAATTCTGCTGAAAAGCATTTGTCGGTCAAGGTTAGTTCCATTCAAATCATGCAAGTTAGATTCCAAAACAAGGGCAAAAGTATTTGGAAAAGTAGATACGACGGAGACGTATCAACTCCCCCAAGCTTAAACCATTGCTTTTCCTCAAGCAATTCAGTTGATAAAATGAAAGAGAAAGAAAAACTTTTACAAACTCTGTTTGCTCTTGTTGTTGTAAATAGGTCAAGCCATCATTCAAGTTTTCAGCAAATATTATAACTAACCACATTTGCGATAATTCTCAGGTCTCATGTTTACTCATATCAATAGCATAATCAACTAGCGAGCGATAATAATAAATCTCGGATGACAACACTTTCTCAAAACAATCATAATATGATATAATAGGATGGTATCTCGCTAGCCCTTTCTGAGACCGCAAAACATAAATGCGGAGCACCTTTAAAGATCAAGGACTGACTAGACATTGTAATTCATGGTAAAAGAGATCCAATCATAGTCATACCCAATATAGATTAACAGTAATGAATGCAAATAACAGCTGCGCTCTCCAGCTAGTGCTTTTAATAAGAGGGTGATGACTCAACATAAAAGTAAATGGATAGGCCCTTCGCAGAGGGAAGCAGGGATTTGCAGAGGTGCGAGAGCTCGGTTTTGAAATAGAGATAAATAATATTTTGAGCGGCATACTTTCATTGTCAACATAGCAACTAAGAGATGGCGATATCTTCCATGCTACACACATTATAGGCGGTTCCCAAACAGAATGGTAAAGTTTATACTTCCCCTCCACCAACAAGCATCAATCCATGACTTGCTCGAAACAACGAGTGTCTCCAACTAGCAAAAGGTCCCAGGGGGAGTTTTGTTTGCAATTATTTTGATTTAGTTTGCATAAAGCATGGGACTGGGCATCCCGGTGACCAGCCATTTTCTCGTGAGTGAGGAGCGGAGTCCACTCCTCTTGAGAATAACCCGCCTAACATGGATGATAAGGGCAGCCATAGTTGATACATGAGCTTTTCGAGCATACAAAACAGAATGTGTATTTGAAGGTTTAGTGTTTGTCACATACAAATTTACTTGGAACGGCAGGTAGATACCGCATATAGGACGGTATAGTGGACTCATATGGAATAACTTTGGGGTTTAAGGATTGGATGCACAAGCGGTATTCGCTTAGTACAAGTGAAGGCTAGCAAAAGGCAGGAAGCGACCAACTAGAGAGCGACAACAGTCATGAACATGCATTAAAATTAATAAACATTGGATGCAAGCATGAGTAGGATATAATCCACCATGAACATAAATATCGTGAAGGCTATTGTTGATTTGTTTCAACTACATGTGTGAACATGTGCCAAGTCAAGTCACTTAAATCATTCAAAGGAGGATACCACCCCATCATACCACATCACAACCATTTTAATAGCATGTTGGCACGCAAGGTAAACCATTATAACTCATAGCTAATCAAGCATGGAATAAGCAACTATGATCTCTAATTGTCATCATAAACATGTTTATTCATAATAAAATTTGAATCAAGAATGATGAACTCATCATATTTACAAAAACAAGAGAGGTTAGAGTTCATACCAGCTTTTCTCATCTCGGTCAGTCCATCATATATCATCATGATTGCCTTTCACTTGTATGACCGAGCGATGTGAATAATAATAAGAGTGCACGTGCATTCGACTAAGGCTGGAATCTGCGAGCATTCAATAAGCGAGGAGAAGACAAGGCAATATGGGCTCTTGGTTAAATTAACAATAATGCATATAAGAGCCACTTCAACAATTTAATCATGGTCTTCTCCTATCGACCCCAAAGAAAAGAGAAGAAATAAAACTATTTACGGAAAGCTCCCAACAAGCAAAAGAAGAACGGGAAATATTTTTGGGCTTTTCTTTTTAATTATTACTACTACAGCAAGAAAAGTAAACTATTACTATTTTTTTTGGTTTTCTTAAGATTTATTAAACACACAAGAAGAAAACAGAAAAAGAAAGTAAACTAGCATGGATATTACAGTGAAAAAGTATGAGCACCGACATCTAGCACTGAGTGTGTGTGAACATAAATGTAATGTCGGTGGGAAATACGTACTCCCCAAGCTTAGGCTTTTTGCCTAAGTTGGTTCATTACCGAGGATGGCTGGCGGATACCCGTAGGTGTAGCTGAGGTCATCTTGAGATGCGGCTGACTATCGCCACTTTGAGCTGCATGACATGGCGTCGGGCTGCCTCTGCTCTCCTCTCGTACTCATCGCCTCCTCTCTAGTAATAGTATATCTTCCTTTTGTCTGAGAATCAAAGAAGGCAGGAGCAGGGAGAGTAATACGGACAACATGTCGTTTGTTAAAGATTAGTCAATATAAGAGAGGTGGTTCATTCCTCTCGACAAACTGGTGGGAGGCCATAGAATTAAAATCTAAATAAGCAGGGGGCAACTCCATATCACCCTCACGACGTCCACCTCAAGAAAATTAGCTAAGCGGGTTGCATAAATTCCTCCAAAGAAATCTCCATTATATCTATTATGATGCAACCTACGAGCTACAATGGCTCCCATATGATAAGATTGGTCTCCTAACACAGCACTCCTGAGAATGTTAAAGTCAGGGACACACATGTGACATGCTTCATCCTTAGCATTTATGCACCTACCTATGAAGAGAGCAAAATAATGTATAGCAGGAAAGTGAATGCTCCCTATGGTAGCTTGCGTTATATCTCTAGATTCCCCTACAGTTATACCAGCTAGAAAGTCTCTAAATTCAGATTTACGGGGATCAATAGTACTACCCCATTGTGGAAGTTTGCAAGCAAATGTAAAATCCTCTAAGTCCATGGTATAAGATTTGTCCTAAAGGTCAAACATGTTGAAGGGAATTATATGAAGATGAAAATTCAAACCTCCTCACAAATGAGCTAGTGAGTTGATGGTACTAGGGGCATTTATGCGCCTCAAAGTCCACAAGATCGGCGTTATGCAAATACGCGTTAAATTCCTCTTTGATTCCTTTCGATCCATAAAATTTTCAACTGACCATTCATGAGGGCCGACTGGAGTGTCTCTTGGGGGCTCCTCATCAACACACGCATTGCAAGCACAGGACCTTGCTTCCTTGAAGAACCACCTTGGAACATCTTCCTAAGCATATTGTTTTCTCTGAAAAACTTCTGAAATTTTTAGTAACTTCAAACAAAATTGAACTAAGCTCAAAAAAATTGATAGCAACTACTCCTACAAGTGCCTAGAGCCTATATCATGCATTATAACTACTTGGAACCATATAAATTTGACATGCAAGCTCAAGAACATGGTCACCTATGCAGCACAAATTTGCAATGAATAAAGCACTAGAGCAAAAACTAATTAGACCAATGGAGGAGTCACATACCAAGGAACAATCTCCCCAAGCAGTTTTGCGAGAGGTGCTTTGAGCAAGGAGATCAAAAATCGCAGCAAAGTGAGCTAGAACTCGTGCTTGAGCTGGTTATTCGTGTTTGTGGGAGGAAGAAGAAGAGGATGGGTGCAGGAATAAGTGGAGGAGGGCCACCATGGGCCCACGAGGCGGGGGCGCCCTCCACCCTGTGGCAGTGGCAGCTCCCCAGCGGTGTTTTCAGTACCATAAATTCTCAAATATTCCCGAAAAAATCATATTAAATTGTCATGGCATTTGGAGGACTTTTATTTTCAGGGTATTTTTATATTGCAAGGATAAATCAGACAGAAAAATACTATTTTTACTTTATTTCAACTAAATAACATAAAGTATAAAGAAGGTACAGGAGTTTGTGCTTCTAATTTCATCCATCTCATGCTCATCAAAAGGAATCCACTAACAAGGTTGATCAAGTCTTGTTAACCAACTCATTCCGAATAACATGGAACCGGAGAAATTTTGAATAACACTATGTTACCTCAACGGGGATATGCACATCCCCAATAATAAGAATATCATATTTCTTCTTGACGGTAGGAAGAGGAAATTCAAAGCCTCAAAAAATAATCGATGGAATTTTTCCAATAGAGTTGATACTATGAACCTGAGGTTGTTTCCTCGGGAAGTGTACCATGTGCACATTACCATTAACATGAAAAGTGACATTGCCTTTGTTGCAATCAATAACAGCCCCTGCAGTATTCAAGAAAGGTCTTCCAAAAATAATAGACATACTATCGTCCTCGGGAATATCAAGAATAACAAAGTCCTTTAAAATAGTAACGTTTGCAACCACAACAGGAACATCCTCACAAATACCGACAGGTATAGCAGTTGATTTATCAGCCATTTGCAAAGATATTTCAGAAGGTGTAAACTTATTAAAATCAAGTCTACGATATAAAGAGAGATGAAAAACACTAACACCGGCTCCAAGATCACATAAAGCAGTTTTATCATAATTTCTTTTAATGGAGCATGGTATAGTGGGTACTCACAGGTCTCCAAGTTTCTTTGGTATTCCACCCTTAAAAGTATAATTAGCAAGCATGGTGGAAACTTCAGCTTCCGGTATCTTTCTTTTATTGGTGATAATATCTTTCATATACTTAGCATAAGGATTCATTTTGAGCATATCAGTTAATCACATACACAAAAAGATAGATCTAATCATTTCAGCAAAGCGCTCAAAATCCTCATCATCCTTTTTCTTGGATGGTTTGGGAGGAAAAGGCATGGGTTTCTGAACCGATGGTTCTCTTTCTTTACCATGTTTCCTAGCAACAAAGTCTCTCTTATCATAACGTTGATTCTTTGATTGTGGGTTATCAAGATCAACAGCAGGTTCAATTTCTACATCATTGTCATTACTAGGTTGAGCATCATCATGAACATCATCATTAACATTTTCATTAGGTTCTTGTTCATTACCAGATTGTGGTTCAGCATCAGACATAGATATATCATTTGGATTCTCAGATGGTTCAGCAATAGGTTAACTAGAAGTTTGCAAAGTCCTATAATTTTTCTTTTTCTTCCTTTTAGAAGAACTAGGTACATCAATATTATTTCTCTAAGAATCTTGCTCAATTCTCTTAGGGTGGCCTTCAGGATACAAAGGTTCTGAGACATTCTACCAGCTTCTAGTAGCCACTCTAACAGCATAATCATTTTTCTTACTATTCATTTCATCGAGAAACTCTTTTTGAGCCTTAAGTACTTGTTCTACTTGAGTGGTAACCATAGAAGCATGTTTGCTAACAAGTTTAAGTTCACCTCTTATATTAGCCATATAATCACCCAAGTGTTTAATCATATAAGCATTTTGTTTTAATTGTCTACCAAAGTAAGCATTGAAGTCTTCTTGCTTAAACATAAAGTCATCAAACTCATCCAAGCACTGACTAGCAATTTTAATAGGAGGGACTTCAGCTTTATCATATCTATAGAGAGAATTTACCTTTACTACGTGTCGGGTTATCAAGATCGGGGAGGTTCTTCAATAGTTAATGGGTCAAGATCATATGTTTCTTCAACAGCGGTAGATTAAGACCATGTATTTCTTCAATAGGAGGTAAATTCTTAACATCTTCAGCTTTAATACCTTTTTTATTTCATAGATTTCTTTGCCTCTTGCATATCTTGGAATGAGAAATAGAACACCTCTCTTCTTGAGTTGGTTTAGGAATGGGCTCAATAATTGGCTCTGGAGCCCGGCTCGGAGGTGCCCAATTATTTTCATTTGTCAACATATTATTCAATAGAATTTCAACTTCATCCGTGTTCTTTCACGAAAAGAGAACCACACAACTATCTAGGTAATCTCTGGAAGCATAGGTTAGTCCATTATAAAAGATATCAAGTATTTCATTTTTCTTAAGAGGATGATCAAGCAAAGCATTAAGTAACTTGAGAAGCCTCCCCAAGCTTGTGGGAGACTCTCTTCTTCAATTTGCACAAAGTTGTGTATTTCCTTTAAAGCAGCTTGTTTCTTATGAGCGAAATATTTAGCGAGAAGTAATAAATCATATCCTGGGGACTACACACACAACCAGGATCAAGAGAATTAAACCATATCTTAGCATCACCCTTTAATGAGAACGGAAATATTTTAAGGATGTAAAAGTAGCGAGATCTCTTATCATTAGTGAACAGGGTGGCTATATCATTTAATTTAGTCAGATGTGCCACAACAGTTTCAGATTCATAACCATGGAAAGGATCAGATTCAACAAAAGTAATTATATCAGGATCAACAGAGAATTCATAATCCTTATCGGGAACACAAATAGGTGAAGTGGCAAAAGCAGGGTCAGGTTTCATTTTATCTCTAAGAGATTCTTTACTCCATTTAATTAATAGCCTCTTGAGTTCGTGGCTATCCCTGCAAGCTAAAATAGCTGCAGAAGCTTCCGTATCAAAAACATAACCCTCAGGAATAACAGGCCTATCTTCATCATCACTTTCATCAATATAATCAGATTCAATAATTTCTTTCTCTCTAGCCCTAGCAATTTGTTCATCAAGAAATTCACTAAGTGGCACAGTAGTATCAGGCATAGAAGTAGTTTCATCATAAGTATCATGCATAGCAGAAGTGGCATCATCAATAACATGCGATATATCGAGCGAATAAGCGTAAGCAGGTTTAGGTGTTGCAAGCTTACTCATAACGAGAAGGTGAATCAAGTGCGAGCTAGATGGCGATTCCTTACCTCCCCTCGTAGTTGAGGGATAAATTGTTGTCTTAAGCGTCTTTCAAGTTCTTCATAGTGTCCAGCAGATATAAATCCCAAGTGACTCAAAGAATAGAGCTATGCTCCCGACAGCGGCGCGGAGATTAGTCTTGATAACCCACAAGTATAGGGGATCGCTTAGCGACTTTTCGAGGGTAGAGAGTATTCAACCCAAATTTATTGATTCGACACAAGGGGAGCCAAAGAATATTCTCAAGTATTAGCAATCGAGTTGTCAATTCAGCCACACCGGATAACTTAGTATCTGCAGCAAAGTATTTAGTAGCAAAGTAATATGATAGTAGTGGTAACGGTAACAAAAGAGTAATGAAAGCAAAAGTAATATTTTTGGTGTTTTGTAGTGATTGTACTTGATAGTAACGGGAAAGTAAATAAGCGTAAACCAAAGATATGGAAAGCTCGTAGGCATTGGATCGGGTGATGGATAATTATGCGGGATGCGGTTAATCATGTAATGATCATAACATAGGGTGACACGTAACTAGCTCCAATTCATCAATGTAATGTAGGCATGTATTCCGAATATAGTCATACGTGCTTATGGAAAAGAACTTGCATGACATCTTTGTCCTACCCTCCCGTGTAAGCGGAGGTCCTAATGGAAACTACGGGATATTAAGGCCTCCTTTTAATAGAGAACCAGAACAAAGCATTAGCACATAGTGAATACATGAACTCCTCAAACTATGGTCATCACCGGAGTGGTCCCGATTATTGTCACTTGGGGTTAGAATCATAACACATAGTAGGTGACTATAGACTTGCAAGATAGGATCAAGAACTCACATATATTCATGAAAACATAATAGGTTCAGATCTGAAATCATGGCACTTTCGGGCCCTAGTGACAAGCATTAAGCATAGCAAAGTCATAGCAACATCAATCTCGAACATAGTGGATACTAGGGATCAAACCTTAACAAAACTAACTCGATTACATGATAGAACTCATCCAACCCATCACCGTCTCAGCAAGCCTACGATGGAATTACTCACGCACGGCGGTGAGCATCATGAAATTGGTGATGGAGGATGGTTGATGATGACGACGGCGACGAATCCCCCTCTCCGGAGCCCCGAACGGACTCCAGACCAGCCCTCACGAGAGGTTTTAGGGCTTGGCGGCGGCTCCGTATCGTAAAACGAGATGATTTCTTCTCCTTTATTTTTTTCTCCCCGAAAGCAAATATATAGAGTCGGAGTTGGCGTCGGAGGAGCTCCAGGGGGCCCACGAGGTAGGGGGGCGCACCCCCCACCCTCGTGGACAGGGTGTGGGCCCCCTGGTCTTCATCTTTGGTGAGGATTTTTTTTATTATTTTAAACTAGATGTTCTGTGGAGTTTCAGGTCATTCCGAGAACTTTTGTTTTCTGCACATAAAACAACATCATGGCAATTCTGCTGAAAACAGCGTCAGTCCGGGTTAGTTCCATTCAAATCATGCAAGTTAGAGTCCAAAACAAGGGCAAAAGTGTTTGGAAAAGTAGATATGATAGAGACGTATCACCTAGCTCTCGCTACTGCATTCGTTAGCAAGTCCATCTTCAACTCTGAAGAAAATGGCTTCACCAACAAGGCTGATGAAGGCAATGATGACTACGCTCCCACCTATTGCTTCATGGCAAAAGGTGCCAAGGTACTCAAATACCCCTCCTTTGAATCAAGTGAGGATGAATCTGATGAAAACCTCAAGCCTAGCTATTCTAAACTTGCTAAGATTGCTGTGAAACAACAAAAGGCTTTTGAAAAGGTTCAAAACATGCTAGACAAAAGTGATGATATGTTGGGTGAAGAAATGGATCGCACTAAAACCTTGACTGAAAATCTGCAGAGACTTCATTCTAGGTTTGACAACCTTCAAGGTCATCATAACACTCTCTTATCTGATCATGGGAAGCTTTCTTATGAATTTTTCAAAGAAAGCAAGATCTTGAAAAGCTAAGACTGAGTTATGAAGATCTTCAGAAGGAGCGCAATTCACTTCTGGCTCAACAAATCAGCGCTACCCAGGAAGAATTCATTCCTCCATGTTTGAAGTGCATTGAACGAGAATCTGCTAATTCTTCACTGAATGTTCAAATGTTACAAATTCTTCAACTGTCTCGCTATCACTAATTCCTCATCGAGGACAATGCTAGTATCCTTGATGATGCGGGCTGAAGGAATTATACATGACGAGGCATGTACAAAAGCCTCAAAGGGCATCGGGCTCTTTGTGATGTGCTTAAAAAGCGAGATCTGAACAGAAACCCTAGGAAAGAGGGTATTGCCTTTGAGAGGGAACTCAACGCTGATGGGACTTACTGGAAGCCTGAGCAGTATCCCAAAACCTCATGGGTTGCTGCAAAGGGACCTCCAGTAGATCCATCTAATCTATCTGGCTTTACATGTGAATCTCCTCATTCTTCTGATGAGTCATTTGACTCCAACTATAAACTATTCAAAAATCAGAATGGTGTAGTATTTGCTATATATGTTGGCACTAACTGCAGGAACGGTTCCCCAATAAAGAAAATCTGGGTTCCCAAAAGGTGCCTTGAAAATCTTTAGGTGAATGTCATCATGACACCACCTGTGAAGAATAGGAACCCCGGATCAAATTCTTCATATGGACCAAGTTCTTCATATGGATCCAAGTCCTCATACGGACCAAATTCCTCACGTGGATCAAATTCCTCAAAAGGATCAAAGTCCTCATATGAACAGCATCGTGCTAACACCTCTGTTTCGCAGGGAAGAGCTAAGGGCTATGAATATGTGCATTATTCTTCAAACCATTATGTTCATAAGTCCTCGAAGAATTTCTCTGCTTATTCATATGCTTACCCTAACTCCTCTTATATGAAACAAAGTGGACTGGCTTCTATGCCACTTTCTCATATGGAGCTCGCAGAGTGATGAACTCTTTGCCACCCCTTAAGATGTCGGTGGTGAAGAAAAAGAACTAATCTCTTATGCAGGGTCAGGCCTCGGGCGTGCTTAAACGTCACGAAGAATTTCTTGAAGACCTGAAATTGCTGAAAGGGCCTTGAGCTAATCATGATGAAATGAATCCTCATTTCTCACGTCCTCATACCGCTTTATCTGTTCTATTGCTTGATGAAATTGATGTCATATTCTTCACTGATGAAGTATATGAGTTCGTAAGCTGCACTAATTCATCTGCAGGATGATCAACCCAAAGCCAATGAGTGGGTCCTTGATAGTGGATGTACAAATCACATGACGGTGACAAGAATCTATTGATGGATGTTCCCTTATCTCCATCGCATATGAAGCATATCATCTTCGCTGACAAAGGCAAAAGTCAGGTATTGGGTCTAGGTAAGGTTGCGATAAAAAAGGATCGACACATGGACAAAGTCATGCTTGTCGAGTCCTTAGGATACAACCTCATGTCTGTCTCAATGCTTTGTGATCTTGATATGGTTGTTATCTTTGGCAAGTATCATTGTGTTGTGGTCATGGAAGCTGACAATTCCAAAAGTCTTGAAGGCTTTAGGAGAGGAGATACGTATATTGTTGATTTCTCTACGGGGACCTCAACCAATTGTATGTCTACTTGCAAAAGCTTGAGAAGGGCTGCTATGGCATCAACGACTTGGTCACGCCGACATGAGGAATCTGCACTGCGCTTCATGAAGAAGAAGCATGTCATTGGCATTAAGAATGTCAAATTCCTCAAGGATCACCTATGCGGAGCCTGTGAAGCTGGAAAGATGACCAAGGCCAAACATCCAGCAAAGACTATCATGACTACTACTCGACCATTTGAATTGCTTCACATGGATCTCTTTGGTCCTAATCATTATTCAGCAGTTACAAATGATGCATCTCTATATGGCTTTGTTATGTTGATGATTACTCTCGTTACGCATGGGTGCATATTGTCACTTACAAACATGAGGTGCAGGAAGTCTTCAAACGATTTTCCTCGAGGGCTTCAACCAACTTTGGTGCGAAGATCAAGCACATCGAAGTGACAATGGAACTGAAGTTCAAGAATTCTGGTCTTGATGACTATCTTGATGAACTTGGTATTACTCATGAGTTATCTGCTCCTTATACTCCTCGGCAGAATGGCGTCGTGGGCGCAAGAACAAGACTCTTATTGAGATGGCTCGCACTATGCTTGATGAGTACAAGATGCCTAAATCGTTTACGGATTGAGGCAATTGATACTGCGTGCCACATCATCAACAAGGTATATCTTCATAAATTCTTCAAGAAGGCGCTTATGAACTCCTCAATGACAAGAAACCCAATGTGAGTTATTTCAAAGTCTTCGGTGCTAAATGTTGGATTAGAGATCCCCATCACAACTCTAAATTTGCACCAAAAGCACATGAGGGTTTTATGCTTGGTTACGGAAAGGACTCGCACACCTACATAGTCTTTAACAACGTCCACCACAAAGTTGTTGAAACTGTAGATGTCTTGATTCGATGAAACTAATGGCTGCAAAGAGAGCACCTACCTTACGTACTGAGGAAACTATCAAGTTCAAGGCTCTTGAGGATGTCATTCCTACCAAAGAATCATTGAAGAAATCATTCCGAGCGTGAAGAGCGTCATCTCGATACACTGAGAAGAAAATGGTGCTGAAGAAAATGCTGATCAAATTCCTCAACGACAACCCGCTCATCCTCGCGTTGCAAATGAAGTTCAGATTGAGAAAATCATCAGCGACATCAACATTCCAGGTCCTCTCACACGCTCAAGAGCTTCACATTTGTCTAACTTTTGTGGGCACTTTGCTTTCGTCTCTATCACAGAGCCCACTAAGATAGATGAAGCATTTCTAGAGGCTGAGTGGATTCAAGCTATGCAAGAAGAATTACATCAGTTCGAGCTCAACAACGTCTGGGAATTGGTTAATCGTCCAGATCCTCGCAAGCACAATATCATTGGCACAAAGTGGATCTACCGCAACAAGCAAGATGAAAATGGCCTTGTGGTGAGGAATAAGGCATGGCTTGTAGTTCAAGGCTACACACAGGTTGAAGGAATTCATTTCGATGAAACTTTTGCACTGTTGTTGCTATACTTGAGGCTATTCACATATTACTTGCTTATGCTAACCATCATGATATCACTTTATATCAAATGGATGTGAAAAGTGCATTCCTCAATGGTAAGCTTGAGTAAGAAGTATATGTTGCTCAACCCCCAGGTTTTGAAGATCCAAAGCATCCTGACAAAGTCTTCAGACTCAATAAGGCCCTCTATGGCCTCAAGCAGGCCCCTCGGGCGTGGTATGATACTTTGAAGGAATTCCTCATGAAGAAAGGCTTCAAACCCGGTTCAATTGACCCAACTCTTAATTTTTGGCTGTACTCCTCATGAAGGAATTCCTGGTGAATTGTTTGTGTGCCAAATATATGTTGATGGTATCATTTTTGGCTGTACTGACCAATGTTATAGTGATGAATTTGCCTATATGATGAGTGAAGAATATCAAATGTCTATGATGGGAGAATTGAAATTCTTCTTAGCTCTCCAAATTAAACCGACAAAGTGGCATATTCATATCTCAGAGAAATACCTCAAGGATGTCTTGAGGAAATTACGGCATGCAAGATTGCAAAGGGGTCAAAATTCCTATGCCCACAAATGGCCACCTATGCAATCGATGAAAATGGTACTAACTTTGATCAAAAGGTATACCGCTCCATGATTGGCTCTTTATTGTATTTATGTGCATCTAGGCCAGATATTATGCTTAGTGTTTGCATGTGTGCCCGATTTCAAGCTAAACCGAAGGAATTACACCATAAGGCTGTGAAACATATTCTTCGGTATCTAGCTCACACACCAACACTTGGATTATGGTACCCCAAGGGCTCGGCTTTTGATCTCATTGGATATTCAGACTCTGACTATGCTGGTGATCATGTGGACCGCAAGTCAACATCAGGCACATGCCATTTCCTCAGACGATCTTTGGTCTGTTGGTCCTCGAAGAAACAGAACTGCGTATCACTGTCTACTGCTGAAGCTGAGTACATTGCTGCTGGTTCTTGCTGTTCTCAATTGCTGTGGATGAAGAAAACTTTCAAGGACTACGGCGTCAACATGAAGAATGTGCCTCTCTACTGTGACAATGAGAGTGCAATCAAGATTGCTCACAACCCAGTTCAGCACTCGAAGACAAAGCACATTCAAATTCATCATCATTTTCTTCGTGATCATGTGTGGAAGGGCGACATCTCTATTGAGCATGTACGGACTGAAGAACAACTAGTCGATATCTTCACAAAGCCCTTGGATGAGAAGAGATTTAGCAAGTTGCGGTGTGAGCTAAATATCCTAGAATCTTCGAATGTTCTTCGAAAAGGACACTCATCCTAACACTTATGCAAAATTGATGACTTAGATGTGCCACACATGAAGAAACGTTTTTCTTCAATCAATGAAGACTAACACTCTAAGTGTGAAGAAATTAATGAAGAATTTGATTCTCAGAACCCTATGACAATTCTACGCGGTGTATGAAATCATCTTTCTTATACGGTGGGTTACGCCACCACCAAAAGTTGAAAAATCTTCAATTTGAGTTTTTCCTCAGTTTTTGAAATTCCCCAGTTGTTCATTTTCTTCAACTTTGCATTGTCTTCACTGTTTCCGTCGTTTTTCTTCATTGGCTATGTGTGTGAGTTTATGTCCTCTACAGCATTCACTTATTGCTATTTCTTCAAGTTGCCTTTTCTACTAAGTGAATGTGATCGGACCCTTCCCCCTCTATGCTAAACTCAACCTAGTCTATTCACAAATTCTTCATGTGTGTTCTATTTGAAACTTCGTTCAAAATCTTCACTTTGTGTCCTTGTCGGTGAAGAATTTGCGACGGAACTTTAAAACTTATCTTATCTCAATTTCGGGTTGTTACTTAAACCGTTCCGCATCCCTCGATAATACTTATCTATTCACCCACGATCTCACACGATCGCCACCTCTCAGTACATGGGTGACACATGTCAAGCGAATGAGAAGGGTCAGCGGCACGTTCGTCCAATTTCTTCGGGTGAATAGTTTTTCACCTCGGCTATATATACCCCTCCCCTTCCTCACTTTGTTTTCACTCCACTCGTTCTCTCTCCCGCTCGAGCTTCTCAAACCCTAGCGCCGCCGCTACTTCCATCGTCGCCGGTGAGGAATAGCTTCACTGCCTCGACCTTGTCACCGCCGTACTCGTGCCGGGCTCTTGGATTTCTTCACTCACGCCGCCGTAGCTGTCTTCCCTCTGCCAAGTTAGGGCGTGGAAGATCTGAGCTGACGAGCTTCACATCTACACTTCCCAGTTCGTCGTGTTCTTCATCAAGGGTAATTAAAAGTTACTTTTACTTCCCTCTTTGATTCAAATGTTTACTACAAAATCTTCAAAGGTGTTTTATTCTTCAAATCTTCACACACTAAACACCTCACATGTCATCTGTTCTTGATCTGTTTCTCTAAGCAACATTTTTCTTCAAGATTCCTCAATTGTGTGGATTTTCGATCTCTACAACTCTGGAACCTAAGACAAAGAACGCTTAGTGAAATTCTTCAAGACTCATCTGGTCAAATTCCTCAAACTTGTTCTTTTGAAAAACTTACGAGAACGCATATGACCTCTCCAAATTCCTCGCAACTATACTACATTTCACGGTACTCATGTCATGCTGAATCACTAAGTTCTCATCAACTTAACTCATTTGCAGCGTTCCTCGAAGAAAAGTTGCATACCTCTTCAGAAAATTCTGTTGTTCATATTCGCCAGCTGAAGAAAATGGCTGACGGTTAAAAGCCACAGAAGGGAGGAAAGAGGCCTAAGGTCAATACTGCTTTTGAGATCCCTGATGACATATACAAGGATTATTGCACTCCTGATGAGGCCAAATTTGGCAAGGAGGACAAAAATCAGCGCAAGGTGCGCATTCAAAGAATAGAGAGGAGATGGGCACGGGAATGGAGGGAGTACAGGTATGTTACTCCCAAGTATATGAAGAAATTCGCTCTAAATCCTCCATGCCCAAGACCTCCATTGGCACCTAGCCAAGAAGCAGATCCCACCAGCCTCAAGCGTGGTGAGGACTATCCTGATGAATGGGCCAAGCGCCAGGCCAAGCTAGACAAAATGGCTAAGGAAGCAGTGAGGAAATTTAATGAAGACTCTGTTGCTGCTACCACTCATCGAGTCCTCTGCAAGCAAGCCAAAGAAGGCCATGGCAAAGAAGCCTGCTCATAAGCAAAGTGCTTCACTCCCAATGCCCTCACAGCCAAGTTACTCAGCAATGCCCTCACGGCCAGACTCTTCAAAGCCCTCACGGCCAACTCCTCAAGCTGCTCCAACTCCTCCAAAGTCCTCAGCTCCTCCGCCAAAGTCCTCAGCTCCTCCGACAAAATCCTCAGCACCTGTGCATCTCGCCACGTGCCAAAGGACTATAGGCATCTCTATTGCCTCCGGAGCTTCTGCTAGTTCTTCAGTTGCACCAAATTCATCAACTGGCCCCTCTCTGCTAATGAAAAAGGCCACTGCTGGACGAGGCTCTCGCCCAAGTCCTCACAAGAAGCAGGTCGCCTTCCAAGTGCCGTCTGATGAAGATGAAGCTGATGATGAAGAACTTGCCGAAATCATCAGAGACAGGCAGCTCAAGGCCGCTAGAGCCAAAGGCACAAATGTGCTCGCTTTTGGATCCAAAATTGATCCTTGATTACATTGATCTCTGGCACAAGGACCCCAACACTCATATGCCTTTATTTCAAATTGACTCCTGGCCAAAGTCATATGCTGACTGCCTTCATACAAGAAGAAAAATGGAAATTCGAAAAGGCCGAGGCGGTGAAAGAAAGCCTTGATACAAGAAGGAGCACTTCACGAAGAAAAACGTTGTCTCTATGACAATGAAGAACTTGTCACAATTCAATGCGAGATCAAGAAACTTCGGTGATGAATTTGGCGTATACCGCTATTGGCAGCTTGAGCCAAAGTCAGGTTTGTAAATTTGAGAGAAGTTCACTTCAATGTTGCAGCCCCAACGCAACAAGAAAATCCTCAGCCGAGGCATCTCGCCACCGTCGAAGAAAACGCCAAAGACTTACCGATGACAATCAGGCTACTGAAGAAACTCAAAGTACCAGGGCTGATGACTGCATTCCAGCCGCTAAAGAAATTACCAGGGAAACCACTAGTGTCGGGGATATACCCCGTGGCGTAAACCGGCCGGAAGTATAACCCGGCCGGACTGGACGACTCACTGGTAACCCGCCTGGAGCTTGGCGGTTCACGGGCTACCCGCCCGGTCCTGGCGGTTCATTAGTAACCCGGTGGGCGGGTTAGATGGATGACGAGGCCCAAGGCCCGAAGGCGGTTCACGTTTAATGGTGGGCCGGTTTATGAGGAAAGAGTAAGGACTATTCTCCTACAAAGGAAGCAAGACTAGGACTCCACTTGTAATAGATTAATCCTAATCCTACTAGGACTAGTCATGTAAACCCGCCCCTTCAACATATATAAGGAGGGGCAGGGCTCCCCAAAGGGGGAGAAGCTACATGCAAGAAGAAACAATCTTAGGGCTAGACACAAAGAGGAGAGCCGGTTTATGGCGACTCCCTCGTGATGATAATGAGACCTAGCCTCAAACAGCATGTAGGGTTTTACGGATGATGTTTCCGGGGCCCAGGCTGTCTAAATCCCTGTCTTGTGTTGCGTCTCTCGATTCCGCTCAACCCTCTCAAGCTACCACATAGATCGTTGGCCTCACGACTAAGTCCTCGACACTAAGGACATCCGCCGTGACAAATCCTGACGATTGGGCGCCCACCGTGGGGGCATCGCTTGCGGTGGTGATGAGTTCTTGGAGGGATCCTCCCAGGAGATTGAGAATTTCCTGGATGAAAGTCGGTTTCAGAAAGATCTACGTCATTGACAAGCAGTAAAAACAACATTTTCAGATTCGATCTAGATGAGTCAAGGTTCTGCAAGTTGCCAAGCCAAGTCAAATCATCCTGGCAATGGTCACATTGGACAATGGAAAGTGTGGCCAGCAATTAACAATGGAACCTACTTGGAAGGGTCTACGTCAGAGTCATATTCGTTAATCCGGATTTATAGTTGACGAGATTTGAAGGATACGACGGTTTGGCGTTTTATCTGCGCATCGCTGGGGCAACGCGATCTGTTGAATCCGAGTTGGAGATCAATATTGTTGTACGCCGGGTTAGATCAGTAAAAATATTCCTGCAGAGACAAGGGTCAAACCCGAGGCGGATTCATACATTGAGCTGGTAAAAGCTGCTGCTACTGTTGCATGGAGGACTACTTCTAAATAAACAAATTAGGCTACTGTTGCCTAAAGGCAATGCTACGTGGCTGCATATTCAAGTGATCCATCTAGTACTTGAGTACTGCCTATGTTAAAGCTTAGATTTTGAGGAGATATTTTTGGTGGAGACCGCTTCACGTGAGCATGCATATTTGGACAAAGGACTACCGCACCGGCCTCGCCTCCATTCATGCCGCATGTTGGCGCAGTCTTGAGTCGCCTGCTTGTATGGCTGGCCTTACCCCGCCGCTCGCCTGTGGCTGCAGTTCCAATGGACGGCCTCTTCTACTGCTCCGGGCTGCCAGCCGCTTCGCCGGGTCAATTCTGCAGTAGCTACGAGCCGTCCTCGGGTTAAAGTCAATCCGCCGCCCACGGTTTGCCGTTCTCGGCGGCCCGGCCAAATTCTTTGTCTGTTTTCAGCCACCACTACAGCCATGACCAGCGTCTCGCCGTTATCGTAATCCGCCTCCTTTGCTCCTGCATGTGCGTTCCCAAATCGCCATTGAAACCCGTTGTCTCTACTGCGGGCCTCGCTGCCGCCTGTGCTGCATAGCCGCACCGCCAAGTCGCTTCGTGATGGAGGTCGTTCCATAGGCGAAGAACAATTAACAAAGGGTCAAACCACCGCCACACTGACTGTGATTGGTCGATCAATCAAGTCATGAAGACTGACGGGAGCGCGGCGTACTATGTGCCTCGTGGACCGTCAGATCAGAAGTTGCCGAAGAAGGCATATTCCCCCGGAGTGGTGTTGTATATGAGTGCAGCAGTTGTACCCAATTGTACACTGCTCCATGTCTCCGCCCTGCTGCCACTGTTGTGACCATGGATGCAACCCGGGGTACCCGCGACAAGCCGGCCTACCGGCGCTGCACAATACTACGAGGTGCTATCCTTCCTACATATTTTATCAGCACCAATAATGTTTTTTCCAAGAACAATTACTCTGGTCTTTGATATTTTTGGGCAGGATCATTATTTGTTACAAAGATGTCACAAAGGGGCGCGCACCAAGATTATTGCACTAGGGCTGGTCCGTGCCATGCTGCTGGACGGCTACATGGGTAAGTCGTCATCCCCCGCTTCATCAACACACAGGACTAACTCGCCCGTCCGTATCGGCTTACAACGTCGCGGCCAGCTCGCCCGTCCGTATTGGCTTACAACGCAGCGGCCGGTTCATCCGTTTGTTCCTGCGGGTGACTCATCTGTGGTTGATTTTAGCTTCACCGCGGTGGATAAATCCCGGCCTAACATATCAGCATGCGCTAGCAACATTCTGCACTGGCGTTTCGTCCATACCACCCGGTGAATGAACGTGAGCAAGTCGCCGTCCCTGTGGCCCGGTTTATATCAGCTTGCCGGGACCACGCCTGTGATTAACTCGCCCGTCCGTGCTGGTATACGACACCGGTGCCAGTTTTCCCCGTCCGCACTGGCTTACAATGCCGCGGCCGACTCAATTGTCCGAGCTGCCTCTGATGTTGCGATCATCTTTGTCGTCCGTCTCTTGCGGCCTGGTCTACATCAGCATACCGGGCCGCACCTGTCTGCATGATCTGTTTAATGAGTATGAGCAAGACACGGCTTGGGTAGCCCGTTTTTCTTTCAACAAAATGGAGGCAAATTATCATATACTATCAACTGCCTTCTGCACTGGGTGGCTCAATGGGCAGGCGCACAAGTCGCCGCCACTACAGTTTTGTTAACTTCAAATCGCCAGTTGGAAGGAACCATTGGCCGAAAGGTCTTGACCACGACTCATACGGGATCGTTTATAGCCCACTGCAGTCACCTCAACCTTCTGTGGACTCACATCGTGCTATCAACACCAATGATATACAAGTTATGCCGGTTTATATCACGGTCAAATATGAAGAGTCTCAAGCCAACTCCTCGAGTCACCTTTGAAACTCGGGGGCTACGATGACATGACTCAGCAAATCTTGCTAGTTTCAGCAACATTAAGAACCCTAGGACGATGGAGGGAAAGATAACCCAGTCCTGGAGGCTCCTGTTATATTGATAAAAATTTAAAGGCCGTCATAAAATTTCCGGTTTAGAAAGTATATGACAGTTACAAAATCCGGACTCAATGAAGAAGTCCCGGGTCACCAGAAAGGATTCCGGTTTAAAATCCGGCTCAAGGGAAGTCAGTCTCACTGAAGCTCTCAAATATCCGGGTTACAATCCGGTTCAAGGGAAAAATGTCTCCCATAAAACATTGAAGCTCTCAAATATTCGGTTCAATAGCCCGGTTCAAGAAGAATTTGTCTCTTGCAAAAAGTTAAAGGGAGCCAAAGAGGACTACATTGCCATGATCTTGTGATTCAAACATGGGTATCCCGCCTTATTGGCCTATCATGTGTGGTTACACGGATTTTACATCTTAAAGCGGCCTCCGGTTTACCTCTTGAGTTAGCTTTTCAAAAGCTCTATATGATATCACTTGGGGGCTTGGTCGTGTCCGAACCAATGCAACACCTTTTGATAGGCGAAAGCCACCAGATCACTTGGGGGCATGGTCAAGTCTGAACCAGTCACGCCTCTTGATCGGCCTGAGGCCATAGAGTTACTTGGGGGGCTTGGTCGAACCCGAACCATTGCCACGCCATTTGATCGGCATAATGCCACGGTTTCAGTTGGGGACCTGGCTGACTTGAACCGTAGCTACACCTTATTGGGAGCTTGGTCGTGTCCGACCATGGTAACACCATCTGATCGGCTCAGTAAAGCCTCTTTTTGCAAACGGTTTTATCATTGCCTTTGCTTGAAATTTTCTTTAATAAATATTTCTTCTTTGTTGTGTTCTTAAACCGACAAAATTAGCAGACCGGTTTGACTGTCCATTGACGGAACACGGTCAATTCTTAATCCGGAGACTATTTGCCCGGTTTGATTTTTTGATTTTCTGTTACCATCCTATTATGGAGTAAACCGGCGTTCATTAAACCGGCTTGACTTTCAATTACAAGTTGTCAGTATATGATCAAGTTATAATCCGGAGACTATCAGCCCGGTCTGGTTTGACTACGACTCGCCAGTATTATATATGGTTAAACTGGTGTTTATCACAACCCGGTACGGTTTTATCATAAACCGACACAAAGATGAAAGGAGTTATCATTACTCAAGATTGGGGTTATCACCCATATTGCAAAAAGTTGGTAAACCAATGATGTGATTCAATGTCACAGGTATGATATATTTCATATTTGATTATTCTTAAGTGCAGCCTTGGTTATAAACCCGGGTTATATGTTGGCATTATGACCCGTCCGGCGGTAAACCGCCAGGACACTTTAAATTTGTTGCATGCAGAAACAGGTTGAATAAAGCATGATCATAAATCACTAGTGTTTACTAACCTGGCCTGGCTTTTGACTATAAGTCGCCAGTATGATGATAAATTGTCCGGTGTTTTAAACCGGCCTGGCTTTAAGACAATAAGTCGCCAGTATATGATGAGAAATTATCCGGTGTTTTGTTAAACCGGCCTGGCTTTTGACTATAAGTCGCCAATATATATTTGGATTGCGCCATTGGAATCATGCGCTTATAAATCATTGGGTTATATTATTCAAATAGCCAAACTTGGCTGAATTTTCATTATGATATTAAATGAATAAGGTTTTCATCTTTGGATTATATTATCTTGAATAGCCAACATGGCTAGATTTTTATTATGGTTTTTAACAACGGTATTATTGAGGTTTTCAAAGTCGCTTTAGCGCAATGGCTATTATTTTATCAAAGGATATGATTTATTTTGCAATGGAAGGAATAGTCACAGAATCAGCAGACTTCACGACCCGGCACTTGGGGGCTACATTATTCAAGTTGAGATTATATCAAATATGCAAGTCTCATGTCGCTGCAAGCATGCACCATGACACTTGGGGGCTAATGCAAAGTCATTTTTTATTGGCCTTATTGAAGACCCGACTCATCATATCATAATGAGCCGGCCCTTGGGGGCTACACATCATTTCTCAAATCTACATGATTATACCTACAAAGTCCCTGCTTATTATTGCATAATGACCCGGCCCTTGGGGGCTACACTGGTTGAAGTTTTTATGAGTATAAGACAATTACAAGTCGAGTTCTTGCAAGCATGACAACCCGACACTTGGGGGCTATATAATATGGAGTATTCAGTTTTTACTAGTGACTGGGATGAACAACATGGATTTCTTTGAAAGTGGCAGTATTTATATTGAAGCAAGTCTTAAGCCATCACTTTGTTCTGCTCAAGACTTGGGGGCTACAAGTATTATATTATTATCAGAGAGATATTTTCAAAATTCTCTGATTTGAGAAAACCGGATTGACCCGGCGTCACCAATTATTATGACCCTGTGTCTACAACCCGGCATCATCAGTAATCATGAACCGGCGTTGGCAACAATCATGAACCGGCGTTAGCAATAATCATGACCCTGAATTATCAGTTTTTATAACCCGACAATGGTGGTAATCATAAACCGGCAAGTTTTACATCTTCAAACCGGCTGAATATCAGATGAGTATTTCAAGACCCATATTTCTTAAATCGGCGCTTTTGGAAGCCGACTCAAGTGGATTATTCTTCAAAATATTTCTCTGTGAGAAACCAATGTCAGCAAATTGAGTATGACGCTGGCTTATTGACCTGGATTTTCTAGGAGGAAATGACAAGGACTTAAGGATGATTAGGTGCCGGTTTACAAGAAATCTTAACCCGGAGCACAACCTGTCAAGTTTGTTCTTGTGTTTATTTTACAGGATCAGTTTAACATGGATAAATCCAAATTAAACTGGGGGCTAATGTCGGGGATATACCCGTGGCGTAAACCGCCGGAAGTATAACCCGCCGGACCGACGACTCATCGGTAACCCGCACGGAGCTTGGCGGTTCACGGGCTACCCGCCGGTCTTGGCGGTTCATTAGTAACCCGGTGGGCGGGTTAGATGGATGACGAGGCCCAAGGCCCAGAAGGCCGGTTCACGTTTAATGGTGGGCCGGTTTATGAGGAAAGAGTAAGGACTATTCTCCTACAAAGGAAGCAAGACTAGGACTCCACTTGTAATAGATTAATCCTAATCCTACTAGGACTAGTCATGTAAACCCGCCCCTTCAACATATATAAGGAGGCGGGGCTCCCCAAAGGGGAGAAGCTGAGCAAGAAGAAACAATGTTAGGGCTAGACACAAAGAGGAGAGCCGGTTACTGGCGACTCCTCGTGATGATAATGAGACCTAGCCTCAAACAACATGTAGGGTTTTTACCGGATGATGTTTCCCGGGGCCCGAAGCTGTCTAAATCCCTGTCTTGTGTTGCGTCTCTCGATTTCGCTCAACCCCTCTCAAGCTACCACATAGATGCGTTGGCCTCACGACTAAGTCCTGACACTAAGGACATCTGCCGTGACAAATCCACGACAACTAGTGTTGCGCCTGAAGAAGCTGAAGAAGTCAGGGCAACTGCATCAGTTGTGCCTGAAGTTATTGAACCAAATTCCTCTGCTCCTCCTGCACCTACCTCAACTCCGATCCTTCCGTCTGCATCAGATGTGAAGAAAACCAAGGCTGCAGAGCGTGCAGCGGTGAAGAAAAGGAAAGCATCAACTTCATTAGATTTTTCAGCTCCGAAGAAGATGAAGCCATTGAACAGCTCTTTTCAAATCCAATTGATGCTATTCCTGTCTCATCCATGCCATCAAAGGACCTTGTTCTTTTTGATGAAGAGTATGTGATTCCAAGTGAATCAGATGAAGAGATTCCTTCTCACGCTTCATCGAGGCAGTTGAATGAAGAAATTGAAGCGGATGCAATCCCTTCAACCCCAATTGTCTCATCGCCCATGCCTCAGTTCACTGCTGAAGAGGCCGGCGTTGAGGAAAAGAGTGAAGATGAAGATGTGGACATTGGATGTACAACACCAGTGCTGAATGATGACTTTTGGGAAAGTCAACACCCCAATTCTCCTCTGTTCACACCTCTGCAACAAATTCCTCAGTCCCCAGTGACTACAGTACAAATGGGATCTGAAGAACCTCTTGCAACCCCATCTGTCCATGAAGAAATTCCAGCCACTAGTGCTAATGAAAATGTTAATGAAGAAGTGAAGACCCAGGCTGTCACTGAAGAAGAACCTGAAATTCCTCAGCCTGTGGATCCTGAGATTGCGATTTCTGAGGTGGTGATGCAATTGACTGATACTCCTCGGCCCAAGCCAAAAGGATCCCTTCTCGAAGAAGCATAAATTCAAAGTCGATGACTTCTTGGCGAGCATGTTTTCTTCAATCGACTACAACCCATATGACTCTGCTTTCGTCTTAGAAGGAAGCGTTTACGACTGCCACCAAGCAAATTTTTATTCTTCACTTTGCTCTTCAACAAGGACAAAGTCTTCGACCACGAGCATATTCCTCACGTGGACATGGAATCACCGCTTGCTTTTATCGATCCTCAGTGTGCTTCATGATGCAGGACTGCTCAACTTTTGCACGGATATTTGTGATTGGAATGAAGAGCTCATTCTTCAATTCTATGCAACCCTACACATCACAGGCGAAGTTGATGATATCAACTCTTGGGTGTTGGACTGGATGACCGAAAATACGCATTACAAAGCACCGGCCTCAGATTACTTCATGCCACGCCAATCAGTCCTCCCCTTGAAGGTGCTTTCATTATGCGTACCAAGAGCACGAACTCACTGCTCATTACATGCAAGTGCTAATGAAGCCTCTGAAGCGCGGTCAAGCCCCAAGAACCAAATTCCTCGTGAAGTAATTACTATATGTGCCAAGAACAGTATATCGCATTCTGACGAAGACTATGAGTCCAATCAAAGGCCACGACTCATCTGATGAGGAAATTGTTGGCATCATGAAGAATCTGCTATTCAACATCATACATGGCATTCCTGTCAATTATCACAATTTCTTCATGAGGACTCTGGCTAATGTTGCACTCTCTCCATTTGAGTTGAAGCCTTACGCACCCTGGATTATGAGATTCCTCAGAATAAGGTCTTCACTCAACTACAAGGCTGATTTTCAGAATCACCTCAGCTACTTGCCCCCAATTGAAGTCCTCAAGTGGATGTTTTCCTCAGCTGATGAAAAGGGCAAGGCCGCTACTGTTATTGATGAAGGCAATCATCCATTGGATGGTCAGTTTCGCAAAGCTGCATCTTATTCCACCAATGATGACTCTGTCACTCATGATTCTGCTGCCAATGCATGCAAGCCAAATCCTCAAGCCACAGCTCCAAGAGTGATGACTGACCGTGAGCTTATTCTTAGTCTTCACCAGAAGGTGGATCGAAACCACAAATGGGTTAAGCGTCAGTTTGGTTCTATTCTTCACAACATGACTGCTACACATAATGCAGTGAAGAAAAACCATTTCTACCTCCATGAAGTCTTGATTACCTTTGGGCTATTCTGTCACATCTGTATGGTGAAGAAGATCTGAAGCAAATGGGTCTCAAGGAAAACTTTGACTGGTCTGCTCCTCCTTAGAAGAAATTCAAGAAGGTCAAGGTTCCTTCCTTGGTGGCCAGCTCATATTCTTCATCACGCTGAAACCGGCGAGCATGAAGACTTGGGCGACCTTTGCTGGCAGGCCCTACAACAACAAACGACCCCAACAACGCCGGTGCTCCTCCATCAACTTGATATTCTTGAGGCGTTAGTCCTCATTTTCGATCCTTTTGGTCATTCGATGACAAAGGGGGAGAAATTTGAGTTAGTCTTCAAGCGGGTCTATCTATATGGGCGTTTTTTTTTTCTAAGTTACAAATCTCGTTCTTATTAGACTTTATTAGATCAAGTTTTAAAATTAAAAACTATTGTTGTCTGATACTTTTGCTGAGATTATCTGCATTCTTATTACTCGTTGATGTTAATACGCATGCTGAATTACATCAGCCACCATATTTCATCATGCATTTCAAATTCTTCATACTATATGTCAAATGCGTGTATGAATTACAAGATATAGGGGGAGATCTCCATGATTCTACTCTTCAAGTGTGCATTGCTTCAAAAGCAAATTCCTCACCATGCACATCTTTAGGGGGAGTTTTTCTATATCTTGCAATCAAATTCCTCAAGATCGTGTTACACTTCATATGTTTATCCCCATTGAAAACTTAACCTATATTCTCATCAATCACCAAAAAGGGGGAGATTGTAAGTGCATCTAGTGCCCCTTAGTGATTTTGGTGTATTGAAGACTTATAGGTTAAGGGACTAATGAGTTTATGAGTGTACACAGGTCTATAAGTCTATGAGGAGTTTGATATTTACAGAGAAAGTCGACCCCTAAAAATGAAGTTGTTCACCTGAAGACTTTGGAATTCTGAAGACTTTCTGAAGATTTGATAGTGAAGAAATTGGTGTGACCTTAAAGACTTGGTATTCATTCGAGGAACATGAAGCGTGAAGACTTTCTTTTCATAGCTTCATTTTCTCTTTCTTGAGTCATAGGAAACACCGTACTGTTAAAGGGGGTCGAGGAAATACTAAGGAAAAATTTCCATGTGATGCTCAACTCAAAATCCTACACCTACCAATCCCTTCGAGTGAAGCCATTGAAATCTCATATTCAGTCCAATTTCTTGATGTGAGACGAAGTTCTTACAGTATTTGAGAATTTGTTCGACCGAGGAGTTAGAAATTCGCCAGGCAGATTGCCTACGGTGAGGAACATGATAGCCCTCGAGGAATTTGAGCCTAAAATTCCGGCCAGATTCTTTGTACTACGTGCGCTGTCCCAAAATATCCACCCACCTAACGGTCATATCATTGAAGGGCATTTATGTCTTATCATGTCGGGCTGCTCCCTAGGCTATAAATAGCCGCCCCCTACAACCACTAGCCGGTTGGCTGCTCCAAGAGAAACTGACACTTGTCATTTGAGAGCATCCCATCCTCCGAGGACTTTGAGCGAAAATCATCAAGTGAGGAAACCCAAACCCAAACACCTTCAGACCCAAAGTGATTGAGCATCACTGAAGAGATTGATCCTGCGTGGATTCGATGCTTGTTACCTTTGAAGACTGTGCTTCTTCCAAACGGTTAGGCGTCATGGTCTAGAGCATCCAAGAGGAAACTGTGGATCGCCAAGTGACCGAGTTTGTGAAGGTTTGGAAGTTTCCTGAAGACTAACAACGAGTGATTGGGCGAGTGCATGTGACCTTAGCTCAAGGAGAATACGGTGAGGACTGTGTGTCCGGGACTGTGTGTCCTCAAGTTTAAATACCTAGCTGCTCCAACTAGACGTACAACTGAGGCAGCAGTTGGAACTGGTCTACCAAATCATTGTCTTCACCAAGCTTACTGGTTCTATTTCCTCAACTCTTTCATTTCCTCATAAATATGTTGCGTGCTTGTTCATATCTGTTTGAAGACTTTGACTGAAGACTTTCTCAATTTCCTCAGTTCAATTTCTTCAGTCTGTTTGTCTTTATCCTGTGTTTACGCTTTCTGTACTCTGTTCTTGTCTTCATTTCATCATGATGACCATGCTTGTGTTCCGTTATGTTTAGATCTGAGTACTTATTCTGCTGCAAGTAGTTCTTCGCTTAGGAATTTCCTCACCATGAAATTCCTCAGTGAAGAATTCATAAAAATCGCCTATTCACCCTCCCTCTAGTCGATATAACACACTTTCAGGGAGTCCCACCCCTACTAGGAGGAGGACTCCTCCTCCTTTATGCGTGCCCCAAGGGCCGGCCGCCTCCCCCTTGCTCCTTTATATACGGGGGCAGGGGGCACCCTAGAACACAACAACAAACATTGTCTTAGCCGTGTGCGGTGCCCCCCTCCACAGTAATCCACCTCGGTCATACCATTGCAGTACTTAGGAGAAGCCCTGCGACGGTAGCTTCATCATCACGTCATCACGCCGTCGTGCTGACGAAGCTCTCCCTAGAAACTCAGCTGGATCGAGAGTTCGTGGGACGTCACCGAGCTGAACGTGTGCAGATCGCGGAGGTGCCGTACTTTCGGTACTAGGATCGGTCGGATCGTGAAGACATACGACTACATCAACCGCGTTGTCATAAGGCTTCGCTTTACGGTATCACGAGATGCGTAGACAAGACTCTCCCCTCTCGTTGCTATGCATCACCATGATCTTGCGTGTGCGAAGGAATTTTTTTGAAATTACTACGTTCCCCAACACTAACCCGGTCTGACGCTGTTTTCAGCAGAACTACCGTGGTGTTGTTTTTTGTGCAGAAATGAAAGTTCTCCAAATGAGCTGAAACTTTTTGATGATTTTTTTGGAACAAAAGAGACCCCCGAAGCTTCGTGGGAGGGCCAGAAGAGCCACGAGGAGGGCACAACCCACCAGGGCGCTGGTGGGCTGGCTTGCCCAGTGGGTTGTGCTCACCTCGAGGCCCATCTTAGCGTGAAACCAACGCCAAAAAATCCTATAAATAGAGAAATCATATGAAATAAACCTAGATCAGAAGTTCCGCCGTCGCAGGCCTCTGTAGCCACCGAAAACCAATCTAGACCCCGTTCCGGCACCCTGCCGGAGGGGGGAATCATCTCCGGTGGCCATCTTCATCATCCCGGCGGCCACCACGATGAGGAGGGAGTAGTCCACCCTCGGGGTTGAGGGTTTGTACCAGTAGCTATGTGTTTAATCTCTCTCTCTCTCTCTCTCTCTCGTGTTCTTGAGATGTCATGATCTTGATGTATCGCAGGCTTTGTTAATATAGTCGGGTCATATGGTGTTTTTCCCTCTCTATCTTGTGATGAATTGAGTTTTCCCTTTGAGATTTTGTTTTCTCGGATTGAATACTTTTATGGATTTGAGAGCACTTGATACATGTCTTGCATATGAATACTCGTGGTGACAATGGGGTATCGTATTGATTCACTTGATATATGTTTGGCACTCAATTCGCGGATTCCCGAGGTGACATTGGGGTAATCTACGCATAGGGGTTTATGCACGTTCTTGTCTTTGTTTCTCCGGTAGAAATCTGGGGGCACTCTTTGAAGTTCTTCGTGTTGGATTGAATATTATGAATCTGAATTTGCTTTGGTGTTATTTTAGTACGAACTCTTGGTTAGATCGATCGGAAAGAATAGCTTGGTGTTATTTTAGTACGAACTCTAGGATAGATTGATCGGGAATAATAGCTTTGAGGTGGTTTCGTACCCTACAAACAATTCCGTCTTATGTTCTCCGCTAGATAGGAACTTTGGAGTGATTCTTTATCATACTTTGAGGGGTGGTTATATGATCCAATTATATTAGCCTTGTTGAGAGATTGCACTAGCAAAAGTACGGACCCTAGGCCTCATCTTCAAGCATTGCAATACCGTTTTGTGCCCGTTTACTATTTGCTACCTTGCTGTTTTTTATTTATTTGGATTATAAAAATATATTTCTACCATCAATATTACACTTTTACACCATCTCGTCGCTGAACTAGTGCACCTATACAATTTTCCATTGTATTGGGTGTGTTGGGAACACAAGAGATTTCTTGTATTCGGTTGCAGGGTCGTTTGAGAGAGACCATCTTCATCCTACACCTCTCACGGATTGATAAACCTTAGGTCATCCACTTAAGGGAAAATTGCTACTGTCCTATAAAACTCTGCGCTTGGAGGCCCAACACGTGTCTACAAGAATAAAGTTGCGATAGTTCTGCTGAAAACAGCATTAGTCCGGTTTAGTTCTAATCAAATCATACCAAAATCATATAAAATTGTTGTAAACATGGCATGAATACTTCATAAATAGATACATTGGAGACGTATCACTACCCCTGCGAATCTTGGCTTTGACGTTGTCGGTGGTGTCAAACGACTCCCTTACAAGTGTGATGGTCTTCCCGATGAGTGTCTTCACAAAGATCTGCATGCCGTGGTGTAGATGAAGGACAAGGTGAAGGATGGACTCCTTCTGGATGTTGTATTCAACAAGGGTATTGCCATCCTCAAGCTGCTTTCCTGCAAAGATGAGACACTATTGTTCCAGGGGGGAAATGCCCTCCTTATTGTGGATCTTGACAAAGATCTGCATGCCATGTTTAGAGGCAGTGATGGCTTACGTTAGCGAGAGGTAACCAACATCACAGTGCCAAGCACAACCCTTACTACATATGCTTGACGGGTCTGTGAGACCCTGGTTCTCACTGGGCCAACAATGGGGCGGACGGAGGACGCGGCGGAGGTGGCAACCATGGTCGGGCGGATGGAAGAAACCTAGACAACTGGAGGGGAGAAGACGCGAGCACTTAACTATCGGGAGAAGGCCAATATGTTGGAGGAGGTACGCCGACATCGGTGGTACAACGTCATCTACTCCTGAAATCTGCGAGTCCCAGGAGGTTCTCCGAGACCAAAAGAGGGTGAGTTGGTATGGTCCGGATCATCGTATGCACGAGAATAAGTCTACCGCCACAATCCACCATCCCTTTCCGCCAACCAGCGATCAACATGGTAATGGTACCCGCAACCCGAGAACCCGGCGGGTAAAAACCATATTAGGGTAAGGATTGTACCCATGGGAAAAATAAACAATTGTACCCATCAGGTAAGCCGGGTACGGGAAAGCAATACCCATCCCCATCGCACCTTCTAACGGGTAGGTCCCATATGGCATTCACTAAAGGAAATAAAACCTAGCGCTTTACCCTAGGCTAGCCCAACCGCTAGCCTCGACCCAAAATCCCTCCCCTTACCCATGTGTATGATCTTGATTAAATGCGCTGATCTTGTTTTGTGAACTCACGGTTTTGTTGCTCTTATTATATAGTCTATTCATTTGATCATTTCGAAGTAGGATCGGTATCTTCAATAAAAGAAAAATAGAAAAAAATTGTGTCCCTCTTGTTTGTCTTGTAATTGGGAAAAAGAAGAAATAACAGATGTCAATGTTTCTCTACAAAACTCACTTACAGGGTACTCATCCATGAATGTAATTGGATATTGTTTAGTGTCATCTAGTTCATGCTTATTGCTATCCACTTATGAAAGTTAGTACTACCATTCTTTTTATTCCATCGCCCAACAAATTGTGATATACATGTACTGAAATACTAAAACATGGTATATATGTGCTGAAATGTTGAAATATACATGCTGAAATGTTGTGTGTGTATGTGGAAATGCTGAAAATTACATGCTGAAGTGTGAATTCGGTAAGGTTACCGAGATGGGTATTTTCACTCGGAGGTATTATCCACACCCGGCCGGGTACGGGTATGGTAACAGTTCGAAACCCGAGGTGCGGGCATGAGTACGGGTTTGGACAAAAAATATTGAGACAGGTACAGGTTTGAGCGACCATTACCCGCAACTAAACCCGGCGGGTGCCATGTTGAATTGGGAGCAGTTTTATGATTCTGTCAATCGGCTGCCACTCATCACGCATGAGCTGCCCCAAAGATAATTGCATCCTCAAGTATTTGCAAGGAAAGATTTCCATCTTCCATTAAAGGGCTACAGCGACAAGTTCACTGCCCTGAATATCCCCACAAATCAGAATGGCTGAAGATTTTGCAAAGTTAGGAGCTGTTCGGCAATTCACCAGCTTCCCGAATTTCCAGAATCCGCGGAGCATCTATTTGGTAACTCCACGGTTTTACACTGTAGCTCCAATTGCTCCGGGAGCAGAGTGGTGGGGCGGAGGGACTCCGAACAGGCCCTTAATGTGCAGACTTCGGCGAATGGCTGCCATTCTCCAGTACATTCGAGAGATGCTAACATGGGGTAATTTAGAGAACTTCGAGTTAGTTTGTTCGGAGAGATGCTAACATGTTGGGTCATCTCTGTGCAACGCAGGCTACCTCTATGACAAGATGTTGTGCCAAGTTTGTTACTCCTAGTTGATTGTATTTCTCTCACAAAAACTCATGTTAGTTAAGCAATAAAGCTCTTGATCTGGCAAAAAAAGAGCATATTTCATTTTTATCATACATAAATTAGCCAGAGATGGGGTCGCTACCAAACTCATATGGATGAAGTCAACAAAATGCAGACGAACTGTAACTGAGAAAACATAAAATAGATTCTGCAACTTTAGCCCGGTCCATACAGTATTTCTGGCACAAGTACTAATAGAGGGAACAAAAAAATACATCAAACACACACAGTGGCTTCTTCGCAAACAACTGAAATTCACTGGGACATGATTCAGGCATCCTCGGAAACGGAGTCATCATAAGATTCTGTGACATACCAGCGTAGACAGTCACTGATACCCCAGGGTCCAAATGGATGCGTTCCACTGCTACCGTCGTCGTCATGCACTAAAATGCCACAACGCTCAGTAGTTTCATCCATAAGGCTGTGGACTCTATTATATTCTAAACTAGCACCCAACAGATCATCCACTCCAACATAGATGGAGTTATTCTTAATGGAAGGGAACACCGAAGGGGACACTGAAAGTGCATTCTTCAAGCCTATAAATACAGCACGCCCACCAAGCCCAAGGACAGGTGTTGTGTTCATTGCCTTCAAGTCTACCTGGTAAGCATTATACTCTATGAAGTATCTTCCCTTGCTGTCACCCAAGTCTTTGCGGAGCCGTTGCCGTAGGGTACGGTAGATCAATAGCAGCTCCCCGTTATTGTCCACCAGGTGCACAGTGGCCGACATGGGGGAGAACACCTTGGTCACCTTGGTCATCTTGGCCGACATAGAGATGACTCGTCTCCACCACCATGACTCCCTGGCTGGTAGTGCAATAGAAGCGGCCTTCAAACGATGTAGCTGCCCAAAGTGATTTTTCTTTGTTGACAGGCGTCCAACACGCATCGCCAGGCTTGGCCACGGCTAACATTTGGATCCCGCGGAAAAAAACGGCAAATGTGGAGTCACTGGCAAGGCCAGCGTCTGAAACCTCGAATGCCCCTCTGAGATTGCTGGCGTACCTGCTCACGCGGAGCAGTGTGGTTGCTGGCGGAAGATTAGTTACCTGGCCTGTGAGCGGGTTCAATAGGCGGACGACGTACGAGCTCCTGTCCAGCAGGACGAGGAGGCCCTCGTTGGTAGATCCGAACACATCGTGGCCACGGAGCTCCGGCAGGTGCATCCGGATACACTGGCCGGTGGAGACGTTGAGGAGGCGGCAGTGCTGGGAGGCAGAGAATGCTTCCCGGAGCATAATCCATTTGCGTGGGTGGAATCGGCGGTCCAGGATGTCATGCGCGTGCGGATCCGTGGAACACTGTCGCCAAGGGCGGCACACTGCGCGGAAGCGGATATGGTCCGCCACATCGTTGGCAAGTAGGAGCTCGGCGATCAACCCCGCCGGCCCATCCCCAAGGTTCGACCAATCCCTCCTACAGACGCCACTGATCAGGCCGGAAATGGGAAGGCTTGGGGAGGAAATGGGAAGCGGCCGGTCACCGAGCATGCTGCGTGCCCGCTTCGCACCCCAAAAGGGGATCTGGCCGGACGAGAGCTGGTGCCGGGGGTCACACAGGACAGTGGGCCGCTTCGAGGTCCAACAATGGATCTGGGTAGCGGAGCGTTCTAGATCTTCATGGCTCCTTGGTCTCTGCCCCCGACTAATCGCTTCTGTCGACATCCGCCGGCGGCAGGGTCTGAGTTGCCGTCGTGATTTAACCTTCAGAAAAGGTGCGGAGCTCGGATTATTTGGATTAGTCCTCTGTAACTCCGACTCCGACTCCGACTCGCTGAGCCTGCTTAACTCAGCTTTTCTCACGGGTTATTTGGATTGGAAATGCTATCTGGCGAGGCCGTTCACCAGGAGGCCAACCCCAGCGAACGCCTCCCTCATCGTTGCACCTATCTTGATGCAAGCCTGATAACTCACGACGCCCTACATACAGGCCGAGGGCGCTTACCACCTGATTACAGAGGGGGGTTGTGAACATTTGCCTTAAACTATACATGTATTATAAAGCGCTAAATTGGTTATTATTATTTTCATCTCATTTTCGTCTTTTAAAAATCCCGATTTTGACCCATTTTTGAAAGAAAAAAATCTCTATTTTTCTAGCTACCATGGCGATTTGTTTATATTTTTAAACCATGACATTGTTATCTTCCAAAACATGGCAATTCTTGGGTCTTTTTTATAATGACCCATTGCAAACTTTTGTGAAATTTTATCACTTATTCATGGGAATTTTGGAATTATTTTTTACTTTCTCACATGGCAATTTAATTATTAAAAGCATGGCATTTCAATAATTAACAACGTGGCAATTTTAGTTATAAAGAATGGCAGTTTTATTATTAACGACATGGCATTATTATTATTATTATTATTATTATTATTATTATTATTATTATTACTATTACTATTACTATTAACATGGCAGTTTTAGTTTTAGGAAGATGGCAATTTTATTTTGTTAACAAGATGACAGTTTCATTATTTGATAGCATGGCATTTTTATTATTGTGGGCATGGCATTTTTGTTATTAAGAGGATGGCTATTTTTTATTTCGCGTCGCAATTTTATTTTCAACATGGCATTTTTTGTGTTTTGTCCAAGGCAAATTAAGAAGAAATGTTCTCAAAACATGGCATATTTTGCAAATTGAAACATCTTCATGGGTAAATTCATAATTTATTTTTTTGCAGATCACACAACATTTTATTTTTCAATCATACCATTTGTCAATTAAAAAGTTAGATAAACGACATCTTGATAAAGTAGCATGGCAATTACATAAATTTTAGATCAAATCAATTATAGATTTATGTTTTCTCTGTTTCCTATAAGAAAATATGTGTTTTTCTTATCATGGCATTTTTTAAAGAAATAAAAAACGGCTAACTGGACCTATGGGCCTATCGGGGGTTCGCCCTGGCCATCCCATGGCGAACGGTCAAGGGTGGCGACAAACGTTCACTGGTCGATCATCCCATTAGCAAACGAATGGATACATGGGAGCCCCTCCCTAGCAATCGATGACTAGGTATTAGGGTCCTATTTGGATAAGGAATTTCACAGAGACCCGAATATAGACCCAACGTTTGATCCCATCACCTCCCAGATCAAACAATATGTTTGTTCCAAGCCAGTCTAAAAAGGGTTAATAAGAACGAAAGCAGCATTCTTTCATAGGACTAAATTCATCATTGAGAACGGTAATTTGACTAGATTCTGGGAGGATACTTGGTTAGGGAAGGCGCCTCTAGCCACACAATATCTACCTCCGTATAATATTGTACAACATAAGGAGGCTTATGTTGCTTGGTATTACAGATCCTAACCCTCTAAACATTCAATTCCATTGATCTTTAGTAGGAGACCGATGGGACGACACGGCTACATCCGGTGCAAGAGAGGTTGATGGGCGTTCACCTCTCGATGAGCCAAATACTGTTCATCGGAGATTAACCATCGACGGAATCTTCTCAGTGAAATCTATGTACGTTGACCTAATTGACTCTAGTCCGATTTTGAAATTGATACATATTTGGAAGATTAAAGTGCCATTAAAAATCAAAGTGTTCATGTGGTTTGTTCACTTGGCAAAGCGTAGTTGGGAGGGTAGCCAACGATGCTGATTTTGTGATCAAGATGAAACTATTAAACACCACTTTCTAGATTGTCCGCTGGCAAACTATTATGGTGTTCAATTCATATAGTCTTTAATATCACCCCTCCAAATAGTATTCACACGTTATTAGGGACGTGGCTAAATGGAGTAGAGCCAAATACTGTGAGACATATTCGGATGGGAGTATGCGCATTACTTTTGGCTATATGGAACTGCAAAAATAATATGGTTTTTAACAAACAAACTCGTATAAATTTTTTGTAGGTTATCTACAAGGCCACTACTTGGATCCATATGTGGACTTTACTCATTACCGCGGAAGACAGGGAGCCTTTGGTTACTGGATCTACCCGATGGGAGATGGTAGCTCGGGATATCTACAACCATTTTGGATGGCGGTCCAGTAATAGGCTAGGTGTTTAGTCATCTCATCCTATTTTCGCCGGTTGTGGTAACTTTTACCTTTTTTATTACCATTTTTTAGCTCTGAGCGAGCTTGTACTAGACCATGGACCTTTCGGATACTCTGCTTAATAAAGGGGTTGCATGCATCATTCTGATGCAGATGTCGGGGGTGATCCTCCTTTTCTAAAAAAATATACTCATTATTTTTAGACCAGCCATATAATTCATGCAAATTACCACTCCCTATTCAACTCTCTAAAGAGATTTAAGTGAAGCAAGAGAGTACTAATAATTTCTACAAAACATATCACCATGCTTAATCAAATATAAGTGAAATACAATAACAATTGCCTTAGCTCAAATGGATATAAGTGAAGAACAAATGAGCATTTTATAAATATAAGATGAACGTGTGTCTCTCCTAATAGGTGTGAACAGGAAACAATGGTTGTAATGACCAGCAAACAAAGCTAAATAAAAGCAAATTACACTTAAAAAAACACTTGTCATGTGAAGAACAAATATATAGCTCCAAGTCGGATATACCAATAGTTTCAAAAGAGCGAAAAAGAGATGTCATCCGGTGCATCCGCAAACTTAGACGCTTGAGTCTTCCTTAGATATTACCTTTGGGTGCCTTGGGCATCTCCAGATTCGCCCCCTGTATGCCGAAAAGAGCCGCCTGAGGCGAGCCGCCATACATTATGCTGGGGGCGACCTAGCTCGATCGTTATTCACAGTCGCCTCGGGTTCGGCGACGTTGCTTACAAAATATATGCAAACTCGGCGACTTTTGCACAAACTCGGCAAAACTTCATTCAAATTTGTACATAAAACATGAAAACATGCAAACTACGTCCAGAACTACGCCTAAACTATGCCAAATTACGCATATCGAGAAGCCTATAGAAGCGGGTATAGTCGCCGCCGTCGCCATCGTCGTGCGTCGGCGAGCTTGGGCCGCGCCGCCCTGCCGTCAGCCGCCGGTCGCGAGGCGCGGTGGTCTGTTGACGGCCCGACCTTGTCCTCGTCATTGGCCGGCCAACGTATGACGCTCGCATTAATTCCAGCGAGGCAAGGCGATGAGGGCGCAAGCGGCGTCTTCTCGACTAGGCGGGTCCATCCGCTTCAGCTAAAACCGCCGCCTGGCGCCCCAATCTGCGAGGTTTGGCTTGGTCCGCGGGCGCCTTGATTCGGCCCAAACCCAAAAAGGGAGCTCTGAGGGGCCTTGTTGGTCCGGTTTTAGGCGCCGCGGAAGGAGAAAACACCTGGGGAAGGCCTGTTGGGGGTGCGGCTGGAGATGCTCTTAGGCTCTTGCCGCTCCTTATTATTCTCATATCTCAATCTCACCAGAAACTTGGAAACTTCATTCACATAAAATTTAACAAAAACTCATGAGATATATTAGTATAACATAATTAAATTATACACTCATGTACTGTCAAGATAAGTTTACGGTCAAGCAATTGTAAGAGGAGCCCAAGAGTTTGTATGTGAATGCTAATGACTTGGGTCCTGATGTGGAGAAGTTTGTTCACCAATTGCGTGGTAGCTCTTGCACACGATATACCAAAAAAGAGACGAAAAGCGAGTCATTCGGTTCAGACATCCAGTGCTTTTGCTTGTTCGATGGATGCATATATGCAACCTATTGAACATTTGGTGTTTTTGCTTTTGGTTGCCCTTGTTTACAAGTATTGAATGTATAATTGAATTGCTATTGATGGAGAAAATCTGACTTAGATAAAAAGAACTAGGTAAATAGAGAATTTTATAAGATAGTGTTGGCTGTCCATGAACACATCCCAGCATATTCACACGCCAGAGTGGAGATTTTAGCATAGTTGGAAAAAGTTTGAGATGTAGCAGATCGGAGGCAACAAAGTTGATCCTCCGCGATCCCACCCGACCGACCACTTGACCACCTTCCCTTCCCCTTCGATACACCAAGAAGCTAGAAGGAAGCCCTCCGACCTTACCACTTGGCCCCCTCCATCTTTCCCTTCACCAGTCACAAACCAAGCAGCTAGAGACCCCGTTCCAAAATATATGAGCAAATTACTACGAGATTTAATCTGAATAAATACAAAATAAATCATGACGGCAATAACAGAGATTAAACTAATCATGCGGACTAGCATAGTAGATGAACATGTCGAATCAGTGCACAGACTAGAAACATGAATTCTACCACGATCTCGAACAAGAACGACAGGATCACGTATGGTGCAACGGGAACAGAACCATTGACGTTGCTGTTGTCGCCCATATCATTGAGGAAGAGGTTGCCGAGGTTGGGGAAGAAGTCGACGTTGGCAAAGTCGTCAGCTGCCCGGTGATTCTTGCTGAAAGCATGCTCCCCAAAAAATCGATCGCCCTCTCTTATGCAGGATCACAAGAGGCGGGGTTCAAGGTCCGATGTCCCTTCTTGCGGTGCACACCGGAAGGAGGGATGGAGAAGACTTGGGTATGATGCTAACTCTTGAGCATGCGTTGGTTTTCCCTCGCTTTTGAGAACCAAGGTATCAATCCAAGAGGAGACTACACGCAGAGTCGCCTAGTACCTGCACAAACAATCAAGAACCTTGCAACCAACGCGATAAAGGGGTTGTCAATCCCTTCACGGCCACTTGCAAAAGTGAGATCTGATAAAGATAATAAGATAAATATTTTTGGTATTTTTATTGTATAGATTGGGAAATAAAGACTACAACATAAATAGTAAACTAGAATTATAGATCGGAAACTTATATGATATAAACTAGACCCGGGGGCCATAGGTTTCACTAGTGACTTCTCTCATGATAGCATATATTATGGTGGGTGAACAAATTACTGCCGAGCAATTGATAGAAAAGCGCATAGTTATGATGATATCTAAGGCAATGATCATGAATATAGGCATCACGTCCGTGTCAAGTAGACCGAAACGATTCTGCATCTACTACTATTACTCCACACATCGACCGATCCAGCATGCATCTAGAGTATTAAGTTCATAAGAACGGAATAACGCATTAGGCAAGATGACATGATGTAGAGGGATAAACTCAAGCAATATGATATAAACCCCAACTTTTTATCCTCGATGGCAACAATACAATACGTGTCGGTTCCCTTTCTGTCACTGGGATCGACCACCGCAAGTTTGAACCCAAAGCTAAGCACTTCTCCCATTGCAAGAAAGATCAATCTAGTAGGCCAAACTAATCTGATAATTCAAAGAGACTTGCAAAGATATCAAATCATGCATATAAGAATTCAGAGAAGAACCAAATAATATTCATAGATAATCAAGTTCATAAACCCACAATTCATCGGATCTCGCCAAACACACCGCAAAAGAGTATTACATCGAATAGATCTCCAAGAACATCAAGGAGAACTTTGTATTGAGAACCAACACTACAAAAAAAAGACACATCCATGACATTTTGGGCCGAACGAAATTTTTTTCTGTCATACATATGACACTTCTGTGACGATAATTATGACAAAACCCGGTATCATCATAGATGTGGTGGGCTCCTACTTCTATGACAAAAAATCATGATGTAAAATGGGCTTTTCGTCCCGGGCGGGCCGGAGACGCAGCTGCATGACATTCTTTGGGCCGTCCCATGACGGAAAAAAACCGTGATAGAAGCGAGGGAGGAAAATTTGGGAGTTGCGGTTAAGATGGGAGGTCGGGGCCGAAGCGATGCGCTGCTTTCTCGTACACGCACGCTGCTGCGGTGTGTGAGGCGTTGGCTCTAATCGAACCCGGCGAGGCGTTGGGCTCTAATCGAACCCGGCGATTACGCTGCGAAAGCTACGCGTTCATCGAACCCGGCGATCGATCGATGGCTGTTAACTAAACCGGTGGAGCAATTTTCGCTCTGCTGCTCACGAAGCCGATCGATTGATGAACATGAGCGGTGGGGGGGGGGGTGGATGAACAAGTGAGCGGTAGCGTTGCCTCTGGATGAACAGGACACCGTGGTGTGGAGGGCTGGATGAACTGTAGACGGTGGAGGGGTGGCCGTGAGGGGTGGTTGAACATGACCCGTGGTGTGGGGGGCTGGATGAGCGATGAGACGGTGGAGGGGTGCCCGTGGAGGGTGGTTGAGCGATGGCCGATGGAGGGGTGCCCGTGGAGGGTGGTTGAACGATGGCCGATGGAGTAGCGGTGTGGAGGATGGATGAACAGGAGACCGTGGAGGCTGGAGGAGGTCGGCGATAGCCCGTGGAGGCTGGAGGAGGTCGACGGTGGAGATGAACAGTATCCCGTGGAGTCCTGCTTGCGGCACGCCACACCCTCCCGGCGAACAGGACCCCTGCTTCGATCAGTGGCGCTCCAACACAAGTCCGCTTTCGTTCGCTTTTGCGATGACGCCACACCCCTCCCGATCAACGGGACCCCCGTTTGATCGTGAGGAGGTCCGTTTGGCCGTTTTGGCGGCACGCCACACCCTCCCGATCAACAGGACCCCGTTTGACCGTAGGGAGGTCCGCTTTCTCCGCTTTCGCGATACGCCACACCTCCCGATCAACAGGACCCTGCTCCGAACGTAGGAGGTCCGCTTCTCCATTGTGCGGTACGCCAGCCTCGCTTCCATCGCATTCCGTCCAAGCCCTCCCGGCGAACACGACCATGCATTCCGCTACGACCCAACGGTTGGCTCCCCATGAACACGACGACGACGATGTTTCTCCGCTTCGACCCAGCCATGTACGTATGCGCCGAGTAGGCGTCGAGACCCTGCCGTATGTACGTACATGGTCAGATTTTCTTTCTTGCACCTCGCTGACGCGTACATGTACGTGTACATGCTACGTGCGGCGCTTCTACTGCGGCGCCGCTTCTACAACGACCGGTATGTACGCACCGTTCACGACTAGAATGACAACGCCACGTGACGCCGACCGTGTGGGTCCCGGTATCGAGCACTTCCTTGCTGCGAAGATGTAGCTGGTGGGTCCCCGGTCGGGGCGAATCGTTTTTTGCTCGACGCACTTCCTTGCGTGCGAAGATGTAGTGGTGGGTCCCAGCAATGTGGGCGAATCGTTTTTGCGGACGCACTTCCTTGCGCGTCGAAGGTGTTCTTAGTGGGTCCTAGCGGTCGGGGGCGAATCGCTTTTGTTTTTTGCGGGACGCACTTCCTGCGTGCGAAGATGTAGCTGGTGGGTCCCAGCAATGTGGGGAAACGTTTTTTTCACGAAATACAAGGTCTGGCCCGTCCGGTGGGTCCCGGTGTCGGTGGAGGAATCATTATTTTCCGCGTAATAAGGAGGCACTTCCTTCTTTGCTGGCCGTGGACCCGGTATCGGCCTCTCCGCGTCTGATCCCACGTCCGATGGAAGTCGTTCCTTGACCATATTGACCACGCCGCGCCGAGAGCACCAGGCGGTGGACGACGGGCGAGGCCTAGGAAGGGACAACGGGAGCCGGGAAGACGCGGCAGTGGAAGCCATGGAGAGGAGTAATCTGGCGTTCACTGGTTCGGCTGCGGTGTGAGGCTGCCGTCGCCGCAGGCTGGCTAGCGGTGGGAATAGTAGGGGCGGTGAGGCCTCATGCAAAGACAGCCCGGCCACGGAGGCAGGGAGCATGCGGCACGACCAAGGCGGCTGGGCGGCCGGAGCAAGAAGACCAGAGGTTGAAGAAGCACTACGGCCGTTGGATGGACATCGTGACGGTCACTTTGGAGCTAGAATCGCTCATATTGACTAAAGTTGACAAAGGCCCCGTCCCGATCAACTTAGTAGACCCATTAAGTCAGCCTCCCACCATGGTGGGTCCCAGCTAACAAGGGAGTATTCATTTTTGTGCGTAATAAGGAGGCACTTCCGGTGGGTCCGAGTGACATTGGGGAACGTTTTTTCGCGAAATACGCCCGTCTGCCGGGTGGGTCCCAAAGCAATGGGGGAAAGCGTTTTTCGCGAAATAAGGTGGCCCGTCGGTGGGTCCTCGCCGGTGGAGGAATAATTATTTTACGCGTAATAAGGAGGCACTTACTTGCGGCCGCCTGGACCCAGCTGTCAGCCTCTCCACTTACAGTACTCTTCCGATGGAAGTCGATCGTTGACCATGTTGACCACGCCACGCCGAGAGCACCAGGCGGTGGTCCGGACGACAGCGAGGCCTAGGAAGGGGACGACGCTGAGCCGGGAAGACGCAGGTGGTAGCCCGCGCGTAGAGGAGTACGAGGGTTCACCGGTTCGGCTGCGGCGTGAGGCTGCCGTCGCCGCAGAATAACATGGGGTGTGGGTGAGTAGAGGGATACCCTGGGCCAGCGGTGGGAGTAGTAGGGGGCGGTGAGGCCTCCGCGGCATCACAGCCGGGAGGCAGGAGCATGTGTCACGACCGGCGCTGCTTTCGGCGGCTGGAGCAAGAAGACCAGAGGTTGAAGAAGCACTATGGCCGTTGAATGGACATCGTGACAGTCACCGGAGCTAGAATCATTCATATTGACTAAGTTGACAAAGCCTCCCGCCTGTCAACTTAGTTGGCCCACAAGTCATCCTCCCACTATGGTGGGTCCCATCTAGCAGGGTGGGTATTCATTTTTTTGTGCGTAATAAGGAGGCACTTTCTTGTGTGCGAAGATATAGCTGGTGGGTCCGACATGTCAGCGGGGGGAACGTTTTTTTCGAGAAATACAGAGGCCCTTCTGGTGGGTCCCAGCTGTCAGGTGGAGGAATCATTATTTTATGCGTGTACCACTTCCACCGATGGATGTCGTTTGTTGACCATGTTGACCAGGCAGGCCGAGAGCACCATGGCGGTGACGACGGCGAGGCCTAGGGAAGGGAACGACACGAGCCGGGAAGACTCGGCAATGGTTGCTCACGCGTGGGGAGTAATGAGGGTTTATCGTCCTGCTGCCGCCCGGAAAATAACAGGAGGTGTGGGTGAGTAGAGGAATGGCCTGCCAAGAATGAAGTAGGGTGGGCGATGCGGCATGCAGCAAGAAAGACACCGGCCATGGGAGGCGGGAGCAGTCCCCACCGAGCTGGTTTGGGCGGCCGAGCAAGAAGATGAGATATTGAAGAAGCAAGACGGGCCGTTGGATTAACATCCAATGGTCACTCTTTGCTAGAATCGTTTAGGACTAAATTTGAATCGCTTAGGACTAAGTTGACAAAGCCAAAGTACCACGCCAACCTAGTAGACCCACAAGTCAGCCTCCAAATCAGTCTCCAAACAAAGATACAACCCGAAATTTCTAGCCAGATTCAAATTAATTTTAAATCTAAATATACCTTAATTTAAATTCAATGAAATTTTACTCAAGACAAAAACAATGAAATTTAAAATATCAAAATCAAAGAAAACAAGATTTGGGAACTAATTGCCTGCTTTGCTGTATTTTTTTCATTTTACAGCCCATTTATTATTACTTTAGCCCATTTCTTATTACTTATAGCCCATTTTCTCGGGAAAATGCATCCTCGTCGTCTTGAAAGATTTCCAGCCAGGCGAGGAAAAGCAAGTAGGCCTATGTTGGTTATTCTCAAAAAACAAAATAACTGGCTAGCCATTTTTCGTAAAGGAAAAACAAACTGGGCTGGTCATGTGCTAAGCATATGAAATAAAAGTTCGGGCTAGGCAGGCCACGGGTCCCAAGACAACCCGCTTGATACCCTTCTCCGTCTCCGAAAAACAAAATTATCAAGCGTCATTTGGGTCCCTCTTGTCATCCTCACCATGTACAAATCATCTCCTTATTCCTCTCTTGCTGTTGACCATGTTGACAACACCAGAGGCGACTGGCCGGGCGAGCGAACCAAGGCGGAGGGCGATGGTGAGGCCTCTGGACGGAACGAGCAGAGCCGGGAAGATCACCAGCCGTGGGAGGCGGGAAGCGGCGGTCCACGGGCCGTGGTTTGGCTTTGGTGGCTCGAGGAAGAAGAGATCAAGAAACGCGACGGACGTTGAATTTCAATCGAACAGTCAAGGTTGGCACAATTGTTTTTTGACTAAGCGGACACCAAGTAGCATACTTTTTTATATATAGGAAGAAAACTGCGAGGAAAATGCGTTCGTCTGCCGTCCTCCTCACAGGGAACGTTCGCCACATAAGTGACTAGCACCCTTGGTTTTCAACCGAGAGGTCTTGGGTTTGTGTCCGAGGAACTCTCAATTTTGTCCTCCTTCCTTCCTCGCAAAAAAAAGGGAAAGAAAATCAAAGACTTGGGAAGGCGTATAGAACAAGCTAGTGTACCAAAGAAAGAGACGCGTTGCGAATTTTAGAAAAAAGAAAGACGTGTTCTCGTAGCTGGTTCAATCCAAACCTAGACTATGACTATATATGGTGCTATGCTACTGCAAGTAATGAAACCGACATATCCAACGCTTGCTTCTCCTCTTCTCTACTTACTCGCTTAGCATCGAAGCTCGGCCGTGACAACCATGTCCATTGGTTGCTCGTCCACCGCTTCTTCCGCAGTAACAACCAGATATGCGCCAAGTCGCCACCCATACCATCGCTTATGGGTCTCATCACACCCCACGGCCGCACGCGCATTCACGTACCGATTGCTCATCGCAACCCGCTGCCGTTGGTGTGGTGCCACCGCCGCAAATCACGCAGAGTCATCCGTCGCGTCTCAACCACAATCCGCAACCCTGGCCGAGTCTTCTACGAATGCCCGAATCATGGGGTAATAATATGTTTAAGTGTTGTTCTGCTGCTTTCAGTTGCTGATTTTTTTAATAGTTTGGTTGATGATCTTCCAATTTGATTCGTGCAGAAAAGGGAAGATTCGTGTGATTTGTATTTCTAGGAAGTTGCTGATGTGGGGGAATGCAACTATGCTGATTATTTGGTTAGCCGAGGAATCCCAATACCAGCAGGTTGGGGTGTTGGACAAGTAAGTGAAGGAACGACAGAAGAGGAAGATGCAGAAAGCGTATGTTAAAGATGCAGCCTTCCGATCATGGCTAAGCAACAAATTGCTTTGAACGGCCTTGGCAAAGAATGAGGAGATGAAAGAGCTTGTGAAGATAATGGGCAAAATCGATGTGCTCTGTAGGGATGATTGTCTCTTTATTTGCAAGGTATGTAGCACTCTGATGTATTCATTGGCTACGACATGAGCACTTTGCTGAAACTAGTAATGAATGAAACACATGTAGCGAAATTTGGGCGTAGTGTTGTGAACATCTAATGATTTCTATTAATGTAAATCAGGGGTATCCCCTTTGCTCATATAAATAAATAAATAGCGAGAGGCCCCGCTGGTCAGATTTGTTCTCATTCGAAGACGTCTAGCAAATTGTAGTCCAACAGCAAACTATGTCATCAAATTCAAGTTTCACAGCCAAATATGAGTACAACTAAACAACAATGTCATCATGTTTTAGTTGTCATACAATCACCCAACACAAATCAGCATACATAACAAGTGATGTTCTCACAAAGAAAATACTAAACAACATGTTCATCGTGTTTCAGCTTTTCATAGCAAACACAATTTCACATAGTAGATAAAAAAATGACTTGACGACAAAATATGACAAAAGCAATGTAATCATCATCCGCAGCAGTAGCGTCAACATCTTCGCCATGTGTATCGGTCTGAATTGTAATTCCCACGGTGTCATCTTCTTTCTTCGTCCTCAACGCCCTCGAACGTTGGCTTCTTCTTGATCAACTCTTGTATGTCCACAAAGACGACAGCAATCTTTTTCGCCGTGTCATTGACGTGATGGTTCTCAAAGATATTAGGAATATTTGTGTTACCTTGTACATCGTGAGCAAAGTAAGCATCATCTTGTTGTGCAACTTCATTAAACTAATTCCTCCGCTTCAAACCTTTGCAATACTCTCCACCATCGCTACGTGAAAATGTGTCTTCCAAGAAAAATATTTGTGTTGCTTGATTTGCCAAAAATAAAAGGCTCGTTGGTCCGGTATGCCGCATTGACATTGATGGATTTGAAATAATCATCAGCTCCGGGTTTTGCGATCCTCGAAAACAGGTTATACCAACGACAAAGACAATGTAACCACACACCGATGATCCTCAAATCGGAGATATACCAAGAATCGAACAATGTCTATTATGTTAGCATACATTTCAGTTGTCTCTTTGTCATACGTATCCGTGCTCATGATGGCACTGTTTTTGTGTCTTCCTGCCTTCATCTCGTGCAAGGGTGTTGTAGCGCACATCCCCAACAACGCAAGATTCATAATGTCTTACTTGAGTATCAGGACCCATTGCTAGTGAGTAAAGGGCATCATCAACTGCCTCGCCCATCCTCCGCATCTTCTTAACCTATGGTTAGAAAATAGACAAGTGATCATCTTATGTACTCAATATATTAAAAACCGACGGCAGCACTTCAAAAGCTTACATGGTTCTTGAACCATTTCGCAAATCCTGCCATAACCAGCTTTGTCAATGTTTCTTGGATTTTGCGGCAAGAACTCCTCTTTGTAGATGCCGCACAACATAGTGATCGCGTCAAACATCTAAATATATAAGAATGTGCTGCAAGTTTAGTAGATTACGATGTATAAGCTGCAAGATCTTGCACTTACTTGATATAAGGTAGTATCTCGTGACAGTTATTCAACACATACCAAACCATTTTGTCCAAATCTTTAGGTTTGTCCTCTTGTCGACTCTTCCTCGTAACTTCGAGCAGAATAATCGAAAACATTGAGCCCGGGATTGTCTTCACCCACCTCTTTGCTAAGTTGATCAATTTGTTTCAATGTATTTTGAGAAGAATGTCAACGCTTCAGTAGCAATGTAGGCCTCCTGCAATGGAACCCTCGGGTCTAGCTCGTTTCCTAACATAGCCCTTGAAAGTGCCTAGCCGCCTTTCAATAGGGTACATCCAGCCATACTGTCTTGGACCTCTAAGTAGTGCCTCATCGTAGATGAACAGCCAAATGCACCATCACATCAAAGAAGGTTTGGAGGATATATCTTCTCAAGGTCGCATAGGATAGTTGGTATCTTGTCTCTAAGACGCTCCAAAGCATCTATCCTGATATTTCTACTGCAGAGTTCCCTGAAGAATTGTCCCAACTCTGCAACTGCTATGTATAAGTCAGGACGGCCCAATCCTCTAAGGATAACAGGTAAAACCCTTTGAAGTAGGACGTGGCAGTCATGAGTTTTCAACCCTTGTACCTTGTTTCCATCTCAAGACCGACTCTCCTTTCGTGGTTGGAAGCAAATCCATGTGGGAATCTCACACGTGACAGACCTCGCAGAATTCTTTTCTTTTTACCTTGTCCAAGATGTACACACCGGTGCCATATCCCGTGGTTTACCTTCATCTTGCACCGCAAATCCTTTCTCGATACCTGTGTGTGTCAAATCAATCCTAGATTTTAAGGTATCTTTCGTCTTGCCTTCAATGTTAAGAAGTGTGCCGATAATGTCTTTGTCACATATATTTTTCTCGATGTGCATCACATCAAGATTATGCACAGATCCAAATCTTTCCAATACTCCAAGTCCCACAAAGTGGACCCGGGTAAACAATAATCTCTCTTCTACCATGCCACGCTTCCTTTTCCCGCTACCATTACCGGGATGGTTTCACGGTGTAATATGCCTGACCTTCTCTAATTCCACTTGCAACTCATCGGGCGGTGAGCCTCTTTGGCGCATCCACGGTTTTCATGCTTTGCATTGAACACATGTCTTCGGTATTTTCTAGGATGCGGCTTGTCCTTGGCAAGGAAACGGCGGTGTCCAATGTAACAGATCTTGCTAAGTATTGCGTGATGACAAGGATTCTGTCACGAACACATGCATTGTAACCATGTGTCGCTCGCCTACGACATAGTGCCCAAAGCCGGATAATCATGGATGCACCAAATTACAACAAAGACGCAGAAAGAAATCAGCCGTGGTGGGCTGCTATATAGGTCTCAAGTGAGAACACCCTTCCATAGCTGTTGAAGTTCCTCCACAAGAGGCCCGTGAACAAATCAAAATCCTTTCCAGTGACTTTTTGGACTGGGATGAGCAAGGCCATCATGTAGTTTGATTATTTGGTGCGGACATTTGGAGGCATGTTGTAAGGGATAACAAGAACTGGCCACATGCTATATGTGGCGCTCACAGTGGCCAAATGGGTTATATCCATCCGAAGCTAAGCCAAGTCTAATGTTTCTCGGGTCAAGACAAACTCTTTGTGTTTATCATTGAAGCTTTTCCACTCACTACCATGAGATGGATGGCTCATTACATTCTCGATCTCTGTACTCTCGGTTCCTAGAATGCCACAAGACATCCTCTCTTGTTTCAAAGATCATGAAACAACCTCTCGCAATCTTGGTGTAATTGGAAAATGTCTCGTAACATTATGAGGAACCCTCTTCACAAAGATCACCATCTTTCCATCTTGATGATTTGCATTTCGGGCATTCACTTAAGTTGGCATAATCCTTCCGAATGTAACACAATTATTCTTACAAACATGGATCATATCATATCCAATTCCAACCGCACAAAGGAAATTCTTCATTTTCTTTGTAGGTGTGTGGCAGCTCGACGCATCTCGGGAAAGATTTGCGGAAAGCAGCCAACATCGCATCGAATGATTTGTTGGTCATCCGCTCAGATGTCTTCACGAAGAAAGGTGACCATAGCTGAGAACATCGACAGCTTATTTCCGGGGTGACAACAATGTTGCATTGTTCCAACATGCGGCCCACCGCTTTTTCTTCTGCGGTGAAAGTTCACGGAATGCACGAGCATTTCGTAGCATTGTTTCAATGTTGGTCAAACTCACTGCTCCGCCACCACCACCACCTCCTCCTCCTCTTCCACGAGCATCAGTGAGATCAAGATGGTGATCCGCTGCTTCCACGTAGTCAGTAACACTGACGTTCACAGATTCACCATGATGAACCCACCTAGTATATGTGACCGACATCCCATACAAGTGTAGATGATTTTGCACAGTTGACTTGGGTCTTGTAACTGAATTCATACAACTGCTACACGGGCAGACCACATCTGATTTCGCACCACCGTACTCAGCTCAGATAAAGTTCATGAAGTTTTCAACCCCCTCGACATATGCAGCGGAGAATCTTGACGAAGTTATCCAATCCGTCCCATCCGTTAGACATACAAATTAGTTCTTCTACTAGATATTACAGGAAAAACATATATGCTTTTTATGAAGTCCGTAAATAAAATACCTAGGTCGATGTCTAAAGCTATGGCAAGATATTTGGACAAGCAGATCTAAGTAACGAAATATATGTAAAGCTAATTCAGCAAACATATTTGAGTGCTAAATTATGTGAGCTGTTTGTTCCCAGATCAATGAGGCCGAGCACACAGCCATCGAACTATCGAAGGCCATCGTAGCAACAAAGATCGAGTATAAAGCGGTGTAGAGCTATTTCACCTAACAGATTGGCTACTAGACCATGGCAATCTACGTCACACTAAATATATGGCAGGATATTTTAGCAACTAATCGGCCTTGGCATGCCATCTCAGCTAAGCAGATTGAGTGCGAGCAGGGGCAAGGAAGCTTCTTAAGCGAGCATATTGACAGTAAACTACTTGGCAAATAGTGAGATTAACGGCGTCTATCGGCTAACATTCAGCGCCACACCGCATGAACGGGGCCTCGATCTAGAATGCGCGTCATCGTGGGAGAAGCTGACCGCCGTGCGTCTTCACATGAACGTCGCCCGGTGATGGCGGCTGACCACCGCGGCGCCTCCACAAGAACGTAGCGAGGTGGCGGCGGCTGGCTAGAGGACGGGCGATCTACGAGAGCGTCTTGTGGGAGCGAGAGGATTGCCATGCATCCTCGACGAACCGTGGTGCCGACGACGGGCGCCGGGCGGGAGGGCGGCTGGCGGAGCGAATGGAGTGGAGGGGGACGGGGAGGGGGGTTTGGGAATATTTGGCGAAGGGCGGTTGAATCAATTTGGGGGAATTTTTGTGTGGGTGTGTGTGGGGGGAGGATTTTCGACGCAGTGGGCGGGGAGTTTGGCGCATGGTCGGTTTCTCCAAGTGCAGTCCCCACGTGTCGCTGAAGAGGCAAGGCGAAGCGTTCCGCTTATGCGTGAGCCGTGTGCAGGACCGAACGTGTGTGGGGTGCAATGCGATCATGACAGAGTCTGTGGAGTGTACCGCCTTTTTTCCTTTTAAACTAGGTGCTTTGCCCCTCAAAAAATGTTGCTTCGCGCGATCCATCGATACTACTACTAGTAATCCGGTAATCCAGACTAAAATGGCGCGGCCGGGTCTTTTCCAGCGATATCTTTGGGAGGTTGGCGTAGTTGGGTTTTTAGATTTGTCTCGGTTCAATAAAAAGTAGAGTTGGTGATGATGGTGTGCTGTCATCCCGCAATATAGGCCGTCCGGTCTATATCTAGCGGATAGGAAGGAAACTATGACAATTACCCGCACTCCTCTCCACATTTGCGGATAAGGCTTTCCCTCGTTCATCCTTTTCTCCCACAAGATCTTGATCTTCCGCAGCAACGCACGGGCATCTTGCTAGTACTCCTAAAATAAGTATATTATTGTGAAAGTTCATATACACCGCCGAGATTAATGCAAACACGACAGATTTTCATTACATTTCAAACTTTTATAGAGACAGAAAATAAAAGAAACCCGACCCTAAACCTATTCTACGGCGGCGACCGACGTCCATGTCTGGGGCGGGGTTCAAGACCCGTGAAGTGAAGGTGCGGTCTCGGCGAGGAAGAGTAGAACACGGGATAAAGACCGCCAGTTGGCACACCATGCCCTGCCGCCTCCCATGCCCTACTCATCCTCGGAGGAGTCCCGACCTCAGCGGTGCCGTGACGTTGGACGGCGGCAAGTAGGACAGCGTGGGCGACGGTGCTCCCGTCAGAGGGTCGCCATGTACCGCCAGCGGTCGCTGTCAGCGTCCGGCTCACGCCGCTATTGCGCGTCGTGAGGCGACTTTGAGCGAGGGCGGTGACCTCGAGCTTCATCCCCGAAGACAAGCTCTCCGGCAGAGCGTTCGCACTTGCGGTCATGGCGGATGTGGTGCCAGGTAGGAGGACGATGCGCTATGGTGTGGAGGTTAGCTGGGCGTTGCCGCTTTAAGTAGCACATTTCGGTGAGGCCAAGCGTCCGGGTGCGTCATTAAGTCGCTGGAGTTGGTTCCTCGGGCACCGAGCCTCTTAACGACAACATACGAACGGACGACATGAATGCGGGCAGCTGGCGCCGGCTAGGAACGCACCGCGCGACTACGCGAGGGACGAGGGCTTTGGTGTGCCAGGGTAGTCAGCTGCGGTCGTGGCAACGTTGGAGATGCCCTTTGCTCAAATACGATCCCCTCATGTCATTGAAAAAGCAAGACGACCCGGCATGGTCTCAGGTCCAGAGGATGTAGTTGGCCGCGCTACACCACTCTGCGGACGCGTCGCGGCGCCACGTGCATCCTCGATGAGCCGGTGTTGGGGTGTGTTTGGATTGTGGCCAAAGTGCACCTTACCAAAATTTTGGTCATGACCTAAGATTGGTCTTTGTTTGGATGGTTGCCATTTCTTTGGCATGCCAATGAACTCTAGCCAACTCTAGTTCATTTTTCATGCCAATGTCGGCCAAATCATGGGCAACCAATACCTCAACCAAAATTTTGGCTACCCAATGCTTTGATGGGGCAACCTTGGGCACAAACCAAACATAGCGTTGGTCGTGCCACAGCACTAACGCCACCCTCGATAATTAATCGAACCGACCGTGTCTATCGACGATATATGAGCGTGTCGCTCACCGTGTCGCCGTGTCCAGAGGTAGTGCCGAGTCATACGCGCCTATTGTTGGCTAACGACCCACATGAACGGTTGTCGGTGGCGCAGGAGGTCGTGGGCCAGCTCCTCCATTGGACTAGTCTGCGCTTATGTCGGTTTCCCTGTTTTCCCGGCCATATTCGGCGTCGGTGCTCGCGTTGCGCATTAGGGCCTTTCACTATGTAGGCCAAGCGAGACAACTTATTGTTTATTTGAGCCGTTCAAGTGTAATCATGTATGCGTTTGCTTATTTCTCATTCCTCTCCAACCCTCTTCTCCATCGATCATGTCGCCCTCGAGTCGAGTCCATCCTCCCGCATGCCTCATTTGAACATTCCGCCGAGTATCATTCGCATGTACCCACCCTAGTCCTCTTTCAATAGATCTCCGGACCCGAGATGAAATCGAGAGGAACGAGTGGGGCACGTGATACCTAAGGCGGATTCAAAATTTTGAACCGGTGATCATAGCATCCGCAAATCATATATAAAGGGTATTCAATGTTCGTTTTGTTTTTGAACGTACAATATACTCCCTCCTATCCTTTCTACTTTACATACTATGATAGGAGTATAAGTTTTATGTGTATTCAAAGTATCTCTACTATGATAAAAAAGGTATCAACATTCAACAACGCCCAATCAATATTGTTAGATTCGTACATACTCCTAGATTTGTACTCGAGATGGTTTCCAATTTGACTATTGACAAGATTAATAGTACTCCTGTCACATAGGTGAGTAAGTCATCTTAGGCTGTGCACCGTGACCAAGGAGGAGGGGAAAACGAGAGACATTAATGTTTATTTGCTAATTCATAGTATTGCATGCAATGAACTAACCACTGCATGTCATGTTTGATAGTCTCAGGTCATTAAAAGCATGCACACCCTCATCTCTTATTGGTTCATATGTCAAGAAACAAGAAACAAGGTAGAAGTTAATGCATCGCACCTACGTTGTTTCGGGATTATTTGGTTTCATTAAGATGACTTACACACCTAGACGGAGGGAGTACATGAGATGTATAATGTGAAAATTATATCATTGGAAACTCCTTTCACATACGAAATTGACCATATGCTTTGTGTAAGTTGCATGTCATATATAATTACTCTAACATTTGGTCAAAGTTAGCCTCGAAAAACGCATTAGACCCTATATGCTTTGTGTAAGTTGCATGTCATATATTATTACTCTAACATTTGTGTAAGTTGCATGCCATACATTATTACTCTAACATTTGGTCAAAATAGTATAGTGGAAGTGGATCCTCGGCGTAGGTATCCCTGCCTTACCCTCCCTTTCGGTCACTTCTTGGCGGACCCCATGCTTGCTAGGGCCCCGCATGTCGCATTACTCAATGGGTTCGACCACGTCAGGGGATCATCATCCGGAGTATACTCCCTCTGTTTTTATTTACTCCGCATAAAACGGGGGGAGTGGTTGTATAATAAATGACGTGGGCGGAGGGGAGGGACGTCGGTTTCTCTCTCAACCGCGTCCCTGGCGAGCTTAAAACGCAAGACGGCGCTGCTCCATTCAAAGTGAGCGACGGGAGGGTCCAGCGTGGTCGGGCTGCAACGCGAACGCGACAAGAGCGATGTCTGATCAAAACCGATTGACCGGTCGTCACCGGAACCACTATTCACGTAGAAGAACCTTCGCATTTGCTCGGCCTACGCCAGCCAACGCCCTAAAACCACACCAAATCTCCAGCCCATTCCCCCACCTTTCGATCCCCTAGCCCGCATCAAGCGTCCCCTAGTTCGCCGGAAAGCCATGGTGCGCCGCAAGATCACTTACTACAAGATGCTGACGCCGGAGCGCTGCGCAAAAATCGCGGCTTACTACAAGATGCTGACGCCGGAGCGCTGCGCAAAAATCGCGGCGGCGGTCGGCGCCACAGACCTCCGTTCCAAGCTCGCTTTGCGGCGGGCCAATCCCCGAGTTCTCTGGAGCCAAGCTACGAGGAGGAGGAAGCCGATCCAATGTTCACTGTGGAGGTCCCGCGCGAAGGCCCCGATGGGTATGAGACGATGGACGTCGACTTCGTGCTGGCGTCCGAGTCCCCCATGGTGCAGGCGGACCAGCGGTTTAACATGGCGATACTAAAGGAGGACTGGGAGGCAGAGGCTCAACTCGACGCAGAGCGCGCGCATGCCGCTGCCATCGAGGCTCTCCTACAGGCGGAACGGGATGTCGTGGATGTGAACCGGGCGGCGGAGGCTCAACTTGAGGCGGAGTGCGCGGATGCCGCTGCCATCGAGGCCCTCCTTCAGGTGGAACCAGACGTCCTGGACATGAACCGGGCGGCAGTGGCTCAACTCAACACGGAGCGCGCGAATGCCGCTCTCATCGATGCCCTCCTGCAGGCGGAACCGGAAGTCCTAGACTTGAACCGGGCGGCAGAGGCTCGACTCAACGCGGAGCGCGCGGATGCCGCTGCCATCGAGGCCCTCCTGCAGGCGGAACCGGGCGTCCTCGACTTGAACCGGGCTGTGCTCTCGTCCGTGAAGAGCGCCCGCACGCTCCGCTTGAACGAGTAGCTGGAGGCCGAGGACAACCACGGTGCGGAGACACGCGCTTGCTAGCCGACGGCCGGTTCGGGCCGGCAGCCAAAGACGACGAGGCCGCTTCTTTCCGCGAAAGCAAAGTGATAGTTTTTCTTTATATTGTTGTTTTTATGGATCTTTTGCTATGTAAAACATACTATTTGTTATGCAAGTCGCTGACTTGGGTCGATCTACCATTTCAGGCGGTTGGATGAATATCCCACGTCTCCTAACCCTTCTTTCCTTCTTCCTCACCTCTTCTTCTTCCCCAACAGACCACCGCACGGGCCGTGACGGATACGCCCCAACATGAGGTTGGATAAACATACTCTATGAGCGAAAATTATGTGTCACGATAGGATGGCTGAGTTTGGTTTGTTCACATGCGACAAGACGTGTCGCTGAGGGTGCGTTCCCTTGGTTGGGTTTGCGGCATGCGTGAGCGATCGTGGTGAGGGTGCAAGTGCGGTCATGGCGTGTAGGAGCGACCGTGTGAGGGTGCGGTGCGACTGCCGATGACCCGATGCGCAAGTGTACCTCCTTCTCATTTTGAAAACTTTAGGCAAGCTTGGCAAAAATGTGTGGAAGTTTGGCAATGCAAGGCCTAGACCCAAAGCAGGATAAGTAATGCACGTACTAGGAGTACTAGTGTTAAAAAAGAAAGGCGGGTTTTCCTTCAAGGGATTTAATCGATACAAATCCTTGTTTCACGTGTCAATTAATGCGTATTTTTCTCAAAAGACCAAAGAGCTAACCATCTCACTCCTCATTGCTTGATTAATGCGGCGCCATGCAAGCGAACCTTCTCACTTCCGCATGCATGCAGGGGATATTAATGTCCTTGGTTGCTAACCCCATCAATTTTGCCTCGATTAGTGTTAGTGGCCCTTTGCAAATTGTAATTTTGATATACTGGCCTTGTGTACAAAAAAAAAAATGGAGGTAGTAACTATATTTGAATTCCTTGCCCATTGCGGTGGCGTCCACGACTTTTTTTTTTGGTTTGGCGAAGTTCGTTCGACGGAGAACACCATTGAGGAGACCACGGTAAGTCGATTCAAGTGCCGCCTACAAGCCGAGACAACCGCCTTTATTTGCATCCAGAAGTCCTTTACTAGTACTACTACTAGGAGTACTAGTGCGGTGAGATGGTTTCTCGAAGAAGACGATGGAGAAGCGGAGTCGTGAAAGAGTGAAATGATAGTTGCTTCATCCGTGCTTTGTGATTTGACGCCTCACCGCTTTGTGATTTGTGATAGAAGGGACGGGGAGTAGAATCATGCTCTATCTTTGTACTACATGCGTCCAAGCATGGGAGAAAGAGGAGAGACGTTGCATTTTCTATTCCTTCAATCAATCAATCGTGGAGCTTCGGTTCCATCTTTTGGCTTTGGCAACACCGTCCACAATGGTTCCCACGATGCCAAAAGCTATTTTCACATTTGGCTACACATTGTGGATGCCCTTAACTGTACCACTTGGTTTTGCTCCTGTGTGCTATCTATACAAATCTCAATTATATTGATCTAAAAAATTATAGAATCAAAGATTAGTAAAAGGAGGTGATTTTGCCGCGCGGATGGCGGGGGAGGTTTCTTATTTTCGGAGGACGTTGTCCTGGCGGTTTGCTAACATGCGGTCCCACGTGTCAGTGCTTTACCAAGCTGATCCGCGTCCCACATGAGGCAAAACAACAGCGGAAGCAACACGTGGTTAAGTTGAAGAAGATGAGGAGAAGCGGATTCAAAGAACGAGTGAAATGATGGTTGCTTCATCCCTCCAACTTCTTTTTTTAGCATTATTACTTCGTCCCTCCAACTTAAGCTGGGAAAGGTGCAGCTTTGTGATTTGGCGCCTCATTGCTCATTACTACTGTGGCGCCATGGTAGGGTGCTTCACCCGGCTGCTCTGCTTGTGATACGGTATGGCACGTGGACCCGGTAGCTTGATGTCCCACATGTCGGCGAAAGGGACTAGAAGATTTATGAAAGCGGCGCTCCACTCTTCTGACGGAGGAGTAGACGACCTGACGGCCCGATGAATCGTCACTTGTACCGTATAGTACTATAGTTTCTTTGTTCCATACGATCCATCGATACAAACCCGATTAAGCAGGAAAGGGCGGGATTTTCCCAGCGGTAGATGATAATCACGCCATACATTTCAAAGGCAATTTTAATGTATGCAAACTGAATAATTATAAGTAACAATATGATATCTAGTAAAACTAAAAACACATATGATTTATTGTGTTAGAGTGTAGTAGTAGTCTTTGTATTGCATAGTTGTTAGATGTAACATGCGAACGATGTAGAGATGTAGTTTTGGAGGGCCTCTGAGAGAAAAGCGTAATACGGTCACCGAACTTGAGAATTAGCTGATTACGGTCACTATATCGCTTTTGCGGTGATTATCCGGTCACTTGCTCACGCGATTCGACATCGGATTGCACTCTGTTGACCGGCTACATAGTCTGCGTGGCGCCATGTTGACTAGATAAATTGACCATGTTCCTTTCCGGGCCCCACCTGCCGGTTCGCATAGGGAAAAGGTCGATAAACACAAATTTACGCAGCGCCGACAAGGCTCCAACCCGTTCGCGGAATCACTGGTTGTGTTTGTATGCAGCCGAGGGCCTAATGTGTGCGCATGCACGTGTAGGTTGAGCACTTGAGCGTGAGAGTGTGTGTTGGTCGTGTGGTGTCTTGGTGTGTGCATGCATGCGTGCGTGTGTGCGTGTGAGTGTTGCGTCGTGCGTGGCTGCGTGTGTACGTGTGAGTGTTGCGTGCGTGCGTGGGTGCATGTGTTTGTGTGAGTGTTGCATGGATGGAGTTCGTGTGCATGCGTGCGTGTGTGTATAATCACCACACCAGATCCTGTGTGTAAAAACAGAGGGCTCAGCATACCAATACAAAGGCCACCTTTGTCCTTGTGCCCATGGGTCATGACTTGAACCACCGTCAAAATATTTTTTGTCGTTTGTTTTCATTCTTACAAGCAAGATGCCCGTGCGTTGCACGTAACATCAAGATGCATTTGCATGACTTGTTTATCTTGTGAGAGAAAAGGATGAACGAGGGAAGGCCTTATTTGCAAATGTGGAGAGGGGTGTGGGTACCTTTTTGCAAAATTTCCATAGTTCCTTTCCTATCCGTCAGATATAAATCCGACGGCCTATATTGCAGATGGCAGGCACACCACCATCACCAACTCTGTTTTTTTATAAGAGTGTATTTTATAATAGTGTAGATGTAGAGTAGATACAAGTCGACAGGTGGGCACGATGTTACCGAGATAATGCGATGCAACACTAGAGGTGCCACGTGGAGTGTTTAACTGGTCAACTAGTCATGTCATGAGCAAATACAAAGTTGTACGGTGAGCCTGCGGATCGTATAATAACCACTAAGCGTAAACGGTGACCGTAACGAGTGGATTATGAAGTCCAATGTATGTATCGTGCTTTTCGCTTCAAATACAATGATCTCATTGCATATATCATGAGAGAAAGATGAAACACGCGTGAATTTTACGGGGCTTACTTTTAGAGGACACGGAGATAGTTTTGTGTGCATACGTGAAAGGGGCGTCTGGGGGGTATCACGATGGAGAGAGAGGTGCTCTTCGTTTCTCTTTATTATGACTAACTTTGTATATAGTATAAAAATATACAAATTCACAGTGCGGAATAAATATCATTGTGGGCACCATGCAATGCAAATTAGTGTTCGTACTCCTCCATATAACTTTGTAATGTTGTATATATGTAGAAACTCTAAAATAATTTTTGGCCACACTTTATTCAAAAGGAATGTTGTATGCGAAATAAACGTGAAGAGAGGGCTTTTTAGATCAATGGGGTACGTGATGTAACATGTGTGAATGTGTAGTTGATGCATTTGGCGGGGCCTAGAGAGGTATGTGTGTGTATTAAGTATTCGAGAGAGGCATGGATAGAGGGGCCGTCGGGGGGGCGTGGGAGAGATAGCTCGAGAAATGAGAGTGGTCTAGAGAGAGAGACGAAGATGACGACATGACAAGAGATTCCATTCCCTTGAGTGTGTATATGCAAGGGGGGGGGGAATAGAGGCACCAAGAGAAATTTTCTGTGTGTGTTGTGTTTGTGTTGGTATGTGTGGGTGTGAGAAGATAATGAGATGTGGGGGCAGAGGGTGTGTCACCACGTGAGGTCCGTGGGTCGAGGTGAGGCCCTTCGTTCGGTTCCGATCTGCGCCACATTAATTGACCCATGACACATTTAGGAAGACCCATGGATGACTAGTCGTACAAGACAAAGATAGCAGAATTGTGAAGGACCTTGTGTCCTTGACAAAGCCAGCTAGGATTTGTAACCCTAGGTTCTTGGACTAAGGTAACCCTTTATCTACGATATTACTATTCATCCAACCTAACTTTAAGGGGCATCCTACAAAATGCTCTGCTAGAATCATACTAAATCGATTAGGAAGAGAGGTGTGAGATAATGCGTGAGAGACAAAGCGTAAAGATAAAGGTGCGTACATGAGACACGTAGGCAGGTCCATGTATATAGAAAGGGTCGATGAGGATTGTGCGTGTGTATGTTTGCGAGAGGAAGAGTGCTTGTGATAAAGGTTAGTGAAAACAATTGTAAATGGTTACGAGAGGGAGGGGGTTATATCTAGAGCATGTGTACGAGAAAGACACCTCGGGAGAGAGTGTGTGAGCATGTGTGAGAGACCACCGATGGAGAGTGAAACTACATGTAAAAGACTGCTCTACACATTTATTAAAGATATAAATTGTATCCAAATATTAGGATGGGATCATGATATTTGCAATTCGCGTAAGGAGCGGTCATTGATCCATCAGACATCTAGATTCTATCGAATTTGAGCATGTCTATGTTATTATTCGACACAATTGATCCACATAGTTAGTATTTTGAACTCCGGACAATGCATCGCTTTAGCAATCGAATATAAACGTGAGTATAGTTCATGTTGTGTGTGTAAAGCACATTATACATCTGAAAGTTACACAATGGACATTTATAAATAGCTACCTATGAACTAGCATACATTTGAATTCAACCTAAGGGGGTTTAAAAAATCGAATTCAACATGAAGTCCATTCAATTATTTGAATTTGATATCATGGCATTTGTAAACCATACCTAAACTATTGGGGTACCAATCTTTGCTCTGATTTTGTACATAATAGCATATGTAGTCGTGTACAAAATAGATTCAAATTTAGCTCCTCCATTCCAAAATAATCGTAGTTATAGGATTTTGAAGTGTCAAAATTTCAAAAGGAAGTGGATAATTTAATGAGGTTTTCAAATATACAAGGTCAAATATAACATTGTCTATTTAGGTCAATCATCATAGTTCAAGAGTACTCTAAACGTGAATGCTTGTGTTTCAAAATTTTGAACAGAAGCGTAAAAGAGCCTCTACTACTTGAAACCGCGTGAGACCAATGTTTGGTAGTACAAGGAAATTACTTTTCTAATAACTCCGACCTGTGAAACCTACCGCCCGACGTCCAAAGGTCTAAACCGGGTAGGTTTCTAGCTTCATCTAGACGCCACGCAACCGCCTCGAAAAACATTCATACACAATGGCCGCCCTAAGCACACATGCGGCCTTGGTCAAATCGCTCCGCCCACTATTTGGGACACACAGGATTACCATCCTACCCCCGACCCATGATGGGCCCGAAATTCAAGAGGGGGCAAAGTTTGTACTTTCCCAAATTTCAAACAAGCGCGTCCCATCTTACATTCAAAAAGCCAAAAACAAGCGGCGTCCTGCATCGAAACATGGTTCCCCCCACCCGTCCGATTCCCCATTCGTACTCCAAGGGCGCCAAAACTACCTCTCCACCAGCCGCGATACCCCGGCGTCCTCCGTCCGCCACCCCATCCCACCCATCAACTGCTGCCCTCCTCCGTCACGCCGGAGCCGATACCCCGACGTCGTCCTCCATCGCAACCTCAACCGCAACGCCCTGCACGGCTAGTAGTTGAAGCCGAGGCCGAGCCGTCCGTACCCGAGCCAGTTCAACCACGCCGTCATGTGCCTCACCGCTACCTCTCCAACTTCGCCACCCTCCACCGCACCGGAGCTGTTCCAACTACGCCGTCCTTCGCCGCCTCGGATCTGCTTCCCCTCCGCCGACTATCTGACCCCGCAACCACAGTCAACAATTTGGCCATGGGTTCGTCCAAGCCTGCACCCTCTAGAACATCGGTTTCCCGGTAAAAAGAAGAAGATCACCGCGACATGTGGAGGTGACCACACCCGACAACCCGAAGAAGGTACTCCTCTTCCCTTATTCGTGCAAATCTTACGTCTCTGCTTGCACGGTATTCATCCCACGAAGACACTAGTTGACCGCTTCTTCTTGATACTAGATGTTCCTAGTAACTCGCGATGCACAAGGTTTCTCCTCATATACTATTTCACCTTAGCTAGAGGTCCGTCACCCCTGAATTTCAATTTCTGGCGGTTGATTCCCAATTAACGGATGCATTCCCGGCGTAGTAGCGCTAGTACGACTATTACGCCGGGAAGCAAGGTTTTCGTGTTTATCTTAAGGCGTCTGCGGCCTAGAGCTCTGGCGCCCGATCTGGAGGTCGGCCGGGATTAAAGGGATGGCTTGGGGGTCTTTGCCAAGCACTGGCGGTGGTGTGAGGTCGATGGGAGGGCGGGCGGCGGAGGCACGAGTCTGGGCCGGTGGTCATTGGCGGTTCAAGAAAGATCGTCCAATGATGGTGGCGGGATGTAAGCGAAGGCCATCTCGCCTGTTCCTTATAGATCGGACGGTTCATTAAAAAATCGACTGACCTATTTATTTTCAAATAAGCTGTTATCTTAGATATGACCACATGTGGTGGTGTCTTTGGAGGAGTACACTGCATTTCATGCTCATATATTACAAAATCATACGGAGTAGAATCTAATTTTGTTTGCCATGCAATGTTGTAGAGCTATCATATGTCTCCTGTCATTTATTTTTCAGCCACCGCTATCTCGCTACTTTTTACGATTGCACTAGTTACGCACACACTTCATCCATACTCTCACTATTGTGTTTTAGGCAAGGGTATTTGAGTATGTCGAAAGGAAGCAAAAAGAAAAGAGACAAGTCGTGCAGCTTTCTACGTGGCTAGGCGCGACACGTTCTGACGCTTTAAAGGGTGCGATGTCGTGAGATGGAGACGGTAAACGTTGCTCTGGAGTTGATGACCTCGCTCGCAATTAACCACCATCCCATGTGCTTGCTTTAACTTCCGGTGTCATATGTGGTTGCATGTTCCATATGGTGTCTAGCTTGTATTCGAAAGGCTAAAGTCGGTCTTTATTAAGATAAGGAAAGATATTTTTACATGAACCACCATCCCGTGAGCACCAAAAGGCAAATAGCTAGTCAGGGCACTGGCCGAGCTGGACAAGCCCAAAGAAAGGCAGGCATCACCGAAGCCAACTAAAAGCCGCGATGGTGGCGAAGCAGCCCGCCTCCCACAGTGCTCTCGTGTCCTAGATGATCATGTTCACCACTCAGTAGGATTTCTAGCTTGTATTGCTTCCAATTTGGTTAAATTGCATCCGCTTAGCTTACACATTATACCTTTGAATATGACATGCCTTTCGCTTTTTTGGTACATACTAGTACATCTATGTATTAACCATGTTCTTACATCAAACTAATGTTCTTGTGTATCCCTCATCAATCACTTATGACGAGGCAGGTGCAAGGGGACTACTCCTCATTTAAAGAATGCACGTCGGCCTCCGACATGATTCTCAAGAAACAGAAATGCTAGATGAAGATAGTGAACATAGCTCTGTAGTTGATTATAACATTTCTCCTACACTAGCATCGCAGGTGCTTGCTCTAACTTGGCAGCGTGATATTTGGTTGCATGTTGCATATGGTGTCTAGATTGTAATTCTTCCAATCTGGTTAAACTGCATGTGCTAGTCGACTTAGCTTATACTCCGTAAATGTGACATTATACTGTTAATGTGAAATGCCTTCCGTATTTAGTACATAGTACATCCATCTATTAAGCATGTCCTTACATAAAACTATTGTTTTTGTATCCCGCATCAATCAATATGACGAGACACCTTTAGTATATGCGATGCGATATTAGTTGCATCTTTCATATGATTTATAGCATGCTGCCGCTTCTAATTTGTTGAAATTCCATTTATGATGGGACGCTTTTAACTTGGCGAGTCATATTGGTTGCATCTTTCATGTGGTGTCTAGCTTGCATTGCTTCTTATTTGCTGGAATGGTTTCGCTTAGTTTACACAAACAGGTTGTGAACATGCCATGTCAATCCTGCTTTTTCATTACATATTCCATCTTGGTATCATGTGTTTGCCTTACACCAAAGTAGTGATTGTCAGTATCATGCATGAATGAGTTCGGAAGAGAGAATTTTATTGCTTTTTCTTGTCGGTTTTACTTGACAATTCAAAATCAATAAAGCGGAAGGAAGTTAGCAAGGCAATGGATAAAGGTGCTCCTTCCAAATGGAGGGCCTCTACAGCTTTCTACTCCTCCACACCCCCAAGATGATTTCCAAGACAACACATGCATAGACACTCAACAAAGCTGTGTTTATGATGAGCACGTCTCCCCTAGTGCAGCATCCTTTGGTGCTCCCTCTAACTTGGCAATTGTTATATGTGGTTGCATGTTATGTGTGATGTCTAGCTTGTATTGCTTCTAATTTTGTTGAATTCCATCTCGCTTACTTTACACATTATACTTGAATAAGACACGTGTTCCTGCTTTCTAGAACATACAATATCATCTATCACACCATGTTCTTACATCAAATTACTACTGTTGTGTAACCTGCAACAATCACTTATCATAAGACACGTTTGACTTGGAGTGTGATATAGGTTACATCTCACATTCTTTTCTAGCTTGTACTACTAATTGTTGAAATGGCACTTATGACGAGACAGTTTTAACTTGGTAGAGTGATATTCGTTGCATCTTTCATATGGTGTCTAGCTTTCATTGCTTCTACTTTGTTGAAATGCCTACTCCTTAGTTTACACATCATAAGCTGTGAATATGCAATGCTGTGAATATTCAATGGCACTAATGACGCAGAGACCTCTAACATGGTAGTGTGATGTTGTTTGCATCTTGCATATGATTTATTTCTTATCTTGCTTCACATTTGTTTAAACACCATTTATCTTTGAGACACTTGTTAACTTGGTAGAGCGATATTTGTAGCATCTTTCATATGGTGTCTACCTTCCATTGCATTGCTTCTAATTTGGTGAAATGTCTTCTTCTTAGTTTACACACCATAGTTACGGTTATCTCTTCCGTCCTGTTTTTCATACATATTACATCCTCCTATCATGTGGTTGTCTAACATCAAAGTTCGGTTAAATGCATCACGCATCAATTTGTTCTGAAGAACTAAATTTTATTCGTTTTTCTTATCGGCTTGACTTAACATGGCACAGAGAAAGAGGAAGAAACAGAGAATGGCAGGAATGAGAAGCGGATGAATCCTGCAGATTCTGCTGGTACTGATGGTGCAATAGAAGGTGAAAGTCCAGCGGAAAATTCTACAAACACGGCATCCCATGCTACACGAGCTGCAAAAAAAGCCAAGCGAAACAAATAGCTGCCACCAAACAAGCGAGAGACAACCCTAGTTCTTGCAACACCTACCACAGTACTACCAAATGCACGACATACTCGTCGTCAACCGAGCTAGCAAAGACGTTCCCAAGCTCCCTTGCCACGACACTACTTCCCAAGCAATCTTGACACAAGACGAGTTGGCAATATCGAGATGAACCTTGTGAGCTTCAACAAGAAGAAGGTAGTTCTTTGAGTCAAGTTCTGATTGCATGCTTCTTTATATGTAGTCTCACAGTTTGATGTACACTAACACTTCCTATGTTACGTTGTTGGAATAGCACCTAGGCGCAAGAGAAAACAAACATCGGGGATAATGCTCGATAGGTTAACTAAATCTAGAGGAGGAAGAATGGAGATCCGCTTTTGAGGCAGGTTTAAAAGGCCACGTGATGCTGCTGAGTCAGCCAAGTTAGTATTAGAGGCAGCGGTTGCCGTTAGGTGTCATGTACGTATCCTCCCAACACGGATTCAGTACATGAATGACAAAGACGAAACCCAGTTCAACACCTTCCTTGACCATTTATCTGTAAGTATGGTTATGTATGGAAACTAGTAATATGGTCTTGCTCTGTCCCATACTTTCTAGGTTGTCGATAATGAGACTCCCATATTTTCAACAGATGAGGTTCAAGTTGGATAGCCAAGATGATGCAACGGACAAGCTTGCACCCATGTTTTCAAATGCCGCTCTGGGACAAGATGTCGGTATAACTTGAGGAAAACTCACTTTGAAGGCAAGGCTAACAGTGAACTTTCCCAAACATCTCTAGTGGAAAATATATCGGATGAAGACTGGAGGGGCCTTGTTAAACACTGATCTGATCCGAAGTATCAGGTACATTATATATATGTGATCAGATCACATGTTGAAGTCCTATTGACGCATGTGCCACACAAATCTATCTTCTTGTAGGTGAACTGTTCAAAGAACAAGGCCAACCGTCTGAAAGTGAAATTCCAATAGGCAGCGAGGATCTCGTAGCTATATTGCACAATCGCGAGGCTCTTGTAATTAGCTGTTGTTTCACTCTTTTCGCTGTACCATATTATCAGATCTATATTGACTTGTTCGAAATGCGAGAGGAAAGCCCGCAAGGACCAAAAGTACACGAACCAAATCTTTGTGGAAATCTTCAAGGACCGGCCACACCAAAGAAGAAGAAGGGTATGACTACACCGGTCAAAGCCATTGTTGTAAGTCCTTAATCCTCATGCCTTTTAACTACTACTTACTCTGACTTGTGCCTTGAACTGCATGGTTTGCAGCCAATGTCTATTACTCTTTTCAATTTTATACACAATTGTCTTAGCGTATCATTGCACCTTACAAGGTTTAAAAGGGAGGAGTGATGTTCCTTTGATCTTGACCCGTAATCTAGTTCCGTCTTGGACTTGCCCACACAACGTTACAATTGCTGTTTGTCTGTTTCTCGGTTGTTTTGTGATATGAATGATGTCATACTATGCTTACCGTATTATAAACTCTTTATCCTTAGCCCTCAATACAATGTGAAGAAATAGACAATACATTAGCGATGGTACATGGCCATATGTTTGGAACCTGGTTTTATTATGTACTTTGCAATAAAATACAACTAATATTTTACATGGATTCACGAATAAGTTACGTATATAGACCAAAGCTATTTTGTTTGGTTTTGCTGCCTCCTTAATATCTTACGTTACGGTACTACTAATGTAAAACCTCAACTTTTCAAATGAGCTATGGAAAAAATGGTTGAACCGCCACCTTACGAAGGTGGCGAGGCAACTATAACTGCAATGTCGACTCTTGCTGCGGTGGGTCGATGCACTGTCCACTAACAGGTGCCAAAAGCACGTTCTGCGTATCTTGGGTTGGTTGTTAAGGCAATATCGTCCCAAAGCGCCTCATGATCAAGATATGCAAGCTCAAAGCAATGTTGTATCTGCGCTCGAGACACAAGTCCATTCCCTAACAGAGGCCCTTTATGAAACAAGGAGAAACATTGCTCAATGTCGTCAAGATATGCATGGTTTTGAAACCAGAGTATCGGACATTTGCAATGTTGTTCGAAACCTAGGGGAAATGAAGGCGAGGGTTATGGTGCTCCATCGGACAATCTGACATGAAAACATATGATTAGGTCAAATGAACCGAGCTTACGAACTACGGTGGTGCATTTATCTCGCTAGATTAAGTTTTATGCCAACCTTCCTTTTGTTATATAGTTGTAATTTGTTTTGGTGCGATACAAAATTTATTCTTAACGATGCGACCACCGGTGAAGAAAAGCAAACAAGCCATTTTTGTATAGTGTAGGGTGTTCCCTATATTTGCCGTTGGTGGCGATCTTTGATGCCGAGTGGATGTAATCTGTGCAATCGCCTTAATAGCCTAAGCGTTAGTTTCAGCCTTATTTATTTCCTAGTCTTCTTTTTCCCTATTTTGCTAGTGGCGCAACTACCCATGGGCCATATCACGGCGTAGGGATCCATGGGTCTCCTACGGCCGTCGATAAATGGGCTGTAATCGGTGGGCCTCGGGCCGTCGATAAATGGGCTATGTCGGTGGGCCTTGGGCCGTCGGATAAATGGGTCTACATGGGCCATAATCGGGCGTAATTGGTATCGGCCCGACGATAGCGGCCGTTAACGGCCGTGGGACTGCAAAAGCTTAATTACATCACGGGCATAACGTCGTTAATGGGCGAGAATATAGGACGGGCCGAAATGGGCCGACTCTTGCCATGGGCCAAATTTGGCCCATTAGGGTAATGCTGAGCCAAGAATAAGCCGACTCTTGCCATGGGCGAATTTGGCCCATTTGGGGAACATGCCAAGAACGGGCCGACTCTTGCCATGGGCCGAATTTTGCCTATTAGGGGAACCGCCAGTAACGGGCCGGAAGTAATCGAGGGCCGAAAAGGAGCCCAAGAACGTATGGGACGTCAATAGGCCGAAAGCTAACACGGGCTGGAAACGGCCCATGTAAATCATGGGCCGTCAACGGGTATAAAGAAGATTACTGTTCATTATGGGCTAGAGTCACCGTGGGCCTGTAAAGGGCCGAAGAATCTGAAAGGCCTCATATGGGCGAAAGAAGTCGTGGGCCATACATGGGCGAAAGTGAAATGGGCTGGTGTTATATTCGACGGCCCACATGGCGTTCTTGGGCGATTTCCTTTAGTGCCTAACGGGTCGTGAGTTAACGGGCCGTAAAATGGGCTATTTGTGAAGAGACCGTTAACGAGCTTTTCATGGGCCACCGTTAACTTTTGACCAAGTCAAACGGGCCGGCTTTGTAAGCTAAATGGGCGATGGTGGGCCGTGGCACGGCCGAGCATATCATAGGCGCCTATTTGACCCATTGAAGAGTGACACGTGTTTAAATGCGGCCAATAAGAATTTTACACGTGGAAATTTCCCATTGGTGGAGCATTAGCGGATTATCGGATCCAAAACCCGACCCGATAGCTTAACGGCGTTCCGTTACGGTGGATGCCACGTGTCGGTCACCCTTGACGAAAGCACTTCTGTGATGCGTGATTTATCGTCATGGAAGTGGACACTTCCGTGATGATAATTTTGGTAATGTCATGGAACACTTCTACGACAGCACAGGTATGACTATCTTGATTCTGTCATAAATATGTCATGGATGTACATGCATGCCAAAAACGCGTCCTACTGTGACAAACACGTATCATCACGGAAGTGTATTTTTTTGTAGTGCAAAGAGAGATAAGAAGCCCTCTAGCTAATAACTATGGACCCGAAGGTCTGTGGTAAACTACTCACACATCATCGGAGAGGCTATGGTGTTGATGTAGAAGCCCTCCGTGATTGAATCCCCCTCCGACAGATCGCCGAAAAGGCCCAAAGATGGGATCTCACAGGTACAGAAGGTTGCGGCGGTGGAAAAAGTGGTTTCGTGGCTCCCCTGGATGTTTTCAGGGTATAAGAGTATATATATAGGCGAAAGAAGTAGGTCGGTGGAGCTACGAGGGGCCCATGAGGGTGGGGGCGCGCCTACCCCCTGGGTGCACCCTCCTACCTCGTGGCCGCCTAGTTGCGTCTCTGACTTCCACTCCAAGTCTCTTGGATTGCGTTTGTTCCAAGAAAGATCCTCGCGAAGGTTTCGTTCCGTTTGGATTCGTTTGATATTCCTTTTCTGAAACTCTTGAAATAGGCAAAAAAACAGCAATTTGCACTGGGCCTTCGGTTAATAGGTTAGTCCCAAAAATAATATAAAAGAGCATATTAAAGCCCATTAAAAATCCAAAACAGATAATATACTAGCATGGAACAATAAAAAATTATAGATACGTTGGAGACGCATCAAGCATCCCCAAGCTTAATTCCTGCTCGTCCTCAAGTAGGTAAATGATAAAAACAGAATTTTTGATGTGGAATGCTACCTAAGATCATTTTTAATGTAATTCTCTTTATTGTGGCATGAATGTTTAGACCCAAAAGATTCAAGACAAAAGTTTAATATTGACGTAAAAATAATAATACTTCAAGCATACTAACCAAGCAATTATGTCTTATCAAAACAACATAGCCAAAGAAAGCTCATCCCTACAAAATCATATAGTTTAGCCATGCTTCCTTCTCGTCACACAAAATGCTCCCATCATGCACAACCCCGATGACAAGCCAAGCAATTGTTTCATACTTAGCATTTTCAAACTTTGTCAACTTTCACGCAATATATGAGCGCGAGCCATGGACATAGCACTATGGGTGGAATAGAATATGATGATGGAGGTTGTGTGGATAAGACAAAAGGGAGAAAGTCTCACATCGGTAGCGGCTAATCAGCGGGCTATGGAGATGCCCATCAATTTATGCCAATGCGAGGAGTAGGGATTGCCATGCAACGGATGCACTAGAGCTATAAATATATGAAATCTCAACAAAAGAAACTAGGTGGGTGTGCATCCAACTTGCTTGCTCACGAAGACCTAGGGCATTTTGAGGAAGCCCATCACTTGAATATACAAGCCAAGTAATGAAAAATTCCCACTAGTATATGAAAATGACAAAATAAGAGACTCTCTATCATGAAGATCATGGTGCTACTTTGAAGCACAAGTGTGGAAAAAGGATAGTAACATTGCCCCTTCTCTCTTTTTCTCTTTTTTTTAATTTTTTTGTTTGGGCCCTCTCTTTTTTTATGGCCTCTTTTTTTATTTGGGCTTCTTTGGCCTCTTTTATTTTTTTTATTTTTCGTCCGGAGTCTCATCCCGACTTGTGGAGGAATCATAGTCTCCATCATCCTTTCCTCACATGGGACAATGCTCTAATAATGAAGATCATCACACTTTTATTTACTTACAACTCAAGAATTACAACTCGATACTTAGAACAAAATATGACTCTATGTGAATGCCTCGTGATGCAGTAAGGGATATGCAATGAATCAAGAGTGACATGTATGAAAATTTTGAAGGTGGTTTTGCCACAAATATGATGTCAACTACATGATCATGCAAAGCAATATGACAATGGTGAAGCGTGTCATAATAAACGGAACGGTGGAAAGTTGCATGGCAATATATCTCAGAATGGCTATGGAAATGCCATAATAGGTAGGTATGGTGGCTGTTTTGAGGAAGATATAAGGAGGCTTATGTGTGATAGAGTGTATCATATCATAGGGTTTGGATGCACCAGCGAAGTTTGCACCAACTCTCGAGGTGAGAAAGGGCAATGCACGGCACCAAAGAGGCTAGCAATGATGGAAGGGTGAGAGTGCGTATAATCCATGGACTCAACATTAGTCATAAAGAACTCACATACTTATTGCAAAAACCTACAAGTCATCAAAACCAAGCACTATGCGCATGCTCCTAGGGGGATAGATTGATAGGAAAATACCATCGCTCGTCCCCGACCGCCGCTCATAAGGAAAGCAATCAAAGAACACCTCATGCTTCAAATTTGTCACACAACGGTTACCATACGTGCATGCTACGAGACTTGCAAACCTCAACACAAGTATTTGTCAATTCCAGAATTAATCAACTAGCACGACTCTAATATTACCATCTTTATATCTCAAAATAATTATTAAGTCTCAAACTTCTCATAGTATTTAATGCACTCTATATGAAAGTTTTTATTATACCCATCTTGGATGCCTATCATATTAGGAGCAATTTTATAGCCAAGGAAATTACCATGCTGTTCTAAAATACTCTTAAAATGATATAAGTGAAGCATGAGAGATCAATAATTTCTATAAAATAAAACCACCACCGTGCTCTAAAAAGATATAAGTGAAGCACTAGAGCAAAATTATCTAGCTCAAAAGATATAAGTGAAGCACATAGAGTATTCTAATAAATTCCGATTCATGTGTGTCTCTCCCAAAAGGTGTGTACTGCAAGGATGATTTTGGTAAACTAAAAAGCAAAGACTCGAATCATACAAGATACTCCAAGCAAAACACATATCATGTGGTGAATAAAAATATAGCCTCAAGTAAAGTTACCCGATGAAGCGAAGACGAAAGAGGGGATGCCTTCCAGGGCATCCCCAAGCTTAGGCTTTTGGTTGTCCTTGAAATTTACCTTGGGGTGCCTTTGTAATCCCCAATATTTGGATCTTGCCACTCCTTATTCCAAAATCCATCAAATCTTTACCCAAAAACTTGAAAACTTCACAACACAAAACTCAAACAGAAAATCTCATGAGGTCTGTTAGTATAATAAAACAATTCACCACTTTAAGGTACTGTAATGAACTCATTCTTTATTTATATTGGTTTTAAACCTACTTTATTCCAACTTCTCTATGGTTCATACCCCCCGATACTAGCCATAGATTCATCAAAATAAGCAAACAACACACGAAAAACAGAATCTGTCAAAAACAGAACAGTCTGTAGCAATCTGTATAAAACATATACTTCCTTAACTCCAAATATTATGAAATAAATTGGTGGACGTGAGGAATTTGTCTATTAATCATCTGCAAAAAGAATCAACCTAAAATCACTCTCCAGTAAAAAATGACAGCTAATCTACTGAGCGCTAAAGTTTCTGGTTTTTACAGCAAGATCGCAAAGACTTCGCCCAAGTCTTCCCAAAGGTTCTACTTGGCACAAACACTAATTAAAACATGAAACCATATCTAAAAAGAGGCTAGATGAATTATTTATTACTAAACAGGAACAAAAATCAAGGAAAAAAATAAAATTGGGTTGCCTCCCAACAAGGGCTATCGTTTAACGCCGCTAGCTAGGCATAAAAACAAGAATAGATCTAGGTATTGTCATAATAATGATAGAGCAAATCGTGAAAAATCATCTCATATTCCCTACGTTCAGCAGCAAGTTTTCTTTGTGGCAAGCAAAATTAATCAAAAGGGCTAAATTTAATGGGACAGAAGTCCCCAAGATCAAGCTCGGAGGTATTAGTTCCTCCTTTGGCCCCTCAAATTATGCGACCAATTCATCATTATAAGCATTCTTACGGCAAAAGTCATGAGCCTTTGTTCAAGAGAAAACCTAACCCGTTGTTACGAATAGAAAAATTATCATTAAGCTCGGAAATTCTATTAACTAGAACATCGGTAGGGACCTTCTTTCTAAGGTTTTCATTATAAGCAACATGGTCTAAAGATTGTAAACACATTATATCTTGCTGATTAAAAAGGATAGCTTCTATTGGTGGACGGCCAGCATCCATCCTATAATGCGCAAAAATTTCCTTGGCCTCTTTCATAATAAATCTGAACTCATGTGCTAAAAAGATAGTAGCTGCTCGTTTAACAGAAGAATGCTCAATATTGGAAAATTCTAGAAAAATCCTTTGTATGCAGGGATGCATATGAATAAATTGTCTTTCAAGTTTGACTATGAGCAAAGACATAGCGTCCGCAAGACTACTAGTTCTATGAAGAATAGACCCTCCCATAGTGGGCAAAGCACCGACACAAGTAAAGAAATCTTGAATAAGTCCTTTTTGAATAATATTACCACTACCGATCCGAAACTTTTTAGTGTGCATAATAGTACATTCTTCATGAGGATTATCAAAAGCATCAAGGTTTCCCCCATTGTTACCATTATCCTTTTCAACGATAACCTCCCCAGTTTCAGACATGATAGCAACAAACCGCACTAAGAATGGACACACAAGAAGCAAGCGAAAAGAGGCAAATGAAAGAGGGTGAATAAAACGGAAAAGGTGAAGTGGGGGAGAGGAAAATGAGAGGCAAATGGCAAATAATGTAATGCGAGGGATAAGAGTTTGTGATGGGTACATGGTATGTCTTGACTTGAGCGTAGATCTCCCCGGCAATGGCGCTGGAAATCCTTCTTGCTGCCTCTTGAGCATCCGTTTGTTTTCCCTTGAAGAGTAAAGGGTGATGCAGCAAAGTAAGGTAAGTATTTCCCTCAGTTTTTGAGAACCAAGGTATCAATCCAGTAGGAGACTGCACGCAAGTCACCTAGTACCTGCACAAACAATCAGGAACCTTGCAACCAACGCGATAAAGGGGTTCTCAATCCCTTCACGACCACTTGCAAAAGTGAGATTTGATAAAGATAATAATATAAATATTTTTGGTATTTTTATTGTATAGATTGGAAAATAAAGATTGCAAAATAAATAGTAAACTAGAATTATAGATCGGAAACTTATATGATATAAAGTAGACCCGGGGGCCATAGGTTTCACTAGTGGCTTCTCTCATGATAGCATATATTATGGTGGGTGAACAAATTACTGCCGAACAATTGATAGAAAAGCGCATAGTTATGATGATATCTAAGGCAATGACCATGAATATAGGCATCACGTCCGTGTCAAGTAGACCAAAACGATTCTGCATCTACTACTATTACTCCACACATCGACCGCTATCCAGCCTGCATCTAGAGTATTAAGTTCATAAGAACGGAGTAACGCATTAGGCAAGATGACATGATGTAGAGGGATAAACTCAAGCAATATGATATAAACCCCATCTTTTTTATCCTTGATGGCAACAATACAATATGTGTCGGTTCCCTTTCTGCACTGGGATCGAGCACCGCAAGATTGAACCCAAAGCTAATCACTTCTCCCATTGCAAGAAAGATCAATCTAGTAGGCCAAACTAATCCGATAATTCGAAGAGACTTGCAAAGATATCAAATCATGCATATAAGAATTCAGAGAAGAACCAAATAATATTCATAGAAAACCAAGTTCATAAACCCACAATTCATCGGATCTTGGTAAACACACCACAAAAGAGTATTACATCGAATAGATCTCTAAGAACATCGAGGAGAACTTTGTATTGAGAACCAAAGAGAGAGAATAAGCCATCTAGCTAATAACTATGGACCCAAAGGTTTGTGGTAAACTACTCACACATCATCGGAGAGGCTATGGTGTTGATGTAGAAGCCCTCCGTGATTGAATCCCCCTCCGGCAGATCACTGAAAAAGGCCCCAAGATGGGATCTCACGGGTACAGAAGGTTGCGGCGGTGGAAAAGTGGTTTCGTGGCCCCCCTAGATGGTTTGAGGGTATAAGAGTATATATAGGCGAAAGAAGTAGGTCGGTGGAGCTACGAGGGGGCCATGAGGGTGGGGGGCGTGCCTACACCCCTAGGCGCGCCCTCCTGCCTCGTGGCTGCCTCATTGCGTCTCTGACTTCCACTCCAAGTCTCCTAGATTGCGTTTGTTCCAAGAAAGATCCTCGCGAAGGTTTCATTCTGTTTGGATTCTGTTTGATATTCCTTTTCTGTGAAACACTGGAATAGGCAAAAAAAAAACTGCAATTTGCACTGGGCCTTCGGTTAATAGGTTAGTCCCAAAAATAATATAAAAGAGCATATTAAAGCCCATTACGTCCAAAACAGATAATATAATAGCATGGAACAATAAAAATTATAGATACGTTGGAGGCGTGTCAAAGCGACACAATGATCTCGGAACAATGTGAAACCATACGATGCGGCTGACGGCTAGGGTAGATGTCTGCCTGACTATATAATGCGAGCAGGGTAGGTCGTGGTTATAAACCCCGCATCCAAGTCACAAATCCAAAAGAATCGAAAACGGTTCAGTAATTAACGTGTCCGTTAATTATTAATTAATTACTCATTACTTTTCTCGAGCATTAAAAATATAGACAATGTGCATAGATTTGTCCTCGGTGAGGGAGTCCTAGACTAAGGGGTACTCGGACTGCCGGCCTATCTCTGATGGGCCGAACAGGTGGGCCGCACTGCAACTGCTAGAAGGCTAAACTACGAGGCGATTTCGTATCCGGACAGGAGATCTTGGATGCCTTGGTGTGTCCTCCAAGTCAAGATAAGAAGAATCGACATGTTTATTCCTTCCTTGTAAACGATGATGTGTAACCCTAGTACCCCTGGTGTCTATATAAACCAGAGGGTTTAGTCCGTAAAGGCTAGAACAACAACCATCATCCTACTAGCCTATGGTTGGGTTCATCTGATCTCGCGATAGATCGACTCTGTAATCCTCCTATAGACTTCTATATAATCAAGTAGGACGTATGGTTTTACCTCCATCAAGAGGGCCCGAACCTGGGTAAACATCATGTCCTTCGTCCCTTGTTCCCCATTGATCCACGATCCACAGCTCAGGACCCCCTACACGAGATCCGCCAGTTTTGACACTGACATTGGTGCTTTCATTGAGAGTTTCGTTGTTGGATCGCCGAAGGATCGATGGCTCGCCTGGCCATCGGAGATGGCATTAACACCGGGGACATCTTCATCCCCAACCAGCTTTTCGTTCGGTAACATCGTTACGCTTTGGCAAGGGAAAGAAGAGTGGCAATGCAAAGGGACAAAGAACATAATACGGCCGGATTAAGGTGGCAACGGTAAGCGCAAAGCCGACGGCGGTTTAGACCTTGTGGCTAACACCAATACACAGAATAATAATCAGCATCGCAAGGGGAAGTCCTCGGTGCCCCGGTTTTGCGGGCCAAAGTTCAACCTTGAGGCGATGATGTATCAGCCTTGTCCGAAGCACGACACGCAAGAGAAGCCGGCCAGTCATCTATGGAAGGATTGCTTCATCATGAGTGACTACAGAAATTCCAATTTTTCCAGAATAATCATGGCCGGAATGACGGCTCAGGATTCGGCTCTCACGGACCTGGCTTTGGGGATGGCGGATCAAGCTCTGGTTTTCAGGGCCAAGGCAGTCAACATGGTTTTAATCAGCAATCTGATCAAGGGAATCAGCAGCAGCACTCTGGTTATCAGAGTAATCTGAACTAGCTGAATAGTGGTCAATATTGCTACGTCTTGAGCTTGCGTTGGTTTTCCCCGAAGAGGAGAGGATGATGCGACCGCGATGGCGTAAGTATTTCCCTCAATTTTTGAGAACCAAGGTATCAATCCAAAGAGGAGGCCACGCGCAAGTCCCTCGTGACTGCACAAAGCGATAGCTACTTCGCAACCAACGCGATTAGGCGTTGTCAATCCCTTCACGGTCACTTACTTAGAGTGAGATCCGATAGAGATAATATTTTTGGTATTTTTGGTATAAAGATGCAAAGTAAAAAGTAAAACCAAAGTAAAAACAAAGCAAGTATAAAAGTGATGGAGATTGATATGATGAGAATAGACCCGGGGCCATAGGTTTCACTACTGGCTTCTCTCATGAGCATAGATATTCTATGGTGGGTGAACAAATTCTTGTTGAGCAATTGATGAATTGAGCATAGTTATGAGGTTATCTAGGTATGATCATGTATATAGGCATCATGTCCGAGACAAGTGGACCGAAACGATTCTGCATGTACTACTATTACTCCACTCATCGACCGCTATCCAGCATGCATCTAGAGTATTAAGTTAAAAAGCAGTAACGCCTTAAGCAAGATGACATGATGTAGAGGAATAAATTCATGCAATATGATAAATACCCCATCTTGTTATGCTCGATGGCAACAATACAATACGTGCCTTGCAACCCTTTACATCCTTTGGGTAAGGACACCGCAAGATTGAACCCAAAGCTAAGCACTTCTCCCATTGCAAGAACTACCAATCTAGTTGGCCAAACCAAGCGGATAATTCAAGAGACTTGCAAAGATACCTCAATCACACATAAAAGAATTCAGGAGAAGATTCAAATATTATTCATAGATAAGCTGGATCATAAACCCACAATTCATCGGTCTCAACAAACACACCTTAAAAAGAAGATTACATCGAATAGATCTCCACGAGAGAGGGGAGAACATTGTATTGAGATCCAAAAGAGAGAATAAGCCATCTAGATACTACGCTATGGACCCGAAGGTCTGAAGTAAACTACTCACACTTCGCCGGAGGGGCTATGGTGTTGATGTAGAAGCCCTCCGTGGTGGATGCCCCCTCGTGAGCTCAAACAGGCCCCAAGATGGGATCTCGTGGATCTGAGGAGATTCTGGCGGTGGAATTAGCTTTTTGGCTCCTCTTCTGATTGTTTGGGGATACGTAGGTATATATAGGAGGAAGGAGTACATCGGTGGAGCGTCACGGGGACCACGAGGTAGGGGGGCGCGCCCAGGGGGGCGCCCTCCACCCTTGTGACCGCCTCTGGCACTTCTTGGAGTAGGGTCCAAGTCTCCTAGATCACGTTCGGTGAGAAGATCACGTTCCCGAAGGTTTCATTCCGTTTGGACTCCGTTTGATATTCCGTTTCTTCGAAATACTGAAATAGGCAAAAAACAACAATTACAGGCTGGGCCTCCGGTTAATAGGTTAGTCCCAAAAGTAATATAAAAGTGGAAAATAAAGCCCTATATAGTCCAAAGCAGTAGATAAAGTAGCATGGAGCAATAAAAAATTATAGATACGTTGGAGACGAGGGCATCTAAGCTTAATTCTGCTCGTCCTCGAGTAGGTAAATGTTAAGAAGAGAATTTTTGATGCGGAGTGATACTTTGGCATAATTTCAATATAAATCTTCTTACTTGTGATATGAATATTCAGATCCGAAAGATTTAAGACAAAAGTTCATATTGACATAAAAATAATAATACTTCAAGCATACTAATCAAAGCAATCATGTCTTCTCAAAATAACATGGCAAAAGAAAGTTCATCCCTACAAAATCATATAGTTTAGGCTATGCTTCATTTTCGTAACACAAAGATATTCCCAACTTATATACCCCCGATGACAAGCCAAGCAATTGTTTCATACTCAAATAATCTCAAACTCTTTCAACCTTTACGCAATACATGAGCGCGAGCCATGGGTATAGCACTATGGGTGGAATAGAATATGATGATGGGATTGTGTGGAGAAGAAAAAAAAGGAGAAAATCTCATATCGACAAGGATAATCAACCGGCTATGGAGATGCCCATCAATTGATGTCAACATGAGGAGTAGGGATTGCCATGCAACTGATGCACTAGAGCTATAAGTATATGAAAGCTCTACAAAAGAAACTAAGTGGGTGTGCATCCAACTTGCTTGCTCACGAAGACCTAGGGCACTTTGAGGAAGCCCATCATTGGAATATACAAGCCAAGTTCTATAATGAAAAATTCCCACTAGTATATGAAAGTGACAGAATGAGAGACTCTCTATCATGAAGATCTTAGTGCTACTTTGAAGCACAATATATGAGACTCACTACATGAAGAACAAGGTGCTACTTTGAAGCACAAGTGTGGTAAAAGGATAGTAGCATTGTCCGTTCTCTCTTTTTCTCTCATTTTTTTTATTTGGGCCTTCTCTCTTTTTTTTTGGCCTCTTTTTTTTTTCGTTCGGAGTCTCATCCCGACTTATGGGGGAATCATAGTCTCCATCATCCTTTCCTCACTTGGGACAATGCTCTAATAATGATGATCATCACACTTTTATTTCTATTACAACTCAACAATTACACCTCGAAACTTAGAACAAAATATGACTCTATATGAATGCCTCCGCGATGTGCAGGGATGGTGCAATGAATCAAGAGTGACATGTATGGAAAATAATGCATGGTGGCTTTGCGACAAATACGATGTCAACTACATGATCGTGCAATGGCAATATGACAAAAGTAATGTATGTCATAATAATGATGATGGAATTTGCATGGCAATATATCTCGGAATGGCTATGGAAATGCCATGATAGGTAGGTATCGTGGCTGTTTTGAGGAAGATATAAGGAGGTTTATGTGTGAAAGAGCGTATCATATCACGGGGTTTGGATGCCGTGAAGTTTGCACCAACTCTCAATGTGAGAAAGGGCAATGCACAGTACCGAAGAGGCTAGCAAATGCGGAAAGTTAAAAGTGCTTATAATCCATGGACTCAACATTAGTCATAAGAACTCTTATTCTTTTTGCAAATATTTAGAAGCCATCAAAATTCAAGTACTACAGCGCAATGCTCCTAGGGGATAGATTGGTAGGAAAAGACCATCGCTTCGTCCCGACCGCCACTCATAAGGATGCACAAGCCAGGTACACTTCATGTTTCAAATTTGTTACACAACTTTACCCATACGTGCATGCTACGGGACTTGCAAACTTCAACACAATCATTTCTCAAATTCACAATTATCAACTAGCACGACTTTGATATTATTACCTCCATATCTCAAAACAATTATTAAGCATTAAATTTATCTTAGTATTCAATTCACTCAAAAGAAAGTTTCACATATCTTGAACACCAAGTATATTAACATTAAGCAAATTACCATGCTATTAACGACTCTCAAAATAATCTAGGTGAAGCATGAGAGATCAAGTTTCTTTAAAACAAATCCACCACCGTTCTCTAAAAGATCTAAGTGAAGCACTAGAGCAAAAATTATCACGCTCAAAAGATATAAGTGAAACACATAGAGTATTCTAACAAATTCCAAATCATGTATGGCTCTCTCAAAAGGTGTGTACAGCAAGGATGATTGTGGTAAACTAACAAGCAAATACTCAAATAATACAAGACGCTCCAAGCAAAACACATATCATGTTGGTGAATAAAAATATAGCTCCAAGTAAATTACCGATGGAACTAGATTTAAAGAGGGATGCCTTCCGGGGCATCCCCAAGCTTTGACTTTCTGGTGTCCTTGGATTATCTTGGGGGTGCCATGTGCATCCACAATCTTAGGATCTTGCCACTCGTTGTTCCATAATCCATCAAAAGAATTCACCCAAAACTTGCAAACTTCACAACACAAAACTCAACAGAAATCTCGTGAGCTCCGTTAGAGAAAGAAAACAAAAGACTACTTTAAGGTACTGTAATGAACTCATTCTTTATTTATATTGGTGTTAAACCTACTGTATTCCAACTTCTCTATGGATTATAAACTATTTTACTAGCCATAGATTCATCAAAATAAGCAAACAACACCATAAAACAGAATCTGTCAAAAACAGAACAGTCTGTAGTAATCTGTAACTAACGCAAACTTCTGGAACCCAAAAAATTCTACCAAAATTAGACGACCTGGAAAATTTGTTTATTGATCAGCATAAATTGGAATCACTATTTTATCACATTCTGGTGATTTTTAACAATTCGGGCACTGAGCGCAAAGATTCTGGAGATTACAGCAAGATCAAATAACTATCTCCCAAGAAGATCTAATAGGTTTAACTTGGCACAAACACTAATTAAAAGATAAAACCACATCTAAACAGAGGCTAGATGGATTATTTATTCCTAAACAGAAGCAAAAACAAAAAAACTAAAAATAAAATTGGGTTGCCTCCGAACAAGCGCTATCGTTTAACGCCCCTAGCTAGGCATAAAAGCAAGGATAGATCTAGGTATTGCCATCTTTGGTAGGCAATCCATAAGTGGCTCTCATGATAGATTCATATGGTAATTTTATTTTATTTCTAGGACAGTGTTCCATGCCCTTCTTTAAGGGAAATTGGAATCTAATATTTCCTTCCTTCATGTCAATAATTGCACCAATTGTTCTAAGGAAAGGTCTACCAAGAATAATAGGACATGAATGATTGCAATCTATATCAAGAACGATAAAATCTACGGGCACATAATTCCTATTTGCAACAATAAGTACATCATTAATTCTTCCCATAGGCTTTTTAATAGTGGCATCTGCAAGATGCAAGTTTAGAGAGCAATCATCAAAATCACGGAAATCTAGCAAATCACATAAAGTTTTGGGAATAGTAGAGACACTAGCACCCAAATCACACAAAGCATGAAACTCATAATCTTTAATTTTAATTTTGATAGTAGGTTCCCACTTATCATGGAGTTTCCTAGGGATAGAAACTTTCAACTCAAGCTTTTCTTCATAAGATTGCATTAAGGCATCAACAATGTGTTCGGTAAAAGCCTTATTTTGACTATAAGCATGAGGAGAATTTAGCACAGATTGCAACAAGAAAATACAATCAATTAAAGAGCAATTTTCATAATTAAATTCCTTGAGATCCAAAATAGTGGGTTTAGCAATATCTCTATTTTTTATTTCTTTCAATCCCACTTTTATCAATTTCATCATCAAGATCTAAAAACTCAGAATTCTTAGAACTCCTTCTAGGTAAAGGAAGATCATATTCAGTTTCATCAAGATTCATATTGCAAATCAAAGATTTAATAGGGGACACATCAATAACTTTTAGATCTTCATCTTGATTTTCATAGGAATTCGGTTTAGCGGCCATCTTATTGACTAAGGTAGCTTGCATATCCGAAATTTCAGCGGTCATCTTTTCAAGAAGAGCAATTTGGGCTCTTATACCATCAAATTCTTTGGACATATCATCGAGCTATTCATTCATATAGCTCATAAAACTCTTTTGTTCCTTAAGCTCGTTTCTAAAGAAATTATTATGCTCAAATTGCAAAACCATAAACTTCCTGACATTGTTTTCGATCTCCTCTAGCCTTTTAAGGTGAAGATTACCAGGTTTAGGTAGGGCCATCACGACAAACAAGCAATCCAACACACGAGAAAACAAAAAGGCAAAGGGAAAAGGAGGAGGAGATAGGGAAAGATAGGGTAAATAAAACGGCAAGGGTGAAGTGGGGGAGAGGAAAACGAGAGGCAAATGGCAAATAATGTAATGCGAGAGATAGGGATTGTGATGGGTACTTGGTATGTTGACTTTTGCGTAGACCTCCCGACAGCGGTGCGAAATCCTTCTTGCTACGTCTTGAGCTTGCGTTGGTTTTCCCGAAGAGGAGAGGATGATGCAGCACGATGGCGTAAGTATTTCCCTCGGGTTTCGAGAACCAAGGTATCAATCCAGTAGGAGGCCACGCGCAAGTCCCTCGTACCTGCACAAAACGATAGCTACTCGCAACCAACACGATTAGGGGTTGTCAATCCCTTCACGGTCACTTACTAGAGTGAGATCTAATAGAGATAATATTTTTGGTATTTTGGTATAAAGATGCAAAGTGAAAAGTAAAAGGCAAAGTAAAAACAAAGCAAGTATAAAAGTGATGGAGATTGATATGATGAGAATAGACCGGGGGCCATAGGTTTCACTAGTGGCTTCTCTCATGAGCATAGATATTCTACGGTGGGTGAACAAATTACTGTTGAGCAATTGATGAATCTGAGCATAGTTATGAGGTTATCTAGGTATGATCATGTATATAGGCATCACGTCCCGAGACAAGTAGACCGAAGCGATTACGCATCTACTACTATTACTCCACTCATCGACCGCTATCCAGCATGCATCTAGAGTATTAAGTTAAAAACAGATTAACGTCTTAAGCAAGATGACATGATGTAGAGGAATAAATTCATGCAATATGATAAATACCACATCTTGTTATCCTCGATGGCAACAATAGAATACGTGCCTTGAAACCATTTACATCCTTTGGGTAAGGACACATAAGATTGAACCCAAAGCTAAGCACTTCTCCCATTGCAAGAACTACCAATCTAGTTGGCCAAACCAAACGGATAATTCAAGAGACTTGCAAAAATAACTCAATCACACATAAAAGAATTCAGAAGATTCAAATATTATTCATAGATAAGCTGGATCATAAACCCACAATTCATCGGTCTCAACAAACACACCGCAAAAAGAAGATTACATCGAATAGATCTCCACGAGAGAGGGGGAGAACATTGTATTGAGATCCAGAAAGAGAGAAGAAGCCATCTAGATACTCGCTATGGACCCGAAGGTCTGAAGTAAACTACTCACACTTCATCGGAGGGGCTATGGTGTTGATGTAGAAGCCCTCCGTGGTGGATGCCCCCTCCGTGAACTCAGGAATAGGCCCCAAGATGGGATCTCGTGGATGCTGAGGAAGAATGCAGCGGTGGAATTAGGTTTTTGGCTCCTCTTCTGATCGTTTGGGGATATGTAGGTATATATAGGAGGATGGAGTACGTCAGTGGAGCGTCAGGGGGCCCACGAGGTAGGGGGTGCGCCCAGAGGGGGGGCGCCCTCCACCCTCGTGACCGCCTTTGGCACTTCTTGGAGTAGGGTCCAAGTCTCTGGATCACGTTCGGTGAGAAGATCACGTTCGAAGGTTTCATTCCGTTTGGACTCCGTTTGATATTCCGTTTCTTGAAACACGAAATAGGCAAAAACAACAATTACAGGTTGGGCCTCCGGTTAATAGGTTAGTCCCAAAAGTAATATAAAAGTGGAAAATAAAGCCCAATATAGTCCAAAACAGTAGATAAAGTAGCATGGAGCAATCAAAAATTATAGATACGTTGGAGACGTATCAAATATCATGTGTTTACTACGAGTTTATGCAAACAAGACCAGAAGGTTCATAAGCGAGCAGTGAATGCGGTTGAGCCGGCGGTTCCTTGGTACTTGCGATGGTCTGAACATCCTATTGTATGGAGCCGTGAGGATCACCCGCCCCGGGTTGACAATCCGTCTCAGTTGGCTTTGGTGGTTGCGCCTCAGGTTGGAGGGTACAAGTTTACTAAGGTGCTCATGGATGGAGGCGTGACATCAATATCCTTTACTATGATACTTTTAAATCGTATGAATTTGGTGACAAAAGATCTTAAGCTGTCTTCTACTGTTTTTCATGGCGTGGTGCCCGGTAAGTCGGCGTACCAGTGGGTAAGATAGCTTTGGAAGTGGCTTTTCGGTGATGATCGAGGATTATAGAGCTGAGACATTGAGTTTTGAGGTGGTCAAGATCAAGAGCCCTTATCACGCCTTGTTTGGGCAGCCGGCTTTCATGCTAAGTTTATGGCAAGACCTTGTTATGTTTATCTGCAGCTTAACATGCCGGGTCGTAAGTGTACCATCACAGTACACGGGAATAGGAAGATCGCCTTGGAGTGTGAAGAGGGTGATGCTGCCTATGCTGAGTCTGTTTGTGCAACAGAGGAGTTGAAGTTTTACAAAGATAATGTTGACCTGACAGATATGACACCTTTGAAGAAGCCAATCACAAAGCATGACCCCTTGTTGAAATTTAAGTCGGCAGATGATACTAAGCTGGTTGATTTTGTTCCTGGCGATTCATCCAAGTAGTTCAGTATCAGTGCTAATATGGATTCGAAATAAGAAAGTGCGCTCATCGAGTTCATCCTTGAGAACCGGGACATCTTTGCATGGAAGCCTTCAGACATGCCAGGTGTACCGAGGGAACTCGCTGAGCACACTCTCAATGTTGATCCAAAGTTTAAACCGGTCAAGCAATTCCTTCATCGTTTTAATGAAGAGAGGCGTAAGGCCATTGGTGAATAAGTGGCCCGGCTCTTAGCGGCTGGATTCATCATTGAAGTTTTTTTATCCTGAGTGGTTGGCTGACTCGGTGCTGGTACTTAAGAAGAATGGCACTTGGCGTATGTGTGTGGATTACACAGACCTTAACAAGGCCTATCAGGCTGACCTTTTTGCTCTCCCTCGTATTGATCAGATCACCGATGCTACAGCGGGTTGTGAGCGTTTGAGTTTTTTGGATGCTTACTCTAGTTATCATCAGATCAAGATGGTAGTTAAGGACCAGGAGAAGACGGCTTTCATCACTCCCTTTGGAGCATTCTGCTATGTGCCTATGCCTTTTGGGCTTAAGAGTGCCCAAGCGACTTATTAGTGTTGCGTTCAGAATTACCTCCATGACCAGATTGGACGCAATGTTCATGCTTATGTGGATGATATTGTTGTGAAATCCAAAAAGAGGGAAACCTTGATAGATGATTTGAAGGAGACATTTGACAATCTCCGGGTCTACAAGATGATGCTTAACCCGACCAAGTGTGTCTTTGGTGTGCCAGCATGCAAGCTTTTGGATTTTTGGTTTCTGAAAGAGGCATTGAAGCTAACCGGAGAAAATCAAGTCTATCACCTCTTTGGCTAAGACGGCATGTATTAATGACATCCAGCATCTGGCGGGTCGTAGTGCGGTCTTAAACCGGTTTATAAGGCGTTTGGGCAAAAAGGCTATCCCTCTGTATCAGATGATGAAGAAGGCAGATCATTTTGTCCGGAGTGATGCTGCTAATCAGGCATTTGAGGCATTGAAAAAGCAGTTGGCTGAGCCACCAATCCTTGCAGCTCCTATTGATAAGGAGCCCTTACTGTTATATGTGGCTGCTAATAGCAGAGCCGTTAGTGTGGCAATTGTTGTGGAAAGAAAGGAATCAGGCAAGGAATATCCGGTTCTGCGGCCGATTTACTATGGCTGTGAGGTGCTCATTGATTCTAAGCAGAGGTGCCCATATTGGCAGAAGCGGGTTTATGGGGTGTTCGTGGCTAGTCGTAAATTGAAGCAGTATTTGTTTGGTCATCCCATCATTATGGTCAGTTCTGCCCCCTTAGGGGATATTGTTCAAAAGCCCGAGAAGCCATGGGTCGGGTAGCCAAGTGGGCCATTGAGCTTGGACCCGTGGTTTGAAGTATATGCCTTGGACAGCTATCAAATCTCAGGAACTTATGGATTTCATCCATGATTGGACAGAGTTGCAGATGCCTGAGGAGAAGCTGGATAACACATATTGGACTCTTCACTTTGATGGATCCAGACAGTTGGAAGGCTCGGGGGCTAGATTTATTTTGACTTCCCCATGAGGTGATAAATTTTTTTATGTCTTAAGGTTGATGTTCCCTTGTACTAATAATGCAGCTGAGTATGAAGCCTTGCTCCATGGTCTTAGGATGGCTAAAGAAATGAATCTAAGCCGGGTAAGGTGTTTTGGCGACTCAGATTGCTGGCTCAGCAAGTTTCAAGAACTTGGGATTCGAAAGATCCACTCATGGCGGCTTATCGCAGATAGGTTGATGCTATTGCTGGTCATTTCAAAGGTTATCAAGTAGAACATGTTGATCATAGGAAAAATGAGGCGTCTGATGCTTTAAGCCGGCTAGGGTCCTAGTATATTTAAGCTAACAGGTTAATTAGATTAATTAAATAGGATTAATTAACTTAATCAATACATTAATTAATTAATTGATAATTAATTTTATTAATTCATTTTTATTCTATTTATTTATTATTTATTTATTTTATAAAAACGTTCTGGGCAGGCCCCCTATGGCAGTGGCCTAAAGGGCCAAACGGGCGGGTTAAGCGGGCGCTGCTGGGCGCTGGCGGAGCCGGGCGTCGGGCGCCAGCCCGCCCGACAGGCACCACTGGCCGTGAGGCGAGGTGCCGTGGCGGTCGAGTGGAGCCCGAGGGCACGGACGCCGGATCGAAAGCGGCGAAGCTGGGCGGTGTCGCAGCGCGGAACGACGCCGCCGCAACGTGGCAAGGCGAAATGGGAGCAGGAGTTGCGCGGTGGGTGCAAGAGGCGTATGCTGGGTCAGCGGCGGCGCGGGCGAGGATGGCGACCGCGGCAGAAAGGTAGAGGCGAGCGGGCGGAGGCGAGGCCGGCAGGGCGGCGCGGCGGCACGGGCGACGGCAAGCGTGGCAGCGATGGCGGTGCGGGAGGGGCGCGGTGAGAGCGGCGCCGGCGACACAACAGAGTTCGTGTGCGACCACGAGGGAGGCGGGGCAGCGGTGTGGCGTGGCGGCATGACAAGCGCGGCAAAGTGGTGGCGCGGCCGGTGGTCGGTAGCGGGCGGCGAGGCCGCATCACCGGTGGCGAGGCAGCGCCGCACGGCAAGCGACGCAGCGGGCGAAGGCATGGGTAGCGAGAGCGGCAGCGAGAGGCCGTGGCAGAGTCGCGAGACGGTAAACTGGCGATGTCAAACCGGCAGGGGAAGGGGAGTACGAGGAAAGGGGAGGTGTTCACGGCGGGGGCCGTAGGGGTTCGGGCAGCGTTTGTCGAGGCGGAGGTCGGGACGTTGCGACGGAGAGGGGCAGGCCGGCGAGGGAGGTCCGGGCGGCGAAGAACGGTGTCGGGCGGCGGCGTGGTCTGCCCCAGTTCGGTATGATGGGCGCCGAGCCGAACCAATCTGGATCGAGGGGAGGAAGAGTGGGGAAGCAGCAGTGGGTGGGGCGGAGTGGTGCGTGGGGGGCTGGGGATTCTGAGGTCCGAGGGGATAAGGGAGTGGGCGTGAGGCGGTTGGGCAGTTGGGCGGCTGGCTAAGCAGTTGGGCCGGTGGCCCGGTGGGAGGGCTTCTCTTTTGTTTTTGTTTACATTAGTTTGTTTCTCTCTTTTGTATTTTCTTTCTTTTATTTATTTTCTTTTCTGTTTTATTTCATTTTAAACCATTTAGGCATTTTATAAAAATGTGTTCATTACACCATACTTACATATGCAAAATATGGCACCTCCCGAACAATTTTGTTTTAACTTTTGAAAAGTTTGACGTCTGACATTTATTTAAACTTTTGAATTTGAAAAGTTTTTGATCCAACGCGAGATTAGCAGCGATGAATCGGGTGATGTGGCACCATTAACGTGAGATTACTGTAGCATGATTATCCGGGCGTTACAGGCGCGCCCAACCCCCTAGGGCGCGCCCCTCACCCTCGTGGGCCCCGCGAAGCTCCACCGACGTACTCCTTCCTCCTATATATAGCTACGTACCCCCAAACGATCGAATCACGGAGACAAAAACCTAATTCCACCGCCGCAACCTTCTGTACCCATGAGATCCCATCTTGGGGCACATTAGGAGCTCACTTGGAAGGGGAATCCACCACTTGAGGCTTCTACATCATCACCATAGCCCCTTGATGAAGTGTGAGTAGTTTACCTCGGACCTTACGGTCCATAGTTAGTAGCTAGATGGCTTCTTCTCTCTTTTGGATCTCAATACAATGTTCTCCCCCTCTCCCGTGGAGATCTATTCGATGTAATCTTCTTTTTGCGGTGTGTTTGTTGAGACCGATAAATTGTGGGTTTATGATCAAGATTATCTATGAACAATATTTGAATCTTCTCTGAATTCTTTTATGTATGATTGGTTATCTTTGCAAGTCTCTTCGAATTATCAGTTTGGTTTGGCCTACTAGATTGGTTTTTCTTGCAATGGGAGAAGTGCTTAGCTTTGGGGTCAATCTTGCGGTGTCCTTTCCCAGTGACAATAGGGGTAGCAAGGCACGTATTTTATTGTTGCCATCGAGGATAACAAGATGGGGTTTTTATCATATTGCATGAATTTATCCCTCTACATCATGTCATCTTGCTTAAGGCGTTACTCATTTTCATTAACTTAATACTCTAGATGCATGCTTTGGATAGCGGTCGATGAGTGGAGTAGTAGTAGTAGATGCACGGTGAGTCGGTCTACTTGTCTAGGACGTGATGCCTATATACATGATCATACCTAGATACTCTCATAACTATGCTCAATTCTGTCAATTGCTCAGCGATGAATTGCTCACCCACCGTAAAATACTTATGCTCTTGAGAGAAGCCACTAGTGAAACCTATGGCCCCCCGGGTCTATCTCCATCATACTAATCGTCCATCACTTTATTATTGCCTTTGCTTTTTACTTTGCTTTTTATTTTACTTTGCATCTTTATATCAAAAAATACTAAAAATATTATCTATCATATCTATCAGATCTCACTCTCATAAGTGACCGTGAAGGGATTGACAACCCCTATTCGCGTTGGTTGCGAGGAGTTATTTGCTTTGTGTAGGTATGAGGGACTCGCGCGCAGCCTCCTACTGGATCGATACCTTGGTTCTCAAAAACTGAAGGAAATACTTACGCTACTTTGCTTCATCATCCTTTCCTCTTCAAGGAAATCCAACGCAGTACTCAAGAGGTAGCAAGAAGAATTTCTGGCGCCGTTGCCGGGGTGTCTACACAAAAGTCAACATACCAAGTACCCATCACAATCCCTTATCTCTCGCATTATATTATTTGCCATTTGCCTCTTGTTTTCCTCTCCCCCACTTCACCCTTGCCGTTTTATTCGCCCTCTCTTTTCCGTTTGCCTTTTGTTCGCTTGCTTTTTGTTTGCTCGTGTGTTGGATTGCTTGCTTGCCAAGATGACTCAAGATAATACCAAATTGTGTGACTTTACCAATACCAACAATAATGATTTCCTTAGCACTCCGATTGCTCCTCTTACCAATACTTAATCTTGTGAAATCAATACTGCTTTGTTGAATCTTGTTATGAAAGATCAATTCGCCGGCCTTCCTAGTGAAGATGCCGCTACTCATCTAAATAGCTTCGTTGATTTATGTGATATGCAAAAGAAGAAAGATATTGATAATGATATTGTTAAATAGAAGCTATTTCCTTTTTCTCTTAGAGATCGTGCTAAAGCTTGGTTTTCGTCTTTGCCTAAAAATAGTATTGATTCCTGGAACAAGTGCAAAGATGCTTTTATCTCTAAGTATTTTCCTCCCGCTAAGATCATCTCTCTTAGAAACAATATTATGAATTTTAAGCAACTTGATCATGAACATGTTGCACAAGCTTGGGAGAGAATGAAACTAATGATACGTAATTGCCCTACTCATGGTTTGAATTTGTGGATGATTATACAAAATTTCTATGGCAGATTGAATTTTGCTTCTAGAAATCTTTTAGATTCGCCGCGGGAGGCACTTTTATGGAAATCACTTTAGGAGATGCTACTAAACTCCTAGATAATATTATGGTTAATTATTCTCAATGGCACACTGAAAGATCTACTAATAAAAAAGTGCATGCGATAGAAGAAATTAATGTTTTGAGTGGAAAGATGGATGAACTTATGAAATTATTTGCTACTAAGAGTGTTTGTTCTGATCCTAATGATATGCCTTTGTCTACTTTGATTTAGAATAATAATGAATCTATGGATGTGAATTTTGTTGGTAGGAATAATTTTGGTAACAACGCATTATAGAGGGAACTTTAATCCTAGGCCTTATCCTAGTAATCCTTCTAATAATTATGGAAATTCCTACAAAAACTCTTATGGAAATTTTAATAAGATGCCCTCCTAATACGAGACTAGTGTTAAAGAGTTTATGGATTCACAAAATAATTTCAATGCTTTGCTTGAAGAGAAATTGCTTAAAGTTGATGAATTGGCTAGGAGCGTTGATAGAATTTCTCTTGATGTTGATTCTTTAAAGCTTAGATCTATTCCTCCTAAGCATGATATCAATGAGTCTCTCAAAGCCATGAGAATTTCCATTGATGAGTGCAAGGAAAGAACCGCTAGGATGCGTGCTACAAAAGATGCCTTTATTAAAGCGTGTTGTTCCAATACCTATGAAAATCAAGATGAAGATCTAAAAGTTATTGACGTGTCCCCTATTAAATCTTTGTTTTGCAATATGAATCTTGATAATGATGAGATTGAATATGATCCACCTTTACCTAGATGGCGTTCCAAGAATTCGGAGTTTTTAGATTATGATGCTAAAATTGATAAAAGTGGGATTGAAGAAAGCAAAACCCTAGATGTTGCTAAACCCACTATTTTGGATTTCAAGGAATTTAATTATGAAAGCTGCTCTTTAATTGATTGTATTTCCTTGTTGCAATCCGTGCTAAATTCTCCTCACGCTTACACTACAAAAAAAAGACACATCCGTGACATTTTGTGTCGAACGATTTTTTTTTCTGTCATACATATGACACTTCTATGACGATAATTGTGACAGAACCCGGTAACATCATAGATGTGGTGGGCTCCTACTTCTATGACAAAAAATCAAGACAGAAAATGGGCTTTTCGTCCTGGGCGGGCCGGAGATGCAGCTGCATGACATTCTTTGGGCCGTCCATGACAGAAAAACCGTGGTAGAAGCGAGGGGAGGAAAATTTCGGGAGTTCGATTACGGTGGCAGGTCGGGGGCCGAAGCGATGCTGCGTTTCTCTCGTACACATACGCTGGCGTGTAGGCGCGTTAGCTCTAATCGAACGCTGAAGCAGGCGTTGGGCTAATCGAACCCGAGCGATTGCACTGCAGCTACGCGTTACTCAACCCGGCGATCGATCGATGGCCGTTAAGCGACCTGATCGAGTGATTCTTCGCCATCGCTGCTAAGCGAAGCCGATCGATGCTGCCTGGATGAGCAGGTGGCGTTAACGGCGGCGTGGGGGGGTGGATGAGCAGGTGAGCGGTGGCATTGCGTCTGGATGAACAGGACCCGTGGTGTGGTGGAGGGCTGGATGAGCGATGAAGCGGTGGAGGGTGCCCGTGGAGGTGGTGGTTGAGCAGAGCTCGTGGTGTGGAGGGCTGGATGAATAGTAGGCGGTGGAGGGGTGCCCATGGAGGGTGGTTGAACAGGACCCCATGGTGTGGAGGGCTGGATGAGCGATGAAGCGGTGGAGGGTGGTTGAGCGATGGCCGGTGGAGTAGCGCGCGGTGGAGGCTGGATGAACAGGAGCCCGTGGAGGCTGGAGGAGGTCGACGGTGGAGATGAACAGTATCCTGTGGAGTCCCGTTTTGCGGTACGCCACACCCCTCCTGATGAACAGGACCCCCGTTTCGACCGTAGCGCTCCAACACAAGTCCGTTTCGTCCATTTTGTAGTACGCCACACCCCTCCCGATCAACAGGACCCCGGTTTCGACCGTAGGAGGTCCGTTTTGTCCGTTTATGATGCGCCACACCTCCCGATCAATAGGACCCCGTTTCGACCGTAGGAGGTCCGTTTCCTCCGTTACTTGATCGCCACACCCTCCCGATCAACGGGACCCGTTCCCAAACGTGGGAGGTCCGTTTCCTCCGTTATGCAGACGCCAGAACCCTCGTTCCATCGCCTGTTCCGTCCAAGCCCTGCCAATGAACACGACCATGCATTACGTTCCGACCCAGCCGGTTGGCTCCCCGTGAACACGAGGACGCTGTTTCTCCGTTCCGACCTAGCCATGTACGTATGCGCAAGTAGGCGTTCGAGACCCCGCCCGTATGTACACATACATGACCGTATTTTCTTTCTTGCACCACAGCGGCTGTATATGCGTGTACATGCTACGTCGCAGCGCCTCTACTACGACTGCGTCGGCGCCTCTACATCGACCGATATATATGCATTACCGTTCGCGACCGAATGACAACGCTACGTGCGTTTTTGACCAGGTGGGTCCGACCGCTGAGCACTTCCTTACTGCGAAGATGTAGTCAGTGGGTCCCGGCGGTCGGGAAATCGTTTGTTTTTGCGGGACGCACTTCCTTGCATGCGAAGATGTATGGCGGGTCCCAGCGATCGGGGAAAGCGTTTTTTCTGCGAAATATGGTGGCCCGTTCGGTTGGGTCCCTGCTGTCGGTGGAGGAATAATTATTTTCTTGGCGTAATAAGGAGGCACTTCCTTGCGGCCGTGGACACGGTGTCGACCTCTCCACGCATACGATACTCTTCCGATGGAAGTCGGTCGTTGACCACATTGACCACGCCTTGGCCGAGAGCACCACGGCGGTGGGCGGCAACAAGGCCTAGGAAGGGGACGACGGGAGCCGGGGAAGACGCAGCGGTGGATGCCCACGCGAAGAGGAGTGCGAGGTGAGGCTGCCGTCGCCCATGAGAATAACAGGGGTGTGGGTGAGTAGAGGGTGGCTTTGGCCAGCGGTAGGAGTAGTAGAGGCGGTGAGGCCTCCGCCACATCGCTTGACCCACAGGGGGCAGGAGCACGAGGCACGACCGGCGCTGGTTTGGGTGGGCTGGAGCAAGAAGACCAGAGGTTGAAGAAGCACTCTGACCATTGGATGGACATCAGACGGTCACTTTGGAGCTAGAATCATGCATATTGACTAAGTTGACAAAGCCCTCCATCCCGTCAACTTAGTAGGCCCACAAGTCAACTGCCACTATACTTTGGGTCCCAGTGTAACAAAGCGGAGTATTCATTTTTGTGCGTAATAAGGAGGCACTTCCTTGCGTGCGAAGATAGCTGGTGGGTCCGACATGTCGGTGACGGGGCACGTTTTGCGAAATCTGTAGGCCCTTCCGGTGGGTCCCAGGATGTCGGTGGAGGAATAATTATTTCTTGGCGTAATAAGGAGGCACTTCCTACTACGGCCGTGGACCCATTGTCGACCTCTCCACGTCTGATCCACGTCCGATGGAAGCTGTTCCTTGACCATATTCACCACGCCGCGCCGAGAGCACCTGTATGTGGACGGCGGTGAGGCCTAGGAAGGGAGCGACACGGAGGTAGGGAAGACTCAGCGGTTGTTTCCCACGTTGAGGAGGAATCTGTTGTATGAGGTTTCTTGGTTCGTCTGCCCTCGGCCAAGAATAACGGCGGTGTGGGTGAGTAGAGGGATGGCTAGGCCAGCGATGGGGAATACGATGGGGCGGTGATACTGTGGCAACAGCCCGACCCTTGAGGGAAGGAGGCGAGCAGTCCATGCCGGCGCTTGTTTGAGCCATTTGGGCGGGAAGAAGAGCAGAGATTGAAGAAGCACGACGGCCGTTGGATGGACATCGTCTGATCACTTTGGAGCTAGAATCGTTCATGTTGACTAAGTTGACAAAGCCCTCAGTCCCGGTCAACTTAGTAGGCCCACAAGTCAGCCTCCCACCATGGTGGGTTCCAGCTAGCAGGGGGAGTATTCATTTTTCTCTGCGTAATAAGGAGGCACTTTCGGTGGGTCCGAGCTGACAGCGGGGAGGGGACGTTTTTTTCGCGAAATACGGTGGTTTGTCCGGTGGGTCCCAGAAGTCAGGGGCAAACGTTTTTTTCACGAAATACGGTGGCCTGTCCGGTGGATAACAACAGTCAGGGGGGAAACGTTTTTCCGTGAAATACTGGTGGCCCGTCCGGTGGGTCCCTGCTGTCAGGTGGAGGAATAATTATTTTGCACGTAATAAGGAGGCACTTCCTTGTGGCTGCCGTGGACCCAGCTGTCGGCCTCTCCACGTCTGATACTCTTCCGATGGAAGTCGGTCGTTGACCACATTGACCACGCCCTTGGCAAGAGCACCAGGCGGTGGACGACGGCGAGGCCTAGGAAGGGACGACGCGGAGCCGGGAAGGCAGCGGTGGATGCCCACGCGGAGAGGAGTACGAGGGTTCACTAGTTAATTTGCGGTGTGAGTCTGCCATCGCCCTTGAGAATAACGAGGAGTGGGTGAGTGGAGGGATGGCACGGCGGTGGGAGTAGTATGGGGACGGTGAGGCCTCGCAGTAGCACAGCCGCCACGGAGGTAGGAGCATGCGGCCTGACCGTGGCTGCTTTGGGTGGGCTGGGGCAAGAAGACCAGAGGTTGAAGAAGCACTACCGTTGGATGGACATCGTTGACCACGCCACACCGAAAGCACCAGGCGGTGGGACGACGGGAGGCTCACGAAGGAGCGACTGGCGAAGACACGGCAGTGGCTGCCTGTGATGGAGAGTATGAGGGTTGGTTCGGCTGCCGTTCTTAGGAAAATAACAGGAGGTGTGGGTGAGTAGAGGGATAGGCGGGCCGGGGATGCGAGTATGATGGGGCCGTGAGGCCTGCCGGCGACCTTCTTGAAGCCCACGGGAGGCGGGAGTAAGGCGGTTCAATGGTATTTGGTTTGGTAATTTGAGGCGGGAAGATCGAGGCGAAGAAGACGATTGCCGTTAGATTGACATCTAACGGTCTGACGTAGTAGAGTCGATTGTTGACTAAGTTTCCTTTTAAGAAACCTTGTGTAGGCCCACAAGTCAGCCTCAAAATCTGTGGCGGAACAACATAAAGCCCATTTGCTATTTTTTATAATTTGCAGCCCATTTGCTATTTTTTATAATTTGCAGCCCATTTGCCAATTCTTAAGTAATTTATTACAGCCCATTTTACGCCGGGACCACGGTCAAAAAGTTCAACCTTATTTTGCATATTTTGGAGTCCAAACTATTGTAATCCCGAAATGATAAACATTTTTAAAGAACTTATTGATTTGCCAAAAAAATCATTTTGTTTTTGTAAGCAAATAAGGCGTGGGAAAATTGAGTTGGTTTAAGGAAAACCGGTGGTAAAAAACAAATTGGGTGGGAAAAAACAACAAAAATAAGGATGTAAATATGAAAAGGGAATTTTATGTGTTTTCTATATAATGATACGTGTATATGAACTAGTAAAACTATAGGTAGAGATTAGAAAACGGATGTAGGACATGCGTTTCAAGAGGAAAATTGAACTGGGCTGTGTTTGATTGATAAAAAAAACTGCTGCGGATGTTGTAAGACAAAATATAACTAACTTATTTGGCGGGCGAGGCCAGTAGATACATGCTAGATCTTTGTGCCCCGTTATGCGTCATGGGTTGGGCCTGTTAAAAACAAAACCAACCACAGGCAGTCTACAGCCCTAGTTGAAACTTTCTCGACACGAAAAAACAATATACGTGCTCAATAAGCGAGAGAATTCTGCAAGCACGGTCGATAAGCGGGATGCAGCACGGATATTGTTTTTTATCGTGATAATAAGTGCATGCACTTGTTTGAAAAAACTGCAGAGCCCAGGAATTGAGCGGCGGGTGCTTATGCTACCCATCAAATAAAAATTAGGTGCACGAGAATTCGCTTTGAAACAAATGATTCAGCTTTATATCCACGTCGACCCTCGGCATGATGGTTGGAAGCAAATGCAAGTTCATACCAAAAAGATCGTTAACAATAATACCAACTTAGAACTTGGCTTGTATATTCCGATGATGGGCTTCCTCAAACGCGCGAGGTCTTCATGAGCAAGCAAGTTGGATGCACACCCACTTAGTTTCGGTTTGAGCTTTCATACACTTATAGCTCTTAGTCCATCCGTTGCGTCTTGCTACCTCTTGAGCAACTGCGTTGGATTACCCGAAGAGGAGAGGATGATGCGACAAAGTAGCGTAAGTATTTCCCTCAGTTTTGAGAACCAAGGTATCAATCCAAGAGGAGGCCACGACAAGTCCCTCATACACTGCAAAACAATAGCTCCTCACAACCAACGCGATTAGGGGTTGTCAATCCCTTCACGGTCACTTACGAGAGTGAGATCTGGTAGAGATGATAAATAATATTTTTGGTATATTTGGTATAGAGATGCAAAGTGAAAATTAAAAGGCAAAGTAAAAACAAAGCAAGTATTAAAGTGATGGAGATTGATATGATGAGAATAAACCCGGGGGCCATAGGTTTCACTGGTGGCTTCTCTCAAGAGCATAAGTATTCTACGATTGGGTGAACAAATTCTTGTTGAGCAATTGTGAGAATTGAGCATAGTTATGAGTATATCTAGGTATGATCATGTATATAGGCATCACGTCCGAGACAAGTAGACCGAAATGATTCTGCATCTACTACTATTACTCCACTCATCGACCGCTATCCAACATGCATCTAGGGTATTAACTTAAAAACAGAGTAACGCCTTAAGCAAGATGACATGATGTAGAGGAATAAATTCATGCAAAATGATAAATACCCCATCTTGTTATCCTCGATGGCAACAATACAATACGTGCCTTGCAACCCTTTCTGTCACTTGGTAAGGACACCGCAAGATTGAACCCAAAGCTAAGCACTTCTCTCATTGCAAGAACTACCAATCTAGTTGGCCAAACCAAAGCGGATAATTTGAAGAGACTTGCAAAGATAACCAATCATACATAAAAGAATTCAGAGAAGATTCAAATATTATTCATAGATAATCTGGATCATAAAACCACAATTCATCGGTCTCAACAAACACACCGCAAAAAAGAAGATTACATCGAATAGATCTCCACGAGAGGGGGAGAACATTGTATTGAGATCCAAAAAGAGAGAAGAAGCTATCTAGCTACTAGCTATGGACCCGAAGGTCTGAAGTAAACTACTCACACTTCATCGGAGGGGCTATGGTGATAATGTAGAAGCCCTCCATGGTGGATGCCCCCCTCGTGGAGCTAGGATTAGGCCCCAAGATGGGATCTCGTGGATGTGAGGAAGTTGCGGCGGTGGAATTAGGTTTTTGGCTCCTGTGCTGGCCGTTTGAAGTGCGTGAGGTATATTTAGGAGGAAGAATCGTCGGTGGAGCAACGGGGGACCACGAGGTGGGCGCGCCTCTAGGGGTGGCGCGCCCCCCACCCTCGTGACCGCCTGTTTGTTCCTTGGAGTAGGGTCCAAGTCTCCACGGATCACGTTCGGTTGAGAAAAATCACCTTTCAAGGTTTCATTCCGTTTGGACTCGTTTGATATTCTATTTCTTGAAACACTTGAAATAGGCAAAAAACAGCAATTACGGGCTCGGCCTCCGGTTAATAGGTTAGTCCCAAAAATAATATAAAAGTGGAAAATAAAGCCCAATATAGTCCAAAAGCAGTAGATAAAGTAGCATGGAGCAATCAAAATTATAGATACGTTGGAGACGTATCGAGGCATCCCCAAGCTTAATTCTGCTTTCGTCCTCGAGTACGTAAATGATAAAAAGAGAATTTTTGATGCGGAGTGATACTTTGGCATAATTTCATTGTAAATCTTCTTAATTGTGGTATGAATATTCAGATCGGAAAGATTCAAGACAAAAGTTCATATTGACATAAAAATAATAATACTTCAAGCATACTAACTAAGCAATTATGTCTTCTCAAAATAACATGGCCAAAGAAAGTTATCCCTACAAAATCATATAGTCTGGCGATGCACCATCTTCCCCACACAAAATATTTAAATCATGCACAACCGTGATGACAAGCCAAGCAATTGTTTCATACTTTAACATTTTCAAAACTTTTTCAATCTTCACGCAATACATGAGCGTGAGCCATGGATATAGCACTATATGTGGAATAGAATGGTGGTTGTGGAGAGAAGACAAAAGAGGGAAGATAGTCTCACATCAACTAGGGCGTATCAACGGGCTATGGAGATGCCCATCAATAGATATCAATGTGAGTGAGTAGGGATTGCCATGCAACGGATGCACTAGAGCTATAAGTATATGAAAGCTCAACAAAAGAAACTAAGTGGGTGTGCATCCAACTCGCTTGCTCACGAAGACCTAGGGCATTTGAGGAAGCCCATCATTGGAATATACAAGCCAAGTTCTATAATGAAAAATTCCCACTAGTATATGAAAGTGACAAAATGAGAGACTCTCTATCATGAAGATCATGGTGCTACTTTGAAGCACAAGTGTGGTAAAAGGATAGTAACATTGTCCCTTCTCTCTTTTTCTCTCATTTTTTTTATTTGGGCCTTTTTATTTTTTTTATGGCCTCTTTTCTTTTTCATTTTTCTCTTTTTTTTTTATTTTTCGTCCGGAGTCTCATCCCGACTTGCGGGGGAATCATAGTCTCCATCATCCTTTCCTCACTTGGGACAATGCTCTAATAATGATGATCATCACACTTTTATTTTTCTTACAACTCAACAATTACAACTCGATTCTTAGAACAAAGTATGACTCTATATGAATGCCTCGTGATGTGTAATCGGGATATGCAATGAATCAAGAGTGACATGTATGAAAGAATTATGAAAAGGTGGCTTTGCCACAAATACGATGTCAACTACATGATCATGCTAGCAATATGACAATGATGGAGTGTGTCATAATAAACGAATAAAGTGGAAAGTTGCATGGCAATATATCTCGGAATGGCTATGGAAATGCCATGATAGGTAGGTATGGTGGATGTTTTGAGGAAGATATATGGTGGGTGTATGATACGATTGAAAAGTGCGCGGTATTAGAGAGGCTAGCAATGGTGGAAGGATGGGGAAAATGCGTATAATCCATGGACTCAACATTAGTCATAAAGAACTCATATACTTATTGCAAAAATCTAGAAGTTATCAAAGCAAAGTATTACGCGCATGCTCCTAGTGGGATAGATTGGTAGGAAAAGACCATCGTCATTCCCCGACCGCCACTCATAAGGAAGACAATCAATAAATAAATCATGCTCCGAGTTCATCACATAACGGTTCACCATACGTGCATGCTACGGGAATCACAAACTTCAACACAAGTATTCTTTAAATTCACAACTACTCAACTAGCATGACTCTAATATCACCATCTTCATATCTCAAAACAATTATCAAGCATCAAACTTTTCTTAGTATTCAACGCACTCAAAAGAAAGTTTCACATATCTTGAATACCAAGTATATTAATATTAAGCAATTTACCATGCTATTAACGACTCTCAAAATAATCTAAGTGAAGCATGAGAGATCAATATTTTCTTTAAAACAAATCCACCACCGTGCTCTAAAATATCTAAGTGAAGTACTAGAGCAAAAATTATCACGCTCAAAAGATATAAGTGAAGCACTATGAGCAAAACTATCAAGCTCAAAAGATATAAGTGAAGCACATAGAGTATTCTATAAAATTCCAATTTATGTATGGCTCTCTCAAAAGGTGTGTACAGCAAGGATGATTGTGGTAAACTAACAAGCAAAGAAGCAAATAATAAAAGACGCTCCAAGCAAAACACATATCATGTTGGTGAATAAAAATATAGCTCCAAGTAAATTACCGATGGAAGTAGACGAAAGAGGGGATGCCTTCCGGGCATCCCCAAGCTTTGACCTTTGGTGTCCTTGGATTATCTTGGGGGTGCCATGGGCATCCCCAAGCTTAGGCTCTTGCCACTCCTTGTTCCATAATCCATCAAAAGAATTTCTGAAAACTTGAAAACTTCACAACACAAAACTCAATAGAAATCTCGTGAGCTCCGTTAGAGAAAGAAAACAAAAGACTACTTTAAGGTACTATAATGAACTCATTCTTTATTTATATTGGTGTTAAACCTACTGTATTCCAACTTCTCTATGGATTATTAACTATTTTACTAGCCATAGATTCCTCAAAATAAGCAAACAACAACGAAAAGCAGAATCTGTCAAAAAATGTAGCGATGCAGTAATCAGAACTCAACGCAAACTTACGGAACTCAAAAAATCTACCAAACTTAGACGACCTAGACAATTTGTTTATTGATCAGCAGAAATTGGAATCAGTATTTTATCACGTTCTGGTGATTTTTAATAATTCAGCAGCAAGTTTTCTTTGAGGCAAACAAAAATAATCAAAAGGGCTAAATTTAATGGGACAAAAGTCCCCAAGATCAATCTCGGGAGGTATGGGTTCCTCCCTTGGCCCCATGTATTGCACAAACCAATTCATCATTACAAGCATTCTTTTGGCAAAAAGTCACAAGCCTTCGTTCAAGAGAAAACCTAATCCATTATTCTCAATAGCAAAATCATCATTAAGCTCGGAAATTTTATCAACTAGAACATCTACCGAACCTTTTTCCTAAGATTTTCATTATAAGCAACATGATCCAAAGATTGTAAACGCATTATGTCTTCTTGATTAAAAAGGATAGCTTCTATGGGAGGATGACTAGCATCTACCCTATAATTGATACGTCTCCAACGTGTCTATAATTTTTGATTGCTCCATGCTATATTATCTACTGTTTTGGACTATATTGGGCTTTATTTTCCACTTTTATATTATTTTTGGGACTAACCTATTAACAGGAGGCCCAGCCCAGAATTGCTATTTTTTGCCTATTTCAGTGTTTCGAAGAACCGGAATATCAAAAGGAGTCCAAACGGAATGAAACCGTCGGGAACGTGATTTTCTCACCGACTATGATCCAGGAGACTCGGGAACGGAGTCCAAACGGAATGAAACCTTCGCCCCCCACCCTCATGGGCCCCACTAAGCTCCACCGACGTACTCCTTCCTCCTATATATACCTACGTACCCCCAAACGATCAGATACGAAGCCAAAAACCTAATTCCACCGCCGCAACCTTCTGTACCCACAAGATCCCATATTGGGGCTGTTAGGTGCTCACTTGGGAAGGGGAATCCACCACGGAGGGCTTCTACATCATCACCATAGCCCCTCCGATGAAGTGTGAGTAGTTTACCTCGGACTTTCGGGTCCATAGTTAGTAGCTAGATGGCTTCTTCTCTCTTTTGGATCTCAATACAATGTTCTCCCTCTATCGTGGAGATCTATTCGATGTAATCTTCTTTTTGCGGTGTGTTTGTTGGAGACCGATGAATTGTGGGTTTATGATCAACATTATCTATGAACAATATTTGAATCTTCTCGAATTCTTTTATGTATGATTGGTTATCTTTGCAAGTCTCTTGAATTATCGGTTTGGTTTGGCCTAGTAGATTGGTTTTTCTTGCAATGGGAGAAGTGCTTAGCTTTGGGTTCAATCTTGTGGTGTCCTTTCCCAAAGGATGAGGGGGCAACAAGGCACGATTGTATTGTTGCCATCGAGGATAACAAGATGGGGTTTTTATCATATTGCATGAATTTATCCCTCTACATCATGTCATCTTGCTTAAGGCGTTACTCTGCTTTTTATTAAGTTAATACTCTAGATGGCATCTTTGGATAGCGGTCGATGAGTGGAGTAATAGTAGTAGATGCGGCAGGAGTCGGTCTACTTGTCTCGGACATGATGCCTATATACATGACCATACCTAGATACTCTCATAACTATGCTCAATTACATCAATTGCTCAACAAGAATTGCTCACCCACCGTAAAATACTTATGCTCTTGAGAGAAGCCACTAGTGAAATCTATGGCCCCCGGGTCTATTCTCATCATATTAATCTTCATCACTTTATTATTGCTTTGCTTTTACTTTGCTTTTTACTTTACTTTGCATCTTTATACCAAAAATACCAAAAATATTATCTATCATATCTATCGATCTCACTCTCGTAAGTGACCGTGAAGGGATTGACAACCCCTATTCGCGTTGGTTGCAAGGGAGTTATTTGCTTTATGTAGGTACGAGGGACTCGCTGCGTAGCCTCCTAACGGATTGATACCTTGGTTCTCAAAACTGAGGGAAATACTTACGCTACTTTCCTCGCATCATCCTTTCCTCTTCAAGGAAATCCAACGCAGTACTCAAGAGGTAGCAATAATATGCAAAGATTTCTCTAGCCTCTTTCATTATGAATCTAAACTCATGAGCCAAAAAGATAGTGGCGGCACGCTAATGTAAGAATGCTCAATATTAGCAAATTCTAGGAAAATTCTTTGTATGCAAGGATGCATATGAAGAAATTGCCTTTCAAGTTCAACTACGAGCAAAGATATTGCATCCGCAAGGCTACTAGTTTTATGAAGAATAGAGACACCCATAATGGGCAAGGCGCCGTGATACGTCTCTGTTGTATCTATAATTTTTGATTGTTCCATGCCAATATTCTACAACATTCATATACTTTTTGGCAACCTTTTATACTATTTTGGGACTAACATATTGATCCAAAGGCTCAAAGGTGCCTTCACTCTGCATTGCATGTTTTTAGTTTCAGAATATCCATATCAAACGGAGTCTAAACGAGATAAAAAGCAGATTTGAGCTTATTTTTGGAATATTTGGAAAATCTGGAAGAAAGATCAATGCGAACGGTGTCCGAGGTGGGCACGAGGTAGGCGCGCCCTACCCCTGTATGCGCGCCTGACCCTCGTGGGCCACCGTAAATGTGATTGATGCCCTTCTTCGCGCAAGAAAGCTAATTTTTGGTAAAAATCACGACGAGTTGTTTCAAATTAATCGGAGTTACAGATCTCCATATATATACGAAACAGTGAAAGGGCAGCAGTGGGGAATGCAGAAACAGAGAGAGACAAAGAGATAGATCCAATCTCGGAGGGGCTCTCGCCCCTCCCACGCCATGGAGGCCAAGGACCAGAGGGGAAACCCTTCTCCCATCTAGGGAGGAGGTCAAGGTAGAAGAAGGCGAAGGGACCCCCTCTCCCCTTCTCTTCCAGTGGCGCCGGAACGCCGCCGTGGCCATCATCTGAAGGAAATATGCCCTAGAGGCAATAATAAAGTTATTATTTATTTCCTTATTTCATGATAAATGTTTATTATTCATGCTAGAATTGTATTAACCGGAAACTTGATACATGTGTGAATACATAGACAAACATAGTGTCACTAGTATGCCTCTACTTGACTATCTCGTGAATCAAACATTGTTAAGTTTCCTAGCCATGGACATGAGTTGTCATTTGATTAACGGGGTCACATCATTAGGAGAATGATGTGATTGACTTGACCCATTCCGTTAGCTTAGCACTTGATCGTTTAGTATGTTGCTATTGCTTTCTTCATGACTTATACATGTTCCTATTACTATGAGATTATGCAACTCCAGTTTACTGGGAGGAACACTTTGTGTGCTACCAAACATCACAACGTGAATCGGGTGATTATAAAGGAGCTCTACATGTGTCTCCGAAGGTACTTGTTGAGTTGGCGTATTTCGAGATTAGGATTTGTCACTCCCATTGTCGGAGAGGTATCTCTGAGCCCTCTCGGTAATGCACATCACTATAAGCCTTGCAAGCAATGTAGCTAATGAGTTAGTTATGGAATGATGCATTACATAACGAGTAAAGAGACTTGCCGATAACGAGATTGAACTAGGTATTGAGATACCGACGATCGAATCTCGGCAAGTAACATACCGATGACAAAGGGAACAACGTATGTTGTTATGCGCGGTTTGACCGATAAAGATCTTCGTAGAATATGTGGGAGCCAATATGAGCATCTGTGTTACGCTTATTGGTTATTGACCGGAAGCGTGTTTCGGTCATGTCTACATAGTTCTTGAACCCATAGGGTCCGCGTGCTTAAGGTTTCGATGACAGTTTTATTATGAGATAATGAATTTTGATGTACCGAAGGAGTTCGGAGTCCCGGATGAGATCGGGGACATGACGAGGAGTCTCAAAATGGTCGAGACGTAAAGATCGATATATTGGACGACTATATTCGGACATCGGAAAGGTTCCGAGTGGTTCGGGTATTTTTCGTGTGCGGTGCACATCTAGACAACAACAATTGATCCCTTGATCTCTTAGCCGTGTGCGGTGCCCCCCTCCACCATAGTCCTCGATAATATTGTAGCGGTGCTTAGGCGAAGCCCAGTGATGGTAGAACATCAAGATCGTCACCACGCCGTCGTGCTGACGAACTCTTCCCCGACATTCTGCTGGATCGGAGTCCGGGTATCGTCATCGAGCTGAACGTGTGCTAGAACTCGGGGGTGCCGTAGTTTCGGTGCTTGATCGGTCGGGCCGTGAAGACGTACGACTACATCAACCGCGTTGTTCTAACGCTTCCGCTTACGGTCTACGAGGGTACGTGGACAACACTCTCCCTCTTGTTGCTATGCATCACCATGATCGTGCGTGTGCGTAGGAATTTTTTTGAAATTACTACGTTCCCCAACAGTGGCATCCGTGCCTGGTTTTATGCGTAGATGTTATATGCACGAGTAGAACACAAGTGTGTTGTGGGCGATACAAGTCATACTGCTTACCAGCATGTCATACTTTCGTTCGGGCAAGATTGTTGGATGAAGCGGCCGGACCGACATTACGCCAGACGCTTACGCGAGACCGGTTCTCCCGACGCGTGCTTTGCCTGCAGGTGGCTAGCGCGGTGTCGGTTTCTCCAACTTTAGTTAAACCGAGTGTGGCTATACGCCCGGTCCTTGCGGAAGGTTAAAACAACACTAACTTGACGAACTATCGTTGTGGTTTTGATGCGTAGGTAAGAAAGGTTCTTGCTCAGCGCAAGAGCCCACGTAAAATTTGCAACAACAAAGTAGAGGACGTCTAACTTGTTTTTGCAGGGCATGTTGTGATGTGATATGGTCAAGACGTGATGCTATATTTTATTGTATGAGATGATCATGTTTTGTAACCGGTTATCGGCAATCGGCGTGAGCCATATGGTTGTCGCTTATTGTATGAAATGCAAACGCTCGCAATTGCTTTTACTTTATCACTAAGCGGTAACGATAGTCGTAGAAGCAATAGATGGCGATAGCGACAACGATGCTACGATGGAGATCAAGGTGTCGCGCCGGTGACGATGGTGGTCTAGCGGTGCTTCGGAGATGGAGATCACAAGCACAAGATGATGATGGCCATATCATATCACTTATATTGATTGCATGTGATGTTTATCCTTTATGCGTCTTATTTTGCTTTGATTGACGGTAGCATTATAAGATGATCTCTCACTAGTTATCAAGAAGTGTTCTCCCTGAGTATGCACCGCTATTGCGAAAGTTCTTCGTCTTTGAGACACCACGTGATGATCGGGTGTGATAGGCTCTACGTTCAAATACAACGGGTGCAAAACAGTTGCACACGCGAATACTCAAAGTTAAACTTGTGAGCCTAGCATATACGATATGGCCTCGTAACACGAGACCGAAGGTCGAGTGTGAATCATATAGTAGATATGATCAACATAGTGATGTTCACCATTGAAAACTACTCCATCTCACGTGATGATCGGACATGGTTTAGTTGATTTGGATCACGTGATCACTTAGATGACTAGAGAGATGTATGTCTAAGTGGGAGTTCTTAAGTAATATGATTAATTGAACTTAAATTTATCATGAACTTAGTCCTGGTAGTATTTTGCAAATTATGTTGTAGATCAATAGCTCGCGTTGTTGCTTTCATATGTTTATTTTGATATGTTCCTAGAGAAAATTGTGTTGAAAGATGTTAGTAGCAATGATGCGGATTGGATCCGTGATCAGAGGTTTATCCTCATTGCTGCACGTAAGAATTATGTCCTTAATGCACCGCTAGGTGAGGACCTATTATAGGAGCAGATGCTCGCGTTATGAACGTTTGGCTAGCTCAATATGATGACTACTTGATAGTTTAGTGCACCATGCTTAACGGCTTAGAATCGGGACTTCAAGGACGTTTTGAACGTCATGGACCATATGAGATGTTCCAGGAATTGAAGTTAATATTTCAAGCAAATACCCGAGTTGAGAGATAGGAAATCTCCAACAAGTTCTATAGCTAAAAGATGGAGGAGAATCGCTCAACTAGTGAGCATGTGCTCGTAATCGTCTGGTACTACAATCGCTTGAATCAAGTGGGAATTAATCTTCCGTATAAGATAGTGATTGATGAGAGTTCTCTAGTCACCATCACCAAGTTACTAGAACTTCGTGATGAACTATAGTATGCAAGTGATGACGAAAACGATTCCAGATCTCTTCGCGATGTTGAAATCAATGAAGGTAGAAATCAAGAAAGAGCATCAAGTGTTGATGATTGACAAGACCCCTAGTTTCAATAAAAGGGCAAAGGGAAAGAAAGGGAACTTCAAGTAGAATGACAACCAAGTTGTCACTCCCGCGAAGAAGCCCAAAGCTGGACCAAAGCCTGAAATTGAGTGCTTACACTATAAAGGAAATGGTCACTGGAAGCGGAAATACCACAATATTTGGTGGATAAGAAGGATGGCAAAGTGAACAAGGGTATATTTGATATACGGTGTTATTGATGTGTGCCTTACTAGTGCTTATAGTAGCCCCGAGTATTTGATACTTGTTCGGTTGCTAAGATTAGTAACTCGAAACAGGAGTTCTGAATAAATGTAAACTAGTTGAGGGGAAGTGACGATGATTGTTGGAAGTAGTTCCAAGATTGATATGATCATCATCTCACACTCCCTATATTTTTGAGATTAGTGTTAAACCTAAATAAATGTTATTTGGTGTTTGCGTTGAGCATAAATATGATAGGATCATGTTTATTGCGATACGCTTATTCATCTAAGATAGAGAATAAATTGTTATTCATTTACATGAATAAAACCTTCTATGGTCATACACCCAATGGTGATGGTTTATTGAATCTTGATCATAGTGATACACATATTCATGATGTTGATGCCAAAAGATGCAAAGTTAATAATGATAGTGCAATTTATTTGTGGCACCGCCGTTTGGGTCATATCGATTGTAAAGCGATGAAGAAACTCCATAAAGATGGATTTTCGGAATCACTTGGTTATAAATCATTTGATGCTTGCGAACCGTGCCTTTTGGGAAAGATGACTAAAACTCTATTCTCCGGAACAATGGAATGAGCTACTAACTTGTTGGAAATAATACATACCGATGTATGCGGTCCAATGAGTGTTGATGCTCGTGGGTATCGTTATTTTCTGACCTTCACAAATGATTTGAGCAGATATGCGTATATCTACTTAATGAAGCACAAGTCTGAAACATTTGAAAAGTTCAAAGAATTTCATAGTGAAGTGGAGAATCATCGTAACAAGGAAATAAAATTTCTACAATCTGATCGTAGAAAAGAATATTTGAGTTACGAGTTTGGCCTTCATTTTTAAACAATGTGGAATAGTTTCAATACCACGCCATACATGGAACACCACAGCATAATGGTGTGTCCGAACGTCGTAACTGCACTTTATTGGATATGGTGCGATCTATGATGTATCTTACCAATTTACCACTATCGTTTTGGGGTTGTGCATTAGAGATAGCTGCATTCACTTTAATAGGGCACCATCTAAATCCATTGAGACGATTAATTGTATGAACTATGGTTTAGTAGTAAACCTAAGTCGTCGCTTTCTTAAAGTTTGGATTTGCGATGCTTATGTGAAAAAGGTTTTCAACCTGATAAGCTCGAACCCAAATTGGAGAAGTGCGTCTTCATAGAATACCCAACGGAAACTGTTGGGTACACCTTCTATCACAGATCTGAAGGCAAAACATTCGTTGCTAAGAATGGATCCTTTCTAGAGAAGGAGTTTCTCTCGAAAGAAGTGAGTGGGTGGAAAGTAGAACTTGATAAGGTAATTTGTACTCTTCTCCCGAATTGGAAAGTAGTTCATCCGCAGAATCAGTTCCAGTGATTCCTACACCAATTAGTGAGGAAGCTAATGATGATGATCATGAAACTTTAGATTAAGTTACTACAAAACCTCATAGGTCTTCCAAAGTACAGTCCGCACTAGAGTGGTACGGTAATCCTGTTCTGGAAGTCATGTTACGAGACCATGATGAACCTACAAACTATGAGGAAGCGATGATTAGCCCAGATTCCGCGAAATGGCTTAAGGCCATGAAATCTGAGATGGGATCCATGTATGAGAACAAAGTGTGGACTTTGGTGGAGTTGCCCAATGATCGGCAAGCCATATTGTATAAATGGATCTTCAAGAGGCGAAGGCAGATCTTGATAGTAGTGTTACTATCTACAAAGCTCGACTTGTCACAAAAGGTTTTCGACAAGTTCAAGGTGTTGACTACAATGAGATTTTCTCAAGCAGTAGCGATGCTTAAGTCTGTCCGAATCATGTTAGCAATTGCCACATTTTATGAAATCTGGCAAATGGATGTCAAAACTGCATTCCTTAATTGTTTTCTTAAAGAAGAGTTGTATATGATGCAACCAGAAGGTTTTGTCAATCCTAAAGTGTAACGCCCCGGATTCGATGCGCCAGGTGTCTGCCAGTTATTCGTCATCTTTGCCATGTCATTTGCTTGCGTGTTGCACTTTGCCATGTCATCATTTGCATTTCATACCATGTCATCATGGGCATTTCATTTTGCATACGTGTTCGTCTCATTCATCCGAGCATTTTCCCTGTTGTCCGTTTTGTAATCCGGCACTCCTATCTCTCCTGGCGCCCCCTTTTGTCTCTTTTCGTGTGCGGGTGTTAAACGGTATCGGAATGGATCGAAGTTTTATAGCGGCCTTGGTATAGCACCGATGAGACCGCTGTCAAGTTTCGGGTCATTTGGAGGTCGTTGGTACTCAACGGTTAGCAAGATGGTAAGTAAAGGCCTCTTTTGTGTGCAGCCAAACACCCTTCCAAAGTGGCCCCAAAACCCATCTAACTCCCCTCCATGCTCTGGTCGTTCGATCACGATCGTGTGCGTAACCGCACCTCATTTGGAGTCTCCTAGCTCCCTATGCGTATATAAACACCTTCCCGTCATCAAAATCGGGTCCCGAAACCCTAAAATCGTCCTTTCAAGGCCGGACATGTCCGCCGCCGGACGCTTCGCCGCCGCCCGCAGCTAATGGGAGGCTGCCACGTGGCCTCCGCTTTCTCTCTCATCGCGCCGGCCAGGGTCTGAGGCCTACCAGCCGGCTTCGACGGCAAGAACCTGACGCCGCCGCCATCGCCTGCCGACCGACTCCCATGGCCGACGCTGATCATGGCCGTCGCCGCTATCGCCTCACCAGCCGCCGAAGTTCACGCCAGGCCGCCATGGCCTCTCGCCGAGTTTCGCCGAGAGCTTGGCGCGCCGTCCTCGCAGGATCTGGTCAGGTGGACCAGATCCACCAATTCAATCAACCAAACGCGCCTTCCCATCCTGGATCCGGCCGTCCCGCTTCTCTCCATCCCGAGTTGACTTTCGGAGGGTATAAATTCCAGTCCCCGAGTTTTTGTTATTTCCGTGCATTTTCATCATGTCATAACTTTGCATCCGTAGCTCCGTTTCGTGCTTGTGATATGTCGGATTGTTCGCCTCAACGAGTACATCATTTAATCTCATTGCATCATTTTCATTTGAGCTACTCTTGATGCCCGAAATGCTGTTGGAAGAGGGCTACGTGATGTTAGTTTCTGATTCTTATCAGAACATGCACTTTTGTCATTTTTGCCATGATTGATGTGTGCACCCTATGAATTTGAGTCCTACATGTGTTTTGTAATATGCCATGCCATATTTCCAGGGGTGTATGCCATGTATTTTTGTGATCTATGTGATGACTAGCACAAGCATGCAAACTAGGTGTCTTGATGTTGCTGATTTCAGCCCCTGTTTTGGTGATATTTTTGATGCCATGTTAACTTGATGCTACCGAGAGATCCATGCTTATTTTGAGATACTTCAGTAAGGATGTTTTGAACATATGGTTATGCTATATCCATCCATGCCCTTTTTTGCAATTATGGAGTGCCATAGCTTGAGTCAATCGAGCTCTACTTTTGCTATAAAATGTTTCCTGGCAGATTGTTTACATGTTATTCAATTTTGCCAAGGGTGTTGTAGTTGATCCGTGTATGCTATGATGTTGTTCTTGCCATGTATAGCTTCTATGCCATGTCTTCTTACTGTTGGGTGCCTTGCCATGCCATGTGTTGCTCTGTGGTGAGTGGTTCAAGCTCACCAACATGCCTACTTGTTATCTGTTTATGCCATGCTCCAGTTTCTCACCAAGTCTGAATCTGTTTATGTTGTTGCTATGTTCACATGCTTGCAATTGTATTTTCTGATCCCTTTTTGCTCATGGTCAGTAAGGGACTTTTGTTATATGCTTTGAGTAGATTCATTCCATGCCTTTGTTTGCCATGATAAGTTCCTGTAACATGTTGTTTCATAGCTCTAAACATGTTAACCTGATATTATTTCTGCCATGTCCTGTGAATTCTGCTAAGTCTGTGAACCTGTTATTATTTGAAATCTTGCCATGTCATTTTGAGCATGTTCTAGTGATTTCTGGAGATAGCTCAGTGTTCATGTTTTGTAATGCTTTACCTGTACAGCATTCCCATGCCTTTTGTTATTACGTTGAGATGTTGTAGCATGTTGTTTTGATGCTTGCAATATGCCTAGTTGCTGTTTTGGACAGATTGTTGCTATAACTTGTTTCATGTGTATGTGTTGAACCGTTGCTCCGTTTTGAGTGTGCTCTATATGAAACTTGCTTGTTTTTGCATGTAGTTTCATATTATCATGTTGCATCCTTGTTTTGAGGTGTTTGTTTGATGTTTGTATGCATTTTGCATCAATGCCATGCTTATCTTATTTTGCTCATATCTTCTAGGTCAGAGTCTCAATTAAATGAACTTTATATGTAACTTGACTAGAATTTCGTGTAGATCATCGTGGTGCATCTTAACTTGCTGTTTAACAACTTGGACATAAGGTTTATTCAGATCTGGACCAATTTCGAAATTTGCATATGAGGACTTACCGGAATTGTTCTATGTTGTTTCCGCCTCATTTAAACTTGCCTTGATGTGTTGCTCTTGTTTGCATCATCCTTGCCATGAGTAGCTTCATGTAGCTTTGTCATGCATCATGTTTGTTGTGCATATTGTCATGTTCATGTGTGGAGTGTTTACCTATGTTGTGTGCTTCTTCTTGTTAGTTCCTGTTACATTGCGATGCATCGTGGAGGATTCGCTCGCTCATGCTTGGATTCGGCTTCATCCGCTCGTCTTCTTCATGGACTCGTTCTTCTTCCTTGCAGGATTTCAGGCAAGATGATCGCTACCTACGGATCTCACTACTATCATTGCTATGCTAGTTGCTTCGTTCTATCGCTATGCTGCGCTACCTATTACCTTTTATCAAGCCTTCCCAAATTGCCATGTCGGCCTCTAACCTTTTGCACCCTTCCTAGCAAACCATTGTTTGGCTATGTTACCGCTTTGCTCAGCCCCTCTTATAGCGTTGTTAGTTGCAGGTGAAGATGAAGTTTGTTCCTTGTTGAACATGGAGATGTTGTTCCTTGTTGGAACATGTTTACTTGTTGGGATATCACAATATATCTTATATTATTAATGCATCTATATACTTGGTAAAGGGTGGAAGGCTCGGCATTATGCCTGGTGTTTTGTTCCACTCTTGCCGCCTCTAGTTTCCGTCATATCGGTATTATGTTCCCGGATTTTGCGTCCCTAACGCGGTCGGGTGATTTATGGGACCCCCTCGACAGTTCGCTTTGAATAAGACTTTTCCAGCAAGGCCCAACATTGGTTTTACCATTTGTCTCACCACCACCTATATTTCCCTTGGGAGTAATTAACCCAAGGGTCATCTTTATTCAGCCCCCGGACCGCTGTGCTTCTCTAAGTGCTGGCTGAACCAAACTACTCAGAGGCCACCTTGAGGCAACCCGAGGTTTGGTTTTACTCGTAGCTAGTCTCATCCGGTGTTGCCACGAGAACGAGATATGTGCAGCTCCTATCGGGATTGTTTGCATCGGGCGGCTTCTTTGGGTCTTGTTTTATTCTTTGTCGAAATGTCTTGTAGCCGGATTCCGAGATCGGTCGGGTCTTCCAGGGAGAAGGAATATCCTTCGTTGATCGCGAGAGCTTATCATGGGCTAAGTTGGGACACCCCTGCAGGGTATAAACTTTTCAAAGCCGTGCACCGTTATGTGGCAGATGGGAATTTGTTAATGTCCGTTGTAGAAAACCCGGTTGATCTTAATTAAAATACACCAACATTAATGCGTAGCGTAGTGAGTGTCTCTTTTCGGGTTGATCGAGAGGAGAACACGGTTTCGGGTTATGTCTCGACGTAAGTAGGAGTTCAGGATCACTTTTTGATCATTACTAGTTGACGACCGCTCCTTTGTTTCTCTTCGCTCTCATTTGCGTATGTTAGCCACCATATATGCTTAGTCGCTCTTTGACCTCACCACTTTACCCCTTCCTGCGCCTTTTAAGCTTTGCTAGTCTTGATACCCATGGTAATGGGATTGTCGAGTCCTCGTGGCTCACAGATTACTACACCACCAATTGCAGTGTACAGGTTTGCGATGATCATGACGTGAGAGCGATGTTTGCTTGTGTTGGAGTTCTTCTTCCGCTTCTTCTTGATCGGGGATAGGTTCCGTGTCGGCGTACTGGCTAGCAGGTGGTGGATGTCGTTTGAGCTTGTTTATGGTTTCATCCGTAGTCGGAGGTTGATCTTGTATATGATGTCGATGTATTCTTGTGGCATTTGTGCCTTATGTATGTATCCCTCTATTATGTAATGTTGATGTAATGATATCCACCTTGCAAAAGCGTCTCAATATGCGGGTCTATCCTTGGTGGGACCGTCGAGTTCCTTTTGGATAGGGTCGCATATTGGGCGTGACATAAAGGTGCTAACAAAATGTGCAAGCTCCAGCGATCCATCTATGGACTGGTGCAAGCATCTCAGAGTTGGAATATATGCTTTGATAAGTTGATCAAAGCATATAGTTTTATCTGAGACTTGCGGTGTAGTGTATTTACAATAAAGTGAGTGGGAGCACTACCCCTTTCTCGATAAATATATCCGAGTAACATATTGTTGATCGGAAATGATGTAGAATTTTTCCGAAAGCATAAAGGAGTATTTGAAAGGAGTTCTTTAAAAGAAAGACCTCAGTAAAACTACTTACATATTGAGCATCAAGATCTATTGAGATAGATCAAGACGCTTGATAATTTTTTCAAAAAGTACATACCTTGTCAAGATTTTGAAGTAGTTCAAAATGGAACAGTCAAAGAAAGAGTTCTTGCCTGTGTTGCAAAGGTGTGAAATTGAGTAAGACTCAAATCCCGACCCCGGCAGAAAATAAAAAGAGAATGAAAGTCATTTCCTATGCCTCAGTTATAGGTTCTATAAAGTATGCTATGCTATGTACCAGACCTATTGTATACCTTGCTCTGAATTTGGCAAGGGAGTACAATAGTGATCTAGGAGTAGATCACTGGACATTGGTCAAGAATATCCTTAGTGAGGACTAAGGAAATATTTCTCGATTATGGAGGTGATAAAAGAGCCCGTCGTAAAGAGTTACATAGGTGCAAGCTTTTACACCGATCCAGATGATTCTAAGTCTCAATCTGGATACATATTGAAAGTGGGAGTAATTAGCTAGAGTAGCTCTGTGCAGAGCATTGTAGACATAGAATATTTGCAAAATACATACGGCTCTGAATGTGACAGACCGGTTGACTAAGCTTCTCTCACGAGCAAAACATGATCACACCTTAGTACTCTTTGGGTGTTAATCACATTGCAATGTGAACTAGATTATTGACTCTAGTAAACCCTTTGGGTGTTGGTCACATGATGATGTGAACTATGGGTGTTAATCATATCTGATATGAATATTGGTGTTAAATCACATGGCGATGTGAACTAGATTATTGAGTCTAGTGCAAGTGGGAGACTGAAGGAAATATGCCCTAGAGGCAATAATAAAGTTATTATTTATTTCCTTATTTCATGATAAATGTTTATTATTCATGCTAGAATTGTATTAACCGAAAACTTGATACATGTGTGAATACATAGACAAACATAGTGTGACCAGTATGCCTCTACTTGACTAGCTCGTGAACCAAAGATGGTTAAGTTTCCTAGCCATGGACATGAGTTGTAATTTGATTAACGGGGTCACATCATTAGGAGAATGATGTGATTGACTTGACCCATTCCGTTTGCTTAGCACTTGATCGTTTAGTATGTTGCTATTGCTTTCTTCATGACTTATACATGTTCCTATGACTATGAGATTATGCAACTCCGTTTACGGGAGAACACTTTGTGTGCTACCAAACGCCACAACGAATCTGGGTGATTATAAAGGAGCTCTACAGGTGTCTCCGCAGGTTCTTGTTGAGTTGGCGTATTTCGAGTTTAGGATTTGTCTCTCCGATTGTCGGAGTGTTATATCTTGGCCCTATCGGTAATGCACATCACTATAAGCCTTGCTAGCAATGTAGCTAATGAGTTAGTTACGGAATGATGCATTACATAACGAGTAAAGAGAATTGCCGGTAACGAGATTGAACTAGGTATTGGGATACCGACGATCGAATCTGGGGCAAGTAACATACCGATGACAAAGGGAACAACGTATGTTGTTATGCGGTTTGACCGATAAAGATCTTCGTAGAATATGTAGGAGCTAATATGAGCATCCAGGTTCCGCTTATTGGTTATTGGCGGAAGCGTGTTTGGTCATGTCTACATAGTTCTCGAACCCGTAGAGTCCGCACGCTTAAGGTTTCGATGGCGAGTTTTATTATGAGTTAATGAGTTTTGATGTACCGAAGGAGTTCGGAGTCTCGGATGAGATCGGGGACATGACGAGGAGTCTCAAAATGGTCAAGACGTAAAGATCGATATATTGGACGACTATATTCGGACATCGGAAAGGTTCCGAGTGGTTCGGGTATTTTTCGGAGTACCGGAGAGTTAAGGGAATACGGGGGAAGAAGTATATGGGCCTTATTGGGCTTTAGGGGAGAGAAAGAGGCAGGCGCAAGGCCTCCCAATGACTAGTCCGAATTGGATTAGGGGGAGGGGCGGCGCCCCCTCCGTCCTTCTCTTCCCTCTCCCCCTTCCTTGTCTCCTACTCCTACTACATGGAAGGGGAGGAATCCTACTCCCGGTGGGAGTAGGACTCCTCCAGTGTACGCCATACGGGCCGGCCCTCTCCCCCTCCTCCACTCCTTTATATACGGGGGCAGGGGGGCACCTCTAGACAACAACAATTGATTCCTTGATCTCTTAGCCGTGTGCGGTGCCCCCCTCCACCATAGTCCTCGATAATATTGTAGCGGTGCTTAGGCGAAGCCCTGCGACGGTAGAACATCAAGATCGTCACCACGCTGTCGTGCTTACGAACTCTTCCCCGACATTCTACCGGATCGGAGTCCGGGGATCGTCATCGAGCTGAACGTGTGCTAGAACTCGAAGGTGCCGTAGTTTCGGTGCTTGATCGGTCGGGCCATGAAGACGTCTGACTACATCAACAGCGTTGTTCTAACGCTTCGCTTACGGTCTCACGAGGGTGCGTGGACAACACTCTCTCCTCTCGTTGCTATGCATCACCATGATCCTGCGTGTGCGTAGGAATTTTTTTGAAATTACTACGTTCCCCAACATCATCATCACCACAATCTTCACCAACAACTTCACCGCCATCATCACCAACTCTTCCCCCCTCTATGCATCGGTGTAACCTCTCTCTTACCCGCTGTAATCTCTACTTAAACATGGTGCTAAACGCTATATATTATTTCCCAACGATGTATGGCTATCCTATGATGTTTGAGTAGATCCGTTTTGTCCTATGGGTTATTTGATGATCAAGATTGGTTGAGTTGCATGTTTTATTATTGGTGCTGTCCTATGGTGCTCTCCGTGTCGCCAAGAAGCGTGAGGGATTCCGCTCTAGGGTTTGCAATATGTTCATGATTTGCTTATGGTGGGTGGCGTGGAGTGACAGGAAGCAGAACCCGAGTAAGTAGGTTGTTTGCGTATGGGATAAAGGGGACTTGATGCTTTAATGCTATGGTTGGGTTTTTACCTTAATGATCTTTAGTAGTTGCGGATGCTTGCTAGAGTTCCAATCATAAGTGCATATGATCCAAGTAGAGAAAGTATGTTAGCTTATGCCTCTCCCTCAAATAAAATTGCAATAATGATTACCGGTCTAGTTATGTCGATTGCCTAGGGACAAATAACTTTCTCGTAACAAAAAGCTCTCTACTAAAACTAATTTAGTTGTGTCTTTATCTAAACAGCCCCTAGCTTTTATTTACTCGCTCTTTATTATCTTGAAAACCTATCCAACAACACCTACAAAGTACTTCTAGTTTCATACTTGTTTTTAGTAAGCATGAGCGTCAAGCGTGCGTGAGAGTTGTATCGGTGGTCGATAGAACTTGAGGGAATATTTGTTCTACCTTTAGCTCCTCCTTGAGTTCGACACTCTTACTTATCTAAAGAGGCTACAGTTGATCCCCTATACTTGTGGGTTATTAAGACCTTTTTCTGGCACCGTTGCCGGGGAGCAATAGCGTGGGGTGAATATTCTCGTGTGTGCTTGTTTGCTTTATCACTAAGTATATAAGTAGTTTTATTTGATGTTCTTAGTTGTTCTTTATCATGTTATGGATATGGAACACGAAATACCAAAAAAATTATGTGTACTTGCTACTCATGGAGATGGGGAACCTCCTAAAACCCTCGATGCTCAATATGTGCAAAATATTATGTACCACTTTGATAATCCTGAGAAAACCTCATTCAATTTGGTAATGGGAGTAACGTTGGATCAACGTGAATACTTTAGGCATTATCGCTTGACACAAAAGGGGAAACTATTATGGGATCAAATTTATATTGAAGTGGTATGCTCGGCAAGTATGCTTGAATTATGATTGCACTTGTTGCTCTAGGATGAAGGCTCCACAGCTTCCCTTTTCATGCAAATTTAATAATAATGAAACCTTAGCTTCTTATGCTAATGGTATATATGATTACTATGATGTGGAACAAATAGAAGAATTTGTTGCTTTTAAGGGTGCTTATGAAATTGAATCTTTGTTTGAAAAGTATGAAGCTTTTGATGATGATGTTTATAGGCCTGAAAATTTGGCTATATTTAAATATTGCTATGATAATTATGAATATAATTCCTATATTAATGCACTTATTAAGAAAGTCTCCGCTTTCCAAGAAGAGACTAATATTTTGCAGGAATCTATGGAAGAAGAAATTGATGAAACTGTGAGCTCATTGGATGAAAAAGGTGACGAGGAGAGCGAAGAACAAAAGGAGGAAGAGCGGATTAGCTACCTGTGCCCACCTTCTAATGAGAGTAACCCTCCAACTCATACATTGTTTAATTTCCCTTCGTGCTTACCGAAGGATGAATGCTATGATGATTGTTATGATCCCATTGATTCTCTTGAAATATCCCTTTTGATGATGCTTGCTATGCTTGTGGCCAAGATGCCAATATGAATTATGCTTATGGAGATGAACTTGCTATAGTTCCTTATGTTAAACATGAAATTGTTGCTAATAAGCCCACACATGATAGTCCTATTATCTTTTGAATTCTCCCAATATACTATGTCGGAGAAGTTTGCCCTTATTAAGGATTATATTGATGGGTTGCCTTTTACTGCTGCACATGATGATTTTGATAGATATAATATGCATGTGCTTGTTGCTCCTACTTGCAATTATTATGAGAGAGGAACTATATCTCCACCTCTCTATGTTTCCAACATGATAAAATTGCAAGAAACTGTTTATACTATGCATTGGCCTTTACTAGGTGTGCATGAATTGTTCTTTTATGACATGCCGATGCATAGGAAGAGAATTAGACTTCGTCATTGCTTGATAGATGTTTCTTTGTGCTCACTACTAAATTCTAAATCATTGCTAATTAAAATTGGCTTTGATATACCTTGGGATCCGGGTGGATTCACTACTTGAGCACTATATGCCTAGCTTAATGGCTTTAAAGAAAGCGCTGCCAGGAGACAACCCGGAAGTTTTAGAGAGTCATTTATTTCTGTTGAGTGCTTTCATATAGTTTAAAAACAACAAAAATAAAGAGGGGAACCCAAAACTTTTCAAAAAGAAAAGTGAAAGTGAGAGAGACGGGCATTGTGAAAGTGGGGGACGTCCTTGAACCTTGTTCATGCCCATGGGAACTTTGTGAATCTTAATTACAGAAACTTTTCAACAAAAATAATTATGCCCTTGTACAATTCCATTGTATTATAAAAATAATGTGCCAAGGTTTGCCTTTAGGATGTTTACAATGCTTGTTGGTTTGTGCGGTGCAGGACAGAAACTTTGGCTGTAGTGCGTGATTTTTACTTTTTTTGCTGGAACGTCAAATGGTTCTGATTCTTTTTGAACTGTCTTTCTATACAAATTGTTTATTTTTCCTAATTTTGGCAGTATTTTTCAAGTATCATAAGTATGGTGAATGTTCAGATTATTATAGACTGTTCTGTATTAGACAGATTCTGTTTTTGATGCATAGTTTGCTTGTTTTGATGAAACTATCGATTTATATCAGTGGATTAAGACATGAAAAAGCTATACTACAGTAGACACAATGCAAAAATAAAGTATTAATTGGTTTGCAACAGTACTTAGAGTAGTGATTTGCTTTATTATACTAATGGATCTTACCGAGTTTTCTATTGAAGTTTTGTGTGGATGAAGTGTTCGATGATCGAGAAGGTCTCGATGTGAGAAGATGGAAGAGAGGAAATAGCTCAAGCTTGGGCATGCCCGAGGCACCCCAAGTAAATATTCAAGGATACTCAAGCGTCTAAGCTTGGGGATGCCCCGGAAGGCATCCCCTCTTTCTTCAACAATTATCGGTATGTTTTCGGATTCGTTTCATTCATGTGACATGTGCAAATCTTGGAGCGTCTTTTTGCATTTAGTTTTCATTTTCTTTTATGCACCATGCTGGTATGAGATGGTCCTTGGTTGATTTATAGAATGCTCTTTGCACTTCACTTATATCTTTTGAGTATGGCTTTATAGAATGCTTCATGTGCTTCACTTAAATCATTTGAAGTTTGGATTGCATGTTTCTCTTCATTAGACAACCGCCATTTGTAGAATGCTCTTTTCTTCACTTATATTTGTTAGAGCATGTGCATACCTTTTGTAGAAAGAATTAAAACTCTCTTGCTTCACTTATATCTATTTAGAGAGATGACAGGAACTGGTCATTCACATGGTTAGTCATAAAATCCTACATAAACTTTTAGATCACTGAATATGATATGTTTGATTCCTTGCAATAGTTTTGCGATATAAAGATGGTGATATTAGAGTCATGCTAGTGGGTAGTTGTGGATTAGTAGAAATACTCGTGTTGAGGTTTGTGATTCCCATAGCATGCACGTATGGTGTCGGAGTAATGGGCCACGGGTAGGCAAACCCGAGCCCCGGGACCTTTCAAGACATCGGGGCAGGCTGCGCCCCTCAAGACCCCAAGACGAAGAGCCGCTTTCTGGGAGTCGGCGGCGAGGCCGTCGACAGCCCCTCACGGCCGAGTCCCAAGGACGACTTCGAGATAAGCGGCTCCTAATCGGGCGGCTTCAGAGAAGGCTATGGGAGTCGGCCAGCTGACTCAACCACCTCCCACCTTCGCGACTATGGACGGGATGGGGAGTGCAACCTTCGCGCTGCCCATTCCTGCCCTTCGCAAAAAAGGCGAGCATGGCCACAGTCTGCGCCGTACCAATGGAGATCTCCATCCGTGGCAACCTTTATTGTCATCATCTGCGGCCTCGACATTATCCGCCCAGTAAGCGGCGTCTTTGCCCACGACAAGCTGTCTGTCGACCCGTAGGCAAGCGGGACCCGCTTTGTCGGCGAGGGGTGCTGAAAGACTGGCGAGAGTGCCACAAGACGGACCCGTTGGGAGTCGGCCCCGTGAGTCGGCCGGCCTCCCACGGGCCCGCACGCCATTAACCCGGACAAAGACGAGGATGGCTACGATGATCGCCGCCAGCGCGGCATTGCCATGACCCCATGACCAAGCCGGCGTCATTAGAGGCGCTGGCGACGTAATGTCCATGGCCGTAAGACCCGCGCATGGACAAAACTGTCGGCCCCATGCCGGGCCTGGTGACGCCCGCCCGGTCGGCAGGTCCCGGTCAATGGGCGAGACGACCGGCGACTGAGAGACAGACGGGACCCAGCATACCACGGGATTATTATTGTACCCTGGGTAGGCCTATATAAACCCCCGGGGCACCCATGCAAAGGGTTGGACCCTAATAGTTTTAGACACACACAGAGGGAAGAGAAGAGCTAGCCGCACCCTTCTCCTTCTTCACCCCGAACAGCTCAAGGAGCAACCTTGTACCCACTTTGCCATTGTGATCATGCGGAGACCCCGCAGAGCAGCAGTAGGGGTATTATCTCCACGGAGAGCCCTGAAGATGGGTAAGATCCGGCGTGCATGCCTTCGCCTCATCCTGCTTCCGAGCACCGGCGACGTTCTACTCGCCCCCACCATGATAAGCCATCCTTTGGCATATGTCGCACCCAACCCCCGACATATGGTGAACCGTTATGTGATGAAGTCGGAGCATGATTTATTTATTGATTGTCTTCCTTATGAGTGGCGGTCGGGGACAAGCGATGGTCTTTTCCTACCAATTTATCCCCCTAGGAGCATGCGCGTAGTACTTTATTTCGATAACTAACAGATTTTTGCAATAAGTATGTGAGTTCTTTATGACTAATGTTGGGTCCATGGATTATACGCACTCTCACCCTTCCACCATTGCTAGCCTCTCTAGTACCGCGCAACTTTCGCCGGTACCATAAACCCACCATATACCTTCCTCAAAACAGCCACCATACCTACCTATCATGGCATTTCCATAGCCATTCCGAGATATATTGCCATGCAACTTCCATCATCATCATATACATGACTCGAGTATTCATTATCATATTGCTTTGCATGATCGTAAGATAGCTAGCATGATGTTTTCATGGCTTGTCTGTTTTTTGATGTCATTGCTACGCTAGATCATTGCACATCCCGGTACATCGTCGGAGGCATTCATATAGAGTCATATCTTTGTTCTAGTATCGAGTTGTAATATTGAGTTGTAAGTAAATAAAAGTGTGATGATCATCATTATTAGAGCATTGCCCGAGTGAGGAAAGGATGATGGAGACTATGATTCCCCCATAAGTCGGGATGAGACTCCGGACTTTACAAAAAATAAAAGAGGCCAAATAAGCCCAAATAAAAAAAGAGGCCAAAGAAGCCTACCAAAAAAATGAGAGCAAAAAATAGAAGGGGCAATGTTACTATCCTTTTACCACACTTGTGCTTCAGAGTAGCATCATGTCCTTCATAGAGAGAGTATCCTATGCTTTCACGTTCATATACTAGTGGGAATTTTTATTATAGAAATTGGCTTGTATATTCCGATGATGGGCTTCCTCAAACGCCCACGGTCTTCATGAGCAAGCAAGTTGGATGCACACCCACTTAGTTTCCAGTTTGAGCTTTCACACACTTATAGCTCTTAGTCCATCCGTTGCATGGTGCTACCTCTTGAGCACTGCGTTGGATTTCCCCGAAGAGGAGAGGATGATGCAGCAAAAGTAAGCGTAAGTATGTCACTCAGTTTTTGAGAACCAAGGTATCAATCCAGTAGGAGGCCACGCACAAGTCCCTCGTACCTGCACAAAACAATAGCTCCTCGCAACCAACGCGATTAGGGGTTGTCAATCCCTTCACGGTCACTTACGAGAGTGAGATCCGATAGAGATGATAGATAATATTTTTGGTATTTTTGGTATCGAGATGCAAAGTGAAAAGTAAAAGGCAAAAGTAAAAAACAAAGCAAGTATTAAAGTGATGGAGATTGATATGATGAGAATAAACACGGGGCCATAGGTTTCACTAGTGGCTTCTCTCAAGAGCATAAGTATTCTACGGTGGGTGAACAAATTACTGTTGAGCAATTGTGAGAATTGAGCATAGTTATGAGTACATCTAGGTATGATCATGTATATAGGCATCACGTCCGAGACAAGTAGACCAAAACGATTCTCAAGCATCTACTACTATTACTCCACTCATCGACCGCTATCCAAAGATGCATCTAGAGTATTAAGTTAAAACAGAGTAACGCCTTAAGCAAGATGACATGATGTAGAGGAGTAAATTCATGCAATATGATAAATACCCCATCTTGTTATCCTCGATGGCAACAATAAAATATGTGCCTTGCAACCCGATTACATCCTTTGAGTAACGACACCGCAAGATTGAACCCAAAGCTAAGCACTTCTCCCATTGCAAGAACTACCAATCTAGTTGTCCAAACCAAACGGATAATTCGAAGAGACTTGCAAATATAACCAATCATACATGAAAGAATTCAGAGAAGATTCAAATATTATTCATAGATAATCTGGATCATAAACCCACAATTCATCGATCTCAACAAACACACCACAAAAAGAATATTACATCAAATAGATCTCCATGAGAGAGGGGGAGAACATTGTATTGAGATCCAAAAAGAGAGAAGAAGCCATCTAGCTACTAGCTATGGACCCGAAGGTCTGAAGTAAACTACTCACACTTCATCGGAGAGGCTATGGTGATGATGTAGAAGCCCTCCATGGTGGATGACCCCTCCGGCGGAGCTCCGGAATAGGCCCCAAGATGGGATCTCGTGGATACAGGAAGTTGCGGTGGTGGAATTAGGTTTTTGGCTCCTGTTTTGATCGTTTGGGGGTACGTAGGTATATATAGGAGAAGGGAGTATGTCCATGGAGCAACAGGGAGCCCACGAGGCAGGGGGGCGCGCCCTAGGGGGGGCGCGCCCCCCACCCTCGTGACCGCCTCTTTTGTTCCTTGGAGTAGGGTCCAAGTCTCCTGGATCACGTTCGGTGAGAAAATCACGTTTCCGAAGGTTTCATTACGTTTGGACTCCGTTTTATATTCTGCATTTCTTCAAAAACAGAAATAGGCAAAAAACATGCAATTACGGGCCTCCGGTTAATAGGTTAGTCCCAAAAATAATATAAAAAGTGGAAAATAAAAGCCCAATATAGTCCAAAACAGTAGATAAAAGTAGCATGGAGCAATCAAAAATTATAGATACGTTGGAGACGTATCGGGCATCCCCATGCTTAATTCCTGCTCGTCCTCGAGTAGGTAAATGACAAAAGAGAATTTTTGATGCGGAGTGATACTTTGGCATAATTTCAATGTAAATCTTCTTAATTGTGGTATGAATATTCAGATCCGAAAGATTCAAGTCAAAAGTTCATATTGACATAAAAATAATAATACTTCAAGCATACTAACTAAGCAATTATGTCTTCTCAAAATAACATGACCAAAGAAAGTTATCCTACAAAATCATATAGTGCGGCTATGCTCCATCTTCCCACACAAAATATTTAAATCATGCACAACCCGATGACAAGCCAAGCAATTGTTTCATACTTTAACATTTTCAAAACTTTTTCAATCTTCATGGAATACATGGCGTGAGCCATGGATATAGCACTATATGTGGAATAGAATGGTGGTTGTGGAGAAGACAAAAGAGGGAAGATAGTCTCACATCAACTAGGCGTATCAACGGGCTATGGAGATGCCCATCAATAGATATCAATGTGAGTGAGTAGGGATTGCCATGCAACGGATGCACTAGAGCTATAAGTATATGAAAGCTCAACAAAAGAAACTAAGTGGGTGTGCATCCAACTCGCTTGCTCACGAAGACCTAGGGCATTTGAGTAAGCCCATCATTGGAATATACAAGGCAAGTTCTATAATGAAAAATTCCCACTAGTATATGAAAGTGACAAAATGAGAGACTCTCTATCATGAAGATCATGGTGCTACTTTGAAGCACAAGTGTGGTAAAAAGGATAGTAACATTGTCGAGTCTCTCTTTTCTCTCATTTTTTATTTGGGCCTTTTCTTTTTTTTTTTATGGCCTCTTTCCTTTTTCATTTCTCTCTCTTTTTTTATTTTTCGTCCGAAGTCTCATCCCGACTTGTGGGGTAATCATAGTCTCCATCATCCTTTCCTCACTTGGGACAATGCTCTAATAATGATGATCGTCACACTTTTATTTTTCTTACAACTCAACAATTACAACTCGATTCTTAGAACAAAGTATGACTCTATATGAATGCCTCCTACGGTGTAATGCGGATATGCAATGAATGAAGAGTGACATGTATGAAAGAATTATGAAAGGTGGCTTTGCCACAAATACGATGTCAACTACATGATCATGCTAGCAATCTGACAATGATGGAGCGTGTCATAATAAAAACGGAACGGTGGAAAGTTGCATGGCAATATATCTCGGAATGGCTATGGAAATGCCATGATAGGTAGGTATGGTGGCTGTTTTGAGGAAGATATATGGTGAGTGTATGATACCGGCAAAAAGTGCGCGGTATTAGAGAGGCTAGCAATGGTGGAAGGATGGGAAAAAATGTGTATAATCCATGGACTCAACATTAGTCATAAAGAACTCATATACTTATTGCAAAGGTACTAGCTATGGACCCGAAGGTCTGAAGTAAACTACTCACATTTCATCGGAGGGGCTATGGTGATGTTGTAGAAGCCCTCCGTGGTGGATGCCCTCCGACAGACTCAAATGAGCCCCAAGATGGGATCTCATGGATCTGAGGAAGTTGCGGCGGTGGACTTAGGTTTTGGCTCCTGTTACGATCGTTTGAAGTGCGTAGGTATATATAGGAGGAAGAATGCGTCGGTGGAGCAACATGCGGCCCACGAGGAAGGGGGCGCGCCCTAGGGGGGGAGCGCCCCCCACCCTCGTGACCGCCTCTTTTGTTCCTTTGAGTAGGGTCCAAGTCTCCTGGATCACGTTCGGTGAGAAAATCACGTTTCCGAAGGTTTCATTCCGTTTGGACTCCGTTTGATATTACATTTCTTGAAACACTTGAAATAGGCAAAAACAGCAATTACGGGCTGGGCGTCCGGTTAATAGGTTAGTCCCAAAATAATAATATAAAGTGGAAAATAAAGCCCAATATAGTCCAAAACAGTAGATAAAGTAGCATGGATCAATCAAAAATTATAGATACGTTGGAGACGTATCACATAGCAATCCTACTCACTCACATTGATATCTATTAATGGGCATCTCCATAGCCCGTTGATACGCATAGTTGATGTGAGACTATCTTCTCATTTTTGTCTTCTCCACACCACCTCCACCATCATATTCTATTCCACCTATAGTGTTATGTCCATGGCTCACGCTCATGTATTGCGTGAAAGTTGAAAAGGTTTGAGGACGTCAAAAGTATGAAACAATTTCTTGGCTTGCCATCGGGGTTCTGTATGATTTGAATATTTTGTGTTGTGAAGATGGGGCATAGCCAGACTATATGATTTTGTAGGGATAACTTTCTTTGGCCATGTTATTTTGAAAAGACATGATTGCTTTATTAGTAGGCTTGAAGTATTATTGTTTTCACGCCAAATGATAGACTATTGCTTTGAATCACTCGTGTCTTAATATTCATGCCATGATTAGACATATGATCAAGATTATGCTAGGTAGCATTCCACATCAAAAATTATCTTTTTTATCATTTTACCTATTCGAGGACGAGCAGGAATTAAGCTTGGGGATGCCGATCGTCTCTGTCATTATCTATAATTTTTGATTGTTCCATGCCTATATTCTACAACTTTCATATACTTTTGGCAACCTTTTATACTATTTTTGGGACTAACATATTGATCCGATTGCCCGATGGTCGGTTCACATGCATTTGCATGTTTTTGGTTTCATGAGAATATCCATATCAAACGCAGTCCAAACGGGATAGAAACGGACGGAGCTTATTTTTGGAATATTTGGAAAATATGGAAGAAAGATCAACGCGAAACGGTGTCCGAGGTGGGCACGAGGTAGGGGGGCGCGCCCTACCCCCCAAGGCGCGCCCCTGACCCTCGTTGGCCACCCGTAAGGCGGTTGATTCCCTTCTTGACCAAGAAAGCTAATTTTGGTAAAAAATCACGTGAAGGTTTCAGTCCAATCGAGTTACGGATCTCCATATATATCTGAAAGCGGTGAAAGGGCGGCAGGGGAACACGAAGCAGAGAGAGGCAGAGATAGATCCAATCTCGGAGGGGCTCTCGCCCCTCCCACGCCATGGAGGCCAAGGACCAGAGGAAACCCTTCTCCCATCTAGGGAGGAGGTCAAAGAAGAAGATGACGAAGGGTCCCCTCTCCCTTCTCTTCCGGTGGCAGGAACGCCACCTTGGCCATCATCATCACCACAATCTTCACTAACAACTTCACCGCCATCATCACCAACTCTTCCCCCACTTTATGCAGCGGTGTAACCTCTCTCTTACCCGTTGAAATCTCTACTTAAACATGGTGCTCAGCACTATATATTATTTCCCAATGATGTATGGCTATCCTATGATGTTTGAGTAGATCCATTTTGTCCTATGGGTTATTTGATGATCAAGATTGGTTTGAGTTGCATGTTTTATTATTGGTGCTCTCCTATGGTGCTCCCGTGTCGGCATAGCGTGAGGGATTCAGCTGTAGGGTTTGCAATATGTTCATGATTTGCTTATGGTGGGTGGCGTGAGTGACAGAAGCACAGACCCGAGTAAGTAGGTTGTTTGCGTATGGGATAAAGGGGACTTGATGCTATAATGCTATGGTTGGGTTTTACCTTAATGATCTTTAGTACTTGCGGATGCTTGCTAGAGTTCCAATCATAAGTGCATATGATCCAAGTAGAGAAAGTATGTTAGCTTATGCCTCTCCCTCAAATAAAATTGCAATAATGATTACCGGTCTAGTTATCGATTGCCTAGGGACAAATAACTTTCTCGTAACAAAAATCTCTCTACTAAAACTAATTTAGTTGTGTCTTTATCTAAACAGCCACTAGCTTTTATTTACTCACTCTCTATTATCTTGCAAACCTATCCAACAACACCTACAAAGTACTTCTAGTTTCATACTTGTTTCCGGTAAAGCGAACGTCAAGCGTGCGTAGAGTTGTATCGGTGGTCGATAGAACTTGAGGGAATATTTGTTCTACCTTTAGCTCCTCGTTGGGTTCGACACTCTTACTTATCAAAAGAGGCTACAATTGATCCCCTATACTTGTGGGTTATCACGCCGGCACAAGTAAAGAAATCTTGAATGACTCCTTTCCCAATAATATTGCCACTACCGACTAAAACTTTTTTGGTGTGCAAGATAGTAGGTTCCTCAAGAGGATCATCGAAAGCATCAAAGTTTCCCAAGTTGTTATTATTGCCTTCATTAGAGATAACCTCCCCAGATTCAGACATGGCGAAAGAAAGACGAGCGAAAAGAGGCAAATGGAAAAGAGAGGCGAATAAAACGGCAAGGGTGAAGTGGGGGAGAGAAAAACGAGAGGCAAATGGCAAATAATGTAATGCGGGAGATAAGGGTTTGCGATGGGTACTTGGTATGTTGACTTCTGCGTAGACCTCCCGAATGCGGCGCCAGGAAATCCTTCTTGCTACCTCTTGAGCCTTTGCGTTGGTTTTCCCTTGAAGAGGAAAGGGTGATGCAGCAAAGTAGCGTAAGTATTTCCCTCAGTTTCTGAGAACCAAGGTATCAATCTAGTAGGAGGCTACGTGTGAGTCCCTCGCACCTACACAAAACAAATAAATCCTCGCAACCAACGCGACAAGGGGTTGTCAATCCCTACACGGTAACTTACGAGTGAGATCGATAGATATGATAGGATAATATTTTTGGTATTTTTATGATAAAGATGCAAAGTAAAATAAAAGTAAAGTAAAAAAGCAATAGAAATAACTAAGTGTTGGAAGATTAGTATGATGAAGATAGACCCGGGGGCCATAGGTTTCACTAGTGGCTTCTCTCAAGAGCATAAGTATTTTACGGTGGGTGAACAAATTCTTTGTTGAGCAATTGTGAGAATTGAGCATAGTTATGATAATATCTAGGTATGATCATGTATATAGGCATCACGTCCGAGACAAGTAGACCGACTCCTGCCTGCATCTACTACTATCACTCCACACATCGACCGCTACCCAGCATGCATCTAAAGTATTAAGTTCATAAGAACAGAGGAACGCCTTAAGCAAGATGACATGATGTAGAGGGATAAATTCATGCAATATGATAAAAACCCCTTCTTGTTATCCTCGATGGCAACAATACAATACATGCCTTGCTGCCCCTCACATCCTTTGGGAAAGGACACCGCAAGATTGAACCCAAAGCTAAGCACTTCTCCCATTGCAAGAAAGATCAATCTAGCAGGCCAAACCAAACTGATAATTCAAGAGACTTGCAAAGATAACCAATCATACATAAAAGAATTGAGAGAAGATTCAAATATTTTTCATAGATAAACTTGATCATAAACCCACAATTCACGGTCTCAACAAACACACATAAAGAAGATTACATCGAATAGATCCCCACGAGAGAGGGGGAAAACATTGTATTGAGATCCAAAAAGAGAGAAGAAGCCATCTAGCTAATAACTATGGAACCGAAGATCTGAGGTAAACTACTCACACATCATCGGAGGGGCTATGGTGTTGATGTAGAAGCCCTCTGTGATCGATGCCCCCTCTGGCGGAGCTCCGGAATAGGCCCCAAGATGGGATCTCGTGGGTACAGAAGGTTGCGGCGGTGGAATTAGGTTTTTTGCTCCGTATCTGATCGTTTGAAGTGCGTGAGGTATATATAGGAGGAAGAATGCGTCGGTGGAGCAACAGCGGGCCCACGAGGGTGGAGGGCGCACAGGGGGTAAGCGCGCCCCCTACCTCGTGGCCTCCTCCTTTATTTCTTGGCGTAGGGTCCAAGTCTCTGGATCATGTTAGTTCCAAAAATCACGTTCATGAAGGTTTCATTCCATTTGGACTCCGTTTGATATTCTTTTCTGCGAAACTACGAAATAGGCAAAAACAGCAATTTCGGCTGGGCCTCCGGTTAATAGGTTAGTCCCAAAAATAATATAAAAGTGAATAATAAAGCCCAATAATGTCCAAAACAGAAGATAATATAGCATGGAGCAATCAAAAATTATAGATACGTTGGAGACGTGCCACCTGTTGATCGGGAGGGGTGTGGCGTACCGCAAAACGGAGGAAACAGACTTCTCTTCGACCTCCTACAGTCGAAACGGGGGTCCTGTTCATCGGGAGGGATGTGGCGTACCGCAAAACGGGACTCCACGGGCTACTGTTCATCCACAGTCTACTGCTTCGCTCCAGCCTCGACGGGCTACTGTTCATCCACCATCGACCTCCTCTAGCCTCCACCTGCGACTGTTCATCCACGACGTCTCCCTCCTGCCGCCACTAGCTACTGTTCATCCACGGGCTCCTGTTCATCCAGCCTCCACCGCTCCTCCACCGTCTACTGTTAAACCACCCCTCCACAGGCTACTGTTCATCCAGCCCTCCACCGGCTACTATTCAACCAGCCCTCCACGGTGTCCTGTTCATCCACCCCCAACCGGCTCGATCGGGGTCCTGTTCATCCAACCCCCACCGGGAACTGTTCATCCAACCCCCAACAACACTCACTGTTCATTAAGAGGTAGCAGGTTTGATCGGTTTCAATTAGCAGCAGTAGCGAAGGAATCGCTCGATCAGGTTCAGTTAACTATCAGGGATCGACCGATCGCTCGGGTTTAGTAACACGTAGCCTGCAGTGCAATCGCTCGGGTTCAGTTAGAGCCCAACGCCTAGCACCCACGCCAGACGCAGTACGAGAAACGCGCATCGCTCGGCCCCGACCACCGACCGTAACTGGGAACACCCGATATTTTCCTCGCCCCAGCTTCTACCACGGTTTTTTCCGTCATGGACGGCCCAAAGAATGTCATGCAGCTGCGTCTCCGGCCCGCCCAGGACGAAAAACCCATTTTCTATCATGATTTTTTGTCATAGAAGTAGGAGCCCACCACATCTATGATGATACCCGATTTTGTCACAATTATCGTCATAGAAGTGTCATAACCATGACAAAAAAAATTCATTCGGCCCAAAATGTCACTTATGTGTCTTTTTTTGTAGTCTCTCCACAACCTAATTAGAGACCCCGATGCTTGCACGGAGCATTATACCACAATGATTGAGCTCCGAACACCACCAACCGTCTAGGGCGCCCAAGCACCCGGGAGGAACAAGCTCAAGGGTACCCGGCACCCAAGAGTAATATCCTTCTGAACCTGTAACTTCCGCGTATCACCGTGGAGAACTCAAACCAATGCACCAAATGCAATGGCAAGGGCACACGGAGTGCCCAAGTCCTTCTTTCCCAAATCCCACCAAAGCAAATAATGCTAGGGAGGAAAGTGAGAGGAAGAAGGAGAACACCAAGAACTCCAAGATCGATCTAGATCCACGGGGTTCCCCTCACATAAAGGAGAAAGTGATTAGTGGAAATGTGGATCTAGATCTCTCCCCCCCCCCCAAAAAAAAAAACTAGCAAGAATCTATGGAGAGATTAAGAGATAGCAAGCTCGAAGAACAATGGGGGAATAACACGAGCTCAAAGGATAAGGTTCATTGGGGAAGAAGACCCCTTTTATAGGTGGGAAAAATCCAACCGTTATGCTCACAGCTCACGCAGAGCGGCACTACCGCTCATGGGAGCGGTACTACCGCTAGGGCGGTGGAAGCCCTTTGAGAAACAACAGCGAGGAGGCAAAAGGCCATTAGAACCGCCGGAGTGGTACTACCGCTCGTCCTCACGGTACTACCGCTAGGGTTAGCGGTACTACCTCTATGTAACATCCCAAAATTTACAATTTTGGAATGTTAATTATTTAAATAGGATTAATTTAAAACTTGCTTGTATTGCTTGTTGTTAGTAAATTTTGAATAGGATTTGAAACTTTTGGAGTTTAAGTGAATATTAAATTGAGTGGGAATAAAATGACTTCCCAATTATTCACTTAGTTCTTATTCTGGGTTTGAGAATATTCAAAATATTTCCAATTCAATAATCAGAGAGGATGACATGACTTCCTCACGGAATAACATAGGTGAATAACTGAATATTCTCACATTTGGATTTTGAATATTTAGAACAATTCTAACTCAAATATTAAATCATATGAGAGAAGGTAATATGAATCCATCAATGTAAAAGAGTTGGGATTGATTTAAATGTCATTTGCATTTTTCTCCTGAGTTCAAAATTATTTAATGGGACATTTTATAAGTGTCAAAGTAAAGTTTACAAAAATATTATATGTATTTTATATACATATTGTGAGCTGAAAAAATGTTCACTATTCTACGTATTACTATATGTGTATACTAAAAAACATGTTACAGTATTTTGTAGAAAATATTTTTGGGTCATCTTTTTGGAGCCAAAGTCATTTACGAGAATAAAATAAATAGGAAATACTAAAACCTATTCTACTGGCAGCCCAAGCTGCGTAGTCGCTATCTTCCATTTCACAAGAAAGAAAAGGGCCTAGGAGGTGAAGCCCAAGAAGCAACAGCTGCGGCATTGGCCCAGCTACCACGTCAATGCTGCGCCCCACCTGTATGCCTCTCTACTCCCACTCTTCCTATGACAGCGGGACCTCGCCGTTATCTCCTACCTCCGCTCGGACTCCCGACCCAGCACGACAGAGCCACCGCGGCTGGAACCAACGCCGCGATTCACGCGACCCCTTGCTCCCTTCTCCAATCTTTGGCCACAGGGAGACTCCTCTGTGTAGAAGTGCACGCTCTAGCCAATGCAACCAAAAGACCGATCTGATGAAAGAGACTAGGCAGCACATTCTACGTCAACACTCCCCCTCACGTGTGGCTCCTCAGGCCTAAACGTGGACCGAAAGTGGGCTGCAATTTAATTGCACCAGCCGGGTCTTGAACTCAAGATCTCTTGGCTCTGATACCATGTAGAAGTGCATGCTCTAGCCAATGCAACCAAAAGACCGATCTCTAGGATGAACTGGTTAGGTGCATAAACTTACAACCAACAGGTTCAGGGTTCAAAACCCAGTAAACGCAATAAATAATTGCGGCCTGCCCCCGCTTCCGCTGCCCACGGCATATAGCTCCAAACGAGCATAGACGTGAGGGGGAGTGTTGGAGTATAATGTCCGGCCCTCTCTCTCTCAGATCGGTCTTTTGGTTGCATTGGCTAGAGCGTGCACTTCTACATGGTATCAGAGCACCATCGCCGCACGAGATACGCCCCGAGATTGTGCTCACGGACCTCGAGGAGATCCACCGCCCGAAGCTACTCCGGCGGCTTATTCTGTCGATTTTGGTAAACCCCGCCCCTATCCATGTCTTCTATCCTCTCTGTCTTGCTCGAATGCACCCTCCTCATCTCCTGTTCGTCTAGGACCCCACCAAATCTAGCCCCTGGACCTCATCCCGAAGCTCACCGGCGACCATCCCATCTCCAGCCGCACGCCCTCGTCACTACTGGACGCCTTGGAACACTTCGTGGAGTCCTTTGAGTTCACCGTGCGTCACGCATCCGTCGGTGTGATTCCCGAGCCTCGTGGGACCACGGGAGCCGACGCCATCGTCAACCACAGCCGCACCACCGCCGTGTTCTACTTCTCCGATGAAGATTCCGGTGAGGAATTCTTCTCTGTCAAACCCTAGCCTCAATTAAGTCGTGACGTTGATGGCCACTTCATCTAACGGCTCACCGCAGCCCACCCATAAAGGGGTATCAAGCAATCACGTGCTGCCACGTGTCACTTCATTCGTTTTAGTTTCTTTTCCGGTAGAAGTTGTTTATGTACTTTTTGCGAATGACCCTAAAACTTCACAATGTCATAACTTTTCAGCGGTAGCTCCGATTGAGGTGAAACTTTTGCGAGTGATCCTCATAAGACCATCTTTCCGTTTATATCATTAGTTTGAAGTTTTGAACATTTCAAATTTGACCAATTCAAATTTGAACCCATACCTTCATTTGAACATATTGGGAGAACCGTGACACCTTTCCAATTTATTCTTTTTGTGTCTGAAAACTTGTATCATGTACCTGTTGATAATATTCTGTTACTCAAAATTTCAAATACTTTTGACCTATTTGAATTTAAATCTAATTCAAACTCTGATTCGCTATAACTTGCGTTATAGTACTCCTATTCAATCAATTCTTTTTGCAAATGAACCTTATGTCATATGCAAACTATTTCACCACTTCTATGTTGTTTTCCCATTACTTTGACTCTGATTCATTTTGTACCAAATATATATAAGTTTATAAAGCAATATTCAATTGTTCGTTAACTCTTTCGAGTTCATTCCTTCACCTTGTCACATTTTAGTACCATAGACCCTATGTTATATATTTAAACCTATTTATTTTGATGTTGCCCAACCTTGCCATATTTGTTTTGTTGTTCTTTGGTTCTTATATATGGCGTGGTTGTTTATTTGGATTCATTCTTTTGCAATAGATTGCTCGGAGCGTGACGAGTAGAATTATCAGGAATTGTGAGTGCGACGATCTTCATCGAACATACCAGGCAAGTTACACCTTGATCATCCTTCAACCTATTATTTTTGTCTATGCATGTAGTTCTATATCACATTACTATATTATGCATGTGTAGGAACAACTATTGCTATTGAGATGCAGCTAGTATGGCCTTATTGTAGAACGTGGTAGTGTATTCTTGCTATGCTATGTAGACGGGGATTGGTTAGGTGTATTCATCGAGATTATGTGAGGACTATATATAATATAACTTAAGTAAAAACATAATATATAATTCACCTCTAGGCAGACGGGGGTTGCATCATGGTTTCTTGTTCCTTTTCTAAGGACATGGACCATGGCTAAGTGCGCCCGAACCGTATTGCTGGGTGGTTTCAAGAACATCATGGTTTATACCCTCTGAATGTAAGTGGGTGCCATCCAGGCTCAAAAAGATCAGACAGACTAAGTGACTAGTAGATTCCATGTACAACCACTGGCTAGTATGGGCCCTGGCTTAGTTGATCAACTATGGAGACCTTACCCGGATGTGCCAGCATATATAGTTATGATAGTTGGGATGGGCCTCCTGTGGGACTAGGCGACTGTTTCTGAAAGACTATATCTCAATCGGGTTGAGACCAGTGGGTAAAGTGTAAAAACCTCTACAGAGTGTATACACTAATCATGATTAGTCGTGTCCCCGGTTATGGACAAATTTGAGCCACTATGTGTCGGTGTACTAGAGTAGGGGTACCCTAGTATCCCGAACTCGTGCACGGGCAGTTGTAGCACCCCGCGGCAAGGCTTGCCAGGAGATCGCCAAGATTCTCTATGGCTCATTGGAGCCATTCAAGAACAAAGTGTTTTAAGTCAAGGGAACAAGGCCCCGGCAAGAGGAGCTTGCCGGGAAGGCCGCCCAAGGCACGCAGAAGACAAGACCCTGACAAGAAGAGCTTGCCTGGAAGGCTCGGAGAGCGACAAGCCTCCGGGCGCGACGAAGATTCAGCTCCGGCAAGTCACTTGCGAGCGAGTAACTCTCTTCATCTCCGCTCCAGCTCATCCATCAGCGTGTCGCCATGGGGCCATTCCAGCCGCAGCGTGTCAAGAGGCTGTGCAGCCAGCGGAGAGCAGCGTAAGCGTGGCCGACAAGATAAGCCATCGTGGCGGACGGTGGCACCGTAATGACCACTTTTTGCCTTTGTTTGGGAGATTTAGGCGGGCATTTATTGCCCTTGTCCCTGTGCCGTCGAGGGTTAGGTATGATACATCGTGCCTTTGTGCAAGTAGGTGTACCAACTCTGTTTTTCCATTTGTACCCTCATCTACGTTGCCACCTGTCGGAGACCCTTTAGCCTATAAAAGGAGGCCCATGCATAGCGTAGAAAGGGGTCGATTCGATTCGATTCAGGATCATTGAAACCAGAGACACTTAGGCTAGGTTTTGTAGCTCTCATCGCTCCCTAGCAAGAACACAATAGAATCAGACAAGCAACAGTAGGAGTATTATCTCTCCGGAGAGCTCCGAAGCTGGGTAAACTGCTCGTGTGCATCGCCTCGATCTGCTCTTCGTGCGGTCTCCGCCCCCCACCGAACCGAAAGGGACCCGGGCTTCCGGTCCCATAGGTGTCCGTGGGTCACGATCAGCCTCCCCGACATCTTTGGCGCGCTGTAGGGGCGTCGAGGTTGTGTGAACCTGATCCGGCGTCAGACGAGCTGCATCTTCATCATCTTCAACATCTTCATCAACATGCCACCGAAGAAGAAGGCTTGGCGCAGCAGAGCCGTCCGCGTCGAACCCACCACCTCTGGAGCAATCAGGCGGTGGGGAGACGCCACGGAAGAACGGGACGTGGGCGAGGAGCCCACGACGCCTAAGTCCAAGGACAAGGCAGCGCAGACCTCGGCGTCAAGACATTCACCGCGTCCATCCCAGAGCCGCGAGACCGACAGCGTCATGGTGTCCCACAACACCATACGCTCGTTGGACCAAGGCGAGCTGGTGGATCTCGCGATCTTGGAGACCAGCATGCATGCGTCGACATGCTTTGGGCGCGAAGCGAAACCACGGTCGCCCGGACGGGGGCTGCTCCTTCTAACATAAATAGAAGTCCGAGCGTATCCGCTCCTCGCCTTTGACCGCCCTTGCCGCCCACCACGCGAGAAGAAGCTTTGGCGCGAGCCGGCTGCTCTGGATTACCCTCCGGCGTCGACAAGGTTGGCGAATGGAGGCCACCATCGAGTCTCATCGGCTTTGCCAACAGCGACGCCCGCGGCAACCAACTGCATCGCCGCTGCGGAAGGCGACAAGGCACGAGCCGGTGGCGACGAAACCTGTGGGGGTGCAACCACCATGCACTCTCCACCCAGAAGGCCAAGTTCGCCGACTCGCCGGATCCACCTCGACAGCGACTCTACCGCCTCGTCCGATCCACGAGCTCGTCGCGACCAGCGCCAAGTTCTTCAAGAACGGCAACAAGAAGACGCTCGAACCCGCATCGAGCGCCGGAGAGAAGCGCGACGTCAATCAGACCAGCGCGCTGGGCCCACTGTCGACATACATGCGCCGAAGAACTGGCGACTTGCCGTATCTGATGAGTTGCCCTGCGTTCACCCGTGAGCTGCGGCAAGTCGGTGGCCCGACAAGAAGAATTTCAAGCCGGATGTGCGGAGAAATACGATGGCGGGGCGCATCCGTCGGAGTTCCTCGCATCTACACCATCGCGGTGCAGGCTGCGGGGGACGAGACGACAAGATCTCGCCAACTACTTCCGTGGTACTCAAGCCCAACGTCGAGATCTTGGCTCATGCACTTGCGGACAACTCTATATCCTCTTGGGCAGATCTGTGCCATCAGTTTGTCGGTGCCTTCACAGGCGGCCACAAGCCTCATGGCCAGGAGAGTGACCTTCATCTGCTCGCCCAAAAGGAAGGAGAGTCCCTACGCAAGTTCATTCAGAGATTCAGCCGTGTGCACTACAACATCCCAGATGTCCACCCTGCCGCGGTGATCAGCGCGTTTCATCAGAACGTGCGGAACCGCAGGATGAGGGAGGAGATGGCGATGTGCAAGGTCAAGGGCGTCGATGAGCTGTATGCCTTGGCCGACAAGTGTCTGAGTGAGGAAGGAAGAGACTCGGGGAGAATCTGAAGCAGGATCAGACGGTGAGGAGACCGCTCCGGCAAGGAAAAGCGGCGGTGGAACAACAGGAAAAAGAAGGGCAAAGATGTGCTAGTTGTCGAGCAGTCCGGCAATGGAGGTGCCGCCAATAAAGCCAAAGTTGGTAGCTCCGGCAAGGAGGTTTCCGCGGGCGCCAACGACCAGGCTGTAGCGGTCGCCGACAAGCAGGACAACTCCAACAAGCAGTATTGCAAGATCCACCGCACCAAGGGCCATCCAGAGCTGCAAGAAAGTCAAGCAGCTTGTTGAGCAATGAGAAGGCTGAATCTGGCGATGCGACAAGGAGAAGGCCCAGGAAGGTCTTTGGAGGAGCTGGCAAGAAGCGCCCCGGCCGGGGAGGACGCCGCGGCAAGGCCAAGCAGCGGCAAGGAGACAGACCTCCCCGCGGCCGCGACAAGGACGAAGACGATGACAGCGATGAAGACATGGATGATGATGAAGCCGACGAGCAGGAGTTTCAGAAAGCCACAGAAGTCCTCTGCATTGACGGTGGTGCTTCTCTGCATACTTCACACCGCCAACTCAAGCAGTGCATGCGGGAAGTTAATGCAGCAGAACCATCCGTAGAGTCACGCAAGCCTCTAAAATGGTCCAAAGACGCCTATCATCTTTGATATTGAGGACCACCACGATCGCATAACTGCGGTCGGGTGCTTGCCGATGTTGGTCTCGCCAACTATCCGCAACCTCAAGGTCACCAAGATGCTAGTTAATGGCGGGGCGGCTTGAACTCTGATCTCCTCCGCGATGCACCGAAGCTTGAGATCCACGACAATGAGCTCGAAGAGACTGGCACATTCCAAGTAATCAATCCAGGAAGGAGCAAGCCAAAGGGGAAGATCACGTTGCCGGTAACATTTGGCAGCGAGCTAAATTTCAGGACTGAGAGGGTCACGTTCGATGTTGCTGATTTTCCATTGCCCTACAATGGAATACTTGGCCGTCAAATCGACTCGCCAAGTTCATGGCAGCCTCTCATTATGCATACAACTTACTCAAGATGCCAGGCCCGATAAGTGTCATTTCTGTCCATGGCGACAAGAAAGATGCCCTTATCTGCGCCGACAAGATCTACCGGGAAGCAGCAGCCGCGGCAGATCGCGAGACACTTTCGGCCGTGAAGCTCGTGGGGAAGAAGAAGTCCAAGTCCGGCAAGAGTTACGATGCCCACTCCGGCAAGCGCACCTCTTGGTGCTGCGCTACCGTCGAGGAGCGCACCATCGAGCTCCACCGGCAAGTGCAAGAAGAAGGCGATGGTAGCTCCACCAGCAACCAAGAAGGTGTCGCCAAGGAGGGCGACACCGGTGGTACTTTCACCATCGATTGCCACGCTTGACCGTAAATAGGAAAGCGCGCTCGTTGCTTTCCTGCGGGCGAATGTCGACGTGTTTGCATGGCAACCGTCGACATCCCGGTGTTCCTGAAGTAATTGAGCACCACACGGCTATACGTCCTCATGCGAGACCCGTCAAGCGTAAAGTCGAAAAGCAAGCGGTGGGCGCCAAGAATTTATCGCAGAAGAGATCAAGAAGTTGGAAGCGGCAGGCCTTGTCGGAGGAGTGCTCCATCCCACGTGGCTAGCCAATCCAGTAGTCGATGCGTAAAGCAAGCGGGAAATGGAGGCTTTGTATCGACTTTACCGATGTTAATAAAGCTTTGGGACAAGTAACCAAGTGTGAAGCGTGCCAGTTCCATTCCAAACAGATTCATCAGCCAGCTCAAGCTCTCCAGACGATCCCTTTATCCTGGCCATTTTCGGTCTGGGGGCTCGATATTCTCGGCCCCTTCCCCGAAGCTGTCGGGGCTTTGAGTACTTATGCGTTGCAATCGACAAGTTCACAAAGTGGCGGAAGTGGAAGCGATGAGGAAGGTGACAGCATAGTCGGCAGTCAAGTTCTTCGGTCAATTGTTTGCAGCTTGAGAATCCCTAACAGGATCATCACCGACAACGGCACTCAATTTCTGAGCCGCACCTTCATGCGATACGTCCAAGATCTTGGCGCCAAGGTGCTGCTTAAGCCTGTTGCTCATCCGAGAAGCAACGGTCAAGCGGAGAGGGCAAATGCTGAAGTGCTGCAGCGGACTCAAGACCAGGACTTTCGACGAGGCTGCACAAGTGCGGAAGAAAGCTGGATTGAGGAGCTGCCGGTGGTTCTTTGGTCGCTTCGAACGACGCCAAATCGAGCCAGCGGACACCTTTTGCTCTAGTCTATGGAGGCAGAGGCAGTTCTCCCCACGGAACTTCAGATACGGGTCACCTCGAGTGCTCGCTTATGATGAGCTTGAGCAAGAGCAGCTGCGACAAGATGACGCTACTGCTCCTTGAGGAAGACCGTCTTGGGCTGCAGACGAGCTGCTCGATATCGACAAGCTTCTTGCGCCGCTACCATAGCTGCAAAGTTAATGCGAAGTCTCGAGGAAAGGCGACCTTGTTCTTGGCGCGTCCGATCCAAGAATTCCAACAAGTTGACGCCTTGAAGTGGGAAGGCCCTTATCGGGTGAAACGAGTCACTAGGCTGGCGCTGTCCGCCTTGAGACCGAAGATGGCGTTCGGTGAGCAACTCCTGGAACATAGAGCATCTTCGTAAGTTTTACTTAAAGCGCGGTTGCGAAACCTGTTCCGCAACCACCTTTTGTACAAGTCTTGCCGATGTTGCATGTAATCCTTTGTACAAAGCCGGGCGCAGACCCCGTGCATAAGTAAAGCTCATGTGTTCCGCACACCTTGTCAGTTTTATGCTTTATCCATTATATTGCATATGTTATCTGACACTTTGTGCAGCACCCACAACCGGTAAGCACTAACGAGCCATGAGGTTCCATATCTTTATTTTCTCTTCTTTCTTCTCTTCAAAGAAGGGAAGGATTCCTCGCGCACAAGTTTGCCGGGGGGGGGAAGAGGAGATAACGGTGTGGACCAAGCGTCGCTCGAGGAGGTCAAGCCTTACCGAAGCAAACGGCAGAAAAGCTAAGTTGCGGAGTTTGAGCAATCAGTTTTAAATTTTTGAGTTATTCTCCTCGAACAACCGCACTTTGTATGGAAAACACATGCGGCGGAGGAACCAACTTCGTAGCTAGTCGCGCCCTTATTTTGTTTCGAGTCCGCTCAACAACTTAAGAGAGCTGCAACTAGTTGCGACAAGGTTGCTTGTCGGAGCGGCACCGCTTGACGAAGCTCTTGACGTTCACTTTTCGGTAGCTCATGACAAAGGTGCCCGCGCCGACAAGTTCCCTAAAAGCGTAGGGCAAAAACATACAAAGGAAGGGATCAAGTAAAGGAAATAACATTGCAATCATTGCCTAAGATAGAGTATATTACAAAATAACTTGTCGCAGATCTAATAAATTGTTCTCCTAAACATGATTAACAGCGACAAGGGAAAGATAAACTTGGCGGCCTAATCTACACGGTCGCCTTCAACCCTCTTGATCTTGCTCACCACATCCCACGATGGGAGCGACAAAGGCCTTGAGCGCCTCTACATCAGCATCCGGCGGCAAGGACTTGAGGACGTTGGTGAGGTCGAGGCCTGGATTGCGGTAGGCCACCTTCATCAGCACCTTCTGGAGAGCTCCCGCGCAGATCTGGCGCGACTCCTCGGCCAGTCGCTTTGGGATCGCCGCCCGGAGTCGCCGGAGAGCCGTCACCACGCCCTTGAAGAATAAGCTGAGCTTGACGCTGGGCTGGAGATGCTCGTCGGAGGACTATCCATGATCTTCCATCCCAATCTCCGTCGGCTCCTTGTCGATGACGGCGGCAAGATCCACAAGACCCTCTGTCCAGAGCATCACATTCTCTCTGAAGGTGTTCTGGGCGGTAGTGGCACTCGTCAGCAGCTCCTCGACGGTCTTGATTGTCTCCTACAAGACCACCTCTCGCTCCTTGGCGCCGTCCAGGGTCTCCATCAAGGTGGTCAGCTTCAGCTCAAGATCTGCCTTGGAGTCCTTGGCGGCATCGAGCTCTTTGATTCTTTCAGCGAGACGGCCCTGCAACTCGCCAAGAGTTTATGCATCCTTCTCACGCTCGTGCTTCAGCGCGGCAAGCTCCTCGCCGCTCTTCTGGAGGTTGGCCTCCAGCTGTGTAACTCTTGTCTCCAGCTCTTTCTTGGCGGCCTCGGCAGCTGCGGCAGCGTCCCTTGCTTCCTTGAGCACTCCGCCAAGTGATTGCTCATGCAAAGCTCTTCTTCATAGCTGTCCAGATTGATCTTCCGCTGCGCCCATTTCGCCTTCTCAGCGAGATAGCTTCTCACCGGCAAGCGTTCTTGCTCCTCGACCTCGGCCTTCTCAAGGATGAAGGCATGCGCTCTTCGAGAGTTGCCTCCGCTCTCGCTATGTCCCGGAGAGCTTCTTGGTTTGCGGCCGGAGCTCTTCTGGCGCTTCTCCATATACGCTCCCGCCCTCGCGACAAGTGCTTCCGGGACTCCAGTTTGGCTTATGCAGCGCGGTAGAGCGACAAAGAGCTTCTTCAACATGCTCCTCCTCGGACTTCGCCGCTTTGCTGCTGGCGCGGCAACTAGCGACAACCCAGCATGAGGCGAGCAGCTCCTCGTCGAAGTCTCCCCTTCGACCGGCGCCTGAGCTTCGATTCCCGGGGAGCTTGATGAAGACGCTGTCGCCCGGCCTTGAGATAGGCGCCGGGCTGAGGCTCTTGAGCCTCGACACATCGGTGGCGGAGGGATCGGCGGTTGGCGTAGCGCCTGGCGCTCCTGCGGCCTCAGGGTCGTCAGTATGATCGCCAGACCCCTCGCCGGCCTTTGCGGCGGCAGCCTTGGCGGCCTCTTCGTCGGCGGATCCATCGGCACCAGCCTCCTCCTCCATGGTGGCGACGTTGTCAGTGTCGCCGCGCGCGTCCTCCTCGACGGCGACCTCAGTCTCCATTGGCTCTGCGGCGGATGGATCTGATGACCAGAAAAAGGAAAGAACAGTCAAGCAAATGTTCAAAAAGAAAGACAGAAAAAAAAAAGAACCCAAGGGAAATTTCCATGCAAGATGGTTACCTGCAATGGGATCCGTGGCCATGGTCTCAACCACCGGAGGATCACTGGCGCTGTCCCTTGCCGGGGTAGTCTCCCTTGCCGGAGTAGTCTCCCTTGCCGGAGAACGCTCCCTTGCCGGAGAACGCCCCCTTGCCGGAGAATTTTCCCTTGGCGGCGTAGTTGAAGCAGAAGGTATCTCGGGGGTGACTTCCGGTCCCTCCTGATGAGGCTGCTCTGCTCCTACACAAATCAACAGTCAGATATCACCAAGAAGAAACACCCATGCACGCCTAACAGTGAAAAGTAACCCCAACACTTACTGGGGGGCTGTCTTTGAGGGCTACTCTGAGGAAAGGTTGCCGGGTCCGGCAAGGTGGTCTCGGCGCTTCCTCTGGGTCTCGGCGGGATCGTCCTCGGCGACAACCACCGGAGTCTTGGCCCTTTGGACGCTCTCTGGGACAGCGTCCTGAAAAAGAAAGAGTTCAGAATGAAGCAACTCAGATTCAAGAGGAAGCAATAAAATTGAAGAAATACAAGCGCAGCATGGAAGCTTACTCTTCTTCTTCCTCCTCGTCGGAGCTGGCCTTGGAGAGATCAAATTCCGGCTCGCCTCCGGTGCGAAGAGGCGGAGGAGTGGGCTCTCTTGATCGCTTGGCGGGAGTGGCAGCGGCGGCCTGGGAGGATCCCGCCTCAGTTGTCGCGGCAGTGTGGGGTGCTCCCGCGGCAACAGTACTTGCCGCGGTAGAGCTCGTCGCGCGGCGCCGCGGCTGTTGGCCCGTCTGCCGTCCCGTCTCGTCTCCGACTCTGCGAAGACGCCTCCTTGGCGGAGCAGGGCTCCGTTCTGCGGCAAGCTGCCGGATGATGGGGAAGAAAGCGTCCTCGGCTGGCTCGCTCGGCTCAACCGGGCTCGGCCTGCTCCTCCTCGCCCGACAAGCTCCTCTCGTCGGCAAGGCTTGCCGCCTCGGCTGCCTCTGCCTCCTCCACAGTGAACCCGAAGACGCCAGCGGCAGCAGCTGCTGCCGCCTCCTCCAACCTTGTGGCAATGCGCACCATCTCTTGGTCGGTGGTGTCGCGGGTGAGCCACTTCTGCTCGTCGGCGTGGATCGGTACTTCTTCCAAGCTGTCGAAGAACTGCCGCACGATGTCGTCGGAGGGCTCTTGCCAGGTTGGAACGATCCCATGTGAATCGCACAACGGCATCATGGCGCGGATGCGGTCCAGCGACGAGTTGTTGCACAAGGGGACGACTCCTCCCGGCAACCTAAACCACTCGGGGTGCTCGTGGTCATGCTTGAACAGCTCCTGCAGCATCGCCGTCAACTCCAAGACAGTCAAATTCGATTAAGGCCAGGCGCAACCTCATGATGTCCGCTGCATTTTGGAACTCCCAAGCAGGCCTCCTCCTCTCCTGCAAGGGAAGCGTCTGTGGCCGGCGAAGGAAGTCTGCGCCAAGCTGCGCCTCTGGTGAGTCCGGCAAGCCTAAGGCGCAAGATCCGGTCACGGCAATCTGCAACCTAGCATCCTCCGGCGCCAAGTTGTTTCCAATCGTTGCCGCGCACTATTGGGGTTTGGCGCCTGGCGATGAAAGGCTGCGGGTTCTCCTCAACAATCCAACACCAGTTGGCTCTCCACTCGTCCCACTTGCTGGAGCTCTCCTTCCAAGTAAGCTTCTTTCTTGCCGAGCCTGGAGACACAAGCAATCCCTCCGGCAAGCGACTCTCCTCTCTCGGCGCGAGGCATGAAGAAGTGACGGAAGAGGGCTACGTTTGGGTGGACTCCGACAAAGTTCTCGCAAAGGTGTGCGAAAACCGCCATGGTGAGAACGGCGTTGGGAGTGAAGTCAAGGAGGCGGAGGCCATAGGTGTTCATGATGTCGCAGAAGAACTCGGAGAAGGGCGGGCAGAGCCCGCAATAGAAGAAGAGCGCGAAAAAGGGGTACCCAGTCGTGGCTAATTCGGAGGCAGCGGCTGAGAGTACCTTGGTGCGCGGATGCGCCCGTGTCTCCGTCGACCAGAACAAGTAGTAACCCTCCCTCAGCTCCTTTGCATCGAGCTGCGGGGGGAAGACGGCCCGCTCCTTGCGCAGCGCCGCGAGCCGCTGCGCTTCGGCCGACTTCACGCCCTTCCCCTTGTCGGCTTTCGGAGCCATGGCGGAGGCAGTGGAGGTGACCGACGGCGTTGGTGGAGACGGCGGCGACGAGGGGCGGAGCGCTGCTCTCTTCTGGCTTGGGAAGCAGGGGAGAGCAATGGTGGTTTTCGAGATCAAGCAGCAAATGGCGAGGTGAACGGAATGCCCCTGTTTCCTCTGCTTATAAAGAGGGAGGGGGCGGACGTTTCGCCCTTTCCGGATAAAGAACTTCCCCATGATCTCGCCCACGATCTCTCCCACGACGCCGCGTTCGACGCGTGCCGTTCGTGGAGGACGTGGTGGGTCCAGGGTAAGTAACGGCGTGATTTGAGCCGCGCGTGCCCGTGCACTGTTTTGGGCCTGGCCCAACAGCGCTCGGCACCGTGTGTGGCCCAGGCCCGGGGGCTCCTGTCGGTGTACTAGAGTAGGGGTACCCTAGTATCCCGAACTCGTGCCGCGAAGCGATTAAGCACCACGGCAAGGCTTGCCGAGAGATCGCCAAGTTTCTTCGTGGCTCCTTTGGAGCCATTCAAGAACAAAGTGTTTTAAGTCAAGGAAACAAGGCCCCGGCAAGAAGAGCTTGCCGGGAAGGCCGCCCAAGGCACACAGAAGATAAGACCCCGGCAAGCTCGGAGAGCGACAAGCCTCCGGACGCGACAAGGATTCAGCTCCGGCAAGTCACTTGCCGGAGCAGTCTACCTCTCTTCATCTCCGCTCCAGCTCATCCACCAACGTGTCGCCATGGGACCATTCCAAGCGCCAGCGTGTCAAGAGGTCTGTGCAGCCACCGGAGAGCCGCGGTAAGCGGCGCGGACAAGCTCCGCCATCGTGGCAGCCGGTGGCACCCGTGACAGCCACTTTTTGCACTGTTTGGGAGATTTAGATGGGCATTTATTACACTGTGCAAGTAGGTGTACCAACTACTGTTTTTCCATTTGTACCCTCATCTACGTTGCCACCTGTCGGAGACCCCTTTAGCCTATAAAAGGAGGCCCATGCATAGCGTAGAAAGGGTCGATTAGATTCGATTCAGCTCATTCGAAACCGGAGACACTTAGGCTAGGTTTTGTAGCTCTCATCGCTCCCTAGCAAGAACACAATAGAATCGGACAAGCAGCGGTAGGAGTATTATCTCTCCGGAGAGCTCAAGCTGGGTAAACTGCTCGTGTGCATCGCCTCGATCTGCTCTTCGTGCGGTCTCCGCCCCCCACCGAACCGAAAGGGACCCGGGCTTCCGGTCCCATAGGTGTCCGTGGGTCACGATCAGCCTCCCCGACACTATGCCATTACAGTTGTTGGATGATCTTGACAGATGGTACATTTAATAAACATTTGATGGGAAACTTAATGATGGTATGGGTTGGAATTGGATTGCCCAATTCAACCATGTGTATTAATTGTAGCAAGACAAATTACAATTTGACTATTATATTATGTAGCTATTAGGGAAAAACTAGCTTTCTGCAAAACAACCACTACATTATCCTCTTGATACACCTTACATATAGATGTAGGTCTGTTATATAATTCTTGTGTGACTTGCCAATACATTCAAAGTATTGACCCTTCGTGGCTGCAACGTTTCATGTTGCAGATCTTATACGACGAGTGAGTGATACAATGTTGGGTTATGATGTCTATACTCGACATTTGCATGTGGTGTTGATGGATTCCATGGAGATTTTATTTGCTTTTCTGCAGCATTTTGTTTGTATGCTAGCTTGAGCTACGAAGGTATGTAATATTTTAATTATGGATCTGCGATGTAATATTATGACATGTGGTTTTATCTTGATATTTCATATTGTACTGTGTGTGCTAGCTATTGATCCAGGCACTAGCACAGTGAGCACAGAGACATCGAATCTTATCAGGTTCGGGTCGTTACACTCTAAGGGTAGCGGTACTATTGCTTGTGAGCGGTACTAAAAAATACATCTGTGCCTACCACCGCTGGACTTAATACGAGATTTTGGTCCGGAGCAGAAGTAGCCACGGTAGTAGTCGTGGCTGTACCACTCTGGAGCGGTAGTAAAAAATTACATCCGCTCCAAGCGGTAGTAGCCGTGGTAGTAACTTTGCAGCCTTTTAAGGACACCAAAACTGCCACAACTTCTGCAAACGGACTCCGAATTCAACGAAACTAAGTTTGTTGGAAAGATAACGACATGGGCTAACACAATCTTGATAGAAATAACAATAAGAAGCGAATGATAAAAGGCCCATAATAAAATTGTGAGATCCCTTCCTCGAATAAGACCGGTAAAACCTCCAACACCGAAAACGCAATAGAAGAAGTATATGAAATCCGTTTTCGATGTACTAGAGCTTGTCATGAATATAACCACAAGCTCTAAAATCTCAAAAAGAGAAAATACAAATAAGAATCAAGAAAGATGATACAAGTATGCAATGGTTTGAGCTCTCGACAAACAATATGATCAAGCTACTCACTTGAGAGCCCCCCTTGATAGTACGGCTGTCGATCCTATAACCCTGTCTCCAAACTATCACCATGAGAACGGTAAAATAGAAAACCTATCAAGGGCAAACCTTTGCCTTGCACGAAGTCCACTTGAGCTAGATGATGACAATCTTGACTCCCTCAAGTTGGACCACCTTTCGTGATTGCGTTGGCTCGATGAAGGGTAGTTGATTGCTCCCACATACTCCACTATGGGTGAGTCACTCTCGGCACACCTTCACAAGTCCATTGTCACCACAATGGACGGCAAGCTAGAAGCATCAAATTTTGCAGAATCAAGCAAAGAAAACAGAAATAATTTCATCTTCACAACATAATTGTCCACATTTTTTTCTTTTGCATATCGCATAATTCCACGAAGGTATTAAGATGGGATGCGACATCCTCATTAGGAGTACTGGAAAATTGATCTTTCATAACAAGATTCAGCAATGCAGTATTAATATCACAAGACTCCGCACTAATGGCGGAAGGAGCAATAGGAGTGCCAATAAAATCATTGTTGTTGGTATTTCAGAAATCACACAATTTGGTGTTCTCTTGAGTCATGATGACTACGCAATAAGATTGCACTCAAAAACAGATCCGGCAAGAAAACGACGAACGAAAAAGAGGGCGAATAAAACGGCAAATTTATATGAAGTGGGGGAGAGGAAAACGAGAGGCAATTGGCAAATAATGTAAATTGTGAGGAGATGAGATTTGTGATTAGGAACCTGGTATATATTGAAGATCTTCCCTGGCAACGGCGCCATAAATTCCTTTTGATGTGGCTTGAAGCTACGTCGGTATTTCCCCAAAGAGGAAGGATGATGCAGCACAGTGACAGTAGGTATTTCCCTCAGTGATGAAACCAAGATTATCGAACCAGTAGGAGAACCAAGCACCACAACGTAAACAACCCCTGCACACAAATAACAAATACTCGCAACCCGACATGTAAAAGGGGTTGTCAATCCCTTTCGGGTAGCGGCGCCTATAGATAGGCAAACAGACGTGAATAAATTGTAGTAGATTGATAGATCGAACGCCAAATAAAATAAATAAGGATAAATTGCAGCAAGGTATTTTTGTATTTTTGGTTTGATAGATCTGAAATAAAAGCAAAGGAAAATAGATCGCAAAGGCAAATTATATGAGAAAGAGACCAGGGGGCCGTAGGTTTCACTAGTGACTTCTCTCGAGAAAAATAGCAAACGGTGGAAAAACAAATTACTATTGGGCAATTGATAGAACTTCAAATAATCATGACGATATCCAGGCAATGATCATTATATAGGCATCACGTCCAAGATTAGTAGACCGACTCCTGCCTGCATCTACTACTATTACTCCACACATCGACCGCTATCCAGCATGCATCTAGTGTATTAAGTTCATGGAGAAACAGAGTAATTCAATAAGAACGATGACATGATGTAGACAAGATCTATTTATATAGAAATAGACCTCATCGTTTTATCCTTAGTAGCAACGATACATACGTGTCGGTTCCCCTTCTGTCACTCGGATCAAGCACCGTAAGATCGAACCCACTACAAAGCACCTCTTCCCATTGCAAGATGAATAGATCAAGTTGGCCAAACAAAACCCAAATATAGGAGAAGAAATACGAGGCTATAAGCAATCATGCATATAAGAGATCAAAGAAACTCAAATAACTTTCATGGATATAAAAAGATAGATCTGGTCATAAACTCAAAGTTCATCTGATCCCAACAAACACACCGCAAAAGGAGTTACATCATATGGATCTCCAAGAGACCATTGTATTGATAATCAAAAGAGAGAGCGGAAGCCATCTAGCTACTAACTACGGACCCGAAGGTCTACAAAGAACTACTCACGCATCATCGGAGAGGCACCAATGGAAGTCGTGAACCCCTCCGTGATGGTGTCTAGATTGGATCTGGTGGTTCTGGCCTCTGCGGTGGCTGGAATTGATTTTCGTCGACTCCCCTAGGGTTTCTGGAATATTGGTATTTATAGAGCAAAGAGTCAGTTCGGAAGGCACCCGAGGTGGGGACAACCCACGAGGGCGCGCCTCGGCCTCCTGGCGCGTCCTGGTGGGTTGTGCTCCCCTCGGAGCACCCCCAGGCGCTTCTTCAGCCCACTGGATGTCTTCTGGTCCAAGAGAAATCTCCAAAAAGTTTCGCTGCGTTTAGACTCCATTTGGTACTGATTTCCTGCGATGTAAAAAACACGCAGAAAACAACAACTGGCACTTGGCACTATGTCAATAGGTTAGTACCAAAAAATGATATAAAATGATTATAAAACATCCAAGATTGATAATATAACAACATGGAACAATAAAAAATTATAGATACGTTGGAGACGTATCAGCATCTCCAAGCTTAACTCCTGCTCGTCCTCGAGTAGATAAGTGATAAAAACAGAATTTTTGATGTGGAATGCTGCCTAACATGTCATATCATATTATTTTCTTTTATAGCATGGACATTTGGACTTTTATATGATTCAAAGCAATAGTTTAGTTTTGACATGATAACTTAAATACTCAAGCATATCAACAAGCAACTTTGTCTTTCAAAATAGCAACGCGAAAATAAGTTATCCCTAGCCCATGATGCTCAAACGTTGATCCATTCATGAAACACACTTGCATATTAGCTACACCAAATGCTCAAGTACGATCATAGTGCCTCCTTGTTGGTGCTTTTATAAGAGAAGATGGAGACTCAAATTCATAAATAAAAACTGCATAAATTAAAAGAAAGGTCCTTCGCGGAGGGAAGTAGGGATTTGTAGAGGTGCCAGAGCTCAAAGCGAAAAACTTAGAGATAAAAACATTTTGGGAGGTGTGCCTTTCCCACCAACAAAAACGACTTAGAGTTCCCAACACTTTCCATGCTAGATATATCATAGGCGGTTCCCAAACATGACTCACATATCACATCATCATATCTCAAAGCTATTACTAGGAATCAAGTTTATTTTGTCCAACAATCTTCATGAAAGTTTTTGTTATATCCTTCCTGGATATCTATCACTTTGGAAGTAATTTTCATGTGTTGCTTTTGATAAGCTCATACAAATATAAGTGAAGATCATGAGCATAAAATTTCTTTCTTTATCTCAAATTAATTTAAGTGAAGCAAGAGAGAATTTCTTGAAATTTTTACTAACTCTCTAAGTGAAGCAAGAGAGCATTTCTTCAAAAAAAGACTAAAGCACACCATGCTCAAAAAGATATAAGTGAAGCACTAGAGCAAATCCATAGCTCATAAATTTTTTAAGTGAAGCATATAGAGCAATTCTAACAAGTCATGGCATAATTTTGGCTCTCTCAAATAGGTGTGTGAAAGTGCAACTATCCCTAGGTGGTTTTGGTAATTCATAACAACATATAGCTCATTGAGCTAATGCTATTCCAAGACAAATATTTCAGGAAAGCTCAATGAATGGCATGGCATGGATGATGAAAGTGGATCCCTCAAAATATTAAGGACAAAGGATTGGCTCAAGCTCAAAAGCTCAAGACTCTACATTTTAAATTTTAGTGATCCAAGATCACATTGAGTCTATAGGAAAAGCCAATACTATCAAGGAGGGATGAGGTGTTGCTTAATGAGCCTCTTGCTTCATGTGCTTAGTGATATGCTCCAAAAACCCTCAACTACTTTCTCACATCCACATATGACCTAAACCTAAAGTCAAAATCGGTCCTACCGATTCTTTCTATCCGCGCCACCGAAGTTTAAATTTCATAGCCACTACCACAAACCCTAGGCAAATCGGTTTCACCGATAGGGATCTTGGTCTCACCGGATGGGATTGTAATCTCTCTTTCCTTCAGAACGTTTCGGTCTAACAAAGTGAGCGATCGGTCCCACCGAGATTGCAATGTAAACTCTCTGTTTCCCTTTCGTAACATTTCGGTCTCACCAAAAAGAGCGCATCGGTCCCACCGAGTTTACCTGACCAACTCTTTGGTTAGCTAATTACCAAAATCGGTCTCATCGAGTTTGTGTAATCGGTCTCACCGAGATTACGTTATGCTCTAACCGTAACCATATCGGTCCTACCGAGTTGCATGTCGGTCCCACCGAAAACCCTAATGGTCACTGGGTTTACTGAATCGGTCCGACCGAGTTTGTTGATTCGGTCCCACCGAGTTTGGTAAATTGTGTGTAACGGTTAGATTTTGTGTGGAGGCTATATATACCCCTCCACCTCCTCTTCATTCGTGGAGAGATCCATCAGAACAAACCTACACTTCCAACTTGCTGTTTCTGAGAGAGAACCACCTACTCATGTGTTGAGGCCAAGATATTCCATTCCTACCATATGAATCTTGATCTCTAGCCTTCCCCAAGTTGCTTTCCACTCAAATCTTCTTTCCACCAAATCCAAATCCTGTGAGAGAGAGTTGAGTGTTGGGGAGACTATCATTTGAAGCACAAGAGCAAGGAGTTCATCATTAACACACCATTTGTTACTTCTTGAGAGTGGTGTCTCCTAGATTGACTAGGTGTCACTTGGGAGCCTCAGACAAGATTGTGGAGTTGAACCAAGGAGTTTGTAAGGGCAAGGAGATCGCCTACTCGTGAAGATCTACCGCTAGTGAGGCAAGTCCTTCGTGGGCGACGGCCATGGTGGGATAGACAAGGTTGCTTCTTCATGGACCCTTCGTGGGTGGAGCCCTCCGTGGACTCACAAGAACTGCTACTCCTTCGTGGTTTGAAGTCTCCATCAACGTGGATGTACGATAGCACCACCGATCGGAACCATGACAAAAACATCCGTGTCTCCAATTGCGTTTGAATCTTCCAAACCCTTCCCTTTACATTCTTGCAAGTTGCATGCTTTAATTTCCGCTGCTTATATACTCTTTGCAAGCTTGCTTGAATTGTGTGAAGATTGCTTGACTTGTGCAAAGATAGCTAAAATCTGCCAAAGTTTAAAATTGGGAAAAGGTTAAGTTTTTAATTGGTCAAGTAGTCTAATCACCCCCCCTCTAGACATACTTCAAGGTCCTACAAGTGGTATCAGAGCTTTGGTCTCCATTTGCTTTGATTTCCATAGCTTTTGGTGGTCATAGCCTTGGTTTCACAACCTAGGAGAGTATGGCGTCTAGCGAGGAAATTATCACCGAGAGGTCCTTACTTTGATGGCACTAATTTTGCTAGTTGGAAGCATAAGATGAAAATGCATATTCTCGGACATAACCCCGCCGCTTGGGCTATTGTGTGTATTGGCTTGCAAGGTGAATTCTTTGATGGGAGAGAACCGAACCGTGAAGCTAGTGCGGAGGAATTGAAGATGCTGCAATACAACGCTCAAGCTTGTGATATCCTCTTCAATGGCTTGTGCCCCGAAGAATTCAACAAAATCAGTCGTCTTGAGAATGCAAAGGAAATTTAGGATACTTTGATTGATATGCATGAAGGTACCAACTCTGTCAAGGAATCCAAGTTGGATGTGCTCCAAAGTCAGCTTGACAAGTTCAAAATGAAGGATGGTGAAGGTGTCATTTGAAATGTACTCTAGACTTGCTCTTATCACAAATGAGATTGCCGACTTAGGAAGTGAAGAGATGACCGATGATTCATCATCAAGAAGATCCTAAGAGCATTGGATGGAAAATATGATACCGTGTGCACATTGATCCAAATGATGCCAAATTACAAAGATCTCAAGCCAACGGAAGTCATTGGAAGAATTGTTGCTCATGAGATGTCACTCAAGGATAAGGAGGAACTTCACAACAAGTCAAGTGGTGCTTACAAAGCCTCATGTGAAGCCCCCACATCATCAAGTGAGAAACAAACCTTCAATGAAGAATTGAGCTTAATGGGAAGAACTTCAACAAATTCTACAAGAGTAGAAGCAAAGAAAGAAGCTCTAAGTCAAGGTCCTACAATGACAAAAGATCTTCTAGTCGAGAGCGCAATTGCTACAATTGTGGGAGACCTGGACACTATTCCAATGAGTGTACGACACCCTACAAAAGAAGAGAAGATTCTCAAAAAGAAGAAGTAGAAGAGAAGAATCACCACCAAGAGAGAGAAGGAGTAGAGATGATCGTTATGAACGAAGACCCTCACGGAGAAGCAAGGATTCGGAAAGGAAGGACAAGTCATCAAAGAGCTACACAAAACGAAGACATCAAGCTCATGTTGGTGAATGGGTATCCGCTCCGACTCAGACAATCACTCGGAGAGAAGCTATCACTCCGACTTCCGAATACACTCAAGATGAAGGTGTTGCCGGTCTAGCACTTGTGTCAACCAACTCCTACGACATATTTGATTCACCAAATGAAAGAACTGGAAGATGCTTCATGGCCAAAGGTCCTAAGGTAACACACCCCGAGTATGTTGATTTTAATAGTGATGAAGATGACTTGTTAGGTGATGATGATTTACTTATTGACAACTCTAGTGATGAATACTATGATGAAACGTCAATTAATCATGCTAATCAAGATGAAACAAATGACAATGATAAGGAGAAGATTGAGCTTCTAACTAAAGAACTAAACACTCTTAAGTTAGCTCATGAAACTATCTTCGAAGATCATCGAGAACTTTTAAGTGCTCATGAGAAGTTACGCTTTGAAAAGCTCAATCTTGAGCAAGAGCATGAGTTCCTAAGGGCAATCAATGATGATCTCCGTAAGAAAAGTTCTTCTTACATTGCCAAGCGTTTACTCTTATCTACTTACATGCCTCAAGTCAAGTCTAGTAACAAGAACAAGAAAGATTCTTCCTCTAGTAGTAACAATAACAATGCTAAATCCAATATTGTTGCTTCTAGTAGTTCTCTTGATTCCACTAATGATTCTCTTAGCCAAGTTACACTTGAGCAAGAAAACAGCTTATTGAAGGGAATTATAGAGAAAGGTGTATACAAGAGCCTTGCCGGGAGTAAGCAATTCGAGGAAATTGTACGCAAGCAAGGAAGGCACCGGAAGAATGAAGGTGTTGGTTTTGAACGAAAGTTCAATGCCAATGGAGTTGAGTGGGAAGAAGATCAATACCCCAAGACGAAGTTTGTTCCTCAACAAGAGAAGTATGATCCTACCTCCTTCAAGGGAACACAAGCACAAGATGATCTTCCACCACAAGACCACAAAAACAAAGGCAAGGACAAGCTTCAAGAGGAGATTGATGCATTTGAAGAAGCACCTAAGGCCTTGGTCAAGTGGGTTCCCAAGACTACGTCAAGTTCTACTTCATCAAGTACAACTACAACACCAAGGATTCCCATCAAGATGATGTGGATCCTGAAGAAGAAGAACTAGAGTGTTCTTGAGGGTGACTCCGCCAACGTTCTTCACTCATATCATTATGGCAAGGACAAGTGCAATCAACTTCCACATCCTGCACTAGTTCAAGGAGTCACAAACCCTCATGTTGGTAAGGCAAGGGACAAGGTAACCTAATGTTTTCATGGACATCATCTTGTGTGTGCATCACTCTATGTCTATGGATATTCTTGTTTGTTCCTTGTGGGACTAACCCATGTAGGTATTGAAAGTGCAACTCACTCCAAAGGATTGCTCCAAAAGATCTACATCAACATTGAGCATCCACATCTTCAACACCTACATGAAGTCATCATCGACAAAACCCAAGGTTAGTTCATCCCTCTAAGGGGATCTCACATCTAGGGGAGCTTAACTCTAAGAATTGAGTCAAAGCAACTCTAATGATGTGAACACATAAATGCTTTATGTAAAAGTGGTAGCCCCACTTGAGCTTAAACGATGAGTATGACCTATGATCAAATGTTCTCATTTAACTCCTAAGTCAATATACTCATATATAGATGACCTAGTCATCGCCAATTGTTTGATAGATGCTAGAATTGTTTGTGCATGCTTTGAAACATATTTCATTTGTCATTTTATTGTGTGAGCATGTTGGTTGCATAGTTTACTCATTCGAGGACATCCACTTGTTGTTTTGATTGAATGGTTTCTTTTTCTTTGGCCAAGTGGATGGACAAGAATGCCTAAGAACCTTCTCTAGCTATCGATGATTTTCTCGTCTCAAACTCTATTCATGCTACATCACAAAATTTGATCAAGTCAGATTCGAACCACTTTGTGTGAGGAGCACTCGGAGTCCCCAATTCGTCATAGACTTAAACTTCCAAAACTTCTCTGTTCTTTTCGGTCTGACCGATTCCTCCATTTCGGTCATACCGAGATCACTAAGTCGATCTAGGTTTTCATCTCGGTGCAACCGATTTGAACTTTTCGGTCACACCGAGTTGCTGTAACTGTCAACAGTTATGCATCTCGGTGCCACCGAGTTGTTCCACTTTCAGTCCACACCGGCAGTGTCGCTATATATTCACATGGGCAAAATTTTGGAAAACTTTCTCCAAACCTCTTCGCAGCGCATAGCTCGCTCTGCCTTCTAGGTCTCCGGATCGTCGACTTCGCCGCCACCGCCTCGTCGCTGGTCTCCGCGCCGTCAAGGATTTCATCTCCGCCGTTGCCGCCAGAAGCGAGTTCATCGCCGAACTAGGGTATGAACTCGATCACGGTGCTATCCTCGCTGATTCTCAAAGACATTGTGTTCATTATGATTCTTGCCACGATTGAAACACCTCTATCCGGTCAAAACAATCCTTAGAATAGATGCGATTCAAAAATTTAGGGTTAGGTTTCACGAAACCATCTCGGACCCACCGAGTTGAAAAACTCGGTCCCACCGATTCGGCTAACGCCATTGCACTAGTAACTCTCGGTCTGACCGAGAATTGCTAATCGGTGTGACCGATTTTAGAACTTTGTGAAACCCTAGCAGTCTCGGTGCCACCGAACTGTTACTCGGTTTGACCGAGTTCACTAGTTTAGGTTCCAAAACTGCTTCGGTATCACCGAGTTTGAAAATCGGTTGATCCGAAATGCTTTCTATGGAAAACTAAAACTAAGTTTTTGAATCATTCTTTTGCAAAAATCTCTGCATTTTGTGATGCTCATCCACTCTATCTCATCTATAACTATTCACAGGGTCAGCAGTCAGTGTGCAAAAGATGTCGCACCAAAGTGACAGCCGAGAACAAGCGGAGGAGCGGTCTGAGATGAGTGAGGGCACTAGTCCCTCTAGCAGCTCGGATGATGGAAGCGAAGCACTCCCAGCAATTTGCCCAAAGCTGCCACCAGGACAAGGAATAAGAGAACCTCGTAATCGAGGATGAGGATTATGTGGCAATAGAAGATGAGGCCATTTCAAAGAAGAAAGTGCTCAAGAAGGAGTATAGCTCAACTGCAGTAAAGCCAGGGATGAAGATCAAAAGGCCTGCAGGAAGACAACCAATGTCTAAAGCCAGAGTCTCCACTCAAGCATCGTTGGAATCCCAACCCGAAGAGCCTGCTGCAGAAGGAAAGAAAAGGAAGGAAAGGGTCAAGAAGACCATGGCCAGAGTGATTGGAAAGCTTTCCATGATGGAAGAAGAAGAAGAAGAGGTTACGCACCAGCACCCAAGGTACAAAAGCTGATGGGTGATGCTATAAAGTCAGGGCTGCAACATCAAAGCCCAAAGTAGCACCCAAAGCTGCCTCCAAGCCCAAGAGTGCACCTAAGAGGAATACTGTGGAGTATACCGGTGCTGAAAAGAACAAGGCCCCAAAGTGCACGATGTTCTTCTTGAGGAAGATGATGAAGGACAAGTCCTAAGGAAGCTCAAACCCAAGATTCCAGACCACAATGATGCTCATCCTGTGGCTGAGAACATGAAGATCGAGAGAGACTTAGGGTTGAGGCTATGGAGAGTCAGATCCATATGCCACCAGGAGAAGGACTGCTGTTGATTACAGGTTCCATACAAAGGAACAGCAGAATTTCTATGAGACAATCTTGTTGGACAAGAAGCCCATAGTGTGTGATATGAGGTGGGTCGACTGGACCTACATAAAGGAGAGTGAAGAACATTATCCTGGAGTGTATGACAACTTCAGTGCGTGTGAAGTTGCAGACTTTGTTGGGCAGAAGCTCACAAACTGGAATGATGAGCTCATTATGCAATTCTACTTCACAGCACATTTCTATCCAGATGGCAGGATAGTTTGGATGTCTGAAGGAACGAGATACCAATCAACTATTGAGGAACGGACAAGTTTGATCAATGCCCCAAAGGAGAGTGAAGATGACTTGGACGTTTATGCCAAGAAAAAGATGGATCACAACTCTATGTCACAGATGTACAAGGAGATCCCAGACAAAGTTCTTGAGACTTTCAAGCTTGGGTCAGTCCATTTTCTTCTGTCAGGGCTGCCAACGATCAACTGGATCCTAAGGCACAATCTTTTGCCCAAATCAGGTGACCACAACATGATCAGAGGGCATGCAATTAATTTGCTACACATATTTGATGTGCCACAGAAATTCAAGGTCATGAGCCTCATGGTTGAGACTATCAAGAGGACAAAGAAGATACCAAAAGAGAAGTTGTGGATATGCCCCACAAATTCAGGAGTTGATTAACTCAAAGATGGGCACAGGAAAGTATCTGTTGGATAAGGAACACTTTGTTCTCTATCCTGACTTTGAGGACAATCAAGTTGAGATGAATGAGAATGAACCATCATCAGTACAAGCTCAAGAGAAGGAAGGAGAAAGCAAAGAAAGAGAAGGCTGCCAAGATGCCAACACAAGAGGAGGCATCTGAGTACTTTTTGAAGAGCAAGCAGGACCAGCTTAGTTACTTGATAGCATCAACTCTGAGGATTGAGAAAGGGTTGGCCACCCTAACTCAAAACCAGGAGAGCCTGGAAAGAATCGCGGAACAAAAATTCTATGATCTTGATGTCAAAGTAACTGAGATTCAGTCAGTTGTGGAGCAGCTATAGGATGACATGCAGGAGAGGAAGGGCAGGACAACTGCTGATGCATTTGCCAGAGTGCCTCGAGCTCAGAGATCAGCAGCAGAGCCGATGTGAGACACTGAGTCACTTCATCTGCACCAGCTACTGCTCCAGTGCAACCAGCTCTAGCACCAACTCCTTCAGCTCCATCCACATCAACTGAAGTCTTCGTCCAAGGAGCCATCTCTACGCCACCAACTGAAGACCAAGCCCGAGAGACAAAATAGTACTATGCATTTTCTAGGAACTTTTTTGTAACTTGTTGCCAAAGGGGGAGAAAAATGTATAGATCATAGGCTTCGAGAGAGAGAGTTTTCTTTTGTTCTCTCTTGTCTTCTTGGTTGAACTTTGATTTCTTTTGATTGCTTAAGATACTATGCTATTATCTCGTGAGACATTGATGATCATGTGTTTGATCATAAGCTACACTTATGCTTGTTAGATGATATTATCTTACTTATCCTTATATGATCATTCACTTTGCTTGGTGATGAGTGCATGTATTCAATCTTTATTATTTTGAGCTCCCACCAAGATGTATGTGACATGGAAGAGTAACCCATGAGCCTAATTCCTTATGCATTTGCAGTCCAAAGCAAATCTTAAAATATGCACAAATTTAGGGGAGCTCTTGCTTATCACATACTTCTCAAAGCGCCGATGTTTTCAATCTTATTATCATTTGTCGAAGCTTTGATCTATATGTTGTCATCAATTACCAAAAGGGGAGATTGAAAGTGCAACTATCCCTAGGTGGTTTTGGTAATTCATAACAACATATAGCTCATTGAGCTAATGCTATTCCAAGACAAATATTTCAGGAAAGCTCAATGAATGGCATGGCATGGATGATGAAAGTGGATCCCTCAAAATATTAAGGACAAAGGATTGGCTCAAGCTCAAAAGCTCAAGACTCTACATTTTACATTTTAGTGATCCAAGATCACATTGAGTCTATAGGAAAAGCCAATACTATCAAGGAGGGATGAGGTGTTGCTTAATGAGCCTCTTGCTTCATGTGCTTAGTGATATGCTCCAAAACCCTCAACTACTTTCTCACATCCACATATGACCTAAACCTAAAGTCAAAATCGGTCCCACCGATTCTTTCTATCCGGCGCCACCGAGTTCAAATGTCATAGCCACTGCCACAAACCCTAGGCAAATCGGTTTCACCGATAGGGATCTCGGTCTCACCGAGATGGGATTGTAATCTCTCTGTTTCCCTTCGTAACGTTTTGGTCTAACCGAAGTCAGCGATCGGTCCCACCGAGATTGCAATGTAAACTCTCTAAATCCCTTTCGTAACATTTCGGTCTCACCGAAAAGAGCGAATCGGTCCCACCGAGTTTACCTGACCAACTCTCTGGCTAGCTAATTACCAAAATCGGTCTCACCGAGTTTGTGTAATCGGTCTCACCGAGATTACGTTATGCCCTAACCCTAACCATATCGGTCCTACCAACTCTCTGGTTAGCTAATTACCAAAATCGGTCTCACCGAGTTTGTGTAATCGGTCTCACCGAGATTACGTTATGCCCTAACCCTAACCATATCGGTCCTACCGAGTTGCATGTCGGTCCCACCGAAAACCCTAACGGTCACTAGGTTTACTGAATCGGTCCGACCGAGTTTGTTGATTCGGTCCCACCGAGTTTGGTAAATTGTGTGTAACGGTTTGTCGGTGTACTAAAGTAGGGGTATCTTAGTACCCCGAACCTGTGCACGGGCAGTCGCAGCGTCCCCGTGGCAAGCCTTGCCGGGCGTCCGCCAAGACCCTCCGCTGCCCTTGAGAAAACAAGACCTCGGCAAGAGGAGCTTGCCGGTGAGCCAATCAAGAACAAAGTAATCAAGACCCGACAAGAGGAGCTTGCCGGGAAGGCCACTCTAGGCACGAAGAAGGCCCGGCAAGAGGAGCTTGCCGGGAAAACCACTTAAGGCATGAAGGAAACAAGGCCCGGCAAGAGGAGCTTGCCGGGAAGGCTTGGTGAAGCGACAAGCTCCCAAAGCGACAAGAACCTTGCAGCGGCAAGGCACTTGCCGCTGCAAGTAACCTCTCTTCCTCTCCGCTCCAGCTCATCCACCAACGTGTCGCCATGGGGTTTCCCGGTAGCGTGTCAACAGGCTGTCTGTACGGTGAGGGAGGCGGCGACAAGCGGCGCTGACAAGCTGTCGTCGTGGCAAACGGAGGCGCACTTGACGGTCCATGTTACACTTTTCAGGCGACAGGGACGGGCATTTATGGCTCTTGTCCCTTGCCGTTAGAGTTAGGTATAGGCCATCAGACAATCGCATAAAGCGGTGTACCAACCTCTGTTTTTCCTATTCTACCCCTGTCTACTTGCCACCTGTGGTGACCCCTTTGTGCCTATAAAAGGAGGCCCGAGCGCAACGTAGAAAGGGTTCGGCTCGTTCGGTTCAGCTGGTACGAGGCCACCGACTCTCAAGCTAGGTTTTGTAGCTCGGCGGCTCCCCTAGCAAGAACACAATACAACCAGACAAGCAGCAGTAGGAGTATTATCTCTCCCGAGAGCTCCGAAGCTGGGTAAATCCCCTCGTGTGATCGTCTCGATCTGCTCTTTGTGCAATCTCCGCCCCCTGCCGAACCGAAAAGGGGCCTCGGTCCCGTAGGTGTCCGTGGAGGTACAGATTTCCCCCCGACATCTTTGGCGAGCCAGGTAGGGGGCGCGTCGAGGCTGTGTGAACCCGATCCGGAGGTCACACGAGCAGCTTCATCAACATCTTCGTCAACATGGCGCCGAAGAAGAAGTCTTCGGCACCAGCAGAGCTGTCCGCGTCGAACCCACTGCCACCGGAGCTGTCAGGTGGTGGGGGAAACGCTGGCGGAGGAACCAGCGTCGTCGAGAGAGCCCACAATGCCGCCAGATCCAAGGACAAGGCAGCACAGGCGTCGGCGTCGAAGTCCGCACTGTCCCTTCGCAGGAGGCGCGGACCGACAAAGATCATGATGCTCGCGGCACCATACGCCGCTGGATCAAGGCCAAGCTGGAGGATCCCGAGGCCCTCGAGACCAAGATGCACCCCAAAGATGTTGGTACAAGCGGAGTCTGATCGCTTAGGCGGGATGCTGCTCCTCCTAACTTGGTTAGAGTCCGAGCACATCCGTTCTTTTGCTCCGACGCCGTTACCGCCAACCACACCAGCGGAAGCCTTGGCTAGAGCTCGATTACTTCTAGATTACCTCCAACGGCCGATAAGGTCGACGAATGGAGGGCCACAATTCAGAGTCTCATCGGCCGCCAACGGCGACGCCCCGCTGACAACCGAATGCCTCGCAGCCGCGGCGCAAGGCGACTAAGGTGCGAGCTGATGGCGGCGAGACTTGCGGGTGCAGCCACCGTGCACTCCCCTTCCCGAAGACCAAGATCGCCCGACTCGCGGATCCACCTCGACAATGACTCCACGGCGTCGTCCGGATCCATGAAGCTCGCCGCGACCAGCGCCAAGTTCTCCGAGAACGGCAAGAAGAAGACGCTTCGAACCAGTATCGGCGTCAAGAGAAGCGCCGTCAATCAGACCAACGCGCCGGGCCCACTGCCGATATGCATGCGCCAAAGGGGAACCAGGCGACTTGCCATCTGTAGGTTGTCCCTGCGTTCACTCGAGAGCTGCGGCAAGTCCGGTGGCCCGACAAGAAAAACTTCAAACCAGATGTGCCAGAAAAGTATGATGGCAGGACACACCCATCGGAGTTCCTCAGCATCTACACCATCGCGGTGCAAGCTGCGGGGGACGAGACGACAAGATCCTCGCCAACTACTTTCCCTTGGTGCTCAAGCCAAACGTCGAGATCTTGGCTTATGCACTTGCCGGATGGCTCTATTTCTTCTTAGGCAGATTTGTGCCACGGTTTGTTGGCGCCTTCACGCGCGCCACAAGCCTCATGGCCAGGAGAGTGATCTCCACCTGCTCGCCTAGAAGGAGGGAGAGTCCTAGCGCAAGTTCATCCAGATATTCGATCGAGTGCACTACAACATCCCCGACGTCCACCTGCCGCGGTGATCGGTGCATTCCATCGAGAATGTCTGAAACCGCAGGATGAGGGAGGAGATGGTGATGTGCAAGGTGGAAGACGTCGTGAGCTCATACTGGCCGACAAGTGTGCACGCTTGAAGAAGGAAGAAGACTCAGGAGAGAATGTGAGAGCAGAGTCGGCGGTGAGGAGACCGCTCCGGCGAGGAAGGGCCGAGGCGGAATAATGAAAAAAGAAGGGCAAAGATGTGCTAGTTGTCGAGCAGTCCGAAGCGGAGGTGCCGCCAAGGTTGTCGGCTCCGGCAAGGAGGTTGCCGGGGGCGCCGACAACCAAGCCGTGGCAGTCACCGACAAGCAGGACGGCTCCAGCAAACAGTATTGCAAGATCCACCGCACCAAGGGCCATGACCTCCAGGCTGTAAGAAAGTCGAGCAGCTTGTAGAATAGCAAAGAGCTGAATACGAGCAGCGAGACAAGGAGAAAGCCCAGGAAGGTGCTGGAGGAGCTGGCAAGAAGCGCCCTGGCCGGGGGGGACGCCGCGGCAAGGCCAAGCAGCGGCAAGGAGACAGACCTCCCCGTGGCCGCGACAAAGATGAAGACGAAGACAGCGACGAAGACATAGATGACGATGAAGCCGACGACCAGGAGTTTCAGAAAGCCACAGAGGTCCTTTGCGTTGACGGTGGTGCTTCTGCGCATACTTCGCACCGCCAACTCAAGCGGTGGATGCGGGAAGTAAATGTAGCAGAACCATCCGTAGAGTCACGCAAGCCTACGAAGTGGTCCAAAGACGCCTATCATTTTTGATATTGAGGACCATCACGATCGCATAAGCTGCGGTCGGATGCTTGCCGATGTTGGTCTCACCAACTATCCGCAACCTCAAAGTCACCAAGATGTTAGTAGACGGCGGGGCCGGCTTGAATCTGATCTCCTCTGCAGTGCTCCAAAAGCTACAGATCCCTGACAGCGAGCTCGAAGAGACCGGCACATTCCAAGGAATCAACCCGGGAAGGAGCAAGCCGAAGGGAAAGATCACGCTGCCGGTGACATTTGGCAGCGAGCTAAACTTCAGAATCGAGAGGGTTACGCTCGACGTTGCTGATTTCCGTTGCCTTATAATGGGATACTTGGCCGTCGGCCGCCAAGTTCATGGCAGCCTCTCACTATGCTTACAATGTGCTCAAGATGCCAGGCCCGATAAGTGTCATCTCTGTCCCTGGCGACAAGAGGGACGACTTATCTCATGCCGACAAGATCTACCGGGAAGCGGCAGAAAGGCATAAAGAAGACACTTGCCGCTGAAGCTCCTGGGGAAGAAGAAGACCAAGTCCGGCAAGAGCTCTGATGCCCGCTCCGGCAAGCGCACCTCTTCGGAGTGCTGCGCTACCGTCGAGGACGCACCATCGAGCTCCACCGGGAAGTGCAAGAAGAAGACAATGGCAGCTCCGCCAGCAACCAAGAAGGTGTCCGCCAAGGAGGACGGCACTGGTGGTACCTTCACCATCAGTGCCACGCTTGACCCTAAATAGGAAAGCGCGCTCGTTGCTTTCCTGCGGGCGAATGTCGATGTGTTTGCATGGCAACCGTCTGACATCCCCGGTGTTCCCAGGAAAGTAATTGAGCACCACCTTGCCGTCAGTCCTCACGCGCGACCCGTCAAGCAAAAGGTCAGGAAGCAAGCGGTGGAGCGCCAAGAATTCATAGCAGAAGAGATCAAGAAACTGGAAGCAGCAGGCCTTGTCGGAGAGTGCTCCATCCCACATGGATATCATCAGATCTTCATGGCGTAAGAGGATGAAGAGAAAACCGCATTCATAACTCCATGTGGCACGCATCGTTTCATACGGATGCCTTTCGGATTAAAAATGCTGGTTCGACATTTGCAAGGGCAGTCCACGACGCTTTTGAGCCGCAGATGCACGAAATGTAGAAGCCTACATGGATGACATAGTGGTCAAAAGCAAAGATAAAGCAACTCTGATCCAAGATTTGGACGAGACCTTTGCAAATCTGCAAGATCAACCTCAAGCTTAACCCCGAGAAGTGTGTGTTTGGAGTCCCTTCCGCAAGCTTCTCGGGTTCTTTGTGTCTCATCGGGCAAACGAAGCCAATCCCGACAAGATCAAGGCCATTGAGCAGATCGAAGCACCAAAGCGTGTCAAGGACGTGCGAAGACTTGCCGGTTGCGTAGCTGCTCTCAGCAGGTTTATCTCTAAGTCAGCTGAGCGCGCCCTGCCATTTTTCAAAATCTTGAAAAAGGCGGGTCCAATAAAATGGACTCCGGAAGCGGAGGCTCCGTTGCAAGACTTGAAGAGGTACCTGTCCTCCCCTCCAACGCTTGTCGCACCTAAACCACAAGAGAAGTTGTTGTTATATTTAGCGGCAACCAATCAAGTGGTTAGTGCTGCGTTAGTAGCGGAGAGGGAGGCGGATGATGAGCTAACAACCACGACAAGTACGTCCAGCGACAAGCAGGGGGCTTCTCCGACAAGCTCTGGTCCCGACAAGGATAGATCTGCGCAGGATTGCGACAAGATTCAGAAAAGGATGGTGCAGCGCCCAGTCTACTTTGTTAGTTCCCTTTTACAGGGAGCTAGATCAAGGTACTCTGGTGTGCAGAAGCTGCTTCCGGCCTCCTCATGGCCTCGAGAAAGCTGCGCCATTACTTCCAAGCGCATGAGATAACAGTTGTCACTCGCTTCCGCTGAAGAGGATATTGCAAAATCCGAGCGGCAGGCAGGATAGTTGAGTGGTATTTGGGCTGTCAAGCTTTGGTCTCAAGTTTGAAAGCACTTCAACTATCCAAAGCAGAGCATTGGCGGAGTTCATAGCAGAATGGACGCCGACACTGCATTTAAGAAATTCGAGACGCGCATCCCGTCAAGGAAGCAAGTAAAGAGTGGCTGATGTACTTTGATGGTGCCTTCGCTGCAAAGGCGCCCGGTGCCGGCGTCTGCTTATCGCACCACCGGAGAGCACCTCAAGTACATAGTCCAGATGCACTTTCCCAAGGAACAAGCAACAAACAATACCGCAGAGTATGAAGGTTTGCTTGCCGGTCTCAGATCGCGGTGGACCTTGGGATCAAGAAGCTCATTGTCGGGGTGACTCGCAACTTGTCGTCCGCCAAGTAAATAAAGATTATCGAGTCCGTTGATGGAAGCCTCACGTCGATGAAGTGAGGAAGCTAGAAGAGCACTTTGAAGGCACCGCAAATGGAACATGTTCCAAGAGCTCGGAATAATCTGTCGATGGCTTTGTCAAAGTCGCGCCCGCACTCAAGCTACACAATGGAACCGAGGATCTTTGTGCTCAAGCGACTCAACCAACCGTAACACCATCAACTGGGCAGAATAAGAAGAGGAAGTTGGGTTCTGGCGACTACTTTCCGGCAGAGCTTCCCGAAGCCGCCGCCAAGAAGGTCCCCAAGATCAATGCCAAAAGTGCTGAGGAACAGTCTGCTCCGACAAGCCCTAGGGTTTGTTTCGTTGAAGCAAACGTTCCCGACAAGTTTTGCTCCGGCAAGCTTGCCGGGGAATGTCAAGCTCCGGCAGAAACTCAGGTTCATGCCGTAGAAGCTGACGTTCCGGCAGCGATAGATGTGCCTTTAGTCCTTGTTGTCGAGCCGCAGGCTCCACCATGGGCGCAGCAGATTGTTCATTTCCTTCAGACAGGAGAACTTCCCGAAGAGCAAGAAGCAGCGGAAAGAGTAGCCCGGCAGTCAAGTATGTACCAGTTCGTTGACAACGTCTTGTACAGAAGAAGACTCAACGGTGTGAAATTGAAGTGCATTTGCCGGGAAGATGGACAGAAGCTGTTGGCAGAAATACACGGAGGCATATGTGGTCACCACATTGGCGCAAGAGCCCTCGCCGGCAAAGCTTTCCGGCAAGGTTTCTTCGGCGAAGCCCTCCGTGATGCAAATGCACAAGTAACCAAGAGTGAAGCGTGCCAGTTCCATTCCAAACAGATGGCGCAACAGAGAAGCTAAGTTGCTAAGTTTAAACGATCAGTCTTAAATTTCTAAAGTTATCTTCCTCAAACGACTGCGCTTTGTATGGAAAACCCATGCGCGGAGGAACCAAATCGTGATCGGTCGCCCTTACTTTGTTTCGAGTCCGCTCAACAACTTAAGTGAGCTGCGACTAGTCCGCGACAAGGTTGCTTGTCGGTAGCGACCCGCCAAAGAAGGCTGAAGTTCTGCACTCGGCGCCATGCAAGGGTGCCTCGCACCGCAAGTTTCTCGAAAAGCGTGAGGCAGTAACATACAAAGCCAAGAGTCGAATAAAGGAAGTAACGTAGCAAATGTTGCCCGAATAAAGTTATATTACAAAATAACTTATTGCGGCTGGCTAAATTGTTCTCAGAACTGAAATAACAGCGAAGAGGAGAAGAAGGGCGCTGGCTGCACCCAAGCCCGGCAAGTCGGAGTTCTTTGGGGGCTGCGGCAAGCGAGTTGCCGGGGGCTGCGGCAAGCCAGAGTTGCCGGGGGCTGCGATATCAGATAAGCCTTTCGTCCCTTTTCAAGCATACCTTTTTCATCAAAAACATTCTACTCGAATACAGTCCGTGGAGAATGAAAAACATGAAAGAGAGGATTACAAGTTTTAAATGCGGATAAGGCCCGAAGGCTTACAAATTAAAAAGATAAGATGCCCGTAATCCGTTTCCTGTCCCTCTCTTCAGGAGGTAGGTCAAGGAGGCGAGAAGAGCAAAAGGAACACATAGGCGAGCTACAGGTGCCAGAAGGCACCAAGGGAACATCCCGGGAGCTCTCCGAGGGCTTGACGGAGATGGCAGCGCCGGAAGCGGGGCTCGGAGATGGGGCGGCAGGACGTCAGCATGCTGTCGAGGGAACTACGCCCTCGTACTCCGACTTGACGGCCTTGCCGCCATCCCTCTTCCCCTTCCGCAGCCTCCCTACGCCAGTCGCCCAAGGAGACGACCCGGGAGTTCAAGGAGCTGGCCAGCGGATGTTGGGGTCGCCGGTGTCGTACGAAGCGGCGCCCGACAACTAATCGGGCCCGCTACCCTCGTCGTCGCTGTCACTCTCCTCCTCGTCACTCTTGCTCGAGGGGGAATCTTCGCTGTCGGAGGAGCTATCCACGCAGCACTTCGCCCGAGTGCCGAGATCCCCGAAGACCTTGACGGAGAGGAGATCACCCTCCATTAACTTAAAATGGAGGGTAAACCCCGCCCTCAGACTGTGGATGCGAGTGAACGTCTTCCACCCGCGATCAAGATACATCACATTAGGGGCTGGGAATACAACACGGACTCGCATGCCGCTGATTCCACAGCCCCTCATGTGCAGTCTCAATGTCTCGGGCGGATCCGACTCCATCGCGCTCGCGAACGGAGCTGGAAGCCGGAGGCGACGACGAGGCGCCCGACGCAGCCTGACGAAGAACTCGCAAGGGTCGTCCCCTGTATGGACCGCCGCAGGGAGGGGAACCGCCGGCGGAGGCGGAGACGGCGCGCCGCCCCGTCCGCCTCTTCCCCGAGTGCCTCGACCTCGTCCACGACCTCGCCCCTCCCTCTTCCTCTTGGGGCTGGCTCTGCCCCGGGCGTGGGGTTGGGAGGAGCGCTGTCTCATGGCGACCCTCGCCGCCACCGATGAAGAACCAAGGTTCCCTTTCTCCATGAGGAATGAGAGAAAGGGAGCAGAAGCGAGGAAAGGAGGAGATGGGAGAGTGCGGGCTTCAAGGCTCCCCTTCCGCTCTTTTAAAGAAGCAAGGTGGGGGCTCGGCCGCCCCGCTCGGCAAATCAGGGCATAGGAAGAGCAGGGAATCGGAGCCGACCTGCTGCCTCTGCTCGCAATGGCCCAGCTTCCCACTTCCACCGTCCGTGACCCCAAGAGCATGGGAACCACGTGGCGGGGATGCAGAGCCGAAACGACGGGTGGAGCGACCCGCCGCCGCCACTTCCCCACGACGCGCAATTGACGCGTGCCGTTCACGGGGAACGCGGCGGATCTGAGTGGATTTGGTTTGGACCAGGGCTGCGCGCGTGCCGTGCCTGTTTTGGGCCTGGCCCAACAGCGCTTCGGCACCGTGTATGGCCCAGACCGGGGCTCTGTCGGTGTACTAAAGTAGGGGTATCTTAGTACTCACGAACCTGTGCGGGCGCAGCGGCGTCCCGTGGCAAGCCTTGGGCGTCCGCCAAGACCCTCCATGCCCTTGAGAAACAAGACCCGGCAAGAGGAGCTTGCGGTGAGCGATCAAGAACAAAGTAATCAAGACCCGGCAAGAGGAGCTTGCCGGAAGGCCACTCTAGGCACGAAGAAGGCCCGGCAAGAGGAGCTTGCCGAAGGCCACTCTAGGCACGAAGAAGGCCCGGCAAGAGGAGCTTGCCGGGAAGGCCACTTAAGGCATGAAGGAAACAAGGCCCGGCAAGAGGAGCTTGCCGGAAGGCTTGGTGAAGCGACAAGCTCCCAAGCGACAAGAACCTTGCCGCGGCAAGGCACTTGCCGCGGTAACCTCTCTTCCTCTCCGCTCCAGCTCATCCACCAACGTGTCGCCATGGGGTTTCCCGGTAGCGGCGATGTCAACAGCTGTGCAGCCGGTGAGGAAGCGGCGACAAGCGTGCCGACAAGCCGTCGTCGTGGCAAACGGAGGCGCACTTGACGGTCCATGTTACACTTTTCAGTGACGAGGACGGGCATTTATGGCTCTTGTCCCTTGCCGTCGAGTTAGGTATAGGCCCTTTGTACACTGTACAAAGCGGTGTACCAACCTCTGTTTTTCCTATTCTACCCCTGTCTACTTGCCACCTGTGGTGACCCCTTGTGCCTATATAAGGAGGCCCGAGTGCAACGTAGAAAGGGTTCGGCTCGTTCGGCTCGTTCGTTTCAGCTGGTACGAGGCCACAGACTCTCAAGCTAGGTTTTGTAGCTCCCGACGCTCCCTAGCAAGAACACAATACAACCGGACAAGCAGCAGTAGGAGTATTATCTCTCCGGAGAGCTCCGAAGCTGGGTAAATCCCCTCGTGTGATCGTCTCGATCCGCTCTTTGTGCAATCTCCGCCCCCTGCCGAACCGAAAAGGGGCCTCGGTCCCGTAGGTGTCCGTGGAGGTACAGATTTCCCCCCGACACGGTTAGATTTTGTGTGGAGGCTATATATACCCCTCCACCTCCTCTTCATTCATGGAGAGAGCCATCAGAACAAACCTACACTTCCAACTTGCCAGTTCTGAGAGAGAACCACCTACTCATGACATGATGTAGACAAGATCTATTTATATAGAAATAGACCTCATCGTTTTATCCTTAGTAGCAACGATACATGCGTGTCGGTTCCCCTTCTGTCACTCGGATCAAGCACCGTAAGATCGAACCCACTACAAAGCACCTCTTCCCATGGCAAGATAAATAGATCAAGTTGGCCAAACAAAACCCAAATATAGGAGAAGAAATACGAGGCTATAAGCAATCATGCATATAAGAGATCAAAGAAACTCAAATAACTTTCATGGATATAAAAAGATAGATCTGGTCATAAACTGAAAGTTCATCTGATCCCAACAAACACACCACAAAAGGAGTTACATCATATGGATCTCCAAGAGACCATTGTATTGATAATCAAAAGAGAGAGCGGAAGCCATCTAGCTACTAACTACGGACCCGAAGGTCTACAAAGAACTACTCACGCATCATCAGAGAGGCACCAATGGAAGTTGTGAACCCCTCCGTGATGGTGTCTAGATTGGATCTGGTGGTTCTGGACTCCGCGGTAGCTGGAATTGATTTTCGTCGACTCCCCTAGGGTTTCTGGAATATTGGGGTATTTATAGAGCAAAGAGTCAGTTCGGAAGGCACCTGAGGTGGGCACAACCCACGAGGGCGCGCCTCAGCCTCCTGGCGCATCCTGGTGGGTTGTGCTCCCCTCGGAGCACCCCCAGGCGCTTCTTCAGCCCACTGGATGTCTTCTGGTCCAAGAGAAATCTCCAAAAAGTTTCGCTGCGTTTAGACTCCATTTGGTATTGATTTCCTACGATGTAAAAAACACGCAGAAAACAACAACTGACACTTGGCACTATGTCAATAGGTTAGTACCAAAAAATGATATAAAATGATAAAACATCCAAGATTGATAATATAACAGCATGGAACAATAAAAAATTTATAGATACGTTGGAGACGTATCAGCATCTCCAAGCTTAACTCATGCTCGTCCTCGAGTAGATAAGTGATAAAAACAGAATTTTTGATGTGGAATGCTGCCTAACATGTCATATCATATTATTTTCTTTTATAGCATGGACATTTGGACTTTTATATGATTCAAAGCAATAGTCTAGTTTTGACATGATAACTTAAATACTCAAGCATATCAACAAGCAACCATGTCTTTCAAAATAGCAACGCGAAAATAAGTTATCCCTAGCCCATCATGCTCAAACGTTGATCCATTCATGAAACACACTCGCATATTAGCTACACCCAACGCTCAAGTACGATCATAGTGCCTCCTTGTTGGTGCTTTTATAAGAGAAGATGGAGACTCAAATTCATAAATAAAAACTGCATAAATTAAAAGAAAGGCCCTTCGTGGAGGGAAGTAGGGATTTGTAGAGGTGCAAGAGCTAAAGCAAAAAACTTAGAGATAAAAACATTTTGGGAGGTGTGCCTTTCCCACCAACAAAAACGACTTAGAGTTCCCAACACTTTCCATGCTAGATATATCATAGGCGGTTCCCAAACAGAAAATAAATTTTATTCCTTTTTCAACCATACTTTCACTTTCCATGGCTAGCCATATCCACGGTTGCCCTCCATACCACCACTTTCCAAGGAAATTTTTGTTTGACAACAAAAATTAAATTCATTTTTCATTTCAGGACTGGGCATCCCTAATACCTTTGTCTTACTCTCATGCAATGACATGGGAATAAACACTCATCGTGAGAATACCACATCTAGCATGGAAAATATTAGCCACCCTCACGCTTCATGAAAGCTGCATTTAACACACAAAAGAGAAGTTTATTTTGAAAATTAGAGATGGCACATACAAATTTGCTTAGAACGGCAAAAGAATACCGCATATAGGTAGATATAGTGGACTCATGTGGCAAAACTGGTTTAAAGTATTTTGGATGCACAAGTAGTGATCATACTTAGTGCAAAATGAAGGCTAGCAAAAGATTGAGAAGAGACCAACCAAGAAACGAATAATCTCATAAGCGAGCATTAAGCATAATTAACACCGACTAATGCACCACAAGTAGGATATAATTTCATTGCATGACTATCGAATTTCGTGCTTGTAGAGGGAATCACAAACCTTAACACCATTATTCCTACTAAAGCATAATTACTCATCAACATGACTCACATATCACATCATCATATCTGAAAGCTATTACTAGGAATCAAGTTTATTTTGTCCAACGATCTTCATGAAAGTTTTTATTATATCCTTCATGGATATCTATCACTTCGGAAGTAATTTTCATGTGTTGCTTTTGATAAGCTCATACAAATATAAGTGAAGATCATGAGCCTAAAATTTCTTTCTTTCTCTCAAATTAATTTAAGTGAAGCAAGAGAGAATTTCTTGATTTTTTTTACTAACTCTCTAAGTGAAGCAAGAGAGCATTTCTTCAAAAAAAGACTAAAGCACACCATGCTCAAAAAGATATAAGTGAAGCACTAGAGCAAATCCATAGCTCATAAATTTTTAAGTGAAGCATATAGAGCAATTCTAACAAGTCATGGCATAATTTTGGCTCTCTCAAATAGGTGTGTGAAAGTGCAACTATCCCTAGGTGGTTTTGGTAATTCATAACAACATATAGCTCATTGAGCTAATGCTATTCCAAGACTAATATTTCAGGAAAGCTCAATGAATGGCATGGCATGGATGATGAAAGTGGATCCCTCAAAATATTAAGGACAAAGGATTGGCTCAAGCTCAAAAGCTCAAGACTCTACATTTTACATTTTAGTGATCCAAGATCACATTGAGTCTATAGGAAAAGCCAATACTATCAAGGAGGGATGAGGTGTTGCTTAATGAGCCTCTTGCTTCATGTGCTTAGTGATATGCTCCAAAACCCTCAACTACTTTCTCACATCCACATATGACCTAAACCTAAAGTCAAAATCGGTCCTACCCATTCTTTCTATCCGGCGCCACTGAGTTCAAATGTCATAGCCACTGCCACAAACCCTGGGCAAATCGGTTTCACCGAGAGGGATCTCGGTCTCACCGACATGGGATTGTAATCTCTCTGTTTCCCTTTGTAACGTTTCGGTCTAACCGAAGTGAGCGATCGGTCCCACCGATATTGCAATGTAAACTCTCTGTTTCCCCTTCGTAACATTTCGGTCTCACCGAAAAGAGCGAATCGGTCCCACCGAGTTTACCTGACCAACTCTCTGGTTAGCTAATTACCAAAATCGGTCTCACCGAGTTTGTGTAATCGGTCTCACCGAGATTATGTTATGCCCTAACCCTAACCATATCGGTCCTACCGAGTTGCATGCCGGTCCCACCGAAAACCCTAACGGTCACTAGGTTTACTGAATCGGTCCGACCGAGTTTGTTGATTCGGTCCCACCGAGTTTGGTAAATTGTGTTTAACGGTTAGATTTTTGTGTGGAGGCTATATATACCCTCCACCTCCTCTTCATTCGTGGAGAGAGCCATCGAACAAACCTACACTTCCAACTTGCCGATTACGAGAGAGAGAACCACCTACTCATGACATGATGTAGACAAGATCTATTTATATAGAAAGGGACCTCATCGTTTTATCCTTAGTAGCAACGATACATGCGTGTCGGTTCCCCTTCTGTCACTCGGATCAAGCACCGTAAGATCGAACCCACTACAAAGCACCTCTTCCCATGGCAAGATAAATAGATCAAGTTGGCCAAACAAAACCCAAATATAGGAGAAGAAATACGAGGCTATAAGCAATCATGCATATAAGAGATCAAAGAAACTCAAATAACTTTGATGGATATAAAAAGATAGATCTGGTCGAAACTCAAAGTTCATCTGATCCCAACAAACACACCGCAAAAGGAGTTACATCATATGGATCTCCAATAGACCATTGTATTGATAATCAAAAGAGAGAGCGGAAGCCATCTAGCTACTAACTACGGACCCGAAGGTCTACAAAGAACTACTCACGCATCATCGGAGAGGCACCAATGGAAGTTGTGAACCCCTCCGTGATGGTGTCTAGATTGGATCTGGTGGTTACGGACTCATGGTGGCTGGAATTGATTTTCGTCGACTCCCCTAGGGTTTCTGGAATATTGGGGTATTTATAGAGCAAAGAGTCAGTTCGGAAGGCACCCGAGGTGGGGACAACCCACGAGGGCGCGCCTCGGCCTCCTGGCGCGTCCTGGTGGGTTGTGCTCCCCTCGGAGCACCCCCAGGCGCTTCTTCAGCCCACTGGATGTCTTCTGGTCCAAGAGAAATCTCCAAAAAGTTTCGCTGCGTTTAGACTCCATTTAGTATCGATTTCTGCGATGTAAAAACACGCAGAAAACAACAACTGACACTTGGCACTATGTCAAGAGGTTAGTACCAAAAAATGATATAAAATGATTATAAAACATCCAAGATTGATAATATAACAGCATGGAACAATAAAAAAATTATAGATACGTTGGAGACATGTCAGCATCCCCAAGCTTAACTCCCTTTCGTCCTCGAGTAGATAAGTGATAAAAACAGAATTTTTCATGTGGAATGCTGCCTAACATGTCAGATCATATTATTTTCTTTTATAGCATGGACATTTGACTTTTATATGATTCAAAGCAATAGTCTAGTTTTGACATGATAACTTAAATACTCAAGCATATGAACAAGCAACCATGTCTTTCAAAATAGTAACGCGAAAATAAGTTATCCCTAGCCCATCATGCTCAAACGTTGATCCCTTCATGAAACACACTCGCATATTAGCTGCACCCAATGCTCAAGTACGATCATAGTGCCTCCTTGTTGGTGCTTTTATAAGAGAAGATGGAGACTCAAATTCATAAATAAAAACTGCATAAATTAAAAGAAAGGCCCTTCGCGGAGGGAAGTAGGGACTTGTAGAGGTGCCAGAGCTCAAAGCGAAAAACTTAGAGATAAAAACATTTTGGGAGGTGTGCCTTTCCCACCAACAAAAACGACTTAGAGTTCCCAACACTTTCCATGCTAGATATATCATAGGCGGTTCCCAAACAGAAAATAAATTTTATTCCTTTTTCAACCATACTTTCACTTTCCATGGCTAGCCGTATCCACGGTTCCCCTCCATACCACCACTTTCCAAAGATTTTTTTGTTTGACAACAAAAAGTAAATTCATTTTTCATTTCGGGACTGGGCATCCCTAATACCTTTGTCATACTCTCATGCAATGACAAGGGAATAAACACTCATCGTGAGAATAACACATCTAGCATGGAAAATATTAGCCACCCAATACTTCATGATGCGAACACACAAAAGAGAAGTTTATTTTGAAAATTAGAGATGGCACATACAAATTTGCTTAGAACGGCAAAAGAATACTGCATATAGGTAGATATAGTGGACTCATGTGGCAAAACTGGTTTAAAGTATTTTGGATGCACAAGTAGTGATCATACTTACTGCAAAATGAAGGCTAGCAAAAGATTGAGAAGAGACCAACCAAGAAACGAATAATCTCATAAGCGAGCATTAAGCATAATTAACACCGACTAATGCACCACAAGTAGGATATAATTTCATTACATGACTATTGACTTTCGTGCTTGCATAGGGAATCACAAACCTTAACACCATTATTCCTACTAAAGCATAATTACTCATCAACATGACTCACATATCACATCATCATATCTCAAAGCTATTACTAGGAATCAAGTTTATTTTGTCCAACGATCTTCATGAAAGTTTTTATTATATCCTTCCTGGATATCTATCACTTTGGAAGTAATTTTCATGTGTTGCTTTTGATAAACTCATACAAATATAAGTGAAGATCATGAGCATAAAATTTATTTCTTTCTCTCAAATTAATTTAAGTGAAGCAAGAGAGAATTTCTTGAAATTTTTTACTAACTCTCTAAGTGAAGCAAGAGAGCATTTCTTCAAAAAAAAAAAAGACTAAAGCACACCATGCTCAAAAAGATATAAGTGAAGCACTAGAGGAAATCCATAGCTCATAATTTTTTTAAGTGAAGCATATAGAGCAATTCTAACAAGTCGTGGCATAATTTTGGCTCTCTCAAATAGGTGTGTGAAAGTGCAACTATCCCTAGGTGGTTTTGGTAATTCATAACAACATATAGCTCATTGAGCTAATGCTATTCCAAGACTAATATTTCAGGAAAGCTCAATGAATGGCATGGCATGGATGATGAAAGTGGATCCCTCAAAATATTAAGGACAAAGGATTGGCTCAAGCTCAAAAGCTCAAGACTCTACATTTTACATTTTAGTGATCCAAGATCACATTGAGTCTATAGGAAAAGCCAATACTATCAAGGAGGGATGAGGTGTTGCTTAATGAGCCTCTTGCTTCATGTGATTAGTGATATGCATCAAAAACCCTCAACTACTTTCTCACATCCACATATGACCTAAACCTAAAGTCAAAATCGGTCCTACTGATTCTTTCTATCCAGCGCCACCGAGTTCAAATGTCATAGCCACTGCCACAAACCCTGGGCAAATCGGTTTCACCGATAGGGATCTCGGTCTCACCAAGATGGGATTGTAATCTCTCTGTTTCCCTTCGTAACGTTTCGGTCTAACCGAAGTGAGCGATCGGTCCCACCGATATTGCAATGTAAACTCTCTGTTTCCCTTTCGTAACATTTCGGTCTCACCGAAAAGAGCGAATCGGTCCCACCGAGTTTACCTGACCAACTCTCTGGTTAGCTAATTACCAAAATCGGTCTCACCGAGTTTGTGTAATGGGTCTCACCGAGATTACGTTATGCCCTAACCCTAACCATATCGGTCCTACCGAGTTGCATGTCGGTCCCAAATGAAAACCCTACTTGATCACTAGGTTTCTTGAATCGGTCTGATCGAGTTTGTTGATTCGGTCCCACCAAGTTTAGTAAATTGTGTGTATAGCAGTTAGATTTTGTGTGGAGGCTATATATACCCTCCACCTCCTCTTCATTCATGAGAGAGCCATCGAGAACAAACCTACACTTCCAACTTGCCGCCTCGAGAGAGAACCACCTACTCATGTGTTGAGGCCAAGATATTCCATTCCTACCATATGAATCTTGATCTCTAGCCTTCCCCAAGTTGCTTTCCACTCAAATCTTCTTTCCACCAAATCCAAATCCTGTGAGAGAGAGAGTTGAGTGTTGGGGAGACTATAATTTGAAGCACAAGAGCAAGGAGTTCATCATCAACACACCATTTGTTACTTCTTGGAGAGTGGTGTCTCCTAGATTGGCTAGGTGTCACTTGGGAGCCTCCAACAAGATTGTGGAGTTTAACCAAGGAGTTTGTAAGGGCAAGGAGATCGCCTACTTCGTGAAGATCTACCGCTAGTGAGGCTAGTCCTTCGTGGGCGTCGGCCATGGTGGGATAGACAAGGTTGCTTCTTCGTGGACCCTTCGTGGGTGGAGCCCTCCGTGGACTCAGCAAGAACCGTTACCCTTCGTGGGTTGAAGTCTCCATCAACGTGGATGTACGATAGCACCACCTATCGGAACCACGACAAAAACATCCGTGTCTCCAATTGCGTTTGAATCTTCCAAACCCTTCCCTTTACATTCTTGCAAGTTGCATGCTTTAATTTCCGCTGCTTATATATACTCTTCGCATGCTTGCTTGAATTGTGTGAAGATTGCTTGACTTGTGCAAAGATAGCTAAAATCTGCCAAAGTTTAAAATTGGGAAAAGGTTAAGTTTTTAATTGGTCAAGTAGTCTAATCACCCCCCTCTAGACATACTTCAAGGTCCTACAATGTGTCCAGCAAGGAATCAAGACGTAAAACACAAAATAAAACAAGTAAAGACTCATATCATACAAGACGCTCCAAGCAAAACACATAGTATGTGACGAATAAAACTATAGATTCGAGTAAAATACCGATGGTCGTTTGGAGAAAGAGGGGATGCCACTCGGGGCATCCTAAGCATAGTCGCTTTCTCTCTTTGGATAATAGCTTGGGATGCCGGGGCATCCCCAAGCTTAGGCTCTTCTTACACCTTATTCATTCATCCATCGTAAGATAACCCAAAACTTGAATACTACAATCACACAAAACTGAACAAAACCTTCGTGAGATCCGTTAGTATAAGAAAGCAAATCACTACTATAAGTACTGTAGTAAACCAATTCATATTATATTCTTGAATTATATCTACTGTATTCCAACTTTTCTATGGCAAAAACTCATCAAAGAAAACCATAGAATCAACAAAACAATCACACAATGCAAAGAAAAGCAGAATATATCAAAAGCAGAGCGATCAGTAGTAATCTGAATATTTCAAATACTACAGTAACTCCAAACATTCTTAAAAATTAGGAAAACATGGGAAATTTGTATATGAATCTACTTTAAAACATTCATGATTTTATCACGCACGTGATTTTAAACAATTATAACACTTTCGTAGCGAAAGTTTACATTTTTCCACAAGATTAAACAACTATCACCCAAGAAGATCCTAAAGGCTTTACTTGGCACAAAGACTAATTAAAACACAAAAAACACAATCATAACAGCAGTATAATTGTGCTAACACTCAAGAACAGGAAGCAAAAAGCAAAAATAAATTTTATTCATTGGGTTGCCTCCCAACAAGCGCTATAGTTTTACGCCCTTAGCTAGGCATAAACCAAGGATCTAAGTTTTGTCATCTTTGTTTCGAGATCCATAGGATGCCCTCATGATTGATTCATATAGTGGCCTAATTCTTGTTCTAGGGAAGTGTTCCATTCCCTTCCTTAGTGGAAATTAAAACTGAATATTGCCTTCTTTCATATCAATCACGGCACCAATAGTGCGTTGATGACCCACAAGTATAGGGAATCTATCGTAGTCCTTTCAATAAGTAAGAGTGTCGAACCCAACGAGGATCAGAAGGAAATGACAAGCGGTTTTCAGTAAGGTATTCTCTGCAAGCACCGAAATTATCGGTAATGAGATAGTTTTGTGATAAGGTAATTTGTAACGGGTAACAAGTAATAAAAGTAAATAAGGTGCAGCAAGGTGGCCCAATCCTTTTTGTAGCAAAGGACAAGCCTGGACAAACTCTTATATAAAGGAAAGCGCTCCCGAGGACACATGGGAATTATCGTCAAGCTAGTTTTCATCACGCTTATATGATTCGTTACTTTGATAATTTGATATGTGGGTGGACCGGTGCTTGGGTGCTGCCCTTGCTTGGACAAGCATCCCACTTATGATTAACCCCTCTTGCAAGCATCCGCAACTACAAAAGAAGTATTAAGGTAAACCTAACCATAGCATGAAACATATGGATCCAAATCAGCCCATTACGAAGCAACGCATAAACTAGGGTTTAAGCTTTTGTCACTCTAGCAACCCATCATCTACTTATTACTTCCCAATGCTTTCCCTAGGCCCAAAAAATGGTGAAGTGTCATGTAGTCGACGTTCACATAACACCACTAGAGGAAAGACAGCATACATCTCATCAAAATATCGAACGAATACCAAATTCACATGACTACTTATAGCAAGACTTCTCCCATGTCCTCAGGATCAAATTTAACTATTCACAAATCATATTCACGTTCATAATCAGAGGGGTATTAATATGCATAAAGGATATGAACATATGATCTTCCACCAAATATACCAACTAGCATCAACTACAAGGAGTAATCAACATTACTAGCAACCCACAGGTACCAATTAACTGAGGTTTTGGGACAAAGAGGATACAAGAGATGAACTAGGGTTTTAGAGGAGATGGTGCTGGTGAAGATGTTGATGGAGATTGACCCCCTCTCGATGAGAGGATCGATGGTGATGATTTCCCCTCCCGGAGGGATGTTTCCCGGCGTAACAGCTCACTGGAGCCCTAGATTGGTTCGCGGAGTTAAGCCTCGTGGCGGTCAAATCATCCCGAAAGCTTGCTTGATTTTTCTGTATGAAAGACTTCATATAGCCAAAGATGGCCACCGGAGGCCTGCCAGGGGGCCCACGAGGCAGGGGCGCGCCCAGGGGGTAGGACGCGCCCCCACCCTCATGGACAGGGTGTGGCCCCCCTATGGTGCTTTCTTCACCCAATATTTATAACATATTCCAAAACTGACTTTTGTGGAGTTTCAGGACTTTTGGAGTTGTGCAGAATAGGTCTATAATATTTGCTCCTTTTCCAGCCCAGAATTCCAGCTGCCGGCATTCTCCCTCTTCGTGTAAACCTTGTAAAATAAGAGAGAATAGGCATAAGTATTGTGACATAATGTGTAATAACAGCCCATAATGCAATGAATATCTATATAAAAGCATGATGCAAAATGGACGTATCAACTCCCCCAAGCTTAGACCTTGCTTGTCCTCAAGCGGAAGCCGATAACGAAAAATATGTCCACATGTTTAGAGATAGAGGTGTCGATAAAATAAAATACAGACACGAGGGCATCATGATCATTTTTATAACAGCAACATATATATATTGTCATATGATTTCTTATGCTAATGTAACAATCTATTCACAATGTCAAGTATGAATCAGAAAACTTCGTTGAAAACTAACAAACTATGATCTCGGTCATTGAAGCAATTGCAATTTATCATAACATTGGAAAGATTCAATATAAGAGCTTTTCAGCAAGTCCACATACTCAACTATTATTTAGTCTTTCACAATGGCTAACACTCACACAATACTTATGGGTATGGAGTTTTAATGGGACACGAGAGAAAGATAGGGGCTTATAGTGTTGCCTCCCAACCTTTTACCTCAAGGGTAATGTCAACAATAATAGTTTATGATAACTTACATCCAATTGGATATATATATATATATATATATATATATATATATATATATCAGGATCTTTCCAACACAATGTGCTTGCCAAAGGATAAAATGTAAAAAGGAAAGGTGAAGATCACCATGACTCTTGTATAAGGTATAATACAAGAATAAAAGGTAGGCCCTTCGCAGAGGGAAGCAGAGGTTGTCATGTGCTTTTATAGTTGGATGCACAAAATCTTAATGCGAAAGAACGTCACTTTATATTGCCACTTGTGATAGGGACCTTTATTATGCAGTCCTTCGCTTTTATTGCTTCCATATCACAAGATCGTATAAAGCTTATTTTCTCCACACTAATAGATCATACATATTTAGAGAGCATTTTTTATTGCATGCAACAATGACAACTTACTTGAAGGATCTTACTCAATCCATAGGTAGATATGGTGGACTCTCATGGCAAGACCGGGTTTAAGGATATTCGAAAGCACAAGTAGTATCTCTACTTGGTGCAAAGAATTTGGGTAGCATGAGGGGGAAAGGAAACCTCAACATGTTGGATGATCCATGACAATATACTTTATTTCAGATATAAGAAAACATAACCCATTATGTCGTCTTCCTTGTCCAACATCAACTTTTATCATGTCATATTTTAATGAGTGCTCACAATCATAAAAGATGTCCAAGATAGTATATTTATATGTGAAAACCTCTCTTTCTTTATTACTTCCTATTAATTGCAATGATGACCAAAACTATGTTTGTCAACTCTCAACAACTTTTATTCATCAGACTCTTTTGTATTTGAAGTCATTACTCTCCATAAGATCAATAGGATCCTTTTATTTCTTTTTTTATTCTTTCTCTTCTCAATATTTTTATTCCCTCAAGATCATAGCAAGATAATCAATCCCTTGACTCAAAACTAATCTTTATTATATATAACTCACAGACTCGATTACATAGAAGGATCATAAAGCAAAACTCAAAACTGGATCATACTAAAACTTTATTCTACTAAATCAAGATATTACTAAAAGGATCGAACTAAGAAAAAGCGGTAAAGATAGGAGTGTGATGGTGATACGATACCGGGCTCCTCCCCTAGCTTGGCGGTTGCCAAGGGAGTGCCCATACCGATACTCAGTTCTCCTTCCTTGGAGGTGGTGGTGATGGAGTTGTTGATGACGTAGGCTTGTCTTCCCTCTTCCAAGGCATAGGCTCACCATCATAGAAAGATGATCGAGTCTCCGGGATCCTAAAATCTGCAGCCAAACTCATCCTCTTGAATCTATGTTCATACTCATAGTTTTGGTTTTGCAGGTCATAGATCTGGGCTTGGAGGTGCTCGATTTTCTCGTGAAGCTTGAAGATGGCCTCCCCAATGTTCTTGGCATCCAGCTTGTGGTTGTTGGTGAACTCCGCGATCATCATGTGGTTGGCCTCGAGTCCACGTTCCACCATCCCTTGGCACTTGAAAACTTGCTGCTCATTGCTTCGAATCTTGTCTCCACGCTTCCGGTTCTCCTTGGTCCCTCAACATCGCGGATGTGCAGCACCCCCTCATGCATCTCAATGGTTTGAGGGTGTTGCAGCACCTCCACGAGGTAGGGGTTGATGACCTTCTCAAAAACCTTGTCCTTGGGTGCGCTCGAAGACGTCATCGTGATCTAGATCTGTTAGAAATACAGTTAGAAACAAAAACATGAGATATTTGCGTGGTACGGTAGTCAAAACCTTCGGGAGATTATATAATGAATTTTTACTGACCAAAAGAAGTATCGTGCAAGAAAACGGAGTCTGGAGGGCACACGAGGTGCCCATGAGGCAGGGGGCGCGCCCAGGGGGTAGGGCGCGCCCTCCACCCTCGTGGGTGCCTCGTGTCCTGTCGTGGAATTGTCACGGCAGATGTCCTCTTGCAAGGACTTAATCGTGGAGCCATCGCAACTAGGAAGCTTAAAGGGGTTAATCGGGACAAAGGACACGAGAGGATTTATACTAGTTCGGCTCCTTACGGTGAAGGAAGCCTACGTCTAGTTGGGTTGGTATTGCTTGAGGTTTCGATGACCAGGGAGCGAGATACGCTATGCCCGGTTCTCGAAGGGTTGTTTCTTCCCCTAAGCCGCTGCCGGGTCGTCCCCTTATATACACGGGTTGACGCCTGCGGCTTACGTAATCCCGGCCGCTCATAAACAGTGTCCGGCTCGGTGACTAGTCAAGTCTACCTTATGATACAAGTCATGCCATTATGGCGGTTTACTACAACGGGCCTTAAGTCGCCTGTGGGCCTTAGGCTCCTTGTTGAGTCGCCATCTTCATGCTTGGACTTGGGCTTCTGTCTGGTAACTATTTACGTAACCCGGCCCCTCCTGGGCGGCTTACACAAATAGTTATATCCCCAACATTAGGCCCTAGATTGATTTGAACCTGTTCATGTCAATCTTAAAATAACTTAACACATAACTCTTCGCCTTGGATTGCGCAAAAAGACTTTCTTTAACCCGGTGGACGTCACTCTTTGGATCCGTGTTAACCCGTCATGACGTCATCTTTCCTTTAATCCCGCCGAATCGCCCAACGGAATCTTTGTCTTTATTGCCCGCTCCGAGAATCGAGGCGTCAGGGCCGCTGGATAGTAATTCTTATCTCCTTGTTTCCCACGCCGTCTCGGTTACCCTCTCCCTATAAATAGGTGCGACTTTAGGTCTTTCATTCTTCTCCTTCCAGTCGTCTTCTTCCTCTCTTCTCTGTCACTCAAGCTCCACCGCCGCCGCCGTCGAACCCCTCGTCTTCATCGACCTTGGCCGCTGCATCAACTTGAATCCGACCAGGAACGGCAGCGGCGCCCTCCATAACAAATCCGATCTTGTATGTTTCCCTTTACGCATCTTATATCTATGCTAGGGTTGACAGTTCTTCTGTACAGTTCGTAGTTCATCCCCTGTTCTTCGTATTTCCTCTGCCGTGGCTTCTTTTGATCCCATAGTAGCATAAATCTCGTGCGGCACCTATTCCGCATCCATTTTATATACTAGCAGATCTTCTTTTCTTGCAAGGAATCCTCATTGGGATGCATGAACTCCTCTGTACCATATTTTAGGTCTAGAAATTTTTCCTTTCAGAATAGTAATTTGATCCAGAATAATAGCTGCCATCTGTGAAACTTGTTTCTATCACCCGGAAAGCTTCTTCTGGCAAATGCCTTCAAACACAACTGTCAGGCGTCCGGTTTAAATAAGTGATACTGAGCTGTAATCCTTGCCGTCTTCTCATGACTTTAAAGATTTTGAATCGGTCTTGATGTTTGTAGCGGCTTAAATATTGTTGCACAATCACCCTTATATCATTAGGCCCCTTCAGAAGCCGCTACCTTGATAATTTGGACATTTTCCCCGGGTTAAAATTTGAGCCGAACTTCTTATTTTGTAATAGGCCAATTGTTGTCATGGCACCTAAGGCAGCAAAAGTTCTGTAACCTGCAGCTGGGTCCCATCCACAATCACTAAGAGTAAATCGGCGAATTTGTGAAGTCCGCCATCCGCCAAAAAAGGAGGTCATGTCTTATCGTGTTCTGACCCATCCGAAGAAAAGCCTCAACCCAAAGGCGGGAAGTAATAGTCTTCACGGATCACATGAACCGGGATTTGCCCTCGGCTCAAAATTTTTCAGAGAAGTTCTGAATTTCTTTGACCTTAGACCTCAAGACATCGGGCCCAATTCCGTGTCAAATCTCTGCAATTTTCAAGTTTTCTGCGAAGTATACCTGGGATAAGAACCAAGTCTGCTCTTGTTCAGAGAACTTTTTTATTTGAACCGGCAAAGCGAACGTGCCAACGGGCCTAGTCTTGAACTTGGCGGCATCTCCATCCAGCGGCGAAGAGATTGTCTTTTCCCTTATGCTGAGCTGCCAAGTCACCAGAAAGATCGGAACCAGACGTGGTTCTACTTCCAAGATACATCACCGGTGATGAGAAGCCATCGCCCGCTTTCGCGCCTGCGTCTCGAATCCAATCATCCATTGGCAGATAAGTTATCCGGTGTTGAACGCCTGCCTCTCAACCCCACCATCAAGAAGATCAAAGCTCTTCTAGGGAACGGTTTAAACGGCATCGATCTGGTTCGAGTCTGGGTCACCTGGCGGATACTACCATTAAGCCGTCGCTCGGCTTAATGTGTACTTATACCGGCGAAAAAGATGACTCGATGCGTCATAGCTCTGATGATTTATCCGACGATGCGGTAGATGCTACAGTCCAATCTCTGTTGAAGGAAGGCACTGTAACCAGTAACGCCTTCGGCTTACTTCCCTTCTGCAAGAAGAACCCGGCTCCTGCAGTAAGTTACTGGTCTTCATAAATACTCTTTTATATGTTACCTTCTTATACTTATGATTCTTTATCTGTTTCCACAGGCCGGTGATGACTTCTGGAAGGTCAAGTATGACCATGAGGCTGCTAAACAGGCCAGGCGTATGCCAAGAAGACTGAAAGAAAAACCACCGTGACGGGCACCTCTAAGAAGAAGAAACCCAGCGCCTCTAATATGTTTAAATTGGATGACTCTTCTTCGGATGAGGAAGAGGTAATCTTTTTCAATGTTCTTTAACTCCTTTGCCATTACCTTTACTAACATTTGATCCTTTCAGGAGGATCTTGGAAAGCGATCAAGCATTGGCGAAGAGGTAACTATAATTTCCTCCGACTCAGAGCCTTTGCCAACACAAAAAATCCGACGGGTGACTCGGAAAATAAGGTTTTCACACCCTCTAGCTTACCAAGATCCTCAATTTCTTTTGAAGCAACAACAACTTGAGAAACAGAGGCAAACTCGGGCCACTCAAGACGTAGAACTCTCCTCCGGCTTACTCGATATAACAAGGAAGCGTCGAACTGAGGTCATCTCCGCTTTGTGTTATGTTTATCCTTTGGCAGGTTTGTTTCGTCGACCCCTCAATTCATCTGACTCCAATTATCAGGATACCTCTTCGTCTTCCGGCGAGTCGATGCAATCAAACATGCTGGCTTTTAAAACAGCTCCTGGGTAATGCCACCCTTCGTACTTTAAGTTTTTCCATACTTATTCGTTGGTACTCATCCTTCCACTTTGGTGACCGACTGCCAAGTGAAGCCTAGCAAGAAGGCTAAAAGAATAATTTGTCCCGAGACCGGTGATCACCGAACCGGCAATTGACTCATCCATTCCTCGATAGCTCCACTCATCGCCCACCGCTTTGAACCGGCTTTTGATATTCCGGTGTCTACCTCGACCGCTTTGAGAAGATGTTGTCCATGATTACGATAAGCCGGAAATTCCTAGCCCGGTCAAGACGGTGAACCGTAAGTTTAATTTCTGAAAAGCCAATATGTTGAACCAGGCCAGCCTACTGTCCTTGCTCGATGCACTGCCAAGGAGGAGTTTGCCCAACGTCGGAAAACCAAACAGGACATCACTGATTATACTCACCTAAGCATTGGTGATATAGTCTCGGGCTATTTGAACCAAGTGCACAATAGCCGTGACCTGGAAATTGACATGGTGAAGCAAATACAACATAAATCTGAGGTATACCTTTAACCTTACTTACTGTATCAGCCCCAAGTCTATTGCTTATGAATGAATATGCTGTAGACTTAGAAATCTACTTACTGTTAGTTTTGTCCGGCTTAAATTGAATATATTTAACTTGGTGATAGCATGAAACTTTGAATTTGGGTTACACATTAGCCCCCAAGTGTCAAGTGCCTTTACTTGTAAGGTGCTTGAGACTTAATATACATGACCAGTAAAATAGGTTAAGAATTCTTTAAGCATACATTAGCCCCCAAGTGCCAAGTAACTTTACTTGTAAAGTGTTTGGGACTTGAATGTAATCTTACCATGATCTTACCATAACCTGATGTCGATGCAGGCCGCCATAAGTCAATTTGAGGTGGAGATTGCTGATCTGAAGAGTCAGTTGAAAACCCAAGAGCTTGAAACTCAAAAAGCCAACTCCAAGTTTGAATTCAGTGTCTCTGAACAAGAGAAACTGAAGAAAAATTTTGAATCGGAGAAGAAAACTTGGGTTGAAGAGAGGGCTTCACTGGTGACTCGGGCTGAAACAAATAGAATCATCTCTTGCCGAGGCAACCGCCGAAATGTCCGCTTAAAGCGCCAGATATCTCAAATGGTCTCCAACAATCTTTGGTAAGTTACGATGTATAACTCTGAATATTACAATGGTTCCTTTGATGTCTATTTTAATTGTTAACTCCGGCTCACCTTATATGTATAAACACAGGCCCCAGGAGCATGAACCTTAAGCAGAATATGTTGGTCAAGCTTAAGGCGGTGTACACTCTGGTGGAACAACTATACACCGGGTCACAACGTGCTTTAGCCGTTGTGGCTTTATCAAATGATGCTCCTTATCTCCTGCAAGATGTACTCAAGCGGCTTGCCATGTTACCTCAACGGATTCAGGAGTTAAGGCGAGCATCTGGTAGAGTCGGGGCCATAGCCGCCTTAAGCCGGGCCAAAGTATTGGCTCCAGAGCTAGACTTAAACGATGTTGCTCTTGGATACCCCAGCTTAAAGGAGGACGGCTCTGCATTCAGTCAATCAGACTTCACCACTTGCGTGAGAGTCAGATGTCCTGGCCACCATCATTGGCAATGATATTGATCTTACAAAGTACCGGCCGGGTTATGACAACGAGAACCGGAGGATTCCAACTCCGCATTATGATGATGTCACCGATCCCTCCAACTCGTAAGCATACCTTTGCTCACGAAGTTGACCCGGCCAGTTTAATAGATGATGAGGCTGAATTTGAAGCCTTAAGCGGCATTGACTGGACCTCGTCAACCTTCCAGGACAAAACAACCGAAGGAGAGGCGGGGAAGGAAAACCCGGAGTCATCAAGCCAGCTGGAGGAATGAGCCGCCAGATGTGTTAGGAATTTTTACAAAACAATGCTTCACTTACTTTAGACTCGGGGAGTCTTGTAATAGGATAGAAAAAACTCCTTAACTCTGTCATGCCTTCGCGCATGTTTTGCGGTGCTTAATAATGCCAGCAATGTGCACTGCCGGTTTGCTTGAATCATCCAAAAGCTTTCTGCTTTATTCTGTGTATAAAACAAAAACTTCCTTTGGCATCTCACCACATCCGGGGTCATGTAAGATGACGTTAATCCGAGTAGGAATCAAAACATCATAAGTATCACCGGTTTAAGGCGTACCTTACCGGCTTACTTGATCCCAAAAGGCAAACAGATATACTTAACTTCACGAAAATTGGCACATATAATGTTTACTGCCCTTAGTATTATTTACTCTTATAGAATAAAGTAAACCTGATTTTCAAAGGCCTCTGATTCGAATACGATCAGTAGAACCGTTCCAGAGGGGTTTAAGCTAAGATTCGGATAGAATCATATAGCCCCCAATGGCTTTGGCGATGCCGATCAAATGGGTATCGACAGCTATGTTCTCTTTGGTTCGAATACGACCTATGTTTGAACAGGAAGCCCCCAAGTGACCATGAAAGTTGTTTAATGACGCTGATTCGAATACGATCCACGTCAGGCCCAAAGAGGTTAAGCTATGATTCAAATATGATGAAGAAGCCCCCAAGTGGGTTTGGAAGTGTGCCAATCAATTGGGTATCGACAGCTATGTTCTCTTTGGTTCGAATACGACCTATGTTTGAACAGGAAGCCCCAAGTGACCATGAAAGTTGTTTAATGACACTGATTCGAATACGATCCACGTCAGGATGACCCAGGAAGTACTGTTTTAGCTTCCGGCTCTCCATGAACACCCCATAAACCAGTTTCTGCCAATGTGGATACCTTTGCTTGGACTCTATGAGCACCTCACTGATGTAATAAACCGTCATTGAACCAGATGCTCCTTGCCAGTCTCCTTACGCTCCACCACAATAGCCACACTAACAACACGTGAGTTAGCAGCAACATACAATAGCAATGGCTCTTTATCAATCGGAGCTGCGAGAACCGGCGGCGCAGCCAATTGTCTCTTTAAATCTTCAAAAGCAGCATCAGTAGCCTCCTCCGGACATAAAGGTTTCGCTTTCTTCATCATCCGATACAACGGTAAAGCCTTCTCCCTAGCCGGCTTATGAATCGGCTTAAAGCTGCAACGCGACCATGATCGGCTGAACATCATTGATGCACGCCGGTTTATCCGTAGAGGTAATCGCCTTGATCTTCTCGGGTTAGCTTCAATGCCCCTATTTGAGACTAGGAATCCCAAAAGTTTTCTGCAGTACACCAACACGCACTTGTCCGGGTTAAGCATCATCTTGTAGACCCGGAGATTATCAAAGGTTTCCTTTAAATTGGAGATCAAGGTTTCCTTCTCTCTGGACTTCACCACAATTTCATCCACATAAGCATGAACATTGCACCCAATCTGATTGTGGAGACAATTCTGCACACACACCGATAAGTCGCTGGCACTCTTGAGCCCAAATGGCATAGACACATAGCGAAGGCTCCAAATGGAGTAATGAAAGCCTTCTTCTCCTGGTCCTTAATCGCCATCTTGATCCGATGATAACGGAGTTAGCATCCAAAAAACTCAACCGCTCGCAACCCGCAGTGGCATCAATGATTTGATCAATGCGGGGCAGAGCAAAGGGATCAACCGGAAAAGCTTTATTTAGGTCCGTGTAATCGACACACATCCGCCAGGTGCCGTTTTTCTTGAGCACAAGCACCGGGTTAGCCAACCACTCCGGGTGAAAAACTTCCACGATGAACCCTGCTTTTAAGAGCCGAGCGACCTCTTCCCCTATAGCCTTTCGCCTTTCCTCATTGAATCGCCGGAGAAACTGCACGACCGCTTATACTTTGGATCAATATTAAGAGTGTGCTCATCGAGTTCTCTTGGGACACCCGCATGTCGGAAGGTTTCCATGCAAAGATGTCCGGTTCTCACGGATGAACTTCGATGAGCGCCGCTTTCCTATTTGGGATCCAAATTGGTACCGATCTTGAACTGTTTGGAAGAGTCACACGGAGTGAAGTCAACCAGTTTTGTCTCGGCGTCGACTTAAATTTCAAAGCCGAGTCTTGCTCGTGGTTGGCTTCTTCAAAGAGGTCATATCTGCCGGTCAACGTTAGTTTGATAAAACTTCAGCTCCTCTTCAGCACAAATGGATTCAGCATAAGCCGCATATCCTTCCTCGCACTCCAAGGCCACCTTTCGACTCCCATGCACAGTGATGGTGCCCTTGTAACCCGGCATCTTGAGCTGCAAATAAACATAACACGGCCGTGCCATGAACTTGGCATCGCCGGCCGTCAAACAGAGCATGATATGGCCTTCGATTTTGACTACCTCAAACGTCGACTTCTCATCCCTCGGAATCGTATTCGTCTCCAAAAGCCACTTCCAGCTCAATCTTTCCAACAGGATACGCCGACTTACCGGGTACCACCCCATGGAAAACAGTGTTGGGCGTCCTCAAGTCCTTATCGGTCCGGACCCATACGGCGAAAGGTCTCATAATAGAGAATATTGATCTTGCTTCCGCCGTCCATGAGTACCTTAGTGAATTTATACCCACCAACACGAGGGTCCACCACCAAGGCTAACTAACCGGGTTATCAACCTGCCGGGGTGATCTTCTCTACTCCAGATGATGGGCTGTTCGACCACCTCGGATAACGGAGAACCGCCGGTTCAACCAATTCACAACCCTTTTATGAACCTTGGTCACGTTTACACAAGTTAGTGGTAAACACATGGTATTGCCCACCGTTTAAGCTGTTTTGGATGGCTCACGATAACTTGATACTGCCGCTTTGTCCTCCTTGACCGGACTGCTGCTGATTATAGCCCCCTTGACCACCTTGAAAACCGGAACTTGAGCCGCCACCCGGACCATGGAAGCCACCTGCTCCTGAACCGCCGCCTGACCCATGATTGCCATCAAACATGTTTGAATTCTTGAAAGCCTTCATGATCGCACAGTCCTTCCATAAGTGGGTGGCAGGATTTTCTCGAGTACCGTGTCTTGGACAAGGCTCATTCAAAAGCTGCTCAAGAGATGGACCTGAGGTACCAGATCGAGGAGGTCCTCTCCCCTTATGCTTCTTGTTATTACCTTGAGCATTAGCATTGGCCACAAACGCCGGGTTACCGTCCGGCTTACGCTTGTTACCACCTTGACTTGCCGGCTGTTGCTGCTGACCCTTTCCGTTGCCGTTCTTCTTTCCCTTCCTTGTCTTTTCCTCCTCAGACACGAGATCTTCAGTTGTATTAGAATCGGCATATTTAACCAAAGCCGCCATCAGCGTACCCATGTCATTGCAATCACGCTTAAGGCGCCCGACTTCGCTTCAACGGCACAAAACGACAATTACGATGGAGCATAAGTACCCTTGAGGCGGCATCCATCTTATCATATGAATGTATTTTTTCTTTGTCCCGGCGCACCCAATGAGTCGTGGACTCACCCTCCTCCTGCTTACAATTGGTCAAGTCAACTATGGACATAGATTGCTTGCAAGTATCTTTGAAGTTCTGGATAAACCGGGCCTTTAACTCGGCCCATGAACCGATGGAATTGGGAGGCAAGCTTTTCAACCAAGTTCTGCCGTTCCATCTAACATCATGGTGAAATACTTAGCCATTGCCGGCGTCGGCTGACTTCCAATAATTCCATGGCCATCTCGTAACTTTCAATCCACGCCCGGTTGTAAGTTGGCCGTGTAATTCGGCACCTTCGAGGACCCTTGAAATCCTTGGGCAGACGCACATCTCAAGAGCCCGGCACGGACAAAGGGACACCGACGGTTCTAGTGGCCACCCCGGCTCCAACAGAAGTCATTGGATACTCTGGGAAACCATCATACGCCATCTGCTGGGCCGCTAATTGAGCCGCCCGTTCATCCTCCTGACGCAAATGATCCTGCACCGGGTTATAGCCGCCGGGTTGGTTGCGACGCTGGGCATTACTTGATAAAGCCTCTGACTCCATGTGTCTGCTGTAACTCAGACTCCGGTTTGGTCGAGGTGCTACCCAAGGCTGAGGAGTGGAATGAATCATGTCCCTATTTGTAAGAATAGGCCTCTTCTTTGTGCCAAGGCCGTCTGAAGAAACTCCTAACCCTCCGGGTTTCCACCGCCATCGGGTCGTCACCATCCTTTGGAAGAGCCGCCAGACGCGCCGATGCTGCTATCGTGTTCTCCATGGGGTTGGAAAAAGTGGCTCGGAGGTGTTGGTATGTATCGAGGGAGGCCATGCTCCCGAGAAGAGGTGCCGTCTCGAGGCTGAACCGCCCTCCTGCTCCGGTGTCATAAATTGATTGGCCAGGGCGGATTGCTAGGACCAGCTTCGGGTGTCGTGAAAAGATTCCGAGGATCGTGGTCGGAGGCGACGGACTGGGTTTCGATATCTCATTCTCATCACCTCATTGGATGCATTCAGATTCATGTTAAGCTGGAAAGCCTCTGACTGGAGTCGCTGCGCCCATGCATCTAAAGCCGCCCGCTCCACAGCTAGCCTAGTGTCCTCAGCCGCCAAGGCCTCCTTGGCCTGGGCTATCTCCTTACGCACCTTTGCGACCTCCGCGTTATGCTCATCTGGATTTGCAGGAATGACCGTGGAGGTTAACAAGGCCGTCAACTTGTCCATAAGATCTATCAACACCTGAGGCGGCGGGCGCGCGGCCTCCCGCCTTGGCCGCTCCCTAACCCGGACGTTATTTCGCCGCAGCCGTCGAAGTTTTGGCGGGTTGGGTACCAGCCATGAAGACTCCTGCCCAGCTTGGCGGCTCATAGCAATCCGAATGCTAGAGCCGCCGAACAGCCCCTAGCATGCCTTCTTGGACGTCTGAGAGAATCTGTTGAGCCGGAGGACAAATCATCATCTGATGGGACGACCGTCTCTTCGCCATCTTTAGATCCTTCCGAAAGTGCCTCTACATGAACACAGCCCACAAAGGCACGCTTCATCATAGGTTGAAACTGAGCGGGTCTCGCACGCTGAGCCGTCTCAATGAGTTCGGTGCAGCTGCTCGGCTCTGGGCCCGGCTCACCAATCCGGCCGATGAAGACGTGGATTCCGCCAAAGGGGACCCGGTACCCGTACTCAATTGAGTCGGCGTCGGGGCCCCAGCCTTTGTTGTCGATGTAGATCTTGCCGCGACGACTCTTGGTCATCTGGCCCCCTGTGTATCCCTTGAGCCCTTCGAAGCTGCCCTTCAAGAACTCAAATCCACCGTCTTGGCCCCACGGTGGGCGCCAACTGTCGTGGAATTGTCACGGCAGATGTCCTCTTACAAGGACTTAATCGTGGAGCCATCGCAACTAGGAAGCTTAAAGGGGTTAATCGGGACAAAGGACACGAGAGGGTTTATACTAGTTCAGCTCCTTACGGTGAAAGAAGCCTACGTCTAGTTGGGTTGGTATTGCTTGAGGTTTTGATGACCAGGGAGCGAGATACGCTATGCCCGGTTCTCGAAGGGTTGTTTCTTCCCCTAAGCCGCTGCCGGGTCGTCCCCTTATGTACACGGGTTGACGCCATGCGACTTCTGAGAATCCCGGCCGGCTCATAAGCGATGTCCGGCTCGGTGACTAGTCAAGTCTACCTTATGATACAAGTCATGCCATTATGGCGGTTTACTACAACGGGCCTTAAGTCGCTTTGTGGGCCTTAGGCTCCATGTTGAGTCGCCATCTTCATGCTTGGACTTGGGCTTTCTGTAACTATTTACATAACCCGGCCCCTCCTGGGCGGCTTACACAAATAGTTATATCCCCAACATGTCCCTTTCGGACTACTTCTTATTTTCCTATTTTCTTAAATATTCCAAAACGGAGAAAAATTGCCATTAGAACTGTTTTGAAGTCAGTTTACTTACCGCACCACATACCTATTCCATTCTGGAGTCTGAAACGTTCTGGAAAGTGTCCCTTATGTATTCCTCCGGGGTTACAGTTTCAATAAAATTAGTTTCAACATTTATGGGATTACCTGAGATATAATGTTTGATTCTTTGACCGTTAACCACCTTCGAATTTGTGCCTTCGAAGTTGTTTATTTTTATGGCACCGGAACGATAGACCTCCTCGATAACGTAAGGACCTTCCCATTTAGAGAGAAGTTTTCCTGCAAAAAATCTTAAACGAGAGTTGTATAGCAAAACATAATCACCTATATTAAACGCATGCTTTTGTATCCTTTTGTCATGCCACCTTTTAATTTTTCTTTAAACAGTTTGGCATTCTCATAGGCTTGGGTTCTCCATTCATCAAGCGAGCTAATGTCAAATAGCCTCTGCTCCTCGGGCAAGTTTGAAATCATAATTGAGCTCTTTAATGGCCCAATATGCCTTATGTTCTAGTTCGAGGGTAAGTGACATGCTTTTCCATAAACCATTTTATATGGAGACATACCCATAGGATTTTTATATGCAGTTCTATAGGCCTATAATGCATCATCGAGTTTCTTGGACCAATTCTTTCTAGATCTATTAACAGTCTTTCGAAAATTAATTTGATCTCTCTATTACTCAGTTCTACTTGACCACCAGACTATGAGTGGTTTGGAGATGCAATTCTATGATTAACGTCATACTTAGCAAGCATTTTACGAAAAGCACCATGAATAAAATGTGAACCACCATCAGTCATTAAGTATCTAGGGACTCCAAACCTCAGAAAAATAACTTCTTTAAGCATCTTAATAGAGGTGTTATGATCAGTACTACTAGTTGGAATAGCCTCTACCTACTTAGTAACGTAATCAACAACAACTAAAATATGTGTATACCCATTAGAGGAAGGAAACAATCCCATATAATCAAAGCCCCAAACGTAAAATGGTTCAATAACAAGTGAATAATTCATAGGCATTTCTTGACATCTACTAATATTACCAATTCTTTGACATTCATCACAAGACAAGACAAACTTACGGGCATCTTTAAAAAGAGTAGGCCAATAAAAAACGGATTGCAATACCTTATGCGCAGTTCTATCTCCAGCATGGTGTCCTCCATAAGCCTCGGAGTAACACTTGCGTAGGATATGTTCCTGTTCATGCTCAGGTACAAAACGTCTAATAACACTATCTACTCCTTTATAAAGGTGTGGGTCATCCCAGAAGTAATGTCTTAAATCATAGAAAAACCTTTTCTTTTGCTGGTATGTGAAACTAGGTGGTATAAATTTAGCAACAATGTAATTGGCATAATCAGCATACCATGGAGCAGTACAAGAAGCATTTATGACAGCTAATTGTTCATCAGGAAAGCTATCATCAATAGGTAGTGGGTCATCAAGAACATTCTCTAACCTAGACAAGTTATGCGCAACGGGTTCTCAGCTCCCTTTCTATCTATAATATGCAAACCAAATTCTTGTAGTAGGAGAACCCATCTAATAAGTCTAGGTTTATGTCGGCGTTAAGGAACGAGGTCCCCAGACTTGCACACTGCGGCTGCGGCATGGCTCAAGTGGGGGCCCAGCGCGGCCCAGCTTCATCAGGTCAAGCTCAAGACCCTCGCGAGGGGCCAAGCCTCGCGGGGCGGACGACAGGAACCTTCCTCAGGACCAACCTCGTTAGGCCGGCTCACGAGGAGGCGGAGAGATCAAGGCAGGGTACCTCATGAGGGTGCCCCGTGACGCAAGCCATGACGATCGGGACCAGGCGGGCGCCAGCCCGCGCAGTGTCCTCGTTTCCCCTTTGGTGCAAAGGAGACAAGCACATCCCAAGGCATCAGACAAAGGTTGCCGCTTCGGTGCAACAAGACCAAGACCAGCAGAGCGGCAGGATGGAGGTCATCGTGGAGCCCAGGACGGCGTCACCGTCAGAGTCTTTGGCAGCCGAAGACCAACTTTAGTCAGGATAAGTGTACTAGATGTTCCCCTTCAAAATGGCCAATTGTTGGCGCCCTTCCCGCTCATTATTTGGGAAGAGGCCCAGGGCCTCCCTCTATAAATAGGACTAGCCACCACAAAGGTAGGGGGATCGATCAATCGAGATCACGCATAGAGAGAGAGAGAGGCGACTGAACTCACCCAAGCAGTTCATCACACCAGCTCAAGAACAGCCCCTCGCGAGGCCGTTCTCCCTTTGTATTGTTCATCATCAGCCCCTGAGGCAATCCACCACACCACAAACTAGAGTAGGGTATTACACCACAATGGTGGCCCGAACTAGTATAAACCTCGAGTCCCTTGTGTGCTCTTCTTCGTAGTTTAGATCCCTCACAAACCATCAACGCATGAGCTGGTAGGGGAAAGATCTCCGCTCGCACCCCAGTGTTCGAACCTCAAGGGTCTGCCGGAACCCGAAATCTGACATTTGGCGCGCCCGGTAAGTCTGGAATCTTTCTTCCGCTGGTCGCGTGTGGTCTTCCGTCGTGTCCATGGCTGACGCTCCTGAGCTCGCGCCGAGCGCCGGGCTGCTTGCGCCGCTCGAGTCGGCCAGACGGCTCCCGTCGGCGGACGCCCCCGCCGTTCCCCGTCGCCTGTCGCCAACGGCCCGGTGGGGAATGAGCAGCAGACCTGTTGGGGGGAGCTGCGCGACCTCTACCTCGCCCCTCGTGCTGGCACAAGACCAAGAAAGCCTCGCGAAGGTCACGGCCTCGGCAGACGGAAACTAGCCTCAGCAGGAAGATGCCCCTAGGGCCGAAGAGGCCGCGCCAGGCAGCCAGGCGCTGGGGGCTCCGTCGACTCAGGAGGCGTCAGACCCTCCGGAGGGCACGGGCCTCGTCAGCACTCCTACTCTCGTCGAGCACCCGGTGTACTTCGTCAGCACGGTGCTACGGGATGCGAGGGCGCGGTACCCCATGCCCCAAAAACTCCTCCTCGCGCTATTGGTAGCCTCACGCAAACTGCGGCACTACTTCCAAGGTCATCCCATCAAGGTCGTCTCAGCATACCCTCTGGAGAGGGTGCTCAGGAGCCCCAACTCAGTTGGAAGAGTCGCTGAGTGGAACATCGAACTTCAAGCGTTTTAGCTAGAATTCAGCACGACCAGAGTCATCAAGGGGGCCGCATTGGCAGATTTCGTGGCAGAATGGACGGAGGCACCTGGCCTCGAAGCAGGCGAGGACCGATCACTCTCTCCGGGGAGCGAGGCACCAGACGGCTGGGTCATGTACTTCGACGGGGCATTCTCCCGACATGGCGCGGGGGCCGGCGCAGTGCTCGTATCCCCAACCCAGGACAAGCTCTTTTACGCCGTGCAGCTCCGTTTCCAGCATGTGGAAAAGGTCTCCAACAACATAGCAGAATATGAAGGCCTGATAGCCGGCCTGAGAGCCGCAATCACTTTGGGGGTAAAGTGCCTCATCATCAAGGTCGATTCACAACTCCTCAACTTCTCCAACAAGATATATGAGCCGAAGGACGAGCACATGGAAGCCTACCTCGCGGAGGTTCGCAGGATGAAGAAACAGTTCTGGGGACTAGAGCTGCAGCATGTGCCTCGCGGCACCAATCAGAGGCGGATGAGATCGCCAAGAGGCGCGGCCCAGCGGCTGGCTCAGAGCCTGGCGTCTTCAAGAGCGACTCTTGTGCCCTCGGCGGCACCATCAATATCAAGCGCGGCGCAACCTCGGGAGGAGCTCCCCGGCCGCTTTGCCTCGGGAGCCCGGCCTGCGGCCCGGCCTCGAGGCACGCCTGCTCTGGCGATGGAACCTCGGGAAGGGTCTTTGGATCACAGAGCTCAAGAGCTACTTGACGCAGGGACCCCGCCGGAAAAGGAGGAGGAGGCGGAGCGTGTGGCGCGGCAAGCCATGGCCCATCTTGCATCGTGGATGGAGAGCTTTACCGAGGCGGCCGAGCAGCGTGTCCCTACGCTGCATTTCCAGAGAGCAAGGGAAGGAATTGCTAGAAGACATACACGTCGGAGATTGCGGGCATCACTCATCGTCGCGAACTCTCGTTGGCAAGGCGTTCCGCAGTGGGTTCTACTGGCCCACAAAGACTCAGCGGCTATTTGTGGAGCTGGTAAAGGCTTGCGAGGCCTGCCAATTTCACGCCAAGCAGATCCATCAGCCGGCGGGAGGTCTGCAAACTATACCCCTCTCATGGCCGTTCGCAGTTTGGGGGTTGGACATTCTAGGTCCGTTCCCTCGGGCGCTAGGGGGCTATCGCTACCTATACGTCGCGGTGGACAAGTTCACCAAGTGGACTTAGGTGGAAGCTGTCCGCACCATCCCAGCGGGCTATGCGGTCAAGTTCATCAGGGGCCTCGTGAACCGGTTTGGGGTGCCTAACCGCATCATCACCGACAACGGTTCGCAGTTCACCAGTAATCTCTTCAAAACGTACTGTGCTAACCTTGGAACGCAGATATGCTACGCTTGATGGCGCACCCGAGCAACGGCCAGCCGAGCGAGCCAACACGGAGGTCTGAAGGGCCTCAAAACCCAGGACCTTCAAGAAGAAGCTGGAGGCTGCTGGCGCAGGGCTGGCAAGACGAGCTCCGGTTTGTCTGTGGTCCATCCATACGCATCAGCCAAAGCCGACCGGCGAGACCCCATTCTTCCTCGTCTCTGGATCGAAGCCGTCCTCCCTCACGAGGTCAGGCGCCGCTCTGCACGGGTCCTGGCATTCGACGAGGCGCAGCAGGACGCCATGCGGGGGACGGATCTCTTGCCGGGGGAGGAACATCGTCGAGAGGCCGCGCTGTGAGCGGCAAGGTATCAACAGGCGCTGCGGCGATACCACTGCCGCAACATCCACCCTAGGACTCTGGAGGTAGGGGATCTCGTGCTCAGACTGGTCCTCTCCAGGGAAGGGTTGCATAAGCTCTCTCCCATGTGGGAGGGCCCGTTCAAAGTTGTTCATGTTTCCAGGCCTGGCTCTGCACGCTTGGAGACTCAGGAGGGGGTGCCCATCCCGAACGCGAGGAACATCCAGCATCTCCGGAAGTTCTACCCTTGAAGAAAGGCCGGGAGCCTGTGAAGAAGGCAAACGCCTGTGAAGCTCGTTTTCCTGAGAAAGGCCGGAGCCTGTGAAGAAGGCAAATGCCTGTGAAGCTCGTTTTCCTGAGAATGGCCCGGAGCCTGTGAAGAAGGCAAACGCCTGTGAAGCTCGTTTTCCTGAGAAAGGCTCGGAGCGTGTGAAGAAGGCCAACGCCTGTGAAGTTCATTTCCCCGAGAAAGGCCCGGTGTCGGATTTCGGGTTCCAGCAGACCCTTGAGGTTCGAACACTGGGGTGCGCGCGGAGATCCAACCCTCCACCGTCTCGCACCTCGCCGAATCGCTGGGACCTAAACTACTAAACGGAACAACACAAGAGACACGAGATTTATACTGGTTCATGCCACCATTGTGGTGTAATACCCTACTCCAGTGTGTGGTGTGGTGGATTGCCTCTTGGGCTGATGAGGAACAATACAAGGAAGAACAGCCTCGCGAGGAACTGTTCTTGGCGGGTGTGATGAACTGCTAGGTGGTGTTCAGTTGCTCTAGCTACTGGTTTCTTGATGAGGATCCGGATCCCCTTGCCCTGGGGGTGGCTACTCCTATTTATAGGAGAAGGCCCTGGGCCTCTTCCCAAATATTGAGCGGGAAGGGCGCCAACAATTGGCCATTTTGAAGGGAAACAGCGGGTACACTTATCCTGACTAAAGTTGGTCCTCGCCTGCCAAAGGCTCTGGTGATGACGCTGCTTGGGCTCCACAATGACTCCTTCCAGCCGTTGGGCTGGTCTTGGTATTGTTGCACCAAACGGATGCCTTTGCTTGATGCTCTGCCGCGCTTGCTCCTTTGCACCAAAGAGGAAAGGAGGACGCGCAGCCGGGCGGCCGATCGGGCGCCCCGGGTCGTCATGGCTTGCGTCATGGGCACCTCGCGAGGTACCGCCTTGAACTCTCCGCCTCCTCATGAGCCAGCCTGACGAGGCCGTGCTCGAGGAAGCTCCTTGTCGCCCGCCTCATGAGGCTTGGCCCCTCGCGAGGGTCTTGAGCTTGCGTAGATGAAGATGGGCCGTGCTGGGCCTCCTTCGAGCCACGCCGCAGGCCGCAGGAAGGCAAGTCTGGGGACCCCCGTTCCCAGAACACCGACACCCGGAGCCTGTGAAGAAGGCCAGGCCGAGCGAGCCAACACGGAGGTCCTGAAGGGCCTCAAAACTAGGACCTTCAAGAAGAAGCTGGAGGCCTGCGGCAGGGGCTGGCAAGACGAGCTCCAGTCTGTGCTGTGGTCCATCCGCACGACCGCGGCCAAGCCGACTGGCAAGACCCCATTCTTCCTCGCTCACGGAGCGAAGCCGCCCTCCCTCACGAGGTCAGCCCGCTCCGCACGGGTCTGGCATTCGACGAGGCGCAGCAGGGCGCCATGCGAGGACGGATCTCTTGCCGGGGGAGGAACATCGTCGAGAGGCCGCGCTGCGAGCGGCAAGGTATCAACAGGCGCTGCGGCGATACCACTGCCGCAACATCCACCCCAGGACTCTGGAGGTAGGGGATCTCGTGCTCAGACTGGTCCTCTCCAGGGAAGGGTTGCATAAGCTCTCTCCCATGTGGGAGGGCCCGTTCAAAGTTGTTCATGTTTCCAGGCCCGGCTCTGCACGCTTGGAGACTCAGGAGGGGGTGCCCATCCCGAACGCGAGGAACATCCAGCATCTCCGGAAGTTCTACCCTTGAAGAAAGGCCTGGAGCCTGTGAAGAAGGCAAACGCCTGTGAAGCTCGTTTTCCTGAGAAAGGCCCGGAGCCTGTGAAGAAGGCAAACGCCTGTGAAGCTCGTTTTCCTGAGAAAGGCCCGGAGCCTGTGAAGAAGGCAAACGCCTGTGAAGCTCGTTTTCCTGAGAAAGGCCCGGAGCGTGTGAAGAAGGCCAACGCCTGTGAAGTTCATTTCCCCGAGAAAGGCCCGGAGCCTGTGAAGAAGGCCAAGCCTGTGAAGCTCGCCGCCCGTGACACTCTCACGTAATAATGAGTTGTGGTTGTACATGCCCCGGAGTCTCAGGAGCGCCGACCTCAGGCCCTGGGGCTCCCTCCCACGCCTAGTGGAAGCACTTAGCTCCGCGCTGGTGAGAAGACGTCGAAGACTAGATTAGGTGCCGGACGCGGCTTTTTCATTTGCTTTCTGCAGTTGGCTTGTTCGTTCCTATTTGAAGTTTTATTGAAATTGTTGCCGTCTTTGGCTTGAGACTCTTTGTCTTTTTCGCTCTCTTGCCTCGATTTCTCTCACGCAAGTCTCGCGAGGGAGCAGCGCAGGAACCCTCGTGAGTGTTTTCTGCCCTTATCGTTTGAGGCTTTCCTATCCAGGTCCACTACGGGAGCACCCCTCCCAGTCCGTGCCGCACGGGCATCGCGATGCGAACACAGGACCTGGGTCGGTCGCCTCCACAACCGAGGTCGTAAGCTGCCCCTCCTTACTAATCCTTGCAGAACATGAAGCGCGCGGCGAGGCCTCAGCCTCGGGAGGCGAAGGCCGCGACAAGTCCCCCTGAGCTAAGTAATTCCTGCACGCGGGCACGCATCACAAAAGCACAGCGCATGAATGGCGGAAACAACACGATAATTAACAGCAACAGTTCAGCACGCCCCCGCGGGGCCCTAAACTACCGTCTCTTTGCGCAGGAAAAGGAGAAAAACAAAATAGGCACGACTCGCTCGGCACCAACTCGCGGCGAAGGCTCGTACTGCCTCCGGAGCTCAGGCAGACTCCCTCTCGCACTTCACCGGGGCGCGATGGCGGGCTGACCGGCTACCTCCCTCCAGGCGAGCACGGCGGCACGGGGGCTGGTCGCGGCCACCGCTGGAGGAGCTGCTGTCCGAAGGAGAGCCATCGAAGCTCGACGAGCCCCGAGGGTGCCGATCACGCGCCCGCCGCCATCTTCATCCCGATCATCGTCGGGGCTGGGTCCACGGCCGCGGTCGTCGTCTTTGGGGCAGTACCCGGCTCGGCGACCGTCTTCTCCAAACACCCTCACGTAGAGGGTGGCGTCGCCATCGAACTTGAAGTGCAAGGTGCACCGCCGGCTCAGGCCACGCGCGCGGGCGAACGTTTGCCAGCCATGGGTCAGGGCCACACTCTCGGCGGCGGAGACCTCCAAGGAAGCACAGGAGGCCCGGCTACAACAACCGTCCGCCTGAAGCCAGAGGCTGCCCGGGGTGCCGGCCGGAAGTTCAGCTAAAAGGAAGCAGGGAAGCTGGAGCCAGGTGCTGGTCGGCTCCACCGACCACACGACAAACTCCGGCAGCACCTCCGCCGAGTGGAAGCGCGGTCTAGGAGGCCGCGCGGTCGCAGCGCGCCCCCCATCGACAACCTGGCGCCCGTCGCCGCGCAAGAGATTGCCACCACGGCCGCGGGAAGTCGCTGCGGGAGCCACGAGATGCTTGTGAGGACGACCTCGACCGCGCTTGGCCGGGGGAGAGTCAGGCCCTACCTGGCGGGCCTTTCCCTTCTCCGTGGCCGAGGACCTCTTCGACGGAGTCATGGAGAGAAAGGAGTAACGAGAAGGGTGGACTGGAACGAGCGCTGCTCCGTACTTATAGCCGGAGGAGGCCAACCGTCGGCCTCAACGATCACAGGTAATCATGACCCATTTCTGCATGCAGGGACTTGTCAAGTCGTGCGGTTGCCGAGGCATCATGGGGAAGTGGAGACGCCCACAGCCAACCAATTGCCATGCGGCACCCAAGGCCACAGGCTGTAGGGGCCCGCGGTGCTCCGCACTTGCCCCTTCGCTTCTCTGCTAAGCCAAGTCCGGGCGCGCCTTGGGCCTGGGGGCTACTGTCGGCGTTCTGGGAATGGGGGTCCCAAGACTTGCCTGCCTGCGGCCTACGGCGTGGCTCAAGTTGGGGCCCAGCGCGGCCCAGCTTCATCAGCTCAAGCACAAGACCCTCGCGAGGGGCCAAGCCTCGCGGGGTGGACGACAGGAACCTTCCTTAGGAGCAGCCTCGTCAGGCCGGCTCACGAGGAGGCGGAGAGATCAAGGCAGGGTACCTCACGAGGGTGCCCCGTGACGCAAGCCATGACGATCGGGACCAGGCGGGCGCCAGCCCGCGCAGTGTCCTCGTTTCCCCTTTGGTGCAAAGGAGGCAAGCACAAGCCAACGCATCAGGTAAAGGTTGCCACTTCGGTGCAACAAGACCAAGACCAGCAGAGCGGCAGGATGGAGGTCATTGTGGAGCCTGTGACGGCCACCGTCGAGTCTTTGGCAGCCAAGACCAACTTTAGTCAGGATAAGTGTACTAGATGTTCCCCTTCAAAATGGCCAATTGTTGGCGCCCTTCCCGCTCATTATTTGGGAAGAGGCCCAGGGCCTCCCTCTATAAATAGGACTAGCCACCACAAAGATAGGGGGATCGATCAATCGAGATCACGCAGAGAGAGAGAGAGAGAGAGAGAGAGAGAGAGAGAGAGAGAGAGAGGCGACTGAACTCACCCAAGCAGTTCATCGCACCAGCTCAAGAACAGCCCCTCGCGAGGCTGTTCTCCCTTTGTATTGTTCATCATCAGCCCCTGAGGCAATCCACCACACCACAAACTAGAGTAGGGTATTACACCACAATGGTGGCCCGAACTAGTATAAACCTCGAGTCCCTTGTGTGTTCTTCTTTGTAGTTTAGATCCCTCACAAACCATCAACGCGTGAGCTGGTAGGGGAAAGATCTCCGCGCGCACCCCAATGTTCGAACCTCAAGGGTCTGCCGGAACCCAAAATCTGACAGTTTAGCATCTTTCTTTTCCATAAGATATTTAATAGCAGCATGATGAGTGTGAACAGTTACTTTAGAATCAACGATATAAGGTCTGAACTTATCACAAGCAAATACAACTGCTAAAAATTCGTTTTCAGTAGTAGCATAATTTCTCTGGGCACTGTCTAGAGTTTTACAAGCATATTGAATAACATTTAATTTCTTATCAACTCTTTGTCCTAGAAGAACACCTACATCATAATCACTAGCATCACACATAATTTCAAAGGGTAAATTCCAATCAGGTGGCTGAACAATAGGTGCAGAAATCAAGGCTTTCTTAAGTATTCCAAATGCTTCTACACAATCATCATCAAAGACAAAAGGAACATCTTTTTGTAAGAGATTAGTCAGAGGCCTAGAAATTTTTGAGAAGTCTTTAATGAGCCTCCTATAAAAACCAGCATGACCAAGGAAACTTCTTATACCTTTGATTTCCTTAGGACACGGCATCTTTTCAATAGCATCAACTTTAGCTTTATCAACTTCAATATCTCTTTTAGAGATTTTATGCCCCAAGACGATACCTTCTTTAACCATAAAGTGGCACTTCTCCGAATTCAAGACAAGATTAGTTTCTTCACATCTCTCCAAAGCTCGATCAAGGTTGCTTAAGCAATCATCAAAAGAAGTTCCATAAACGGACAAATCATCCATGAAAACCTCAACAATCTTTTCACAAAAGTCAGAGAATATAGCAGTCATACATCTTTGAAAGGTAGTAGGTGCATTGCATAAACCAAAAGGCATACATCTATAAGCAAAGGTACCGAAAGGGCAAGTAAAAGTGGTCTTTTCTTGATCCTCTTTTGACACAGGTATTTGAGAGAAACCAGAATAACCATCTAGAAAGCAAAAATGTGTATGTTTGGATAATCTTTCTAGAATTTGATCAATAAAAGGTAAAGGGTAATGGTCCTTTTTATTAGCTTTATTTAGTTTGCGGAAGTCAATTACCATTCTATAACCTGTAACAATTCTTTGTGGGATCAATTCATCTTTATCATTAGGAACAACAGTAATACCTCCCTTCTTAGGGACACAATGGACATGACTTACCCAGAGACTATCAAAGAACGGGATAGATTATACCCGCCTCCGTAAGCTTTAGTATTTCTTTTCTTACCACTTCTTTCATCTTAGGATTTAACCGTGCGTTGGTGATCAACAACCGGTTTAGCGCCTTTCTCCAATTTTATTTTGTCTTTGGCATAGAGTGGGGACTAATGCCCTTGAGATCATCAAGGGTATATCCAATAGCAAAGACGGTGCTTCTTCGTAGTTTTCAATAATTTCTCTTCTTCCCGCTTTGAAAGGTTAACACTAATAATAATAGGATATATCTTTTTTTCATCAAGATAAGCATATTTAAGAGTATCAGGTAATGGTTTAAGCTCAAACACGGGATCACCCTTGGGTGGAGGAGGATCCCCTAGAATTTCAACGGGAAAATTGTGTTTCAAAATAGGTCCCTGTTTAAAGAATACTTCATCTATTTCCCTTCTTTCATTCATAAACATATCATTTTCATGGTCTAGCAAATATTGTTCTAAAGGATCATTAGGAGGCACGACAATAGAAGCAAGACAAATAATTTCATCTTTACTAGGCAATTCTTTATCATGGGGTTGTCTACGAAATTTAGCAAAATTAAAATCATGAGACATATCCCCTAAACCAATAGTAACAACATCCTTTTTGCAATCTATCTTAGCATTAACAGTATTCAAGAAGGGTCTACCAAATATAATGGGACAAAAGTCATCTTGTGGGGAACCAAGAACAAGAAAATCAGTAGGATATTTAACTTTCCCACACAAGACTTCAATATCTCTAACAATCCCAACTGGTGAAATAGTATCTCTATTAGCAAGCTTAATTGTAACATCAATACCTTCTAACTCAGCAGGTGCAATATCATGCATAATTTCTTCGCATAAAGAATGAGGTATTGCACTAGTACTAGCACCCATATCACATAAGCCATGATAGCAATGATCTCCTATTTTAACAGAAATAGCAGGCATGCCTACAACAGGTCTATGTTTATTTTTAGTATCGGGTCTAGCAATTCTAGTAGCTTCATCATAGAGGTAAATAACATGCCCATCAATATTATCAACCAAGAGATCTTTAACCATAGCAATATTAGGTTCAATTTTGATTCGCTCAAAGGGTTTGGGTGTTCTAATATTACTTTTGTTGACCATAGTTGAAGCTTTAGCATGATCGTTTATTCTAACAGGGAAAGGTGGTTTCTCAATATAAGCGGTAGGAACAATGGGATCAACATTATAAGTGATAATCGTTTCTTCAACTTTAATAGGTTCAACTACTATTACTTTAATGGGAGGATGATATTTAAACCACTTCTCCTTAGGAAGATCAAAATGAGTAGCAAATGATTCACAAAAAGAAGCTACTATCTCAGAGTCAAGCCCATATTTAGTGCTAAATTCACGGAAAACATCGGTATCCATAAAAGATTTAACACAATCAAACTTAGGTGTTATACCTGACTCCTTACCTTCGTCGAGTTCCCAATCTTCAGAGTTGCGTTTAATTCTTTCCAATAAATCCCATCTGAATTCAATAGTATTCATCATAAAAGAACCAGTACAAGAAGTATCGAGCATGGAGCGATTATTGAGAGAAAGCCGAGCATAAAAATTTTGAATAATAATTTCTCTTGAGAGCTCATGATTGGGGCATGAATATAACATTGACTTAAGCCTCCCCAAGCTTGAGCGACACTTTCTCCTTCGCGAGGCCAAAAATTATATATAGAATTACGATCACGATGAGCCAGATGCATATGATAAAACTTCTGATGAAATTCCAATTTCAATCGGTTGTAGTTCCATGATCCAATATCGGCATAAGTATTGTGACATAATGTGTAATAACAGCCCATAATGCAATAAATATCGATATAAAAGCATGATGCAAAATGGACGTATCATGCGTAAAAACGGTCTACCAAGAATAATTGGACAAGACGAATTGTAATCAATATCAAGAACAATAAAATCTATGGGCACATAATTCCTATTTGCAAGAATAAGAACATCATTAATTCTTCCCATAGGCTTTTTAATAGTATAATCCGCCAAGTGCAAATTTAAAGAGCATTCCTCAAGATCGGTAAGACCAAGCACATCACATAAAGATTTCGGGATTGTAGAAACACTAGCACCCAAGTCACACGAAGCAAAACACTCATAATTTTTAATCTTGACTTTGGTAGTAGGTTCCCATTCATCATGAAATTTTCTTTGGAATTGAAACTTGTAATTCCAACTTTTCTTCCAAAGCTTTCATCATAGCATCAACAATATGTTTAGTAAAAGCTTTATTTTGTTTGTAAGCATGGGGTGAATTTATCATGGATTGCAAAAAAGAAATACAATCAATCAAAGAGCAACTATCGTAATTAAAGTCTTTGTAATCCAAAAGAGTGGGCACATCACTAGTTAATGTCTTGACCTCTTCAAACCCACTTTTATCAATTTTCTCAACAACATTTTCACCCTCCGAAATATAGGGACGCCTTCCAGCTAAAGTTGACTCTTCTCCAGTCCCTTTTCAATCAATCTTAATTTTACTAAACAAGGAATCAATAGAGGAAACACCAATCATTTTAAGATCTTCATCATTTTTATGAAAGCAATCACTAGAAAACGCTTTTTCTAAAAATTCTCTTCTAGCTCTAAGCATAGCGGTTCTTTTCTTACTTTCATCCATAGAAACATAAAGAGCTTTGATTGATTCCTAAACTTTAGGCACACAAATTTTCATCTTGAGATTTTCTACTTCATGAGAAATTCTATCAACACTTCTAGACAAATCATCAATCTTATTCAACTTTTCTTCTATTGTAGTGTTGAAAACTTTTTGCTTGCTGACAAATTCTTTAATATTATTCTCAAGATCAGAGGTGTTCCTATTGTTATTATAAGATTTATTTCCATAGGAATTACCATAATTATTAGAGGAATTACTAGGAAAAGGCCTAGGATTAAAATTACCTCTATAAGCATTGTTATTGAAATTATTTCGAGAGATAAAATTCACATCTATGGCATCACTATTCTTCTCAATCAAAGTAGACAAAGGCATATCATTGAAATCGATAGGAGCACTTTTACTAGCAACCAATTTCATAAGAGCATCAACTTTTTCACTCAAAGAAGAAATTTCTTCAACCGAATTAACTTTTTTACTAGTATGAGCTCTTTCGGTATGCCATTGTGAATAATTTGGCATAATATTATCAAGCAATTTGGTGGCTTCACCCAAAGTAATTTCCATAAAAGTACCACCCGCGGTGAAATCTAAAAGATTACGAGAAACAAAATTCAACCCCGCATAAAAAATTTGTATGATCATCCAAAGATTTAACCCATGAGTTGGGCAATTCCTTAGCATCATTTTCATCCTTTTCCAAGATTGTGCAACATGATCATGTTCAAGTTGCTTGAAATTCATAACCTGGGTTCTAAGGGAAATAATTTTTGTGGGCGGAAAATACTTAGTGACAAAAGCATATTTGCACTTATTCCAAGAATCGATACTATTGCGAGGCGAAGAAGATAACCAATTTTTTGCAGAATCACGCAAAGAAAACGGAAATAATTTCATCTTCACAATATCATTGTCCACATCTTTTTTCTTTTGCATATCGCATAATTCCACGAAGGTATTAAGATGGGCGCGGTGTCGGTGTGGAACGACACCTATGGGATCACAAGAATCCCTACTACGGTTGTCGGGGCGCAGAGTTGCGAGGAGAGCAGGGCTAGTAGACAGCACAAGGATCATTTACCTAGGTTCAGGCCGCGAGGATGCGTAAAACCATAGTCCTGCTTTGGTGGGTGTATTTCAGAGAGTTCTTGAGCTCTCGAATTAGCTGTGGTCAACGCGTGGTTCGAAAGAGCCGAATCCCTCTTTAGTATGCCATGGGCCTCCTTTTATAGTCAGAAGGGGCTGCCACAGTGGCACACAGGAGGTGGAAAGGCGTACAGTGCCCAGACCTTATCACTCGCATTACAGGACAAGACACATTTAATGCGTGGCTTAGGTGTCCCCTTGCTTTATCGGGGACGGGGGCGACGCCCGTCCCGTCCGTCGCCGCTCCTCCTTGCTTCGACACGCGCCCCGGCCAGTGATGTGTGCGGTGCCATGTAGGCAGGCAGACAGCTGAGGTGGCGCGGTGGTGGAGCCTTCTCGAAGATCTGCATGCCGCCACGCAAGCGCTTGATGAGTTGGCCTGGGAGCTGCATGTTGCCACGCAGGTGCCCGCCCAGCTGGTTGGGCTGGCAGTTGTATGGGAACAACGGTGGAAGCTTGGTTGGCGTGGGCCTGGCAGTGGTCCCGCCGACGTCCTTGGTGAGGGCCTTGCCGTGTGGCCCGGCAAGGGTCTTGCCGTGTGGCCCGACAAGGGTCTTGCCGTGGCGCGCTGTCGTCCCTGGCAAGGGTCTTGCCGGGGGTCTGCTAGCCTTCCTCGGCAAGGATCTTGCTGAGGATCGTCGTCTTCTAATCCTCATCTGATCTTGAATATGTCTTCACGAAGATTCGCATGCCACCACAGAGGTGCCTTCGAGCCCTGGCCCCACGTTGATGACGGTGTTGGCGGCCGTGGGCTCAAGGGTGGCTCGCTTCTGTTGGTGTTAAGCGAAACTGTCCCGGCAAGGATCTTGCCGGGCCGAGGGTTGCCCCGGCAAGGGTCTTGCCGGGGGAACCTGCTTCGTCCCTCTGCTCTTTGTGGTCCTGGCATTGGCGTTGCTCTGATTATCTTGGGCTTCGGTCTTACCTTGGCTCACCTCCCCTGCTCTACTTGGTGTGGTCATGGGCGCGGCTCTGACTACCCATGCATAGGTAAAGGGGTACAAAAGCATGCCCCTCTTTTTGTACACCGACAGGAGCCCCCGGGCCTGGGCCACACATAAGCGCGACACGTTGTTGGGTCGGGCCCAAAACGGTCTTGTGAGCAGGGCGGATTTTACCGCGATAAGACTTTTATGCGCGCTCTGCTTCCCACGACCAGCAGCGGCGGCGTGGAGGTGTGCGTGACGTGGGCGGCATGCGTGGGGCGGTTTTCACACGCATGCGTCACATCACAGTAAAGAGGCGGCTCGCGCCTTCCCCGTAAAAAGAGGGAGGCATGGAGGCGCGGCTCATTTACTGAACGGGGCCGGGGCGCGGTCTTCAAGGCGTCCACTCCCCACGTTCACGGGGTGGGGAGAGGTAGGTTCGCCTGTCCCCTCGGTTCTGCACGTCCGCCACACGTCCCCCATGCACTTTGGGTAGCAAGCGACGAGGGCGGGAAACCGAGCCGTCGCTGGTTGGGGCAGCGGGTCGGTCCCGATTCCGCGCTCCTCTGGTGGCTGGATTGGCCGAACGGGGCGGCCGAGCCCCGACCCCGCTCCTTATAAGGAGGGGGAGGGGGGACAGCGTCCCGCACTCTTCTCTCATCTATCTCCTCTTGTTTCTGCTTCTTCCTTTCACTCGCCATGGAGAAAGGGAATCCTGGTCCTTCGACGGTGGCGGCGAGGGTCGCTGCTCGACAACGCGTCCCTCCTCCTCCTGAGCCCACGGTGGTGGAGCTGGCCGCGAGGGGAAGGGGGAGGGGCCGAGGCTGTGGGCGAGGCCGGGGCAGAGGTCGCAGTACTCGAGGAAGAGGAGGACGGGGCGGCGCGCTGGCTTCGCCCCCGCCAATGATGCCTTTCCCGATGGAAGGCCATGTCGGAGACCAGCCCAGCGAGTTCTTCATCAGGCTGCGCCGGCCTCCGCGTCGCCGTCTTCGTCTTCCCGCCCCGTTTGCTCGGGAGATGGAGCATGACTGGCCCCAATCCCTCAGATTGCACATGAGGGGTTGCAGGAACGGGGGCACGCGGGTCGACGTCGACTTCCCAGCTCCTCGAGTCATCTACCTCCGTCATGGGTGGAAGACGTTCGCTGGCATCCACAGCCTTACGGCGGGGCTCGTCCTCTACTTCAAATTAATGGAGGACGGCCTACTCTCCGTCAAGGTCTTCGGAGAGTTCGGGACTCGCCTGAAGTGCTGCGTGGAGAGCTCCGCCGATGGAGATTCTGACGATGGAAGGTCTTCCTCGAGCGAAAGTGATGAGGAGGACAGCGGGAGACGGATAAGCGGGGACGAAGTCCGACTAGGCGTCGGACGCCCAGCGCTGGCGGTGCGGCAGCAGAAGATCTGCACCTGGCCGCTCCTCCGGCAGAGGTTTGCCGGGGGCAGGGCCAGCTCGTTGAACTTCTCGGGGCCGTCTCCTTGGGCGGCTGGCGTCAGGAGGCTGCGGAAGAGGAAGCGGGCGGGCGGGAAGGCCGTCAACTCGGAGTACATGGGCACCGACGCCTTCATCGCATATTGCCGGTCCTGCCGCCTCATCTTCCAGCTCCTTTCCCGGCACCGTCATCACCAGCCCGCCCGTGGGCGGCCACCGAGGTGTTCTCTTGGTGCTTTCTGCTGCTCGTAGCTTGCTTAGGCGCCCCTTTTTCCCTTTCGTCTCCTTGACCTGCCTCCTAAGGAGAGCGACAAGAAAGGGATTACGGACATCTTATCTCTTTTTTTAGTTTGTAAGCCTGCGGGCCTTTGTTAAATTTAAAACTTGTAATCCCCTTGCTCATGTTTTTCATCTCGCATTTAACTGCACTGTATGGGATGTTTTTAATGAAAAAGGGATGCTTGCGGTTTTTCGCTCATGGGTAAATCCCGCGACAAGGAGCGAATCCTTGTTATTGCTTAAGATACACGTTTTTCGCCCGGCAACAGGCCTTGCCGTCCCCCCACTCCACTCGACCGTTCTCGCGCTCTTGGCGGAGGCTGGGATGAAGTGGGCTTCAGGCTCCTCGTCCCACCTCCTTGCCACCGCGGCTACGACCAAATCCAGACCCAGCAAATAATCCTTAGGTATAGGAAAAAGGGGAGCACGACAGCCTAGAGATAAAAACAAGGTTTCACATACCCCAGTCCGGTTCCGAAATGCATGACAAAGGATAAAAGACTTATCTGGATCTGCAGCCCCGGCAATCTCATCTTGCCGCGGTTGGATCCTTGTGCTTGCAGCCCCCGGCAACTCTGGTTTGCCGGGGTCGGGGCGCCGGTCTGTTTCCTTCTTTCCGAGTAGCTCAGCAGAAGTGCTCATGTGCCCTACGAATCAAAGGAGGACAGAAAAGGAACAGATAGACGCGCACTCGACCTCTAGGCTAGGGGTTAGTCGCCGCTAAGCACTATCAACCCTAACCAAGGAAGAGACTCGACCTAGCATGCATGCTATATTTTAGGGCGCCAGCGCTTCATTTATTTATGCTCAGAGTCTGTGTCTGGCTTTGTACAAAGGGTCACATGCCTTGCCGGCAAAGCTTGTACAAAAGGTGGCTTGCCGGGAGGCTCGGCAAGCCGCGCCTTATGGGTAAAACTTGCGAAGATGCTCGACGTTCCAGGAGTTGCTCACTGGGACGGCATCTTCGGTCTCCAGGCGGACTGCGCCAGGCCTGGTGACTCGTATTACCCGATAAGGGCCTTCCCACTTTGGTGTCAACTTGTTGGAATTCTTGGACGACTGAATGCGCCGAAGAACAAGGTCGCCTTCCTCAAAGCTTCGGGCATGAACCTTGCGGCTATGGTAGCGGCGCAAGGCTTCTCTGGTAGCGTGCCGCTCTCACAACCGCCCGAAGACGATCTTCCTCAAGGAGCGTCGCGTCATCTTGGCGCAACGGCTCTTGCTCAAGCTCATCATAAGTGAGCACTCGAGGTGACCCGTATATGAGTGCCATGGGGAGAACTGCTTCTACCCCGTATACCAGGGCAAAAGGTGTCTGGCTGGTGGCTCGATTTGGCGTTGTCCTGATCGACCAAAGAACCGCCGGCAACTCATCAACCCAGTGCCTTCCGCTCTTGTGCAGCTTGTCAAAGGTCTTTGTTCTCGTGCCTCGCAACACTTCAGCATTTTCCTCTCCGCTTGGCGTTGCTCCGTGGATGTGCCACGGAAGCAAAATGCAGACCTTCTTGCCGCCGAGGTCTTGGATGTCTTGCATGATGGTGTGGCTTACGAACTGCGTGCCGTTGTCGGTGATGACTCGCTTTGGCACACCAAAACGGTAGACCAGTCCTTTGAAGAACTTGACGGCCGATCGAAAGCAGTCACCTTCCTCACTGCTTCCACTTCCGGCCACTTTGTGAACTTGTCGATTGCTACGTACAAGTTTTCAAAGCCTCGGACAGCACAGGGGAAAGGGCCCAGTGTATCGAGCCCCCAGACCAAGAATGGCCAGGAGAGAGGGATTGTTTGAAGGGCTTGAGCTGGCTAATGAAGCTTCTTTGAATGGAACTGGCACGCTTCACACTTGGTTACTAGTGCTGTCGCATCCTAGAGGGCGGTGGGCCAGAAGAAACCTTGCCGGAACGCCTTCCCGGCAAGGGCCCTTGACCCTATGTGGGAGCCACATATGCCTCCATGTATCTCCGCCAATAGCTTAAGTCCTTCCTCCCGGGGGATGCACTTGAGTTTCACACCATTTGGCCTCCTCCCGTATAGGACATCATCGACGAACTGGTACAGGGCGGACCGACGGGCTACTTTCTCTGCTTCTTCCTGCTCCTTAGGAAGCTCCCCTATTTGGAGGAATTGGACGGTATGCTGCGCCCACGCCGGAGCACAGGGCTCACGACAAGGACCAAAGGCATCTCTTCCGCCATGGGAGCGGCTGTCAGACGCTGTGGCTTGACGCCGCCGGAGCCAGTGCTCTTAGGCAGGCTCAACATCATGGCGGCACCCTTGCCGCAGCCCTGTGGGGCTCGGTAGGAAAGTACTTGGCGGGACCTGATTTTCTCCGCTTGCTTTGCCCCGATGGTTCGACGGATGGTTGAGTTAACTGAGCAAAAGGTACTGGTTCCATTGGTAGCTTGAATGCGGCACGCTTTGACAGTTAATTGGCGATGTCGTCCTCCGCTCGGGGGACGTGCTCCGCCTGGATACCGTCAAAGCGTTCCTCCAGCTTCCTCACCTCATCTATGTAAGCTTCCATCAATGGGCTCTGATAGTCCTTGTTGATCTGCCTGACAACGAGCTGCGATTCACCCCTGACGATGAGATTCTTAACCCCGAGGTCTGCCGCGATACTGAAACCGGCAATCAATCCCTCGTACTCGGCGGTGTTGTTGGTGGACATCTCCCTGGGGAAGTGCATATGGATCACGTATTTGAGGTGTTCTCCGGTGGGTGCGACGAGCACACCGTCACCGGCGCCTTGCAGCGAGAAAGCCCCATCAAAGTACATGATCGATCGCGATCCGCTTCCTTGCCGGGAGAGTGGTCTCTGGATTTCTTAAATCGCAGCGTCGAGGTCCATTCTTTGATGAACTCCGCCAAGACTCTGCTCTGAATTGTCGAGGTACTTTCAAACTTTAAACCGAAGCTTGACAGCTCCAAGGCCCATTCCACAATCCTTCTAGTTGCGTCCGGGTTGTGCAGTATCCGTTGCAACGGGAGGCGGGTGATGACGGTGATCTCGTGGGCCTGGAAGTAGTGACGTAGCTTCCTCGAGACCATAAGGAGGCCGAAGAGGAAATTTTTCACGCCGGAATACCTCGACCTAGCCCCCTGCAAGAGGGAGCTGACAAAGTAAACCGGGTGCTGCATCATCTTCTTCTTTGACACCACTTCACTCGACTGCGTGGGCATTGCCTTGGTGGCACCAGACTCTGCCGGGGGCCGCGCCTTGTCGGCACTAGGCACTGCCGGGGGAATCTTTGGCTTGCCATCCGCTGGTTCTGCCGCCATTGCTGCCTCCTCGTCGACCTCCCTCTATGCCACCAGTGCGGCACTGACCACTTGATTCGTCGCTACCAGATATAGTAGCAACGGCTCTTGTGGTTTAGGCGCAACCAGTATTGGCGTGGAGGAAAGGTATTTCTTCAGATCCTGTAGTGCTGCCTTGGCTTCTGGGGTCATCTCTATTGGGCCTGACTTCTTCAAGATTTTGAAGAAGGAAAGGGCGCGCTCGGCAGACTTGGAGATGAATAGGCTCATGGCGGCAACGCAGCCGGTGAGCCGACGCACATTCTTGATCCGCTTGGGCGCCTCGATCTGCTCAATAGCCTTGATCTTGTCTGGGTTTTCCTCGATCCCGCGCTGCAACACAAAGATCCCGAGAAGCTTGCCGGACGGAACGCCGAAGACGCACTTCTCAGGGTTCAGCTTGAGGTTGATCTTGCGCAGGTTAGCAAATGTCTCTTCCAGATCTTGCACAAGAGTTGGCCCGTCCTTAGTTTTGACCACTATGTCATCCATGTAGGCCTCCATATTTCTATGGAGCTGAAGTTCAAAACCAATTTGGATTTCTCTTGCAAATGTTGAGCCAGCACTCTTCAACCCGAAAGGCATCCGTAATAAGCAATACGTACCACATGGGGTGATGAATGCTGTCTTATCTTCATCCTCTCTTGTCATGAAGATTTGGTGCTAGCCTGAGTAGGCGTCGAGGAATGATAACAGATCACACCCGGCTGTGGAGTCAACACTCTGGTTGATGCGCGGCAACGGGAAGGGGTCCTTAGGACAAGCCTTATTAATATCTGTGTAATCAATACACAGCCTCCACTTCCCATTCGCCTTGCGCACCTTACTGGATTGGCCAACCACGTCGGGTGGAGCACCCCGCTCACCAAACCTGCCGCTTCCAACTTCCTGATCTCCTCTGTGATGAACTCCTACCTTTCAAGAGCCTACTTTCTGACCTTCTTCTTGACGGGCCGCGCGTGGGGGCAGACAACTAGGTGGTGCTCAATCACCTCCCTGGGAACACCGGGGATGTCTGACGCTTGCCATGCAAACACGTCGACATTTGCCCCGTAGGAAGGTGACGAGCGCGCCTTCCTATTTGCTGTCGAGGGTGGAGCCTATGATGAAGGCCCCTCCCGTGCCATCCTCCCCGACGGGCACCTTCTTGGTCTGCGGCGGCTCGGCTCTGGATCTCTTGCTCTTGTCGGTAGAGCTCTCTGGCACGTCCTCAATGGTAGCACAACACTCCGAGGAGGTGCGCTTGCCGGAGTGGGTGCGAGAGGTCTTGCCAGGCTCCTTCCCTCCCGGGCCTTCAGCGACAGGAGCAGGTGCCTTGACGGTAGCTACTGCAACTGCTTCTCGGTAGAGTTGGTCGGCGCAGATCAGCGCGTCCTTCTTGTCGGAGGGGACGGAGATGATGGTCAACGGCCCGGGCATCTTTAGCATGTTGTAGGCATAGTGTGACGCCGCCATCAACTTGGCTAGTGCCAGGCGGCCGAGGATCCCGTTGTAGGGCAAGGGGATCTCGGCCACGTTGAAGACGATCCTCTCCGTCCTGTAGTTCAACTCTCCTCCAAATGTCACGGGCAGTGTGACCTTTCCCTTCGGATGGCTCCTCCTCGGATTGACCCCTTGAAACGTGCTCGTTTCCTCGAGGTCTCCATCAGGGATTTGCAACCTTTTGATCACGACATGCGAGATCAGGTTCAGGCCGGCCCCGCCGTCAACCAACATCTTGTTCACCCTGAGGTTGCATATCATTGGCGAGACCAGTAATGGCAAACACCCGACCGCGGTAGTGCGATCAGGGTGGTCCTCGGTGTCAAAGATGAGGGGCGTGCTGGACCATTTTAGCGGCTTCTGAGCGTCAAACGACGGCTCTGCTGCTGTAATCTCACGCGCCCACTGTTTGAGCTGGCGGTGAGAGGTATGCAGCGAGGCGCTGCCATCGACACACATGGCCTCCGTTGCCTTCTGGAACCCTTGCTCACCAGACTCGTCGTCCTCGTCGTGATCGTCGTCTTCTTGTTCCTTGTCGCGGCCCTGGGCGGGCCTCTCTTGCTGGTTGTCCTTGCCGGGGCGGCCTCCTCGGCCGCCACGCTTCTTGCCGGATCCCTCAGCACCGTCCTGGTCCTTCTCCTTGTCCCGGCTTTCGTACTCATCCTTTTGCTTCTCAGCAAGTAGCTCGACTTGTCGGTAGTTCTGGAGGTCGTGGCCCTTGGTGCGGTGGATCTTGCAGTATTGCTAGCCGGAGCTTCCTGGCTTGTCGGTAGCCGCCAAGGCCCGGCAGGCGGCGCACCCGGCAATCTCCTTGCCGGGGGCGTCTGCCTTGACCTTCTTGCCGACACCGGTATCATCAGATCCCTCAACGGCAAGCACGGCCTTGCCTTTGCGTTTCCTATTGTGACTCAAGCTCTTCTTCGTCGGGGTGGCAGCATCTTCACCGGTAGAGTCGGTTCCGCACCGGCGTCTTCGCCGGGGTACTTCCTTCCCTCTTCAGCCTGGGCGCACCTATCGGCCAGAACGTAGAGCTCGGCCACATCCTTAACCTTGGTCATCGCCAGCTCCTCGTGCATCTTGCGATTGCGCACGTTCTGGTGGAACGCGCTAATCACAGCGGCGGAATGAATGTCGGGGATGTTGTATCGCACCGGCTGAATCTGCGGATGTACTTGCGCAGGTCTCCCCTTCCTTCCGGGAATGATATGCAGATCATCGCCTGGCCATGAGCTTGGTGGCCTCCTGTGAAGGCGCCAACGAACTCATGGCACATATCTGACCAAGAAGAAATGGAATCCACCGGCAAGTGCATCAACCAAGACATCACATTGGGCTTGAGCGCCAGTGGGAAATACTTGGCAAGCACCTTGTCATCGCGAGCCCCAGCATCCTGCATCGCGATGGTGTAGATGCTGAGGAACTCGGACGGATGGGTCTTGCCAGTGTACTTCTCGCCGACGTCGGGCTTGAACATGCGGTGGGACGGCCACTGGAACTGCCTCAGCTCACCGGTAAAAGTCGGGCAGCCCACCTCGTAAGGTAGGTCGCCGGGGCCCCCCGGTGCTAGGTGGTCCATAGCGGGTCCCGCCCGCTTGTCCGACTGGCGGCGCGTTTCGCGCCGGCGCTCGACGGTGGTTCGAGCGTCTTCGTGAGCTCGCTCCCGAAGGACCTCGCGCTGGTCGCGGAGGGTCCGCAGGTCGGACGACGCTATGGAGATGTTATCACAAGCGTCGTCGCGATGGGCCGAGGCCCACGGCGGCTGGCGAGGAGGAGAGTGCACCATGGCCGCGGCTCCCCCGGTCCTCCCAGCGTCAGCATGTGGTGTCTCGGTGGAGCGCCGACCTGAGGGCCCCGCCGGTCGCGGATCGTCTTTGTTTGCGACGGTGACGAGGCTCCGTATGGTGGCCCTCCACTCATCGAGCTTCTCCGCAGTAGGAGGGAAGTCGAGGAGCAGCTATGTCTGTGCGCCAAAGCTTCATTGGCGTGGGCGGCGGTGACAGCTGTGTGGATCGAGGCGTGCTTCGACTTCTAACTATGTTAGAAGGAGCTCCGTCACGAGCCAGCGGCTGCGTGCCATTTGCACCGGCTTTGGCGGCGTGCATGAACCCCTTCATCTTGCCGATGGCGCGGGGCTCTTCCCACGGCGGTGCCTGTGGTCACCAATGTAGTGACGCTGCTCGGCGTGCACACCATGGGAAGAATGCGCGGGGTTCGCGGTGTAGGCGTCCTGGAGGTCGCCGCGCCGCCCGGAGTCGGCACAATGACGCCCCTGGAGGGCCCCGCGCCGCCTGCGGGGGGGCCAGCTCCGTCTTTGGATCCGGCGACGTGTAGCCGGTCGTTTGGCGCGCGAACGATGCCGCTCGCCTGGCTCCGACTGCCTGGGCGTCTTTGGTGCTTTCGCCGCGGCCCGGTCTGTCTCGCGATCGCTCCGCTACTCGTCCGCACCGGCACGGGTTGTTCGGCTCCCAATGAGTCGACCGCCGTGGCCATCTTCTTCTTAGGGGCCATGGCAACGAAGAACTGTTAGGCTGACTACTAGACCAGATTCTCACAATTGCGCCCCTTACCTGGCGCGTCAAAGATGTCGGTGTGGAACGACACCTATGGGATCACAAGCATCCCTACTACGGTTGCCGGGGCGCAGGGTTGCGAGGAGAGCAAGGCTAGTAGACAGCACAAGGATCGTTTACCCAGGTTCGAGCCGCGAGGATGCGTAAAACCCTAGTCCTGCTTTGGTGGGTGTATTTTTGAGAGTTCTTGAGCTCTCGAACTAGCTAATGGTCGTAGCGTGGTTCGAAAGAGCCGAATCCCTCTCCAGTATGCCATGGGCCTCCTTTTATAGTCAGAAGGGGCTGCCACAGTGGCACACAGGAGGTGGAAAGGCGTACAGTGCCCTGAGCTTATCGCTCGTATTACAGGACAAGACGCATTTAATGCGTTCCTTAGGTGTCCCCTTGCTTTATCGGGGACGGGGGCGAGGCCCGTACCGTCCGTCGCCGCTCCTCCTCGCTTCGACACGCGCCCGGGCCAGTGATGTTTGCGGTGCCATGTAGGCAGGCAGGCAGCTGAGGTGGCGCGGTGGTGGAGCCTTCTCGAAGATCTGCATGCCGCCACACAGGCGCTTGATGAGTTGGCCTAGGAGCTGCATGTTGCCACGCAGGTGCACGCCCAGCTGGTTGGGCTGGCAGCTATATGGGAACGACGGTGGAAGCTTGGTTGGTGCGGGCCTGGCGGTGGTCCCGCCGGCGTCCTTGGTGAGGGCCTTGCCGGGTGGCCCGGCAAGGGTCTTGCCATGGCACGCTGTCGTCCCCGACAAGGGTCTTGCCGGGGGTCTCCTAGCCTTCCTCGGCAAGGATCTTGCTGAGGATCGTCGTCTTCTAATCCTCATATGATCTTGAATATGTCTTCACGAAGATCTGCATGCCACCACAGAGGTGCCTTCCCGAGCCCTGGCCCCACGTTGATGATGGTGTTGGCGGCCGTGGGCTCAAGGGTGGCTCGCTCTGTTGGTGTGGGGCGAGCTGTCCCAGCAAGGATCTTGCTGGGGCCGCTGAGGTTGCCCCGGCAAGGGTCTTGCCGGGGGAACCTGCTTCGTCCCTTTGCTCTTTGTGGTCCTGGCATTGGTGTTGCTCTGATTATCTTGGGCTTCGGTCTTGCCTTGTCTCACCTCCATTGCTCTGCTTGGTGTGGTCGTGGGCGCGGCTCTGACTGCCCGTGCATAGGTAAAGGGGTACAAAAGCATGCCCCTCTTTTTGTACACCGACACGCGGCATCCTCATTAGGAGTACCGGAAAATTGATCTTTCATAATAAGATTCAGCAAAGCAGTATTAATATCACAAGACTCCGCACTAGTGGAGGGAGGAGCAATAGGAGTGCCAATAAAATCATTGTTGTTGGTATTTGAGAAATCACACAATTTGGTGTTCTCTTGAGTCACGATGACTACGCAACAAGATTGAACTCAGAAATAGATCCGGCAAGAAAACGGCGAACGAAAAAGAGGGTGAATGAAACGAAATTTTTTTGTGAAGTGGGGGAGAGGAAAACGAGAGGCAAATGGAAAATAATGTAAATTGCGAGGAGATGAGATGTGTGATTAGGAACCTAGTATATGTTGAAGATCTTCCCCGGCAACAGTGCCAAAAATTCCTTTTGAAGCGGCTTGAAGCTACGTCGGTATTTCCCCCAAGAGGAAGGGATGATGCAGCACAGCGATGGTAGGTATTTCCCTCAGTGATGAAACCAAGGTTATCAAACCAGTAGGAGAACCAAGCAACACAACGTAAACAGCCCCTGCACACAAATAACAAATACTCGCAACACGACGTGTAAAAGGGTTTGTCAATCCCTTTCGGGCAGCGGTGCCTAGAGATATGCAAACGGACGTGAATAAATTGTACTCCCTCCGTCCAGAAAAAAGCGTGTCCCAAAGCTTGTGCCTCAAATGGATGTATCTAGCACTAATTTGATGCTAGATACATCCATTTGAGGGACAAGCTTTTTCGGACGGAGGGAGTAGTAGATTGATAGATCGAACGCCAAATAAAATAAATAAGGATAAATTGCAGCAAGGTATTTTTGTATTTTTGTTTTCATAGATCTGAAAATAAAAAGCAAAGGAAAATAGATCGCAAAGGCAAATTATATGAGAAAGAGACCCGGGGGCCGTAGGTTTCACTAGTGGCTTCTCTCGAGAAAAATAGCAAACGATGGGTAAACAAATTACAGTAGGGCAATTGATATAACTTCAAATAATCATGACGATATCCAGGCAATGATCATTATATAGGCATCACGTACAAGATTAGTAGACCGACTTGTGCCTGCATCTACTACTATTACTCCACACATCGATATCTATCCAGCATGCATCTAGTGTATTAAGTTCATGGAGAAATGGAGTAATGCAATAAGAACGATGACATGATGTAGCCAAGATCTATTTATGTAGAAATAGACCCCATCGTTTTATCCTTAGTAGCAACGATACATACGTGTCGGTTCCCATACATCCTTTGGGATCAAGCACCGTAAGATCGAACCCACTACAAAGCACCTCTTCCCATTGCAAGCTAAATAGATCAAGTTGGCCAAACAAAACCCAAATATCGGAGAAGAAATATGAGGCTATAAGAAATCATGCATATAAGAGATCAAAGAAACTCAAATAACTATCATGGATATAAAAAGATAGATTTGATCATAAACTCAAAGTTCATCCGATGCCAACAAACACACCGCAAAAAGAGTTACATCATATGGATCTCCAAGAGAACGTTGTATTGATAATCAAAAGAGGGAGAGGAAGCCATCTAGCTACTAACTACTGACCCGAAGGTCTACAAAGAACTACTCACGCATCATTCGAGAGGCGCCTATGGAAGTGGTGAACCCCTCCGTGATGGTATCTAGATTGGATCTGGTGGTTCTAGACTCTGCGGCGGCTGGAATTGATTTTCGTCGACTCCCCTAGGGTTTCTGGATTATTGGGGTATTTATAGAGCAAAGAGTCAGTTTGGGAGGCACCCGAGGTGGGCACAGCCCACCAGGGCGCGACTGGGCCTCCTGGCGCACCTGGTGGGTTGTGCTCCCCTCTGAGCACCCCAGCGCTTCTTCGCCCATGGATGTCTTACGGTCCAAAAAAGTCTCCAAAAGTTTTGCTACATTTGGACTCCGTTTGGTATTGATTTCCTGCGATGTAAAAAACATGCAGAAAACAACAACTGGCACTTGGCACTATGTCAATAGGTTAGTAACAAAAAATGATATAAAATGATTATAAAACATCCAAGATTGATAATATAACAGCATGGAACAATCAAAAAGTATAGGTACGTTGGAGATGTATCAGTTACTTGTTACCGACATAGCATTGGAAGGGTGTAGTAGATACCAATTGAATGTAAACGATAGTAGTTCATTGAGCGTCCTAGCTTGACTCCAATAAGCACATGGTGACACCACCTTCCTTTTGAATGAGCCGAGCATCCAATGCATCTCTAGTTGTTCCTAGAACAACACCACAAACAAAATGGTACCCAAACTCATTGGGACCAAAGAGTTAGCAAACCAAGAATACATATGACAAACTCCACATAAATATGTGCATATAGATATGAAATAGAATTTCATGCACATCTTAGCCAATTAGAGACGTGATGGAGTTTCTCTTATATATTGGGTCAAAGAAAGAAAGCATGCCAAAGATTGTACATAAGGTAAATATGCATGCTCTAGACTTCAAGGACCAAATCAACCCATGGTTGATAGGATCCCAAAAGAAAAGATACCAAGTGAAAATAAGATACTCAAAGAAGAACTTATCACTTGAAGGATACCAAATACAAGATACATCAAGGAATGAGATATCCATTGATACACACTAAAAGGAAGATACCAAACTCCCAAAATAGAGGAAGGTTCCTAACGAACCAAGACCGCTACAAAGTTTCATGATGGCACATAGTACCAAAAAGAAACGACTTGTCTTTCACCAACACACATTTGATAAGGATCACAAGATGAGTGTTCTAAAGAAAATATGATAGCTTCCCCAAGAGTTGTGCATTATAGAGAATTTGCATTTGAATGCAAAATGCACAGGATGGGATCACCGCTTTCACTATATCCATAGACGCACTAGACGAGATCAAGAAATAAACATGATCCACAAGTGGCATGTAAGAAACGGGAGTTGAAACAATCCTAGGCAAGAGATAAGGCAAATAAAACCAAAGGCCAATGTAAAGATGATCAATCTACCACATAAATGATTACCAATTGTCAAGAGACAATAAGTATTTGGAAATAATTCACGGTGGTAGATTTCAAAGATATCCATCATCATCTTCTTCACACCAAACACAAAAGCAAATTGCAACTTGTAGAGCTAACATGCCACCTAGGGACAAGGTAATTTACAATATCAATTCTAGGTGACAATATCTCAAATTTACACATTTTCTAGGCTTGTAATTTGCACATAGCACATTACTCCCCCATAATGTGATACCAAAGCAAACTGCACAAGAGGCAATAAGAATCCAACAGGAGATAATTAATGGACTATTTATAATTTGAATTTCTCATGAGAAGACATACCACATAGCAACTAGATAAACTTGTAATATCAATACTAGATGGTATTCCTCATGTACACACATTTATAGGATTGTGAGGTGCACAAGGCACATCACTCCCCCACACTAGGATATTCCATTAATCTCTCACAAGAGACAAATAAGATACAAACAAGATGCACAAGGGTTCAACGTACGACGCACATGTACATTATGCTGAAATCAACATACACACATACTTGATTACTCAAGATAAGCAACTTGGAGACACAACATATACAAACACATGCCAGGAACAAAACCAAAACATGCAAAGGGGCTAGTAACTTTCAATGTAAACATTTTAAGTACAAGTTACCGCAAGAAGGCACATTGGATGTAAGATAGAAACTTGATAACCCAATTGACTTTGCTTGAGACAATAAGAATGATGAAGTCCCCTTAATTCTTCATGATGTAGCCAAGTCTCCAATTCCCTCCAACAACACCTATTGATCAAGTTTGAGCTAGTTGGTCCCCAACTAAGTTTGGTCCTAAGAGGTTAGTCACAATAGGCTTGGCAACCCAAATGGTTCTTTTCTTGACACCACTTTGAGTACCAACAAACTTGGCGACCACATTGCAAACCTTATCCTTCCCAAGAGAATAGACATCATATATTAGAATAGGGTTGGATAAGGTACCATTAGTGCATGAAGAAGCTACATGACCTTTGTCACGACATAGGTAGCAACGTCTACTCTTCACTTTCTTCTCACTTGATTTCTGAACTTGAGAAGCATTAGCTTGAGTCATCTTGGGAAGAGGCCTTTCTTCAACATGAGGTTGAGCATGGGAATGAACTTGTGGCCACTTCCCTTGTTGCTTTTCACTTATGGCCTTCTTCTTCAATGGGCAAGATCTAACATGATGCCCTTCAACTTTGCACTTGAAGCAAATAATCTTGGCCAAATTCTTGACTTGTTTTTGGCCCTTTTTCTTGTTCATCTTGGACTTGTTCTTCTTATTGGAGTTGAATCCAAGTCCACCTTTGTCATTGGGGGATTTTTGCACCCTCAAGATATTGTTGAGTGTGGACTTCCCTTCATGACTCTTTTCCAAGTCTTTCTTCAAGGAAGTGACTTGGGCCTTGAGCTCTTTGATTTCCTCTACATGGTTAGTATCAACACAAGTACTAGAGGAAGTATAAGCTTCATCGTTAGAGAAACAAGGCAAGGAAAGCAATTCATCACAAGATGTAGCAACATTATGAGTGGATGAATTACGAGGACTAGCACATGGCAATATAGCATTTAGACTTGAAATAGTTCTAGTATCCACATGAGGCTCACTATATGTTACCTTAGTCATCGTAGCCTCATGAGCTATCTTTAGCACATTATGGTATACTAGAAGATCATCGTCAGAGCTTGAGAACTTTTCATGACTTTCTTCCAATTTCCCATAATTGCTAGATAGCAATGCAAGTTGAGCCCTTAGCTCAACATTCTCCTTCAAAATGGATGCTTCACAAGAAATAGAGTTAGTAGCACTAGCATCATCATTAACAACAAGAGGAGAAGGCAACTTTGCAGGCTCTTTTGAATATGAAGCTTTAAGTTGAGCATGAGACTCGGTGAGTTTGATGAGCTCACTCTTAATGACCCTTGAGCCATTTTCGAGGTGCCCAAAGTCCTCCAGGAGTTTATCATGCGCAACTTCAAGCTTCTCATTTTTATTTCCAAAATCATTGGCCACCTCAAGGGCTCTATCGTGAGATTCCTTCACTCTAGACAATTGTAGAGAAAAAGTCTCCTCAAAAGTTCTTTGGTGGTCTGTTCAAGTTCAAGAGCTTGGGAGAGGTCCACAATCTCATTAGCGTAATCACGCTCATGACCTTCCATTTTCTCAATGGTGACCTCATGCTCCTCAAGATGAGATTCCAACTCCTCAATATATTTCTTGCCCTCAATGGAAACAGACATGATTTCCATGAAGTTGGAATGGGCAATTTTATTTTTATGAAGAGCTTCAAAAACCATTTCCCCCTTAATTTTTAAGGAGGCAACATTATCACTCTCTTCATTATTATCCTCATAATTATTAACATTAACATCATCATCAAGAGACATATTGGGGTTCAAAGTAGGAGATACCTTTGAAGCCTTAGCCATAAGGCAAAAAGCAATAGATGACGATGTAGGATCCCTTGAAGCACTGTTCAAGACCACATCTTGTTCCATGGAGTGCTGGGTTTCCTCTACATTGTTAGCACAACAACTAGAGGAAATACATGCATTTTTATCATGGCAACAAGATATAGAAAGCATATCATCATGACATTTAGTCAAGCAATTTCTACATGATATGCACGGACTCTCAACACAAGCATGTGAAACATTTGGAGTGCTCAGAGTGCTAAAGTACAAAGATGAAGCATTGCAATAAGAAAGTGACAAAGGATAATCAATAATAAGCCCACTATCATCATTGCAATGAACACCACTACTCACCATGTCATTACCTTATGGCAAACCACATGTAGGTGAAGTAGAAGAAGTTGAGAAACACTATATGACCGGAGGTGGAGGGAGGAAAATTATCCTCACAAATCTTGGACACACCATATTTATCTTTAAGCTTTGTCCACAACTCATGAGCATCCCGAAACGGCATGAGTTGAAATATAACTACATTGCTCAAAGCATCAAAAAGCACATTAGAAGCTTGAGCATCGAGATAAGAGTTTCTCTCATCCTCTATAGATAATCTTTGAGGATCCTTCGGAGGAGAAAAACCCATATCTACAATTCGCTCTAAATACGGGTCAATGGCCCAGAAATGTTTAAGCGTGCGAATAACCCAAACAACAAACTTTGTGCCATTGAAACTAAGAGTGCCGGAGAATCCTAATCCCCTAGTCGACATCCTTACTCTCTAGGCAGTTAAGCCTGAAAGAGAGAGACGAGGCTTTTATACCAATTGTAAGATCGAGGATGTTGCATAGAGAGGGGGGGGGGTTAATAGGCGCTTTAAAATAATTACGGTTTAGGCTTGAACAAATGCGGAATAAACCTAGCGATTAATTTGTTAAGAACAAAACCTACTATAACCATGCTCACCTATGTGCACCAACAACTTATGCTAAGCAAGATAAATAACTAAGTGATAGCAAGATATATGGCAAGAAACAATATGGCTATCACGAAGTAAAGTGCATAAGTAAAGGGCTCGGGTAAGAGATAACCGAGGCACGCGGACACGATGATGTATCCCGAAGTTCACACCCTTGCGGATGCTAATCTCTGTTTGGAGCGGTGTGGAGGCACAATGCTCCCCAAGAAGCCACTAGGGCCACCGTAGTCTCCTCACGCCCTCGCACAATGCAAGATGCCGAGATTCCACTAAGGGGCCCTTGAGGGCGGTCATCGAACCCGTACAAATGGCAAACCTTGGGGGTGGTCACCGAACCCGTACACTTTGGCAACCCTTGGGGGAAGTCACTGGAACCCATCAAATTGCTCAGGGTGATCTCCACGACCTAATTGGAGACCCCGACGCTTGCCCGGAGCTTTACACCACAATGATTGAGCTCCGAACACCACCAACCGTCTAGGGTGCCCAAGCACCCAAGAGGAACAAGCTCAAGGGTACCAGGCACCAAGAGTAATAAGCTTCTCAACTTGTAACTTCCATGTATCACCGTGGAGAACTCAAACCGATGCACAAAATGCAATGGGAAGGGCACACGAGTGCCCAAGTCCTTCTCTCCCAAATCCCACTAAAGCAACTAATGCTAGGGAGGAAAATGGGAGGAAGAACAAGAAGGAGAACACCAAGAACTCCAAGATCTAGATGCACGGGGTTCCCCTCACATAGAGGAGAAAGTGATTGGTGGAAATGTGGATCTAGATCTCCTTTCCCTTTCCCCCCCAAAACTAGCAAGAAGCCATGGAGGGATTGAGAATAGCAAGCTCGAAGAAGGTCAACAATGGGGTAAGAACAAGATCTCAAAGGATAAGGTTCATTAGGAATAAGACCCCCTTTTATAGGTGGGGAAAATCCAACCGTTATGCTCACAGCCCGCACAGAGCGGTACTTCCGCTCATGGGAGCTGATAGTACCGCTAAGGGCGGTGCCCTTTGAAAAACAATGTGAGGAGGCAAAGGCCAAGAGAACTGGCCGAGCGGTACTACCGCTCGTCCTCACGGTACTACCGCTAGGGGTAGCGGTACTACCTCTAAGGGTAGCGGTACTACTGCTTGCGAGCGGTACTAAAAAAATACATCTGTGCCTATCACCGTTGGACTTAATACGCGATTTTGATCCGGAGCGATGATACGTCTACAATGCATCTACTTTTCCTAATGCTTTTGCTCTTGTTTTGGACTCTAATTTGCATAATTTGAATGAAACTAACCCTGGACTGACGCTGTTTTCACCATAACTACCATGGTGTTATTTTTGTGCAAAAATAAAAGTTCTCGGAATGGAACGAAACTTTGCAAGGAATATTTATATAATATATAAGAATTTCTGGAGCCAAGACCTGCTGGAGAGGGGCACCTGGGTGGGCACAACCCACCAGGGCGCGCCCCCCTCTCCTGGCGCGCCCAGGTGGGTTGTCCCCATTTGGTGGCCCGCTGACTCGAAACCGACGCTATAAAATCCTATTTTTCCAGGAAAAAAACAGGGAGAAAAAATTATCGCGATCCACGAGATGGAGCCGCCGTCACCTCCTGTTCTTCATCGGGAGGCCAGATCTGGAGTCCGTTTGGGGCTCCGGAGAGGGGGATCTTCGTTCTTCATCATCACCAACCCTTCTCCATCGCTAATTCAATGATGCTCCCCACCGGGAGTGAGTAATTCCTTCGTAGGCTCACTGGTCGGTGAGGAGTTGGATGAGATTCATCATGTAATCGAGTTAGTTTTGTTAGGGCTTGATCCCTAGTTTCCAGTACGTTCTTAGATTGATGTTGCTATGACTTTGCCATGCTTAATGGTTGTCACTTTGGGCTCGGGTGCCATGAACTCAGATCTGAACTGTTTATATTATCATCATTATATCCATGTTTTAGATCTGATCTTGCAAGTTATAGTCACCTACTATGTGCTATGATCCGGCAACCCCGGAGTGACAATAGTCGGGACCACTCCCGGTGATGACCGTAGTGTGAGAGTTCATGTATTCACTATGTGTTAATGCTTTGTTCCGGTTCTGTATTAAAAGGAGGCCTTAATATCCCTTAGTTTCCAATATGGACGTCGCTGCCATGGAAGGGTAGGACAAAAGATGTCATACAAGTTCTTTCCATAAGCACATATGACTATTTATGGAATACATGCCTACATTAGATCGATGAACTGGAGCTAGTGCCGTATCGCCCTAGGTTATAACTGTCTCATGATGAATATCATCCAACAAGTCACCAATCCAATGCCTATGAATTTATCTTATATTGTTTCTGCTAAGTTACTACTGCTATCATCACAATTACACTTGCTACAAAATTACTGCTATCACTGTTACTGTTACCGTTGCTGCTGTTACTACTATCAATACTATCATATTACTTTGCTACTGATCACTTCGCCTCAGATAATTAATCTCCAGGTGTGGTTGAATTGACAACTCAGTTGCTAATACCTTCAAATATTCTTTGGCTCCCCTTGTGTCGAATCCATAAATTTGGGTTGAATACTCTACCCTCGAAAACTGTTGCGACCCCCTATACTTGTGGGTAATCAAGACCTTTTTCTGGCGCCGTTTCCGGGGGACATAGCTATATTTGTTGAGTCACTTGGGATTATTATCAATTTATCACTATGAAGAATATGAAGGATGCTAAGACTAAGATTTTTCCCTCAAAGACGAGGGGAGGTATGGAACTGCCATCAGGTTCTTTTTTAGATTCACCTTCTGTTATAAGTAAACTTGCAACCCCACCACATGCTATCGATTATAATATGCCACAAGTTATTGATGATGCTACTTCTACTATGAATGATGCTTATGATGATGCTAGTACCTTGCTTGATAATGATGATGTGCCACTTGGTGAATTTCTTGATGAACAAAATGCTAGAGTAATACAACATGATGTTGTTGAATCTGATGATGAGCTTGAAATTGAAACTCCAGAAACACATGCTAGAACTAGCCTTCCTAGATATGAATTGCCTAAGGTATCAGAAGGTTATGTTATGAATGAGGAGACAACTAGAGATATTCTTGCTTGTAAGGATAGAGATGATCTAGAGAAATTACTATGCAAGTATAAAGAAAAATCCTTGAATGCTAGAATGAAATATGATCCTAAGTTTGCTACTTCACCTATCTTTATTGATGATAAGGATTATGAATTCTCTGTCGACCTAGAGTTAATTACTCTGGTTGAATCTGATCCTTTCCATGGTTATGAAACTGAAACTGTTGTGGCACATCTTACTAAGCTGAATGATATAGCCACCATTTTTACTCAAGATGAGAAGACTTGCTATTACTTTATTCTCAAATTATTTCCGTTCTCATTAAAGGGTGATGCTAAATCTTGGTACAATACTCTTACTCATGGTTGTGTGCGTAGTCCCCAGGATATGATTTATTACTTCTCTGAAAAATATTTCCCTGCTCATAAGAAACAAGCTGCTTTACAGGAAATATTTAACTCTGTGCAAACTAAAGAAGAGAGTCTCCCACAATCTTGGGGGAGGCTTTTTCAATTACTTATGCTTTGCCTGATCATCCTCTTAAGAAAAATGAAATACTTGATATCTTTTATAATGGACTAACCGATGCTTCTAGGGAATTCCTAGATAGTTGTGCTGGTTGTGTTTTCAGGAACGAACTATTGGGCAAGCTGAAGAATTATTGAATAACATATTGAAAAATTATGATGATTGTACTATTCTGAACCACCGCCTAAACCCACTCGAAGAAGAGGGATATATTATATCTCAGTCCTGATGATATGCAAGAGGCAAAGAAATCTATGAAGGAAAAAGGTATTAAAGCTGAGGATGTTAAAAATTTACCTCCTATTGAAGAAATACGTGGGCTTAATACACTACCACTGCCTAAGATGGTAGAGGTAAATTCTCTAATGAAATTCAATGATAATGACATTCCTCACAATATGCATCCTAGCCAATGCCTTTATGAGTTTGAAAACTACATTAGAAAACAAGATCACTTCAATGCAAATGTTATGAAACAATTGAAATATAATTCTGATATGATTGCTCGCTTGAGTGACTTGTTATTTAGAATATCAAATGATGTTAGAGGTGTTGGAAAACATGCTTCTATGGTTCAAACCCAGTTAGAACAAGTTGCTAAATCTCAAAGAGAATTACTTGATGAAATGAATAATAATATACATGACTTTGCTGTTAGAGTTGCAACTAGAGGAGGTAAAATGACTCAAGAACCACTTTATCCTGAGGGACACCCAAAAAGAATTGAACAAGATTCACAAAGAAATAACACTGATGCACCTAGTCCTTCTAGAAAGAAAAAGAAGAAGAAAAATGATAGGACTTTGCATACTTCTAGTGAACCTGAAGTAGAAAAACCTCCCGATAATGAAAATGAAACTTCTATATCTGATGCTGAAACTCAATCTAGTAATGAACATCCACCTAGTGATAATGAAAAAGATAATGCTGATGTTCATGAAGACACTCAACAAAGTAATGAAAAAGAACCAGATAATGATGATGAGATAGAACCACCTGTTGATCTTGATAACCCATAACCTAAGAATAAAAGATATGATAAAAGAGACTTCATTGCTAGAAAAAATGGTAAAGAAAGAGAACCGTGGGTTCAAAAACCTATGCCTTTTCCACCCAAGTCAACTAAAAAGAAAGATGATGAAGAATTTGAATGCTTTGCTAAAATGCTGAGGCCAGTCTTTTTGCGTACTCGCTTGACTGATATCTTGAAAATGCCTCCTTATGCAAAGTATATGAAAGACATCATCACAAATAAGAGAAAAATACCGTAAGCTCAAATCTCCACTATGCTTGCTAATTATACTTTTAAAGATGGAGTACCTGAAAAACTTGGAGATCCGGGAATACCAACTATACCTTGCTCCATCAAAAAGAATTATGTGAAAACTGCTTTGTGTGATTTAGGAGCTGGTGTTAGTGTTATGCCTTTCTCTTTATATAAAAGACTTGATTTGAATAAACTCACACCTACTGAAATATCTTTGCAAATGGTCGACAAATCAAGCGCCATACCTATCGGTATCTATGAGGATGTGCCCGTTGTTGTTGCTAATGTTACTATTTTGACTCACTTTGTTATACTTGAGATGCCCGAGGACGAGAAGATGTCAATTATCCTTGGTAGACCCTTCTTGAATACGCAGGGGCTGTTATTGATTGCAATAAAAGCAAGGTCACTTTTCATATTAATGGTAGTGAGCATACGGTGCATTTTCCAAAGAAACAATTCCAAGTGAATGGTACTAAAGTTATTGAAAAATCTCCGACAATCACTATTGGAGGTTTTAAAATACCTCTACCTACTGTCAAAAAGAAATATGAAATGCTTATTGTTGGGGACATTCATTTCCCCATTGAGGTAACTTAGTGATTGACGAAAGTTCTTCGGTTTCATGCTAATTGAAAGTGGCTGTTAATAAGACTTGATAAACCTTATTAATGAATCATTTTTGAGCGGTATGAAGTCGATGAATTTAGTAAGCACTAGCTTCTGTCCCTACTTTTTTTGTTTTTATTAGTTAAACTAGCAAACATGCCCGTGCGTTGCAACGGGAGAAGAAATTTATCATAAGCCCCAATAGCATTGCTCAAGACTGTCTTTGCTGCCTGCCCTTCTTCCCACCTAAGATGATGGTGCATGTGATAAATTTATGTGAATCAATGTAGATGGCTCACCATCAAAGATAGAGACCACATGGATGTTAACGTCGTAGATCAAGTGGACTCGAACATCTCATCCACCGAAGGCATTTCCTCGGTCGGCGTCTATGTCCCATTGAGCAACCGCGTCTCCCTCGACCTTACCCGACATGTCGTGACCGGCCGCCACGGGAGGATGCTACCTCTTGAGCATGTGTTGGTTTTCCCTTGAAGAGGAAAGGGTGATGCAACAAAGCAGCGTAAGTATTTCCCTCAGTTTTTGAGACCAAGGTATCAATCCAGTAGGAGACTACACGCAAGTTCCTAGTACCTGCACAAACAATCAAGAACCTTGCAACCAACGCGATAAAGGGGTTGTCAATCCCTTCACGCCCACTTGCAAAAGTGAGATCTAATAAAGATAATAAGATAAGTATTTTTGGTATTTTTGTTGTATAGATTGCAAAATAAACGGCGACAGAAATAGCTAGTTGACGGGAGATTAATATGATGGTAAATAGACCCAGGGGCCATAGGTTTCACTAGTGGCTTCTCCCAAGATAGCATATTCTATGGTGGGTGAACAAATTATTGTCGAGCAATTGATAGAAAAGCGCATAGTTATGAGAATATCTAGGCATGATCATGAACATAGTGTCGGGGAGGCTGATCGTACCCGCGAACACCTATGGGGCCGGCGGAGCAGGCCCCTTGTGGTTCGGAGGGGGGCGGAGATCGCACGAAGAGCGGATCGAGGCGAGGCACACGAGCAGCTTACCCAGCTTCGGAGCTCTCCGGAGAGATAAAACTCCTACTGCTGCTTGTTTGATCTATTGTGTTCTTGCTAGGGAGCAATGAGAGCTACAAAACCTAGCGTGAGTGTGTCTAGTCTGTGGCCAGTCGAATGAACCGAACCAGCCGAACCTTGCGAACCCTTTCTACGTTGCACTCGGGCCTCCTTTTATATGCTCAAGGGGTCTCCGACAGGTGGCAACATAGGCGGGGGTACAAATGTAAAAACAGGAGTTGGTACACCTACTTGAATAGTGTACAGTGCCAAATACCTAACTCTGACGGCAAGGGACAAAAGCAATAAATGCCCGTCGTTGTCGCCCAAACAGTGTAACAGAGGCCGTCAGGTGCGCCTCCGCTCGCCACGATGGCGAGCTTGTCGGCCGCTTATCGCTGCTCTCCGCTGGCTGCCTGACCTCTCGACACGCCGCCCATGGAACGGTCCCGTGGCGACACGTCGCTGGGTGAGCTGGAGCGGAGACGGAGAGAAGTTGCATGCCGCGGCAAGCGCCTTGCCGCGGCCGAATCCTTGTCGCGCCCGGAGACTTGTCGCGCTCCGAGCCTTCTCGGCAAGCTCCTCTTGCCGGGGCCTTGTCTTCTGCGTGCCTGGAGTGGCCTTCCCGGCAAGCTCCTCTTGCCGGGGCCTTCTTCGTGCCTAGAGAGGCCTTCCCGGCAAGCTCCTCTTGCCGGGGTCTTGTCTTCTGAAAGGCTGCGGAGGGTCTTGGCGGACGCCCGGCGAGGCTTGCCACGGGGACGCTGCGATCGCCGTGCAGACAAGTTCGGGGTACTAAGGTACCCCTACTTTAGTACACCGACAGGAGCCCCCGGGTCTGGGCCATACACGATGCCGAGCGCTGTTGGGCCAGGCCCAAAACAGGGCACGGGCACGCGCGGCCTGGGTCCAAACCAAACCCACTCCGTATCCGCCGCGTTCCCCCGTAACGGCACGCGTCAATTGCGGCGTCGTGGGGGAAGAGGCCATCGCCGACGAGCCTGTCGGCGAGGAGGCCACCGAGGCTGCCGACGCAGAGGCCGGCGAGGGGTCGGGCGATCGTACTGACGGCCCTGAGGCCGCAGGAGCGGCAAGCGCTACACCGACAGTCGACTCCCCCGCCGCTGCCGCGGCGTCAGGCTCCGAGGAGCCCCAGCCCGGTGCCTACCTGAAGGCCGGTGAAGGCGTCTTCATCAAGCTTCCCTGGGAGCCGAGCTCCAGGGCACCGGTCGAGGGCGAGACCTTCGACGGCGAGCTACTCGCCTCCGCTGGGCTGACGCTGGTGGACGCGCCAAGTAGCAGCAGCGGCGAGTCTGAGGAGGAGCAGCTGCCAAGAAGCTGTCTCTCTACCGCGCCCGGCAGGTCAAGTTGGAGACCCGGAAGCCCTTTGTCGCGAGGGCGGAGCGGATATGGAGAAGCGCCGAGGAGCTCGGGCGCCAACAAAGAAGCCCTCCGCGACGTGGCGGACCTTGGGCGCAGCTCGGCAGAAGAGCGCACGGCCTTCATCCTTGAGAAGGCCGCGGTGATGAGGAGCGGTGACTGGCTGCCGAGAAGCTTCGCCCAGCGCAGGAAAGCGAGTTGGCGCAGCGGAAGGTCAACCTGACAGCCACAAGGAGGACCTTGCAGCGAGGAGTCGCTGGCGGGCGCTCAGAAGCGGCGACGCTGCCGCAGCCGCCGAGGCCGCCAAGGAAGAGCTGAAGGCGAAGGTGGCACAGCCGAGGCCACCCTCAAGAAGAGCGCGGCGAAGAGCTTGCCGTGCTCAAGCGTGAGCGCGAGAAGGACGCCTACACGCTGGGCGAGCTGCAGAGCCGTCTTGCTGACAGGGCCAAGGAGCTCGACGCCGCCAAGGATTCCAAGGCGGATCTGGAGCTGAAACTGACCACTCTGACGCAAACGTTGGATGGCGCCAGAGAGCGGGAGGTGGGCTTGTTGGAGGCGATCAAGGCCAAGGAGGAGCTGCTGGCGAATGCTGTCTCCGTCCAGAACACCTTGAGGGAGAGCGTGGAGCACTGGACCGAAGGTCTTGTGGACACCGCCGCCGACATCCACAACGAGCTAATAGAGCTGGGGATGGCGGACCATGCGTACTCCTCCGACGAGCATCTCCATCCCAGCGCCAAGCTTAGCCTATTCTTCAAAGGTGTGGTGACGGGCCTCCAGCGACTCCGAGAGGAGGTCCCGAAGCAGCTGGCCGAGGAATCACGCCAGGTCTGCGCGGGAGCCCTCGAGAAGGTGTTGATGAAGGTGGCCTTCCGCAATCCGGGCCTCAACCTTAACGGCGTCCTTCGATCCCTGCCGCCCGAAGCCAACGTGGAGGAGCTCAAAGCCCTTGTCGCACCCATTGTGGACGAGGTGAACAAGATCAAGCGGATTGAGGGCGACCGCGTGGACTAGGCCGCCAACCTTATCTTTCCCTTGTCACTGCTGATCATGTTTAGAAAACTTTGTTAGATCAGCGACAAGTTATTCTGTAATATACTCTATCTTAGGTGAATCGGTCAATGCAAAGTTATTTCCTCTATTTGATTTCTTCCTTTGTACGTTTACGCCTTTACGCATTTAGGGGACTTGTCGGTGCGGGCACTTTTGCCGCGAAAGGCCGAGTGCGGAACGTCGTGACTTCTGGCGGTGCCGCCTCCGACAAGCAACCTTGTCGCGACTAGCCGCAGCTCACTTAAGTTGTTGAGCGGACTCGAAACAAAGTAAGGGCGACTAGGCTGGCGAGTTGGTTCCTCTGTACAGGTTCTCCATACAAAGTACTATCGTTCGAGGAAGATAACTTAAAAAATTAAAAATTTATTGCTCAAACTTTGGCAACTTAGCTTTTCTGTCTCTTGCTTCCCGATGAGGTGAAACTTCCTCGAGTGGTGCCTGGTCCATAGTATTATCTCCTCCTTCCCCCCTGGTTAACTTGTGCGCGAGGGAGCCCTTCTTTCTTTGAGAAAAGAAAAAGAAGAGGAAATAATGTTATGGAGCCCAATGACTCGATTACGCTTACGGGTGTGGTTGCTGCACAAAGTGTTAGCCAAAGCATGCAATAAATTGATGAAAGCATGAACTTGACAAGTTATGCGCAACACATGAGCTTTTATCGATGCACGGGGTCTGCTCGGCTTTGTACAAAGGATTACATGCAATCGGCAAGACTTGTACAAAGGTGGTTGCCGAACAGGTTCCGACAACCGCGCCCTATGGGTAAAACTTACGAAGATGCTCAATGTTCCAGGAGTTGCTCACCGAATGCCATCTTCGGTCTCAAAGGCGGACAGCGCCGAGCCTAGTGATTTCGTTTCACCCGATAAGGGCCTTCCCACTGGCGTCAACTTTTTGAATTCTTGGCGGACTGAACGCTACCAAGAACAAGGTCGCCTTCCTCGAGACTTGGCATTAACCCTGCGGCTATGGTAGCGACGCAGAGCTTCTTTGATAGCGAGTGGCTCGCATACGGCGGCTTTGAAGACGATCCTCCTCGAGGAGCAGCGCGTCATCTTGTCGCAGCTGCTCTTGCTCAAGCTCATCCTAAGCGAGTCCTCGAGGTGATCCGTATCCGAGTTCCGTGGGGAGAAATGCCTCTGCTCCATAGACTAGAGCAAAGGGTGTCCGGCCAATGGCTCGATTTGGCGTCGTCTGATCGACCAAAGAACCACCGCAGCTCCTCGATCCAGTTTCTTCCGCACTTGTGCAGCACTGTCGAAAGTTACGGTCTTGAGCCAGCGCAGCACTTGACATTGCCCTCTCGCTTGACCGTTGCTTCTCGGGTGAGCAATAGAAGCAGACCTTGGCGCCAAGGTCTTGGACGTCTTGCATGAAGGTGCGACTTCGTAAATTGCGTGCCGTTGTCGGTGATGATCCGGTTAGGGATTAAAACGACAAACAATTGACTGAAGAACTTGATCGCCGACTGTCTTTGTCACCTTCCTCATCGCTTCCACTTCCGCCACTTTGTGAACTTGTCGATGGCGACGTACAAGTACTCAAAGCCCCGACAGCTTCGGGGAAGGGGCCGAGGATGTCGAGCCCAGGACCAAAAATGGCCGGGATAAAGGGATCGTCTGGAGAGCTTGAGCTGGCTGGTGTATCTGTTTGGAATGGAACCGCACGCTTCACACTTGGTTACTTGTGCGATTGCATCACGGAGGGCTGTCGGCGGAAGAAACCTTGCCGAAAGCTTTGCTTAAGCAAGTGCTCTTCTTGCGCCAATGTGGTGACCACATATGCCTCCATGTATCTCGCCAACAACTTCATCCCATCTTCCACAGGAATACACTTCAATTTCACACCGTTGAGTCTTCTTCTGTATAGTATGCTATCGACAAACTGGTACACACTTGACTGCCGGGCTACTCTTTCCCCTTCTTCTTGCTCTTCGGGAAGTTCTCCTGTCTGAAGGAAATGGACAATCTGCTGCGCCCATGCTGGAGCTTGCGGCTCGACAACAAGGACTAAAGGCACATCTGCTGCTGCGGGAACATCAGCTTCCACGACAAGAACCTGCGGCCCTGCCGGAGCTTGATGCTCCCGACAAGCTTGCCGGAGCAAGACTTGTCGGGAGCGTCTGATTCAACGAAACAAACCACGGGTCTGCCGGAGCAGACTGCTCCTCAAAGACTTGCTGGTGTTGATCTTGGGGACCTTTGCAACGACGGCTTCGGGAAGCTCTGTCGGAAAGTAGTCACCAGAGGCCAACTTCCTCTTCTTGCTTTGTCCTGTTGATGGTGTTACGGTTGGCTGAGTCAGCTTGAGCACGAAAATCCCTGGTTCCACAGGTAACTTAAGTGCAGCGCACTTTGACAGGCCGTCAGCAATATCATTCTGAGCTCTTGGAACATGTTCCATTTGCAGGCCGTCAAAGTGCTCTTCCAGCTTCCTCACTTCATCGACGTAGGCTTCCATCAATGGACTCGTAATCTTTGTTGACTTGGCGGACTGACGAGTTGCGAGTCACCCCGACAATAAGCTTTTGATCCCAAGGTCCACGGCGATCCACGAGACCGGCAAGCAAACCTTCATACTCTGCAGTATTGTTTGTCGCTTGCTCCTTGGGAAAGTGCATCTGGACGACGTACTTGAGGTGCTCTCCGATGGGTGCGATAAGCAGCAGGCCGGCACCGGCTCCTTGCAGCGAGAAGGCACCATCAAAGTACATCAGCCACTCTTTGCTTGCTTCTTTGACGGGAATGCTCGTCTCCGGAATCTCTTCATCTAGCGTTGGCGTCCATTCTGCTATGAATTCTGCCAAGGCTCTGCTTTGGATAGTTGATGTGCTTTCAAACTTAAGACCAAAGCTTGACAGCTCCAGTGCCCACTCGACAATCCTGCCTTGCCGCACGGATTCTGCAGTATCCTCTTCTGAAAGCGAGTGACAAGCTGTGATCTCATGTGCTTGGAAGTAATGGCGCAGCTTTCTCGAGGCCATGAGGAGGCCGAAAAGCAATTTTTGCACAGGAGTACCTTGACCTAGCCCCTCGCAGGAGGGAATCGACAAAGTAGACTGGGCGCTGCACCATCCTTTTCTATATCTGCTCATGCGTCTTGGCGGACTCGTCCTTATCGGGACCAGAGCTTGTCGTGAAGCCCCCGCTTGTCATTGGATGTGCTTGCCATGATTCTTTGGCTCGTCATCCGCCTCCCTCTCCGCCACTAACGCAGCACTAACCACTTGATTGGTTGCCGCTATATATAGCAGCAACTTCTCTTGTGGCCTAGGTGCGACAAGTGTTGGAGTGGAGGACAGGTATCTCTTCAAGTCTGCAGTCAGCCTCCGCTTCGGAGTCCATTTCACTTTGGACCTGCCTTTTTCAAAATCTTGAAAACGGCAGTGGCACGCCAGCAGACCTAGAAATAAACCTTTGAGAGCAGCCACGCAACCGCAAGTCTTCGTACATCCTTGACGCGCTTTGGTGCTTCAATCTGCTCAATGGCCTTGATCTTGTCGGGATTAGCTTCAATCCTCGCTGAGACCACGAAGAACCCGAGAAGCTTGCGGAAGGGACTCCAAACACGCACTTCTCGGGTTGAGCTTGAGGTTGATCTTGCGCAGATTCGCAAAGGTCTCGTCCCAAATCTTGAACCAGAGTTGCTTTGTCCTTGCTCTTGACCACTATGTCATCCATGTAGGCTTCTACATTTACGTATGTCATGCGGCTCAAAAGCGTCATGGACTACCCTTGCAAATGTTGAACCAGCATTCTTCAAACCGAAAGGCATCCGTATGAAACAGTATGTGCCACATGGTGTGATGAATGCGGTCTTCTCTTCATCTTCTTCAGCCATGAAGATCTGATGGTATCCTCGAGTATGCATCAAGAAACGAAGCAGATCACATCCACCGTGGAGTCAACAATCTGGTCAATGCGTGGCAAGGGAAATGGATCTTTGGGACAAGCTTTATTAACATCCTTGAAGTCAATACAAAGTCTCCATTTTCCATTTGCCTTGCGCCGCGACTACTGAGGATTGGCCAACCACGTGGGATGGAGCACTCCTCGACAAGGCCTGCTTCCGGTTCTTGATCTCTTCGGCTATGAATTCTTGCCGCTCCACCGCTTGTTTCTCGACTTTTTGCTTGACGGGCGCGCAAGATGAGGACAAACGGCCAGCGGTGCTCAATCACTTTCCTGGGAACACCGGGGATGTCGACGGTTGCCATGCAAACACATCGACATTCGCCCGCAGGAAAGCAACGAGCGCCGCCTTCCTATTTAGGGTCGAGAGAGGCAGCGATGGTGAAGGTACCACCGGTGCCGTCCTCCTTGGCGGGCACCTTCTTGGTCTTGGCGGAGCCACCATCTTCCGGCACTTGCCGGTGGAGCTCGATGGTGCGTCCTCGACGGTAGCGCAGCACTCAAGAGGTGCGCTTGCCGGAGTGAGCATCGAGCCCTTGCGGACTTGGACTTGGTCTTCTTCCCCGGAGCTTTAGCGGCAAGTGTCCGGCAATATGTCGCGGCTGCTGCATCCGGAAGATCTTGTCGGCATGTATAAGGGCATCCTTCTTGTCGCCATGGACAGAGATGACGCTTATCGGGCCCGACATCTTGAGTAGGTTGTAGGCGTAGTGAGAGGCTGCCATGAACTTGGCGAGTCTTTGGGCCGGCCAAGTATCCCATTTTAAGGCAATGGGAAATCGGCAGCGTCGAACGTGACCCTCTCGATCCTGAAGTTCAGCTCGCTGCCAAATGTGACCGGTAACGTAATCTTCCCTTCGGCTTGCTCCTTCCGGATTGATTCCTTGGAAGATACGGTCTCTTCGAGCTTCATTGTCAGGGATTTGAAGCTTCGGAGCACCGCGGAGGAGATCAGATTCAAGCCGGCCCGCCGTCAACTAACATTTTGTGACCTTGAGGTTGCGGATGGTTGGTGAGACCAACATCGGCAAGCACCCGACCGCAGTTATGCGATCAGGGTGGTCCTCAATATCAAAAATGATAGGCGTGCTGGACCACTTCAGAGGCTTGTGTGACTCTACGGATGGTTCCGCTGCATTGACCTCCCGCATCCATTGCTTGAGTTGGCGGTGGGAGGTATGCAGGGAAGCACCTCCGTCAACGCAGAGAACCTCTGTGGCTTTCTGAAACTCCTGCTCGTCAGTGTCGTCGTCCTCCATATCTTCGTCGTCGTCCTCATCTTCATCCTTGTCACGGCCGTGGGGAGGTCGATCTCCTTGTCGCTGCTTGGCCTTGCCGCGGCGTCCTCCCCGGCCGGGACGTTTCTTGCTTGCTCCCCAAAGACCTTCCCGGGCCTTCTCCTTGTCGCGCCGCTCGTACTCAGCCCTCTCGCTGTTCGACAAGCTGCTCGACCTTCTTGCAGCTCTGGAGGTCGTGGCCCTTGGTGCGGTGGATCTTGCAAGATCGCTTGCCGGAGCTGTCTCGCTTGTCGGCCGCCACCGACCGGTGGTTGGCGTCGTGGCAACCTCCTTGCCGGAGCCACCAGCCTTGGCGTTCTTGTCGCCACCTCCATTGCCGGACTGCTCGATCGCTAGCACTTCTCCGGCTTTCTTCTTCCTGTTTCTCGCCACGGTCCTTCTTTGCCGGGCGGTGTCATCACTTGTCGAGATCCTGCTTACGCATTCTCTCACAGGAGTCTCCTCCCTTCCTCGGTAGCGTGCATACTTGTCGGCCAAGGCGTACAGTTCACCGACGTCCTTGACTTTGCACATCGCCATCTCCTCCCTCATCCTGCGGTTCCGCACATTCTGATGAAATGCGCTGATCACCGCGGCAGGGTGGACGTCCGGGATGTTGTAATGCACGCGGTTGAATCTCTGGATGAACTTGCGCAAGGACTCCCCTTCCTTCTGAGCGAGCAAGTGAAGGTCACTCTCTTGGCCATGAGGTTTGTGGCCACCTGTGAAGGCGCCAACAAACTGATGGCACAGATCTGCCCAAGAGGATATGGAGCTGTCCGGCAAGTGCATGAGCCAAGATCTGACGTTGGGCTTAAGCACGAGCGGGAAGTAGTTGGCGAGGATCTTGTCGTCCCGTCCCCCCGCAGCCTGCACCGCGATGGTGTAGATGCTGAGGAACTTTGACGGGTGCGTCCTGCCATCATACTTCTCCGGCACGTCTGGTTTGAAGTTTTTCTGGCTGGGCCACTGGACTTGCCACAGCTCACGAGTGAACGCAGGGCAACCTACGCGTCACGGCAAGTCGCTGGCTCCTCCGTGGCGCGCATGTCAACAGAAGGCCCAGCGCGCTTGTCGGACCGACGTCGCGCTTCTCTTGGCGGCGCTTCGATCACGAGTTCGAGCGTCCTCTTGTTGTCGCTCGTGAAGAACTTGGCGCTGATCGCGGCGAGCTCGCGGATCCGACGACCCAGTGGAGTCGCTATCGAGGTGGATCCGGTGACCTTGGCCTTCTTGGCGGAGAGTGCACAGTGGTTGCACCTCCGACAGTTTCGTCGCCACCGGCTCGTGCCTTGTCGTCTCGCCGCGGCAACGATGGGGTTGGTTGCCGCGGGGCGTCGCCGTTGGCAAAGCCGATGAGGATCTGGATAGTGGCCCTCCACTCGTCGACCTTGTCGGCCGTTGGAGGGTAGTCGAGGAGCAGCTGAGCTCTCGCCAGAGCTTCTGCTGGAGTAGTGGGTGGCATTGGAGAGCGGTGCGAGGAGCGGATACGCCGGACTTCTAACTATGTTAGAAGGAGCAGCACCCGTCCGGGCGATCAGATCTCACTCGTGCCAGCATGTTGGCGCGCATGCTGGTCTTGAGGGTCTCGATCCAGCGAGCGTATGGCATTGTGAATGCCATGGCGTTGTTGGTCCCGTCTCTGAGATGGGCGCGGGGATGCGCGGACACCGAGGTTTGCGGTGCCTTGTCCTTGGACTTGGCAACGTCCACGAGCACCTTCGTCGGCGCCCGTTCCTCCGCCAGCGTCGCCCCACCACCCGCTTGCTGCGGTGAGGGTGGAGTACGACGCGACGGCTCTGCTGCTGCCGAAGCCTTCTTCTTCGATGGCATGCCGAGGAAGATGTTGATGACGCTGCTCGTGAACGCCGGATCAGATTCACACGGCCTCGACGCTTCTACCGGGCGCGCCAAAGATGTCGGAGGCTGATCGTACCCACGGACACCTATGGGGCCGGCGGACCAGGCCCCTTGTGGTTCGGAGGGGGCGGAGATCGCACGAAGAGCGGATCGAGGCGAGGCACACGAGCAGTTTACCCAGCTTCGGAGCTCTCCGGAGAGATAAAACTCCTATTGCTGCTTGTTTGATCTATTGTGTTCTTGCTAGGGAGAAATGCGAGCTACAAAACCTAAGCGTGAGTGTGTCTAGTCTGTGGCCGGTCGAATGAACCGAACCAGTAGAACCTTGCGAACCCTTTCTCACGTTGCACTCGGGCCTCCTTTTATATGCTCAAGGGTCTCTGACAGGTGGCAACATAGGCGGGGGTACAAATGTAAAAACAGGAGTTGGTACACCTACTTGAACAGTGTACAGTGCCAAATACCTAACTCTGACGGCAAGGGACAAAAGCAATAAATGCCCGTCGTTGTCGCCCAAACAATGTAACAGAGGCCGTCAGGTGCGCCTCCGCTCGCCACGATGGCGAGCTTGTCAGCGTCGCTTATCGCTGCTCTCCGCTAGCTGCACAGCCTCTCAACACGCGCCCATGGAACGGTCCCGTGGCGACACGTCGCTGGGTGAGCTGGAGCGGAGACGGAGAGAAGTTGCATGCCGCGGCAAGCGCCTTTGTCATGGCCGAATCCTTGTCGCGCCCGGAGACTTGTCGCGCCGAGCCTTCCCGGCAAGCTCCTCTTGCCGGGCCTTGTCTTCTCACGTGCTCGAGTGGCCTTCCCGGCAAGCTCCTCTTGCCGGGCCTTCTTCGTGCCTAGAGAGGCCTTCCCGGTAAGCTCCTCTTGCCGGGTCTTGTCTTCTGAAAGGTCATGGAGGGTCTTGGCGGACGCCCGGCAAGGCTTGCCACGGGGACGCTGCGACTGCCCGTGCACAAGTTTGGGGTACTAAGGTACCCCTACTTTAGTACACCGACACATAGGTATCACGTCCGTGACAAGTAGACCGAAACGATTCTGCATCTACTACTATTACTCCACACATCGACCGCTATCCATCATGCATCTAGAGTATTAAGTTCATAAGAACAGAGTAACGCATTAGGCAAGATGACATGATGTAGAGGGATAAACTCAAGCAATATGATATAAACCCCATCTTTTTATCCTCGATGGCAACAATACAATACGTGCCTTGCTGCCCCTGCTGCCACTAGGAAAGGACACCGCAAGATTGAACCCAAAGCTAAGCACTTCTCCCATTGCAAGAAAGATCAATCTAGTAGGCCAAACCAAACGGATAATTCGAATAGACTTGCAAAGATATTAAATCATGCATATAAGAATTCAGAGAAGAATCAAATATTGTTCATAGATAATCTTGATCATAAACCCACAATTCATCGAATCTCGACAAACACACCGCAAAAAGAATTACAACGAATAGATCTCCAAGAGAATCGAGGAGAACTTTGTATTGAGATCCAAAGAGAGAGAAGAATCCATCTAGCTAATAACTATGGACCCGAAGGTCTGTGGTAAACTACTCACACATCATCGAAGAGGCTATGGTGTTGATGTAGAAGCCCTCCATGATTGATTCCCCCTCCAGCAGAGCGCCGGAAAAGGCCCCAAGATGGGATCTCACTGGTACAGAAGATTGCGGCGGTGGAAATAGGGTTTCGTGGTGCTCTTGGATGTTTTCAGGGTATATGAGTATATATAGGCAAAAGAAGTAGGTCGGTGGAGCCACGAGGGTGGGGGCGCGCCTACCCCCTGGGCACGCCCTCCTACCTCATGGCTGCCTCGTTGCTTCCTTGACGTCTACTCCAAGTCTCCTGGATTGCGTTTGTTCCAAAAAGATCCTCGCGAAGGTTTCATTCCATTTGGATTCCGCTTGATATTCCTTTTCTGCGAAACACTGAAATAGGAAAAAAAAATAGCAATTTGCACTGGGCCTTCGGTTAATAGGTTAGTCCCAAAAATAATATAGAAGAGCATAATAAAGCCCATTAAACAACCAAAACAGATAATATAATAGCATGGAACGATAAAAAATTATAGATACATTGGAGACGTATCAAGCATCCCCAAGCTTAATTCCTGCTCGTCCTCAAGTAGGTAAATGATAAAAACAAAATTTTCGATGTGGAATGCTACCTAACATAATTTTTAATGTAATTCTATTTATTGTGGCATGAATGTTCAGATCCGAAAGATTCAAGATAAAAGTCTAATATTGACATAAAAATAATAATACTTCAAGCATACTAACTAAGCAATTATGTCTTCTCAAAATAACATGGCCAAAGAAAGCTTATCCCTACAAAATCATATAGTTTGGCTATGCTTCATTTTCGTCACACAAAAAATGCTCTCATCATGCACAACCCTGATGTAAAGCCAAGCAATTGTTTCATACTTTAGTAGTCTCAAACCTTTTCAACTTTCACGCAATACATGAGCGTGAGCCATGGACATAGCACTTTCGGTGGAATAGAATATAATGATGGGGGTTGTGTGGAGAAGACAAAAAGGAGAAAGTCTCACATTGATGCGGCTAATCAACGGGCTAGGGAGATGCCCATCAATTGATGTCAATGCAAGGAGTAAGGGATTGCCATGCAACGGATGCACTAGAGCTATAAATGTATGAAAGCTCAACAAAAGAAACTAAGTGGGTGTGCATCCAACTTGCTTGCTCACGAATACCTAGGGCATTTGAGGAAGCCCATTGTTGGAATATACAAGCCAAGTTCTATAATGAAAAATCCCCACTAGTATATGAAAGTGGCAAAATAAGAGACTCTCTATCATAAAGACCATGGTGCTACTTTGAAGCACAAGTGTGGAAAAAAAGGATAGTAGCATTGTCCCTTTTATTTATTTTTTTGGCCTTTCTTTTTTATTTGGCCTTTCTTCTTTTTTTCCTTTTTTTTGGGACAATGCTCTATTAATGATTATCATCACACTTCTATTTATTTACAACTCGAAGATTACAACTTGATACTGGAACAAAATATGACTCTATATGAGTGCCTCCGGCGGTGTACCGGGATGGGCAATGAATCAAGAGTGACATGTATGATAAATTATGCAAGGTGGCTTTGCCACAAATACGATGTCAACTACATGATCATGCAAGGCAATATGACAATGATGAAGAGTGTCATAATAAATGAAACGGTAGAAAGTTGCATGGCAATATATCTCGGAATGGCTATGGAAATGCCATAATAGGTAGGTATGGTGTCTGTTTTGAGGAAGATATAAGGAGGTTTATGTGTGATAGAGCATATCATATCACGGGGTTTGGATGCACCAGCGAAGTTTGCACCAACTCTCAAGGTGAGAAAGGGCAATGCACTGCATCAAGAGGCTAGCAATGATGGAAAGGTGAGAGTGCGTATAATCCATGGACTCAACATTAGTCATAAGGAACTCACATACTTATTGCAAAAATCTACAAGTCATCAAAAACCAAGCATTACGCACATGCTCCTTGGGGGATAGATTGGTAGGAAAAGACCATCGCTCGTCCCTGACCGCCACTCATAAGGATGACAATCAAAGAACACCTCATGGTTCAAATTTGTCACACAACGGTTACCATACGTGCATGCTACGGGACTTGAAAACTTCAACACAAGTATTTCTAAAATTCACGATTACTCAACTAGCACAACTTTAATATTACCATCTTCATATATCAAAACAATCATCAAGTATCAAACTTCTCATAGTATTCAATGCACTCTATATGAAAGTTTGTATTGTACCCATCTTGGATGCGTATCATATTAGGACTAATTTTATAGCCAAATCAAATTAACATGCTATTCTAAAGGACTCCCAAAATAATATAAGTGAAGCATGAGAGATTAATAATTTCTATAAGATAAAACAACCGCCGTGCTCTAAAATATATAAGTGAAGCACTAGAGCAAAATTATTTAGCTCAAAAGATATAAGTGAAGCACATAGAGTATTCTAATAAATTACGATTCATGTGTGTCTCTCCAAAAGGTGTGTACAGCAAGGATGATTGTGGTAAACTAAAACGCAAAGACTCAAATCATACAAGACGCTCCAAGCAAAACACATATCATGTGGTGAATAAAAATATAGCCTCAAGTAAAGTTACCGATAGACGAAGACGAAAGAGGGGATGCCTTCCGGGGCATCCCGAAGCTTAGGCTTTTGGTTGTCCTTGAATTTTACCTTGGGGTGCCTTGGGCATCCCCAAGCTTAGGCTCTTGCCACTCCTTATTCCAAACTCCATCGAATCTTTACCCAAAAACTTGAAAACTTCACAACACAAAACTCAATAGAAAATCTCATGAGCTCCGTTAGTATAAGAAAACAAATCACCACTTTAAGGTACTGTAATGAACTCATTATTTATTTATATTGGTGTTAAACCTACTGTATTCGAACTTATCTATGGTTCATACCCCCCGATACTAGCCATGGATTCATTAAAATAAGCAAACAACACATGAAAAACAGAATCTGTCAAAAACAGAACAGTATGTAGTAATATGTACCAAAAGTATACTTCTGTAACTCCAAAAATTCTGAAATAAATTGTTGGACGTGAGGAATTTGTCTATTAATCATCTGCAAAAAGAATCAACCTAAAAGCACTCTCCAGTAACAAAAATGGTAGCTAATCTCGTGAGCGCTAAAGTTTCTGTTTTTACAAAGAAGATCAAGAAGACTTCACCCAAGTCTTCCCAAAGGTTCTACTTGGCACAAACACTAACTAAAACATAAAAACACATCTAAACAGATGCTAGATGAATTATTTATTACTAAACAGAAACAAAAGGCAAGGAACAAAAATAATATTGGGTTGCCTCCCAACAAGCGCTATCGTTCAACGCCCTAGCTAGGCATAAAAACAAGAATAGATCTAGGTATTATCATCTTTGGTATGCAATCCATAAGTGGCTCTCATAATGGATTCATAAGGTAATTTAATTTTATTCTTAGGAAAGTGTTCCATACCTTTTCTTAATGGAAATTGGAATCTAATATTTCCTTCTTTCATATCAATAATTGCACCAATCGTTCTAAGGAAAGGTCTACCAAGAATAACAGGACATGTATGATTACAATCTATATCAAGCACGATAAAATCAATGGGCACATAATTCCTATTTGCAACAATAAGAACATCATTAATCCTTCCCATAGGTTTCTCAATGGTGGAATCCGCAAGATGCAAATTTACAGAATAATCATCAAATTCACGGAAACCTAGCACATCACACAAAGTTTTTGGAATCGTGGAAACACTAGTACCCAAATCACATAAAGCATAACATTAATGATCTTTAATTTTAATTTTAATAGTAGGTTCCCACTCATCATAAAGTTTTCTTGGGATAGAAACTTCTAATTCAAGCTTTTCTTCATAGGATTGCATTTAAGCATCAACGATCTGTTTAGTAAAAGCTTTACTTTGAACATAAGCATGAGGAGAATTTAGCACGGATTGCAACAAGGAAATACAATCTATCAAAGAGCAATTATCATAATTAAATTCCTTGAAATCCAAAATAGTGGGTTCATTGCTATGTAAAGTTTTGACCTCTTCAATCCCACTTTTACCAATTTTTGCATCAAGATAAAAAACTCTGAATCATTGGGACACCTTTTAACTAAAGTTGACTCATATCCAGTCCCATCTTTATCAAGATTCATATTGGAAAACAAAGATTTAATAGGGGACACATCAATCACTTTTAGATTTTCATCATTATTATCATGAAAACTAGAATAACACGCTTTTACAAAGCAATCCTTTTTAGCACGCATCCTAGCGGTTCTTTCTTTGCACTAATCAATGGAAATTCTCATGGATTTGAGAGACTCATTGATATCATGCTTAGGTGGAATATATATAAGTTTCAAAGAATCAACATCAAGAGAAATTCTATCCACGTTCCTAGCCAACTCATCAATCTTAGGCAATTTTTCTTCAAGCAAAGCATTGAAATTGTTTTGTGAAATCATAAATTCTTTAACACTAATCTCAAAATCAGAGGGCATCTTATTAAAATTTCCATAAGAGTTCTTGTAGGAATTACCATAATTATCAGAGGAATTAGTAGGGAACAGTCTAGAATTAAAGTTTCCTCTATATGCATTGTTACCAAAATTGTTCCTACCAACAAAATTCACATCCATAGATTCATTATTATTCTCAATAAAAGTAGACAAAGTCATATCATTAGGATCAGAAGAAACACTCTTATTAGCAAACAATTTAATAAGTTCATCCATCTTTCCACTCAAAACATTAATCTCTTCTATTGCATGAACCTTTTTACTAGTAGATCTTTCGGTGTGCCATTGAGAATAATTAACCATAATATTATCTTGGAGTTTAGTAGCTTCTCCTAAAGTGATTTCCATAAAAGTGCCTCCCACGGCCGAACCTAAAAGATTTCTAGAAGCAAAATTCAATCCGGCATAAATTTTTTGTATAATCATCCATAAATTCAAACCATGTGTAGGGCAATTACGTATCATTAATTTCATCCTCTCCCAAGATTGTGCAACATGCTCATGATCAAGTTGCTTAAAATTCATAACATTGTTTCTAAGAGAGATGATCTTAGCGGGAGGAAAATACTTAGAGATAAGAGCATCTTTGCACTTATTCCATGAATCAATACTATTTTTAGGCAAACAAGAGAACCAAGTTTTAGCACAATCTCTTTTACGCCGTGCAGCTCCGTTTCCAGCATGGGGAAAAGGTCTCCAACAACAGAGCAGAATATGAAGGCCTGATAGCCGGCCTGAGAGCCGCAATCACTTTGGGGGTAAAGTGCCTCATCATCAAGGTCGATTCACAACTCCTCAACTTCTCCAACAAGATATACGAGCCGAAGGACGAGCACATGGAAGCCTACCTCGCGGAGGTTCGCAGGATGAAGAAACAATTCTGGGGACTAGAGCTGCAGCATGTGCCTCGCGGCACCAATCAGGAGGCGGATGACATCGCCAAGAAGGCGTCCAGGCGGCTGCCTCAGGAGCCTGGCGTCTTCGAAGAGCGACTCTTCAGGCCCTCAGCGGCACCATCAATATCAAGCGCGGCGCAACCTCAGGAGGAGCTCCCCCAGCCGCCTGCCTCGGGAGCCCCAGCCTGCGGCCCGGCCTCAGGGGCACGCCTGCTCCTGGCGATGGAACCTCAGGAAGGGTGCTGGATCACAGAGCTCAAGAGCTACTTGACGCAGGGGACCCTGCCGGAAAAGGAGGAGGAGGCGGAGCGTGTGGTGCGGCAAGCCACGACCTACTGCATCAGGGATGAAGAGCTTTACCGGAGGCGGCCGAACGACGTGTCCCTACGCTGCATTTCCAGAGAGCAAGGGAAGGAATTGCTGGAAGACATACACGACGGAGATTGCAGGCATCACTCATCGTCGCGAACTCTCATTGGCAAGGCGTTCCGCAGCGGGTTCTACTGGCCCACATCACTCAGCGACGTTGTGGAGCTGGTAAAGGCTTGTGAGGCCTGCCAATTTCACGCCAAGCAGATCCATCAGCCGGCGGGAGGTCTGCAAACTATACCCCTCTCATGGCCGTTCGCAGTTTGGGGGTTGGACATTCTAGGTCCGTTCCCTTGGGCGCTAGGGGGCTATCGCTACCTATACGTCGCCGTGGACAAGTTCACCAAGTGGACTTAGGTGGAAGCTGTCCGCACCATCCCAGCGGGCTCTGCGGTCAAGTTCATCAGGGGCCTCGTGAGCCGGTTTGGGGTGCCTAACCGCATCATCACTGACAAAGGTTCGCAGTTCACCAGTAATCTCTTCAAAACGTACTGTGCTAACCTTGGAACACAGATATGCTACGCTTCGGTGGAGCACCCCCGGAGCAACGGACAGGCCGAGCGAGCCAACACGGAGGTCCTGAAGGGCCTCAAAACCAGGACCTTCAAGAAGAAGCTGGAGGCCTGCGGCAGGGGCTGGCAAGACGAGCTCCAATCTGTGCTGTGGTCCATTCGCACGATCGCGGCCAAGCCGACTGGCGAGACCCCATTCTTCCTCGCTCACGGAGCAGAAGCCGCCCTCCCTCACGAGGTCAGCGCCGCCCGCACGGGTCCCGCATTCGACGAGGCGCAGCAGACGCCATGCGGGGACGGATCTCTTGCCGGGAGGAACATCGTCGAGAGGCAAGGCTGCGAGCGGCAAGGTATCAACAGGCGCTGCGGCGATACCACTGCCGCAACATCCACCCCAGGACTCTGGAGGTAGGGGATCTCGTGCTCAGAGTGGTCCTCTCCAGGGAAGGGTTGCATAAGCTCTCTCCCATGTGGGAGGGCCCGTTCAAAGTTGTTCATGTTTCCAGCACGGCTCAAGACGCTTGGAGACTCGGGAGGGGTGCCCATCCTGAACGCGAGGAACATCCAGCATCTCTGGAAGTTCTACCCTTGAAGAAAGGCCTGGAGCCTGTGAAGAAGGCAAACGCCTGTGAAGCTCGTTTTCCTGAGAAAGGCCCGGAGCCTGTGAAGAAGGCAATCGCCTGTGATGCTCGTTTTCCTGAGAAAGGCCCGGAGCCTGTGAAGAAGGCAAACGCCTGTGGAAGCCTGCTTTTCCGAGAAAGGCCGGGCGTGTGAAGAAGGCCAACGCCTGTGAAGTCCATTTCCCCGAGAAAGGCCCGGAGCCTGTGAAGAAGGCCAATGCCTGTGAAGCTCGCCGCCCGTGACACTGTCACGTAATAATGAGTTGTGGTTGTACACGCCCCAGAGTCTCAGGAGCGCCGACCTCAGGCCCTGGGGCTCCCTCCCACGCCTAGTGGAAGCACTTAGCTCCGCGCTGGTGAGAAGACGTCGAAGACTAGATTAGGTGCCGGACGCGGCTTTTTCATTTACTTTCTGCAGTTGGCTTGTTCGTTCCTATTTGAAGTTTTATTGAAATTGTTGCCTTCTTTGGCTTGAGACTCTTTGTCTTTTTCACTCTCTTGCCTCGATTTCTCTCGCGCAAGTCTCGTGAGGGAGCAGCGCGGCCACCCTCGTGAGTGTTTTCTGCCCTTATCGTTTGAGGCTTTCCTATCCAGGTCCACTACGGGAGCACCCGTCCCAGTCCGTGCCCCACGGGCATCGCGACGCGAACACAGGACCTGGGTCGGTCGCCTCCACAACCGAGGCCGGAAGCTGCCCCTCCTTACTAATCCTTGCAGAACATGAAGCGCGCGGCGAGGCCTCACCCTCGGGAGGCGAAGGCCGCGGAAAGTCCCCCTGAGCTAAGTAATTCCTGCACGCGGGCACGCATCACAAAAGCACAGCGCAGGAATGGTGGAAACAGCACAATAATTAACAGCAACAGGCCCTACACTACTGTCTCTTTGCGCAGGAAAAGGAGAAAAACAAAATAGGCACGACTCGCTCGGCACCAACTCGTGGTGAAGGCTCGTACTGCCTCTGGAGCTCAGGCAGACTCCCTCTCGCGCTTCACCGGGGCGCGATGGCCGGCTGATCGGCTACCTCCCTCCAGGCGAGCGCGGCGGCACGGGGGCTAGTCGCGGCCACCGCTGGAGGAGCTGCTGTCCGAAGGAGAGCCATCGAAGCTCGACGAGCCCCGAGCGCCGCCGATCACGCGCCCGCCACCATCTTCATCCCGATCATCGTCGGGGCTGGGTCCACGGCCGCGGTCGTCGTCTTCGGGGCAGCACCCGGCTCGGCGACCGTCTTCTCCAAACACCCTCACGTAGAGGGTGGCGTCGCCATCGAACTTGAAGTGCAAGGTGCACCACCGGCTCAGGCCACGCGTGCGGGCGAACGTTTCCAGCCACGGGTCAGGGGTCACACTCCCGACGGCGGAGACCTCCAACGAAGCGCAGGAGGCCCGGCTACAACAACCGTCCGCCTGAAGCCAGAGGCCGCCCGGGGTGCCGGCCGGAAGTTCACCTAAAAGGAAGCAGGGAAGCTGGAGACAGGTGCTGGTCGGCTCCACCGACCACACGACAAACTCCAGCAGCACCTCCGCCGAGTGGAAGCGCGGTCTAGGAGGGCGCGCGGTCGCAACGCGCCCCCCATCGACAACCTGGCGCCCGTCGCCGCGCAAGAGATCGCCACCACGGCCGCGGGAAGTCGCTGCGGGAGCCACGGGATGCTTGCGAGGACGGCCTCGACCGCGCTTGGCCGGGGGAGAGTCAGGCCCTACCTGGCGGGCCTTTCCCTTCTCCGTGGCCGAGAACCTCTTCGACAGAGCCATGGAGAGAAAGGAGTAACGAGAAGGGATGGACTGGAACTAGCGCCACTCCGTACTTATAGCCGGAGGAGGCCAACCGTCGGCCTCCACGATCACAGGTAATCATGACCCATTTCTGCATGCAGGGACTTGTCAAGTCGTGCGGTTGCCGAGGCATCATGGGGAAGTGGAGACGCCCACAGCCAACCAATCGCCATGCGGCACCCAAGGCCATTGAGCTGTTGGGGCTCGGCGCTCAGACTTGCCCTTCGCTTCTCTGCTAAGCCAAGTCCGGGCACGCCTTGGGCCCGGGGGCTACTGTCGGCGTTCTGGGAACGGGGGTCCCCGGACTTGCCTGCCTGTGGCCTACGGCGTGGCTCAAGTTGGGGCCCAGCGCGGCCCAGCTTCATCAGCTCAAGCTCAAGACCCTCGCGAGGGGCCAAGCCTCGCGGGGTGGACGACATGAACCTTCCTTAGGAGCAGCCTCTTCAGGCCGGCTCACGAGGAGGCGGAGAGATCAAGGCAGGGTACCTCATGAGGGTGCCCCGTGACGCAAGCCATGACGATCGGGACCAGGCGGGCGCCAGGCGGGCGCCAGCCTGCGCAGTGTCCTCGTTTCCCCTTTGGTGCAAAGGAGGCAAGCACAAGCCAACGCATCAGGCAAAGGTTGCCGCTTCGGTGCAACAAGACCAAGACCAGCAGAGCGGCAGGATGGAGGTCATCGTGGAGCCCAGGACGGCGTCACCGTCAGAGTCTTTGGCAGCCGAAGACCAACTTTAGTCAGGATAAGTGTACTAGATGTTCCCCTTCAAAATGGCCAATTGTTGGCGCCCTTCCCGCTCATTATTTGGGAAGAGGCCTGGGCCTCCTCTATAAATAGGACTAGCCACCACAAAGGTAGGGGATCGATCAATCGAGATCACGCATAGAGAGAGAGAGAGGTGGTGAACTCACCCAAGCAGTTCATCGCACTAGCTCAAGAACAGCCCCTCATGAGGCTGTTCTCCCTTTGTATTGTTCATCATCAGCCCCTGAGGCAATCCACCACACCACAAACTAGAGTAGGGTATTACACCACAATGGTGGCCCGAACTAGTATAAACCTCGAGTCCCTTGTGTGTTCTTCTTCGTAGTTTAGATCCCTTGCAAACCATCAACGCGTGAGCTAGTAGGGGAAAGATCTCCGCGCGCACCCCAATGTTCGAACCTCAAGGGTCTGCCGGAACCCAAAATCTGACAATTTAGCATCTTTCTTTTCCATAAGATATTTAATAGCAGCATGATCAGTGTGAACAGTTACTTTAGAATCAACGATATAAGGTCTGAACTTATCACAAGCAAATACAACTGCTAAAAATTCTTTTTCAAGAGTAGCATAATTTCTCCGGGCAGCATCTAGAGTTTTACTAGCATATTGAATAACATTTAATTTCTTATCAACTCTTTGTCCTAGAACAACACCTACAAAGATAATCACTAGCATCACACATAATTTCAAAGGGTAAATTCCAATCAGGTGGTTGAACAATAGGTGCAGAAATCAAGGCTTTCTTAAGTATTTCAAATGCTTCTACACAATCATCATCAAAGACAAAAGGACCATCTTTTTGTAAGAGATAGTCAGAGGCCTAGAAATTTTTGAGAAGTCTTTAATGAGCCTCCTATAAAAACCGGCATGACCAAGGAAACTTCTTATACCTTTGATGTCCTTAGGACACGACATCTTTTCAATATCATCAACTTTAGCTTTATCAACTTCAATACCTCTTTTAGAGATTTTATGCCCCAAGACGATACCTTCTTTAACCATAAAGTGCCACTTCTCCCAATTCAAGACAAGATTAGTTTCTTCACATCTCTCCAAAGCTCGATCAAGGTTGCTTAAGCAATCATCAAAAGAAGTTCCATAAACGGACAAATCATCCATGAAAACCTCAACAATCTTTTCACAAAAGTCGGAGAATATTGCAGTCATACATCTTTGAAAGGTAGCAGGTGCATTTCATAAACCAAAAGGCATACGTCTATAAGAAAAGGTACCGAAGGGCAAGTAAAAGTGGTTGATCCTCTTTTGACACAGGTATTTGAGAGAAACCAGAATAACCATCTAGAAAGCAAAAATGTGTATGTTTGGATAATCTTTTTAGAATTTGATCAATAAAAGGTAAAGGGTAATGGTCCTTTTTATTAGCTTTATTTAGTTTGCGGAAGTCAATTACCATTCTATAACCTGTAACAATTCTTTGTGGGATCAATTCATCTTTATCATTAGGAACAATAGTAATACCTCCCTTCTTAGGGACACAATGGACATGACTTACCCACTGACTATCAAAGAACGGGATAGATTATACCTGCCTCCGTAAGCTTTAGTATTTCTTTTCTTACCACTTCTTTCATCTTAGGATTTAACCGTCGTTGGTGATCAACAACCGGTTTAGCGTCTTTCTCCAATTTTATTTTGTGCTGGCATAGAGTGGGACTAATGCCCTTGAGATCATCAAGGGTATATCCAATAGCAAAGACGGTGCTTCTTCGTAGTTTTCAATAATTTCTCTTCTTCCCGCTTTGAAAGGTTAACACTAATAATAATAGGATATATCTTTTTTCATCAAGATAAGCATATTTAAGAGTATCGTAATGGTTTAAGCTCAAACACGGGATCACCCTTGGGTGGAGGAGGATCCCCTAGAATTTCAACGGCAAATTGTGTTTCAAAATAGGTCCCTGTTTAAAGAATACTTCATCTATTTCCCTTCTTTCATTCATAAACATATCATTTTCATGGTCTAGCAAATATTGTTCTAAAGGATCATTAGGAGGCACGACAATAGAAGCAAGACAAAATAATTTCATCTTTACTAGGCAATTCTTTATCATGGGGTTTTCTACGAAATTTAGCAAAATTAAAATCATGAGACATATCCCCCTAAACCAATAGTAACAACATCCTTTTTGCAATCTATCTTAGCATTAACAGTATTCAAGAAGGGTCTACCAAATATAATGGGACAAAAGTCATCTTGTGGGGAACCAAGAACAAGAAAATCAGTAGGATATTTAACTTTCCCACACAAGACTTCAACATCTCTAACAATCCCAACTGGTGAAACAGTATCTCTATTAGCAAGCTTAATTGTAACATCAATACCTTCTAACTCAGCAGGTGCAATATCATGCATAATTTCTTCGCATAAAGAATGAGGTATTGCACTAGTACTAGCACCCATATCACATAAGCCATGATAGAAATGATCTCCTATTTTAACAGAAATAGCAGGCATGCCTACAACAGGTCTATGTTTGTTTTTAGTATCGGGTCTAGAAATTCTAGTAGCTTCATCATAGAGGTAAATAACATGCCCATCAATATTATCAACCAAGAGACCTTTAACCATAGCAATATTAGATTCAATTTTGATTCGCTCAAAGGGTTTGGGTGTTCTAATATTACTTTTTTTGACCATAGTTGAAGCTTTAGCATGATCCTTTTGTTATAACAGGGAAAGGTGGTTTCTCAATATAAGCGGTAGGAACAATGGGATCAACATTATAAGTGATAATCTTTTCTTCAACTTTAATAGGTTCAACTACTTTTACTTCAATGGGAGGATGATATTTAAACCACTTCTCCTTAGGAAGATCAAAATGAGTAGCAAATGATTCACAAAAGAAGCTACTATCTCAGAGTCAAGTCCATATTTAGTGCTAAATTCACGGAAAACATCGGTATCCATAACAGATTTAACACAATCAAACTTAGGTGTTATACCTGACTCCTTACCTTCGTCGAGTTCCCAATCTTCATAGTTGCGTTTAATTCTTTCCAATAAATCCCATCTGAATTCAATAGTATTCATCATAAAAGAACCAGTACAAGAAGTATCGAGCATGGAGCGATTATTGAGAGAAAGCCGAGCATAAAAAATTTGAATAATAATTTCTCTTGAGAGCTCATGATTGGGGCATGAATATAACATTGACTTAAGCCTCCCCAAGCTTGAGCGACACTTTCTCCTTCGCGAGGCCAAAAATTATATATAGAATTACGATCACGATGAGCCAGATGCATATGATAAAACTTCTGATGAAATTCCAATTTCAATCGGTTGTAGTTCCATGATCCAATATCGTCACATAGCCTAAACCATGTCAATGCCTTTCCCTTCAAAGATAAAGGGAAGACCTTCTTCGGGCATACCTGCAAGCTTAAATAATCCACAAACTTCATCCACATATATTAGGTGCAAATCGGGATACAATGTTCCATCTCTTGTAAAAGGATTAGCTAGCAGTTTCTCTATCATACCTGAAGGAATTTCAAAGTAAACATTTTCAGTAGGTTCAGTAGGTTGAGGAGCAACTCTTTGCTCTACTGGTCGGGGTGGAGATACCACGAACAAGCCCCTCAAAGGATTATGTTCCATAGTAACAAGTGACAGTAAATTTCAGCACACTATATAAATTTTTCCTTACCAAATTCCACCTACCAAAGGCGCTTCACTCCCCGGCAACGACACCAGAAAAGAGTCTTGATGACCCATAAGAATAGGGGATCTATCGTAGTCCTTTTGATAAGTAAGAGTGTCAAACCCAACGAGGAGCAGAAGGAAATGACAAGCGGTTTTCAGTAAGGTATTCTCTGCAAGCACTGAAAGTATCGGTAACAGATAGTTTTGTGATAACGTAATTTGTAATGGGTAACAAGTAATAAAAGTAAATAAGGTGCAGCAAGGTGGCCCAATACTTTTTGTAGCAAAGTACAAGCCTGGACAAACTCTTATATAAAAGAAAGCGCTCCCGAGGACACATGGGAATTATCGTCAAGCTAGTTTTCATCACGCTCATATGATTCGCGTTCGTTACTTTGATAATTTGATATGTGGGTGGACCGGTGCTTGGGTGCTGCCCTTCCTTGGACAAGCATCCCACTTATTATTAACCCCTCTTGCAAGCATCTGCAACTACAAAGAAGTATTAAGGTAAACCTAACCATAGCATGAAACATATGGATCCAAATCAGCCCCTTACGAAGCAACGCATAAACTAGGGTTTAAGCTTCTGTCACTCTAGCAACCCATCATCTACTTATTACTTCCCAATGCCTTCCCCTAGGCCCAAATAATGGTGAAGTGTCATGTAGTCAACGTTCACATAACACCACTAGAGAAAAGACAACATACATCTCATCAAAATATCGAACGAATACCAAATTCACATGGCTACTTATAGCATGACTTCTCCCATGTCCTCAGGAACAAACGTAACTACTCACAAATCATATTCATGTTCATAATCAGAGGGGTACATATGATCTTCCACCAAATAAACCAACTAGCATCAACTACAAGGAGTAATCAACACTACTAGCAACCCACAGGTACCAATCTGAGGTTTTGGGACAAAGATTGGATACAAGATATGAACTAGGGTTTTAGAGGAGATGGTGCTGGTGAAGATGTTGATGGAGATTGACCCCCTCCCAATGAGAGGATTGATGGTGATGATGATGGTGATGATTTCCCCCCTCCCGGAGGGATGTTTCCCGATGTAACAGCCTTCACGGAGCCCTAGATTGGTTTCGCCAGGTTCCGCCTCGTGGCGGCGGTGCTTCGTCCCAAAAGCTTGCTTCTGATTTTTCCAGGGCAAAAGACTTCATATAGCCAAAGATGGGCACCGGAGGCCTGCCAGAGGGCCCATGAGGCAGGGGGCGTGCCCAGGAGGGTAGGGCGCGCCCCCACCCTCGTGGACAGGGGGTGGCCTCCCTCTGGTGCTTTCTTCGCCCAATATTTTTAATATATTCCAAAACTGACTTTCGTGGAGTTTCAGGACTTTTGGAGTTGTGCAGAATAGGTCTCTAATATTTGCTCCTTTTCTAGCCCAGAATTCCAGCTGCCGGCATTCTCCCTCTTCGTGTAAACCTTGTAAAATAAGAGAGAATAGGCATAAGTATTGTGACATAATGTGTAATAACAGCCCATAATGCAATAAATATCGATATAAAAGCATGATGCGAAAAGGACGTATCATGCGTAAAAACAGTCTACCAAGAATAATTGGACAAGACGGATTGTAATCAATATCAAGAACAATAAAATCTATGGGCACATAATTCCTATTTGCAAGAATAAGAACATCATTAATTCTTCCCATAGGTTTTTAATAGTATAATCCGCCAAGTGCAAATTTAAAGAGCATTCCTCAAGATCGGTAAGACCAAGCACATCACATAAAGATTTCGGGATTGTAGAAAAACTAGCATCCAAGTCACACGAAGCAAAACACTCATAATTTTTAATCTTGACTTTGGTAGTAGGTTCCCATTCATCATGCAATTTTCTTTGGAATCGAAACTTCTAATTCCAACTTTTCTTCCAAAGCTTTCATCATAGCATCAGCAATATGTTTAGTAAAAGCTTTATTTTGTTTGTAAGCATGCGGTGAATTTATCATGGATTGCAAAAAAGAAATACAATCAATCAAAGAGCAACTATCGTAATTAAAGTCTTTGTAATCCAAAAGAGTGCGCACATCACTAGTTAATGTCTTGACCTCTTCAAACCCACTTTTATCAATTTTCTCAACAACATTTTCACCCTCCGAAATATAGGGACGCCTTCCAGCCTAAAGTTGACTCTTCTCCAGTCCCTTTTCAATCAATCTTAATTTTACTAAACAAGGAATCAATAGAGGAAACACCAATCATTTTAAGATCTTCATCATTTTTATGAAAGCAATCACTAGAAAACGCTTTTTCTAAAAGTTCTCTTCTAGCTCTAAGCATAGCGGTTCTTTTCTTACTTTCATCCATAGAAACATAAAGAGCTTTGATTGATTCCTAAACTTTAGGCAAAAAAATTTCATCTTGAGATTTTCTACTTCATGAGAAATTCTATCAACACTTCTAGACAAATCATCAATCTTATTCAACTTTTCTTCTATTGTAGTGTTGAAAACTTTTTGCTTGCTGACAAATTCTTTAATATTATTCTCAAGATCAGAGGTGTTCCTATTGTTATTATAAGATTTATTTCCATAGGAATTACCATAATTATTAGAGGAATTACTAGGAAAAGGCCTAGGATTAAAATTACCTCTATAAGCATTGTTATTGAAATTATTTCGAGAGATAAAATTCACATCTATGGCATCACTATTCTTCTCAATCAAAGTAGACAAAGGCATATCATTGAAATCGATAGGAGCACTTTTACTAGCAACCAATTTCATAAGAGCATCAACTTTTTCACTCAAAGAAGAAATTTCTTCAACCGAATTAACTTTTTTACTAGTATGAGCTCTTTCGGTATGCCATTGTGAATAATTTGGCATAATATTATCAAGCAATTTGGTGGCTTCACCCAAAGTAATTTCCATAAAAGTACCACCCACGGCGAAATCAATAAAGATTACGAGAAACAAAATTCAACCCCGCATAAAAATTTTGTATGATCATCCAAAGATTTAACCCATGAGTTGGGCAATTCCTTAGCATCATTTTCATCCTTGTCCAAGATTGTGCAACATGATCATGTTCAAGTTGCTTGAAATTCATAACCTGGGTTCTAAGGGAAATAATTTTTGTGGGCGGAAAATACTTAGTGACAAAAGCATATTTGCACTTATTCCAAGAATCGATACTATTGCGAGGCAAATAAGATAACCAATTTTTTGCAGAATCACGCAAAGAAAACGGAAATAATTTCATCTTCACAATATCATTGTCCACATCTTTTTTCTTTTGCATATCGCATAATTCCACGAAGGTATTAAGATGGGCACGGTGTCGGTGTGGAACGACACCTATGGGATCACAAGAATCCCTACTACGGTTGTCGGCCGCAGGGTTGCGAGGAGAGCAGGGCTAGTAGACAGCACAAGGATCATTTACCCAGGTTCGGGCCGCGAGGATGCGTAAAACCCTAGTCCTGCTTTGGTGGGTGTATTTCTGAGAGTTCTTGAGCTCTCGAACTAGCTGTGGTCAGCGCGTGGTTCGAAAGAGCCGAATCCCTCTCCAGTATGCCATGGGCCTCCTTTTATAGTCAGAAGGGGCTGCCACAGTGGCACACGGGGAGGTGGAAAGGCGACTGATGCCCGTGAGCTTATCACTCGTATTACATGGACAAGACACATTTAATGCGTGGCTTAGGTGTCCCTTGCTTTATTGGGGACGGGCGACGCCCGTCCCGTCGCCGCCTCCTCCTTGCCCGACACGCCCGGCCAGTGATGTGTGCGGTGCCATGTAGGCAGGCAGACAGCTGAGGTGGCGCGGTGGTGGAGCCTTCTCGAAGATCTGCATGCCGCCACGCAGGCGCTTGATGAGTTGGCCTGGGAGCTGCATGTTGCCACGCAGGTGCCCGCCCAGCTGGTTGGGCTGGCAGTTGTATGGGAACAGCGGTGGAAGCTTGGTTGGCGCGGGCCTGGCAGTGGTCCCGCCGACGTCCTTGGTGAGGGCCTTGCCGTGTGGCCGACAAGGGTCTTGCCGTGTGGCCCGGCAAGGGTCTTGCCGTGGCGCGTTGTCGTCCCTGGCAAGGGTCTTGCCGGGGGTCTGCTAGCCTTCCTCGGCAAGGATCTTGCTGAGGATCGTCGTCTTCTAATCCTCATCTGATCTTGAATATGTCTTCACAAAGATCTGCATGCCACCACAGAGGTGCCTTCCCGAGCCCTGGCCCCACGTTGATGACGGTGTTGGCGGCCGTGGGCTCAAGGGTGGCTCGCTCTGTTGGTGTTGGGCGAGCTGTCCCTCTGCTCTTTGTGGTCCTGGCCTTGGCGTTGCTCTGATTATCTTGGGCTTCGGTCTTACCTTGGCTCACCTCCCCTGCTCTGCTTGGTGTGGTCATGGGCGCGGCTCTGACTGCCCATGCATAGGTAAAGGGGTACAAAAGCATGCCCCTCTTTTTGTACACCGACAGGAGCCCCCGGGCCTGGGCCACACATAAGCGCGACACGTTGTTGGGTCGGGCCCAAAACGGTGCGCGGGCAGGCGGGGCGGTTTTTACCGCGATAAGACTTTTTGCGCGCTCTGCTTCCCACGACCCGCGCGCGCGGTGCGGCGTGGAGGGGTGTGCGTGACGTGGGCGGCATGCGTGGGGCGGTTTTCACACGCATGCGTCACATCACAGTAAAGAGGCGGCTCGCGCCTTCCCTGTAAAAAGAGGGAGGCGTGGAGGCGCGGCTCATTTACTGAACGGGGCCGGGGCGCGGTCTTCAAGGCGTCCACTCCCCACGATCACGGGGTGGGGAGAGGTTAGTTCGCCTGTCCCCTCGGTTCTGCACGTCCGCCACACGTCCCCCATGCACTTGGGGTAGCAAGCGGCGGGGGCGGGAAACCGAGCCGTCGCTGGTTGGGGCAGCGGGTCGGTCCCGATTCCGCGCTCCTCTGGTGGCTGGATTGGCCGAACGGGGCGGCCGAGCCCCGACCCCGCTCCTCTATAAGGAGGGGGAGGGGGGACAGCGTCCCGCACTCTTCTGTCATCTATCTCCTCTTGTTTCTGCTTCTTCCTTTCACTCGCCATGGAGAAAGGGAATCCTGGTCCTTCGACGGTGGCGGCGAGGGTCGCTGCTCGACAACGCGTCCCTCCTCCTCCTGAGCCCGCGGTGGTGGAGCCGGCCGCGAGGGGAAGGGGGAGGGGGCGAGGCCGTGGGCGAGGCCGGGGCAGAGGTCGCAGTGCTCGGGGAAGAGGAGGACGGGGCGGCGCGCCGGCTTCGCCCCCGCCAATGATGCCTTTCCCGATGGAAGGCCATGTCGGAGACCAGCCCCGCGAGTTCTTCATCAGGCTGCGCCGGCCTCCGCGTCGCCGTCTTCGTCTTCCTGCCCCGTTTGCTCGGGAGATGGAGCGTGACTGGCCCCAATCCCTCAGATTGCACATGAGGGGTTGCGGGAACGGGGGCACGCGGGTCGACGTCGACTTCCCGGCTCCTCGGGTCATCTACCTCCGTCATGGGTGGAAGACGTTCGCTCGCATCCATAGCCCGACGGCGGGGCTCGTCCTCTACTTCAAATTAATGGAGGACGGCCTACTCTCTGTCAAGGTCTTCGGAGAGTTCGGGACTCGCCTGAAGTGCTGCGTGGAGAGCTTCGCCGATGGAGATTCTGACGATGGAAGGTCTTCCTCGAGCGAAAGTGATGAGGAGGACAGTGGGACGGATAGCGGGGACGAGTCCGACTAGGAGTCGGACGCCCCGCGCCTGGGCAGGTGCGGCAGCAACAGCATCTGCACCTGGCCGCTCCTCCGGCAGAGGTTTGTCGGGGGCAGGGCCAGCTCCTTGAACTTCTTGGGGCCGTCTCCTTGGGCGGCTGGCGTCAGGAGGCTGCGGAAGAGGAAGCGGGCGAGCGGTAAGGCCGTCAACTCGGAGTACACGGGCAACGACGCCTTCATCGCGTATTGGCGGTCCTGCCGCCTCGTCTTCCAGCTCCTTTCCCGCCACCGTCATCACCAGCCCGCCCGTGGGCGGCCACTGAGGTGTTCTCTTGGTGCTTTCTGCTGCTCGTAGCTTGCTTAGGCGCCCCTTTTGCCCTTTCGTCTCCTTGACCTGCCTCCTAAGGAGAGGGACAAGAAAGGGATTACGGACATCTTATCTCTTTTTTTAGTTTGTAAGCCTGCGGGCCTTTGTTAAATTTAAAACTTGTAATCCCCTTGCTCATGTTTTTCATCTCGCACGAACTGTACCTGTATGGGATGTTTTTAATGAAAAAGGGATGCTTGCCGGGTTTTTCGTTCGCGGGTAAATCCCGCGACAAGGAGCGAATCCTTGTTATTGCTTAAGATACACGTTTTTCGCCCGGCAACAGGCCTTGCCGTCCCCCCACTCCACTCGACCGTTCTCGCGCTCTTGGCGGAGGCAGGGATGAAGTGGGCTTCAGGCTCCTCATCCCACCTCCTTGCCGCCGCGGCTACGACCAAATCCGGACCTGGAAATAATCCTTAGGTATAGGAAAAAGGGGAGCACGACAGCCTAGAGATAAAAACGAGGTTTCACATACCCCAGTCCGGTTCCGAAATGCATGACAGAGGATAAAAGACTTATCTGGATCTGCAGCCCCAACAATCTCATCTTGCCGCGGTTGGATCCTTGTGCTTGCAGCCCCCGGCAACTCTGGTTTGCCGGGGTCGGGGCGCCGATTCGTTTTCTTCTTTCCGAGTAGCTCAGCAGAAGTGCTCATGTGCCCTACGAACCAAAGGAGGACATAAAAGGAACAGATAGACGCGCACTCGACCTCTAGGCTAGGGGTTAGTCGCCACTAAGCACTATCAACCCTAACCAAGGAAGAGACTCGACCTAGCATGCGTGCTATAACTTAGGGCGCCAGCGCTTCATTTATTTATGCTCAGAGTCTGTGCCTGGCTTTGTACAAAGGTTCACATGCCTTGCCGGAAAAGCTTGTACAAAAGGTGGCTTGCCGGGAGGCTCGGCAAGCCGCGCCTTATGGGTAAAACTTGCGAAGATGCTCGACGTTCGTGAGTTGCTCTTTGGGGCGGCATCTTCGATCTCCAGCGGATCGCGCCAGTTCAGTGACTCGTATTACCCGATAAGGGCCTTCCCACTTCGGTGTCAACTTGTTGGAATTCTTGGACGACTGAATGCGCCGAAGAACAAGGTCGCCTTCCTCAAAGCTTCGGGCATGAACCTTGTGGCTATGGTAGCGGCGCAAGACTTGCTGGTAGCGTGCCGCTCTCACAACCGCCCGAAGATGATCTTCCTCAAGGAGCGTCGCGTCATCTTGGTGCAACGGCTCTTGCTCAAGCTCATCATAAGCGAGCACTCGAGGTGACCCGTATATGAGTTCCGTGGGGAGAACTGCTTCTACCCTGTATACCAGGGCAAAAGGTGTCTGGCCGGTGGCTCGATTTGGCGTTGTCCTGATCGACCAAAGAACCGCCGGCAACTCATCAACCCAGTGCCTTCCGCTCTTGTGCAGCTTGTCAAAGGTCTTTGTTCTCAGGCCTCGCAACACTTCAGCATTTTCCCTCTCCGCTTGGCCGTTGCTCCGTGGATGTGCCACGGAAGCAAAACAGACCTTGCTGCCGAGGTCTTGGATGTACTGCATGAAGGTGTGGCTTGTGAACTGCGTGCTGTTGTCGGTGATGACTCTGTTTGGCACACCAAAACGGTAGACCAGTCCTTTGAAGAACTTGACGGCTGACTGAGCAGCCACCTTCCTCACTGCTTCCACTTCCGGCCACTTTGTGAACTTGTCGATTGCTACATACAAGTATTCAAAGCCCCCGACAGCACAGGGGAAAGGGCCCAGTGTATCGAGCCCCTAGACCGAGAATGGCCAGGAGAGAGGGATTGTTTGAAGGGCTTGAGCTGGCTAATGAAGCTTCTTTGAATGGAACTGGCACGCTTCACACTTGGTTACTAGTGTTGTCGCATCCTGGAGGGCGGTGGGCCAGAAGAAACCTTGCCGGAATGCCTTCCCGGCAAGGGTCCTTGACCCTATGTGGGAGCCACATATGCCTCCATGTATCTCCGCCAACAGCTTAAGTCCTTCCTCCCGGGGGATGCACTTGAGTTTAACACCGTTTGGCCTCCTCCCGTATAGGACGTCATCGACGAACTGGTACAGGGCGGACCGACGGGCTACTTTCTCTGCTTCTTCCTGCTCCTTAGGAAGCTCCCCTGTTTGGAGGAATTGGACGGTATGCTGCGCCCACGCCGGAGCCTGGGGCTCGACGACAAGGACCAAAGGCATCTCTTCCGCCATGGGAGCGGCTGTCTCTACGGCCAGGGCTTGACGCCCTGCCGGAGCCAGTTGCTCTTGGGCAGGCTCAGCATCCGCGGCAGCACCCTTGCCGGCAGCCCAGGGGGCTCGGTAGGAAAGTACTTGGCGGGACCTGATTTTCTCCGCTTGCTCTGCCCCGTTGATGGTTCGACGGATGGTTGAGTTAACCGAGCAAAAGGTACCGGTTCCACAGTGTAGCTTGAATGCGGCACGCTTTGATGTAATCAGCGATGTCGTTCTCCGCTCGGGGACGTGCTCCGCTGAATGCAAATCAAAGCGTTCCTCCACTTCCTCACCTCATCTATGTAAGCTTCCATCAATGGGCTCGATAGTCCTTGTTGATCCGCACGACAACGAGCTGCGATTCACCCACGGCGATGAGATTCTTAACCCGAGGTCTGCGCGACATCAAACCGCAATCAATCCCTCGTACTCGGCGGTGTTGTTGGTGGACATCTCCCTGGGGAAGTGCATATGGATCACGTATTTGAGGTGTTCTCCGGTGGATGCGACGAGCACACCGTCACCGGCGCCTTGCAGCGAGAAAGCCCCATCAAAGTACATGATCCAGTCGCGGTCTGCTTCCTTGCCGGGGAGAGTGGTCTCCTGGATTTCTTCGTCACGCGTGGAGGTCCATTCTTTGATGAACTCCGCCAAGCCTCTTCTCTGAATTGTCGAGGTACTTTCAAACTTTAAATCGAAGCTTGACAGCTCCAAGGCCCATTCCACAATCCTTCCAGTTGCGTCCGGTTGTGCAAGATCCAAGGTAACGGGAGGCGGGTGATGACGGTGATCTCATGGGCCTGGAAGTAGTGACGTAGCTTCCTCGAGGCCATAAGGAGGCCGAAGAGCAATTTTTTCACGCCGGAATACCTTGACCTAGCCCCCTGCAAGAGGGAGCTGACAAAGTAAACCGGGCGCTGCATCATCTTCTTCTTTGACACCACTTCACTCGACTGCGCGGGCATTGCCTTGGTGGCACCAGACTCTGCCGGGGGCCGCGCCTTGTCGGCACTAGGCACTGCCGGGGGAATCTTTGGCTTGCCATCCGCTGGTTCTGCCACCATTGCTGCCTCCTCGTCGTCCTCCCTCTATGCCACCAGTGCGGCACTTACCACTTGATTCGTCGCTGCCAGATATAGTAGAAATGGCTCTTGTGGTTTAGGCGCAACCAGTATTGGCGTGGAGGAAAGGTATTTCTTCAGATCCTGCAGTGCTGCCTTGGCTTCTGGGGTCCACTCTATTGGGCCTGCCTTCTTCAAGATTTTGAAGAAGGAAAGGGCGCGCTCGGCGGACTTGGAGATGAATAGGCTCATGGCGGCAACGCAGCCGGTGAGCCGACACACATTCTTGATCCGCTTGGGCGCCTCGATCTGCTCAATAGCCTTGATCTTGTCTGGGTTTTCCTCGATCCCGCGCTGCGACACAAAGAACCCGAGAAGCTTGCCGGACGGAACACCGAAGACGCACTTCTCAGGGTTCAGCTTGAGGTTGATCTTGCGCAGGTTAGTAAATGTCTCTTCCAGATCTTGCACAAGAGTTGGCCCGTCCTTAGTTTTGACCACTATGTCATCCAGGTAGGCCTCCATATTTCTATGGAGCTGAGGTTCAAAACCAATTTGGACTGCTCTTGCAAATGTTGAGCCAGCACTCTTCAACCCGAAAGGCATCCGTAAAAAGCAATACGTACCACGTGGGGTGATGAATGTTGTCTTATCTTCATCCTCTCTTGTCATGAAGATTTGGTGGTAGCCTGAGTAGGCGTCGAGGAATGATAACAGATCACACACGGCTGTGGAGTCAACAATCTGGTTGATGCGCGGCAACGGGAAGGGGTCCTTAGGACAAGCCTTATTAATATCTATGTAATCAATACACAGCCTCCACTTCCCATTCACCTTGCGCACCACTACCGGATTGGCCAACCACGTCGGGTGGAGCACCCCGCTCACCAAACCTGCCGCTTCCAACTTCCTGATCTCCTCTGTGATGAACTCCTACCTTTCGAGAGCACGCTTTCGACCTTCTTCTTGACGGACGCTTGGCGTAAAGGCAGACAGCTAGGTGGTGCTCAATCACCTCCACAGGAACACCGGGGATGTCGGACGCTTGCCATGCAAACACGTCGACATTTGCCCGTAGGAAGGTGACGAGCGCGCCTTCCTATTTGCTGTCGAGGGTGGAGCCTATGATGGAGGCCCCTCCCCTGCCATCCTCCCCGACGGGCACCTTCTTGGTCAGCGGCGGCTTGGCTCTGGATCTCTTGCTCTTGTCGGTAGCGCTCTTTGGCACGTCCTCAACGGTAGCACAACACTCCGAGGAGGTGCGCTTGCCGGAGTGGGTGCGAGAGGTCTTGCCAGGCTCCTTCCCTCCCGGGCCTTCAGCGACAGGAGCAGGTGCCTTGACGGCAGCTGCTGCAACTGCTTCTCGGTAGAGTTGGTCGGTGCAGATCAGCGTGTCCTTCTTGTCGGAGGGGACGGAGATGATGGTCAACGGACCGGGCATCTTTAGCATGTTGTAGGCGTAGTGCGACGCCGCCATGAACTTGGCTAGTGCCAGGCGGCCGAGGATCCCGTTGTAGGGCAAGGGGATCTCGGCCACGTTGAAGACGATCCTCTCCGTCCTGTAGTTCAAGTCTCCTCCAAATGTCATGGGCAGTGTGACCTTTCCCTTCGGATGGCTCCTCCCCGGATTGACCCCTTGAAACGTGCTCGTTTCCTCGAGGTCTCCATCAGGGATTTGCAACCTTTTGATCACGACATGCGAGATCAGGTTCAGGCCGGCCCCACCGTCAACCAACATCTTGTTCACCCTGAGGTTGCGTATCATTGGCGATACCAGCAATGGCAAACACCCGACCGCGGTAGTGCGATCAGGGTGGTCCTCGGTGTCAAAGATGAGGGGCGTGCTGGACCATTTTAGCGGCTTCTGAGCGTCAAACGACGGCTCACGGCCAGAATCGACGCGCCTAACGCTTGAGCAGGCGTTGGGAGGTATGCAGCGAGGCGCTGCCATCGACGCACATGGCCTGCGTTGCCTTCTGGAACCCTTGCTCACCAGACTCGTCGTCCTCGTCGTGATCGTTGTCTTCTTGTTCCTTGTCACAGCCCTGGGCGGGCCTCTCTTGCTAGTTGTCCTTGCCGGGGCAGCCTCCTCGGCCGCCACGCTTCTTGCCGGATCCCTCAGCACCGTCCTGGTCCTTCTCCTTGTCCCGGCTTTCGTACTCATCCTTTTGCTTCTCAGCAAGTAGCTCGACTTGTCGGTAGTTCTGGAGGTCATGGCCCTTGGTGCGGTGAATCTTGCAGTATTGCTTGCCGGAGCTTCCTGGCTTGTCGGTAGCCACCAAGGCCCGGCAGGCGGCGCACCCGGCAATCTCCTTGCCGGGGGCGTCTGCCTTGATCTTCTTGCCGACACCGGTATCATCAGATCCCTCAACGGCAAGGACGGCCTTGCCTTTGCATTTCCTGTTGTGACGCCGGCTCTTCTTCGTCGGGGTGGCAGCATCTTCATCGGTAGAGTCGGTTCCGCGCCGGCGTCTTCGCCGGGGTACTTCCTTCCCTCTTCAGCCTGGGCGCACCTATCGGCCACAACGTAGAGCTCGGCCACATCCTTAACCTTGGTCATCGCCAGCTCCTCGCGCATCTTGCGATTGCGCATGTTCTAGTGGAACGCGCTAATCACAGCGGCGGGATGAACGTCGGGGATGTTGTACTGCACCTGGCTGAATCTCTGGATGTACTTGCGCAGGGTCTCCCTTTCCTTCTGGGGAATGATATGCAGATCACTTGCCTGGCCATGAGCTTGGTGGCCTCCTGTGAAGGCGCCAACGAACTCATGGCACATATCTGGCCAAGAAGAAATGGAATCCACCGGCAAGTGCATCAACCAAGACATCACATTGGGCTTGAGCGCCAGTGGGAAATACTTGGCAAGCACCTTGTCATCGCGAGCCCCAACGTCCTGCATCGCGATGGTGTAGATGCTGAGGAACTCGGACGGATGGGTCTTGCAAGTGTACTTCTCGCCGACGTCGGGCTTGAACGTGCGGTGGGACGGCCACTGGAACTGCCTCAGCTCACCGGTAAAAGTCGGGCAGCCCACCTCGTAAGGTAGGTCGCCGGGGCCCCCCGGTGCTAGGTGGTCCATAGCGGGTCCCGCCCTCTTGTCCGACCGGGCGCGGTTTTCAAGGCCGGGCGCCGACGGTGGTTCGAAGGCCTTCGTGAGCTCGGCCCCTGGCGACCTGGCGCTGGTCGCGGAGGGTCCGCGGGTCGGACGACGCTATGGAGATGTTATCACAAGCGTCGTCGCGATGGGCCGAGGCCCACGGCGGCTGGCGAGGAGGAGAGTGCACCATGGCCGCGGCTCCCCCGGTCCTCCCAGCGTCAGCATGTGGTGTCTCGGTGGAGCGCCGACCCGAGGGCCCTGCCGATCGCGGATCGTCTTTGTTTGCGACGGTGACGAGGCTCCGGATGGTGGCCCTCCACTCGTCGAGCTTCTCCGCAGTAGGAGGGAAGTCGAGGAGCAGTTGTGCGCGCGCCAAAGCTTCCGCTGGCGTGGGCGGCGGCGACAGCTGCGTGGATCGCGGCGCGCTTCGACTTCTAACTATGTTAGAAGGAGCTCCGTCACGACCCAGCGGCTGCGTGCCATTTTCACCAGCGCTTCGGCGAGCGTGCTGAACCCCTTCATCTTGCCGATGACGCACAGGGCTCTTCCCACGGCGGTGCCCAGGGTCACCAATGTAGTGACGCTGCTCGGCGTGCACACCATGGGAAGAATGCGCGGGGTTCGCCGGTGTAGGCGTCCTGGAGGTCGCCGCGCCGCCCGGAGTCGGCACAATGACGCCCCTGGAGGGCCCCGCGCCGCCTGCGGGGGGCCCAGCTCCGTCTTTGGATCCGGCGACGTGTAGCCGGTCGTTTGGCGCGCGAACGATGCCGCTCGCCTGGCTCCGACTGCCTGGGCGATGCTGGTGCTCGCGGGCCGCGGCCCGGGTCCTGTCTGCGACTGCTCCGCTACTCGTCCGCACCGGCACGGGTTGTTCGGCTCCCAATGAGTCGACCGCCGTGGCCATCTTCTTCTTAGGGGCCATGGCAACGAAGAACTGTTAGGCTGACTACTAGACCAGATTCTCACAATTGCGCCCCTTCCCTGGCGCGTCACAGATGTCGGTGTGGAACGACACCTATGGGATCACAAGCATCCCTACTACGGTTGCCGGGGCGCAGGGTTGCGAGGAGAGCAAGGCTAGTAGACAGCACAAGGATCGCTTACCTGTGTTCGAGCCGCGAGGATGCGTAAACCCTAGTCCTGCTTTGGTGGGTGTATTTTTGAGAGTTCTTGAGCTCTCGAACTAGCTGTGGTCAGCGTGGTTCGAAGAGCGAATCCCTCTCCAAGATGCCATGGGCCTCCTTTTATAGTCGGAAGGAGCTGCCACGGTGGCACATACGTGAGGTGGAAAGGCGATAAAGGCCCTGAGCTTATCGTCAGACATGTGACAAGACGCATTTAATGCGTTCCTTAGGTGTCCCCTTGCTTTATCGGGGACGGGGGCGAGGCCCGTACCGTCCGTCGCCGCTCCTCCTCGCTGCGACACGCGCCCGGGCCAGTGATGTTTGCGGTGCCATGTAGGCAGCGTGCAGCTGAGGTGGCGCGGTGGTGGAGCCTTCTCGAAGATCTGCATGCCGCCACACAGGCGCTTGATGAGTTGGCCTGGGAGCTGCATGTTGCCACGCAGGTGCCCGCCCAGCTGGTTGGGCTGGCAGCCGTATGGGAACGACGGTGGAAGCTTGGTTGGTGCGGGCCTGGCGGTGGTCCCGCCGGCGTCCTTGGTGAGGGCCTTGCCGAGTGGCCCAGCAAGGGTCTTGCCATGGCGCGCTGTCGTCCCCGACAAGGGTCTTGCCGGGGGTCTCCTAGCCTTCCTCGGCAAGGATCTTGCTGAGGATCGTCGTCTTCTAATCCTCATATGATCTTGAATATGTCTTCACGAAGATCTGCATGCCACCACAGAGGTGCCTTCCCGAGCCCTGGCCCCATGTTGATGATGGTGTTGGCGGCCGTGGGCTCAAGGGGTGGCTCGCCTGTTGGTGTGGGCGAGCTGTCCCGGCAAGGATCTTGCCGAGGCGGCGAGGTTGCCCGGCAAGGGTCTTGCCGGGGAACCTGCAAATCCCTTTTCTCTTTGTGGTCTGGCATTGGCGTTGCTCGATTATCTTGGGCTTCGGTCTTGCCTTGGCTCACCTCCACCGCTTCCGCTGTGGTGTGGGCGCTGCCTCGATTGCCCGTGCATAGGTAAAGGGGTACAAAAGCATGCCCCTCTTTGTGTACACCGACACGCGGCATCCTCATTAGGAGTACCGGAAAATTGATCTTTCATAATAAGATTCAGCAAAGCAGTATTAATATCACAAGACTCCGCACTAGTGGAGGGGGGAGCAATAGGAGTGCCAATAAAATCATGGGTCTTTTACATCTGTGTCCCTAACTCGAACCCACTACTCACATTTGCCCCTAATTCAAAAGCCTGCTCAAAAATGCCCCTCCGCCGTTAGGTGCCCTTACAGAAATACCCTTCCGCTCCGTTTCCGTCCGGTCAAAGGGGTTTGACCGTTTACGGGGCGTTTACTGGACATTTCTACCCCTCCCTCCATGTGTCACTTACTGGTGGGACCCACTCTCAAAAAATAAAATGGAAAAACCCTTTTCTCTCACCCCCTGTCTCTCACACACTTACATGTGGGGCCCCTCATCCATAGAAAAAACAAAACTCTCTCTCACCTCCCCTCTCTGTCTCTCTCTCCTTGCCGAACGACGGTCTGACGATCTCTACCTCTCAACTCCGTGAGAGTGCCGAGCAGGCGTCGCCTTGGCCGCTGGCCTCCCCTGACGCTGCAACCCTCTCTTCCTTGTTCTCTCTCTGCCGCTTGCCTTCATTCCTGTCCCACCCTCTAGCCCTGTCACGCAAGCACTCCAGAGCGCCTGTCAGGCCAAGGCCTATCAAGTACATGGCCAACGGCAACCCGAAGCGCCGCCACCTCGCCAGAATCTCATACGCCATAACCTCATCCTAACAGCCTATGATTTTGACCAGAGACGCCCAGACAGAGCACCACAACACATCTACTCCCACCGCCGAAGCTCGGACCGCCGCCGATTCGACGCCGTTCAAGCACGTGAGCCACTCCGAGCGGCTCCTATGGCATCTCGATGTACCAAAGAAGACCTGGGAGTCCTCCATAGCAAGCTCCATGGCCTCGGGCCGTCTTCCCCATGAAATCTGAGCTCGGTCATGGCCGCCACCGTCGAAGTCGTCGCTCCAGTCTTCCCCGAGCCCCAACGGCGTCGCCATCATGCTCCCGGTGAGCTCCTTAATGGCACATGACGGTTTCCTCTCCTTCCCCTCGCATGGTAGCCGCCAGACTTGCGCCGCCTGGAGCCGCCAGCGAGAATGGTCGCCGCCGTTTGCTCCAGCAACCATATGGTCCAAGAGCACATCATTTGGGCGTGGTTGAGCGAGGCTATCGCCTTGTTCCTCACCGCCTCCTCGCAGCCTCCCACTGTGCCTCCGCCGTGGGATTTGGTCGCCGCCGGCAACCGTCGGACTAGTTTGAATAGTCATGTTCTTTTTTCTTTTTTTTAAGATCGGCCCCACATGTAAGTGTGGGTGACAAAGAGGGTGAGAGAAAGTGTTTATTCGTTTTATTTTTAAGAGTGGGACCCACTACTAAGTGGCACATGGACACAGGGGCAAAATTGTCAAAGAAACGGCCAGATAACGGTCAAACATCTTTGATCGGACGGAAACGGCACGGAGGGGCATTTTTATAAGTGCAACTAACGGCGGAGGGGCAAATTTGAGCAGGCTTTCGAATTAGGGGTATATCTGATTAGGTGGTTCGAGTTAGGGACAGAAATGCAAATGGCCCTAAAATCATTGTTGTTGGTATTTGAGAAATCACACAATTTGGTGTTCTCTTGAGTCACGATGACTACGCAACAAGATTGAACTCAAAAATAGATCCGGCAAGAAAACAGCGAACGAAAAAGAGGGTGAATGAAACGAAATTTTTTTGTGAAGTGGGGGAGAGGAAAACGAGAGGCAAATGGAAAATAATGTAAATTGCGAGGAGATGAGATGTGTGATTAGGAACCTAGTATATGTTGAAGATCTTCCCCGGCAATAGTGCCAAAAATTCCTTTTGATGCGGCTTGAAGCTACGTCGGTATTTCCCCAAAGAGGAAGGGATGATGCAGCACAGCGATGGTAGGTATTTCCTCGTTGATGAAACCAAGGTTATCAAACCAGTAGGAGAACCAAGCAACACAACGTAAACAGCCCCTGCACACAAATAACAAATACTCGCAACACGACGTGTAAAAGGGTTTGTCAATCCCTTTCGGGCAGCGGTGCCTAGAGATATGCAAACGGACGTGAATAAATTGTACTCCCTCCGTCCGAAAAAACGTGTCCCAAGCTTGTGCCTCAAATGGATGTATCTAGCACTAATTTGATGCTAGATACATCCATTTGAGGGACAAGCTTTTTCGGACGGAGGGAGTAGTAGATTGATAGATCGAACGCCAAATAAAATAAATAAGGATAAATTGCAGCAAGGTATTTTTGTATTTTTGTTTTCATAGATCTGAAAATAAAAAGCAAAGGAAAATAGATCGCAAAGGCAAATTATATGAGAAATAGACCCGGGGGCCGTAGGTTTCACTAGTGGCTTCTCTCGAGAAAAATAGCAAACGGTGGGTAAACAAATTACTGTTGGGCAATTGATATAAATTCAAATAATCATGACGATATCCAGGCAATGATCATTATATAGGCATCACGTACAAGATTAGTAGACCGACTTGTGCCTGCATCTACTACTATTACTCCACACATTGATATCTATCCAGCATGCATCTAGTGTATTAAGTTCATGGAGAAATGGAGTAATGCAATAAGAACGATGACATGATGTAGACAAGATCTATTTATGTAGAAATAGACCCCATCGCTTTTATCCTTAGTAGCAACGATACATACGTGTCGGTTCCCCTTACATCACATCGGGATCAAGCACCGTAAGATCGAACCCACTACAAAGCACCTCTTCCCATTGCAAGCTAAATAGATCAAGTTGGCCAAACAAAACCCAAATATCGGAGAAGAAATACAAGGCTATAAGAAATCATGCATATAAGAGATCAAAGAAACTCAAATAACTATCATGGATATAAAAAGATAGATTTCATCATAAACTCAAAGTTCATCCGATGCCAACAAACACACCGCAAAAAGAGTTACATCATATGGATCTCCAAGAGAACGTTGTATTGATAATAAAAAGAGGGAGAGGAAGCCATCTAGCTACTGACCCGAAGGTCTACAAAGAACTACTCACGCATCATTGGAGAGGCGCCTATGGAAGTGGTGAACCCCTCCGTGATGGTGTCTAGATTGGATCTGGTGGTTCTAGACTCTGCGGCGGCTGGAATTGATTTTCGTCGACTCCCCTAGGGTTTCTGGAATATTGGGGTATTTATAGAGCAAAGAGTCAGTTCGGGAGGCACCCGAGGTGGGCACAGCCCACCGGTATGACCCAGGCCTCTGGCGCACTGGTGGGTTGTGCTCCTCTGAGCACCCCCCAGTGCACTTCTTCGCCCACTGGATGTCTTCTAGTCCAAAAAAGTCTCCAAAAAGTTTCACACGCTTGGACTCCGTTTGGTATTGATTTCTGCGATGTAAAAAACATGTAGAAAACAGCAATCGGCACTTGGCACTATGTCAATAGGTTAGTAACAAAAATGATATAAAATGATTATAAAACATCCAAGATTGATAATATAACAGCATGGAACAATCAAAAAGTATAGGTACGTTGGAGATGTATCAGTTACTTGTTACCGACATAGCATTGGAAGGATGTAGTAGATACCAATTGAATGTAAACAATAGTAGTTCATTGAACGTCCTAGCTTGACTCCAATAAGCACATGGTGACACCACCTTCCTTTTGAATGAGCCGAGCATCCAATGCATCTCTAGTTGTTCCTAGAACAACACCACAAACAAAATGGTACCCAAACTCATTGGGACCAAAGAGTTAGCAAACCAAGAATAGATATGACAAACTCCACATAAATATGTGCATATATATATGAAATAGAATTTCATGCACATCTTAGCCAATTAGAGACGTGATGGAGTTTCTCTTATATATTGGGTCAAAGAAAGAAAGCATGCCAAAGATTGTACATAAGGTAAATATGCATGCTCTAGACTTCAAGGACCAAATCAACACATGGTTGATAGGATCCCAAAAGAAAAGATACCAAGTGAAAATAAGATACTCAAAGAAGAACTTATCACTTGAAGGATACCAAATACAAGATACATCAAGGAATGAGATATCCATTGATACACACTAAAAGGAAGATACCAAACTCCCAAAGAGAGGAAGGTTCCTAACGACCCAAGACCGATACAATGTTTCTTGATGGCAAATATTACAAAAAATAAACGACTTGTCTTTCACCAACACGCATTTGATAAGGATCACAAGATGAGTGTTCTAAAGAAAATATGATAGCTCCCCCAAGAGTTGTGCATTATAGAGAATTTGCATTTGAATGCAAAATGCACAGGATGGAATCACCGCTTTCACTATATCCATAGACGCACTAGACGAGATCAAGAAATAAACATGATCCACAAGTGGCACAGAAGACAACGGGAGTTGAAACAATCCTAGGAAAGAGATAAGGCAAATAAAACCAAAGGCCAATGTAAATATGATCAATCTACCACATAAATGATTACCAATTGTCAAGAGACAATAAGTATTTGGAAATAATTCACGGTGGTAGATTTCAAAGATATCCATCATCATCTTCTTCACACCAAACACAAAAGCAAATTGCAACTTGTAGAGCTAACATGCCACCTAGGGACAAGGTAATTTACAATATCAATTCTAGGTGACAATATCTCAAATGTACACATTTTCTAGGCTTGTAATTTGCACATAGCACGTTACTCCCCCATAATGTGATACCAAAGCAAACTGCACAAGAGGCAATAAGAATCCAACAAGAGATAATTAATGGACTATTTATAATTTGAATTTCTCATGAGAAGACATGCCACATAACAACTAGATAAACTTGTAATATCAATACTAGATGGCATTCCTCATGTACACGCATTTATAGAAATGTGAGGTGCACAAGGCACATCACTCCCCCACACTAGGATATTCCATTAATCTCTCACAAGAGACAAATAAGATACAAACAACATGCACAAGGGTTCAACGTACGACACACATGTACATGATGTTGAAATCAACATACACGCATACTTGATTACTCAAGATAAGCAACTTGGAGACACAACATATACAAACACATGCAAGGAACAAAACCAAAACATGCAAAGGGGCAAGTAACTTTCAATGTAAACAATTTAAGTACAAGTTACCGCAAGAAGGCACATTGGATGTAAGATAGAAACTTGATAACCCAATTGACTTGGCTTGAGACAATAAGAATGATGGAGTCCCCTTAATTCTTCATGATGTAGCCAAGTCTCCAATTCCCTCCAACTACACCTATTGATCAAGTTTGAGCTAGTTGGTCCCCAACTAAGTTGGGTCCTAAGAGGTTAGTCACAATAGGCTTGGCAACCCAAATGGTTCTTTTCTTGACACCACTTTGAGTACCAACAAACTTGGCGACCACATTGCAAACCTTATCCTTCCCAAGAGAATAGACATCATATATTAGAATAGGGTTGGATAAGGTACCATTCGTGCATGAAGAAGCTACATGACCTTTGTCACGACATAGGTAGCAACGTCTACTCTTCACTTTCTTCTCACTTGATTTCTGAACTTGAGAAGCATTAGCTTGAGTCATGTTGGGAAGAGGCCTTTCTTCAACATGAGGTTGAGCATGGGAATGAACTTGTGGCCACTTCCCTTGTTGCTTTTCACTTATGGCCTTCTTCTTCAACGGGCAAGATCTAACATGATGCCCTTCAACTTTGCACTTGAAGCAAATAATCTTGGCCAAATTCTTGACTTGTTTTTGGCCCTTTTTCTTGTTCATCTTGGACTTGTTCTTCTTATTGGAGTTGAATCCAAGTCCACCTTTGTCATGTCACATCCCAGTTAGACCATGCATTAGTTTGTGCATCATGTTTAAATTTCATTTGAATTTGAAATGGGGAAGACAGGAAACCCCCAGAACCCCTCTTAATTCAACTAGGGTTTACTAAAAATTATTTCAATGAACCTGAAATGCCCTTCAAAAAGTTCATCATCTTTGATTTGGTTCAGAGCCTCTGCCAAAAGTGTTGCACCATTTTCTAGGTCATCCAAAGGTCTTTGAATTAAATCATAAGTATTTGAGTTTGAGCATTTCAAATTATATAAAATATTTCAAATGCCCAAATATTGCCAAAATAAAATGTTTCATGCTGGAAATATTCCAACAATGGACCAGAGCAGTTTGGTGATTTTGAAACTGTTTTGGTATTTTAGAAACTCCACAAAGTTACAGAAAATTAGAAAAAGAAAAACAAGAAGAAAACCTTACCTGGCGCCTACTAACCGGCCCACCTGCCGGCCCAGCTCAACAGCGGCATGGTAGCTGCTTGGCTCGCCAGCAGAGCAGCCAGGTGCTCGGCGGCGAGCACCGCATGGGTGCCACGCACCTGGTCGCCGCCTCGCCGCTCCCCTCCTCCAGCTGTCGACGCGGATCGCTCCCCTCTCTCCCCCGAACCCCCCGGACACCTCCGCTCCTCCCGGCTTCTCTCTCAAGGCCCCCGCCATGGCCGACGCCACCATAGCCACGCTTGCCGCCAGAGACGCGCTCCCCGCCGACCGTGCTCCTCCTCATCGTGTCCAGGAGCTCTACGCTTCTAACTACGCCGAGCTAGCTGAGCCCCGCGTGCTCGAGTAGCCCGAGTCGACCGCACCGACTTCGCCCGAGTCCACCGTCGCCGAAGATCCCCTTCAACGCCGTCGTCGCTCCGGCCCGTCCCCGACCGCAACGAGAGTTTCTCCGAGCTGCCGTGAGCCCATCTATCTCCCCTTTCTTTCCTCCCTCGCTCTCGAGCTGTGTAGCGACTGAACGAGGATCAACCGCACCCGCCGCCGCGGAGCTCGTCGCCGACGTGCTCCCGGTCACCCTCCGGCCACCTCTTGGTGTCCATCACACTCACCACGTCGCATAGGGTCTAACTATGCACTCCCCGCACCTCACCGACCCTCTAGCCTCGAAGTTCGCCTTGGCCGAACTCCGGGCCGCTTAGGTCGCCGCCGGCGCCGATTCCGCCGCCCACCCCAACCCACTCCACCAAGAGCTGCGGCTCAACCCCAGCTACCCATAGCCATCCTCCGCGGCTCGTTTGATCGCCGGAATGGCCAAACTCACTTCCGCCGCCGCGTCGGGCTCGCTGGCGGCTAGACGCCGGGCAGCCGACGTTGAGTTTGACTACGGTGGGCCCTGGTTGACTCTGATGAGTCAATGACAGGTGGGGCCCAGCCCTGTTAACTAAATAGGTTTAGTTTTAATTAAACTTTAACTAAACTAATTACCCTGACACCCTGGACCCACGATCGGTTTGACACTGGACGTCTCCGTTGACTTGACGTCATGTCGACGCATGGTCGACATAATAAATCAATTACTAGATTTATTCTAATATAGGAAATTCCAGAATATAGTTCAAACTTCAAATATTCATAACTTTTAATCTGTAACTCCAAATGCAAAGATCTATATATGAAAAATGATCAGAAAAATCCATTCTAGCCATTGGTACAAGGTTCATGCATGATAAACCAAGTTAACCTTGCTGTTTAAGCAAATTAAGATATGGCACCTTTAGGGCTATTTTAACTAAGCTAGCATTTGAATCTTTGATTCAAATGAGTTCGTCCCTTTTTGTTTCAGCTTGCATTAGGCCAACACGCATCCATATTGCCATGTCATAGCATGCATCATATTGTTGCATATTGCCATGTGTGTTTATATTCGGTATGTCTTTCGTGATAGGTTCTGCCTCCGAGGATAATCCCGAATATCCGTCTGAAGGGCAGTATCCTACCACCACTCCATCAGGCAAGCAACCCATTGATCATTCCGATACAAACCCATGTTCTCGCTTCTGCTCTTGTTTTACTGCATTAAGACAACGTGATCCAAACTGTTGTGTGCTGCGGTAGTTGAGCCCACTTCCTTTGCATGACCTGTCATTGCCACAGTAACTAGATGAAACCCACTAGTATGTGTAGGAGTTGATTGAGCCATGTTTGTGTTTCCTACCATACTATGCTTGCTATGCTTAGAGTTGTGTTAGGTCTGGCTCATCGGGATGATGAACTGGAGTGAATGGTTGTGTCGAGTTCGAGAGTGAAAGTTTTGAACACGTTTTGGTAAAGGTATCGATGAGAGACCATGTAGGAGTACATGGTGGGTTGTTTCATTGAAGCCGTCCCTAAGAACTGAGATCTGTGTTTGTGATCCATGAAACAGTTACTACCACGCATTGGGCCCGAAACCAATGGACCCTCTCGGCTTCTTAACCACTCTTGTCCTCGGCCGGGAATTGCAAGTAGTTTACGGTGTTTGTAGCATGTCAGGGGCACGCAACGTCGACCGTAGGGGTGGGTTGTGTTGGCGGTAGGCACCGTGGCCCGTGTACCGATTCGCCTGCTTTGGTGTCTCGGGAACCCTGCACACATCGTTCGGGTGTATGGGAAACCTCGGCCGGACTCCTGCGGATGGAACCGAATAGCGATAAACCTGGACTTGGGACTTGTGTGTTTAGGTAGGCTGGCCGACACCCACATTGGGCTTCCGCTTGAAGGTTGCCGAGTACATGTCGTGTAAACGGCGGTAAGTGGTGAGAGCGTGTGAAGAAGTACACCCTGCAGGTTAATATGATCTATTCGAATAGCCGTGTCCACGGAGAAGGACTTCTGGGTTACCTATATCAGTTCATAGACAAGTAAATGGATACTATTAAAAGCCTCAAGATAAGTGTGAGTACCGCGGATGGCCCTCTCGTGGGATGACGAGAGAGGATCCACGGTGGAGTATTGTGATGGTGATTAGTGGACTCATGTGCGACAAAAATGCTTTTCAAGTGGTGTCACGTAGGATAGCTTAGCCAAGAGTCAAAGCTGGCTTGCTGCAAATAACTCCACCACCTTCTTGAGAATGTGCATGTATGATAGGATTCTGTGGTAAGACTTGCTGAGTACCCCCGTACTCATGTTTTCTTAATTAATGTTTTTCAGACGACAACACCGCCTTCCGATGGGTTCTATGTAGACCTTGACATCGACGAGTGAACTAGCTACCTGTGTGGTGATCCAAGGCTTGTGACGGGCCCTTGTAGATAGAAAGGCTTCAACAAGCTTTCTTTCTTTTAAAGTCTGTACTCGAGACTAGTTTGCTTCCGCATGTGCTTGTATGTTGTATGACTTGAGTGTTGGGTCATGCACCCCTACCTATATGGATATGTTATGTATGGCTCCTCGAGCCCTCTAAATAAAGTACTTTGAGTTGTAGAGTTTTTGTTATGATGCCTTGTTGTATTTACTCATATCGGGCATATTATGCGTGTATGATTGAAATGCTTGGTATGAGTGGGATCCGACAAACTAGTTGTTTATCCTTGGCAGCCTCTCATATGGGGAAATGTAGTCTCGTGCTTCCGAGCGATAGTAGTCCGCTGACCCGATTCACCGGAGTCCTGCTAGCCCAAAGACTATCGCTTGGACACATGACTGTCGGCATGTGTTTCACTTCGTTCCTTATGTCTGTCCCTTCGGGAAATGTCGCGGTGTTATTCGGAGTCCTGCCTAGCCTGCTACAGCCCGGTTCACCGGAGTCCTGTTAGCCCAGTGCTACAGCCCGAATCTATACGTTGATGACCGACATGCTCGATATGATTCATGTATGCCTGTTCCCATCGGATAGCGCCGCTTTGGGTTCATGACTAGCCATGTCGGCCCGGGTTCTTTATCATATGGATGCTAGCAACACTGTCATATACGTGAGCCAAAAGACACAAATGGTCCCGGGCCATGGTAAGGCGACACCCGTGGGAATACCGTGCGTGAGGCCGCAAAGTGATATGAGGTGTTATCGGCTAGGTCGATGTGATTTGGAATCGGAGTCTTGACAGCGTTGGCATCAGAGCAGGGCTGCCTGTAGGTTCGCTAAGCCAAACTGGTCGATGTTGAGTCTAGAAATGCTTTAGTTATATGTAGGGGAATTGATTGTGGGAGGGAACGTAAGGCTCTTTTTACTCCTTTACCTTATGCCCTCTCGATCCGAGTCATCCTCTTCTCATTCTACGTGGGTATAGGACTAGGCTCTCTTCTCTCTATCGTGTTCACGTGTTACTCATCCGTAGTAACTTATAGGATTGTTGGTTACATCCTCAGTTCAGTTTCTATTATTTTTGGTATGCTACCAGCTGAACCAGAACCCTGATATGATGTTGTTGTGTGGCCTTGCAATCTGATTATGAATGTCTCAAATCTGTTTTTTTGAGCATTTACAGATGTTATGCTGCCCGATTTTTCCTAGAAATTCTAATGTCTTTGCATTGTGGCTGTGCTTTTAGATGGCCACCCGTCCCCAGAACCAAGTGGTTCGTCTGACCCGTTGCATTGATGTGTGTGGTCACACGGCAATGTTGGTTCGGGTGATGGTCGAGACCGGTTACCGATGGTATCTTGAATATACCGTCGAGGAGCAGTTTAGGGATTTTAATCAAAGCCAATATCTGTGCACGGTCAGGATTTATCCATCTTATCCGAGCTCTTGAACCGCTCCACTGTTCTTATGGACTTGGGATCACTATTGGGATGTCCGTGCAAGATGCAGCCTATTCTATGATGACGATTATTCGAGCGAATCGCCTTTGTCAGGCAACACCGATTTCCGCTATATGCCAAAGCATCCCTCCCCGGGCGCATGGTTACCTTCGTGGTATGTACAGCGATGCATCCCATGAGGTCTCACTTCTTCGCACCACCGCGGAGATCTTTGGAAGACAAGGACCGTGAAAACCGGGCCTCATGCGTAAGGAGCTCTTTAATGCCCGTCTTGATCACAGGGCTACTCGACTCGGTTTGCACTGCCGTGCAAGCCGGATACATGGACATGAGGGACTTGTACCCAGTGCGGGCTGGTCTGCCAGACTTTATGGAGTGGCGTGAGGTAGGAGGCATCACTCCTCCTCGTGGACCTCATCTGCTGCCGTTTGTTGGACCACGTCCACATCCGAGCCCCTTTGGTCCGCAAGCTCCACAAGATCGTCTGTTTCTGGATGATCATGTTCCACTTCCAGGCTTGGGTGGTGACTTCTATGAGGACTACTACGGAGCTGTCTAAGTAGTTGTAGTATCCCTAGTGTTGTAATAGTTGTATTTCCACCGTCCTGCGTGACTTGTGGGATATGACTTGGTGTGTATCATTCCGGAAGTGTAGAAAAATAATGTATAGGGGTTTGGAATGCTTCCGATGAGATGTAACGCCTTTCACTATAGTTGTACTCCGTCGGGCTTGTACTAAACTATGTATGGTGTGTATGACCGTTGGTATATATATGGCAGTTTTATATTACCATGTCATACTGATGAACATCTGCGCATTCCGTGTTATCCATTACATTCCGCACTTTCTTGCTAAATTCTGCCATCCCGGTTTAAACCATTGTTTTGTTTCCTAGGATGGTCAACACTGCAACAATCCTGCCGCTCCGGGCAGGCAGAAGCTTGATCTTGGAAATGCAAATCTGCCTCAACCGCCATCTTTGGCCGAGGTTATGCCGGAAGCGTAACGCAATAAGCGTGAGACCAATCGCTTTCTTTGGAACGGATTGAGCAAAACACCGCACGCCAGCCAAGAAATGATTCGGTGTCACTCAATGACTTCGTCAAGCTGTATCCACGAAGTTCAAATATTCCGTTGAGCCTCTCGACGCAGATGATTGGCTTCGCAAGATTAACCACAAGTCGCGTTACGCCAACGTATGAAGCTGATAAGGTTACTTTTGCTGCCTATCATCTCGAAGGCCCTGCTAGCCTTTAGTGGGAGAATTATGAGGCCATGCGTCCGGTTGGACAAATTACTACTTGGGCTGAATTTAGTACCGCTTTCCGTGAGCATCACATCGAGAAGGTCTCATGGATCGTAAAAGGAGGAATTCTGCAATTTCACCCAAGGTAGGCTGTCTGTGGATGCTTACAGCCGTGAATTTGGGAATCTAGCATGTTATGCTCCTGAAGAGGTTTCTACCGACGCCAAGAAGCAGGCAAGGTTCCGCAAGGGACTTAGCCCCGAGCTTCGTCATGATCTTCGTCTGCATGAGTGCACTTCCTTCCCGAAGCTAGTCAACAAGGCTATCAGTGCCGAAACTGGGCAGTCTGATTTTGAAGCTTCACGCAAGCACATCCGTGACTCTGGATCTTCATCCGGCTCTGGATCCCAGAAGCGCCGGGTTTGGATTCCACACACCGCTCTGCCACCCAGGTTCACCCCGAGGCCATCCTTTGAGGCGCCTCGCCCCAACCAGCAGTATGTACCGCCCAAGACTTATGGAGGCCCCGCTGCTAATGCTGCTCCACGCCCCAATATGATAACTTGCTTCAAGTGTGGAGAGACGGGCCACTACATCCGTGAGTGTCCCCAGAACAACCCCAGTCAGATCGGAAAGTCTGTTGGCCGTGGTAAGCCAGCAGGAAAGGTGCTCCATGCTAAACCAGCTGCCACTGCCGTGGGCCACGTCAACTATGTTTCACCGAGGAAACCTATGAGGATCCCAACGTCGTTCTCGGTACGCTCCTTGTTAATTGTCATCCGACAACTGTTCTTTTTGATACTGGAGCATCTCATTCATTTATTTCTGAGAGCTATGCTCGATTACACAACACCACATTCTGTGACATGCACACCTCCATGGAAATGCAGACCCCTAGTTCTAGATGGCAAACCTCTAGAATAAGTCATGGGAATGAAATTCTTGTCGACAGGTTAGTCTTTCTTGCTTCTCTAATAGCTCTCAAGTCCTCGGACATAAACATCATCTTGGGTATGGACTGGATGTCAGCCCATTATGCTAAGATTGATTGCTCTACTAGAACTATTCAACTCACTCATCCTTCGGGCAAGACGGTTAATGTTTTAACCCGAGTGTCCAAGCGCCAGCTTTACTCCTTAAATGCCAATCCCCTTCCAGACCTCGAAGATATTCCGGTAGTCCATGATTTTCCGGATGTCTTTCAGAAGAACTGCCAGTATTCCACCCGACAGGATGTCGAGTTCGTGATCGATCTTGTTCCCGGAACCGTCCCAATTTCTAGAAGACCTTATAAGATGGCACCCTAGAACTAGCCGAACTTAAGAAGCAACTCGATGAGTCCTTGCAAAAGGGTTTCATCCATCCTAGTTCATCTCCATGGGCTTGCCCCATCCTCTTCGTCAAGAAGAAGGATGGTACGGATCGGATGGTTGTGGATTACCGACCTGTCAATTTGGTCACTATCAAGAACAAGTATCCGCTCCCGTGATCAACGACCGTATGATCAGCTCATTGGATCCTCGCCTTTTTCCAAGATGGATTTGAGGTTGGGTTACCATCAAATCAAAATGAAGAACGGGGACATTCCTAAAACGGCCTTTGTTACTCGTTATGGCCAATACGAGTACACCGTCATGTCCTTCGGATTAACCAATGCTCCAGCCACCTTTTCTCGGTTAATGAACTCAATCTTCATGGAGTATTTGGATAAATTCGTCGTGGTATACCTCGATGATATACTCATCTACTCCAAGAATGAGGAAGAACATGTTTGAACATCTAAGGCTAGTATTGATGAAACTTCGAGAGCACCGCCTTTATGCCAAATTCTCTAAGTGTGAATTCTGGTTACCGTAAGTGACCTACCTAGGCCATGTAATCTCCGGCAAGGGCATTGCTGTCAATCCCGAAGCGAGTTCAAGCCGCCCTTGACTGGACTCCACCGAATCGGTCAAGCAAGTTCGAGTTTCCTCGGTTTAGCGAGCTATTGCCGCCGCTTCGCCGAGAATTTCTCTAAAGTTGCTAAACCTCTAACCGAACTCCTCAAGAAAGATAAGAAGTTCGAATGGACGCCACAAAGGCGAAGTTCAGCTTTTCAGAACCGAAAAGACGCGACATCTGCTCCCGCATTTGTTCCACCAGATTTTCTAAGGACTTTATTATCTATTGCGACGCCGCAACAAGGACTAGGTTGCATACTCATGCAAGATCGTCATGTGATTGCCTACGCTTCCCGGCGATTGCGTCCACATGAGGATAACTATCCCACACACGATCTAGAGCTTGCAGCGATGGTTCATGCACTCAAAATCTGGCGACATTACCTTCTTGGTAATCGCTATAAATTTACACCGATCACCAAAGTCTGAAATATATCTTCACCCAACCGGATTTGAATCTCGTGCAAAGACGCGTTGGGCGAAAGTTGATTACAGATTACGACTTAGGAATATCTTACACCCTGTGCAAAGCCAATGTCATGGCTGATGCACTAAGTCGCAAATCTTATTGTAACAATCTGATGTTACAACAAAGTCAACCATTTCTCCACGAGGAATTTCGTAAGCTTAATCTTCACATTGTTCCTCGAGGATTCCTTTCCACCCTGGTGGCAAAACCTACCCTTACGGATCAGATCATCAAGGCACGTATGTAGATCCGGAATTTCCGTATCAAGAGAAACATCAAGAAAGGAGTCGGATTGTTTCTCCATTGATGAACAAGGTGTCGTGTTCTTTGGAGACCGTCTAGTGGTTCCCAAGGTGCGTAACTCGAGGCGATTGATCCTTAAGGAAGCTCATGACTCCCTCTCACCATTCATCCCGTAGTACTAAAATGTATCATGACCTACGCTCGAGGTTTTGGTGGACTAGGATGAAGAGAGAAATCGCTCAATACATTGCTAATTGCGACGTCCGTCGTCGAGTTAAAGCAGAGCATCAACGGCCTGTCGGGTACCCTTCAACCTTTGGAAATTCTGAATGGAAATGGGATAAAATCGGTATGGATTTCATTACCGGGTTTCCCAGGACCAAGAGAGGGAATAATGCTATCTTCGTTGTCGCCGATCATCTTTCCAAAGTAGCCCACTTCCTACCTGTTCGTGAGAGTATAACCGCTAGCCGCCTAGCTGAATTGTACATCTCTCGAATAGTGTCTCTTCATGGTGTTCCATTGGAGATTAACTCAGACCGTGGAAGTCTCTTCACCTCCCGATTTTGGGAAAGTTTCCAAAATGCTATGGGAACTCGTCTCTCTTTTAGCACCGCATTCCATCCTCAATCAAGTGGTCAAGTAGAACGAGCCAATCAAATCCTAGAGGATATGCTTCGAGCTTCTGTCATCTCTTTCCGCATGAATTGGGAGAAATGCCTTCCATTCGCCGAGTTCGCTTATAACAATAGCTATCAAGCTAGCTTAGGCAAAGCTCCTTTCGAAGTTCTTTATGGACGGAAATGTCGAACGCCTCTTAACTGGTCGAAACCGGGAGAGACAACTCTTTGGCCCGGATATGATTCAGAAGCGTAAGAGCAGGTTCGCATTATTCGTGAGAAATTGAAAACAGCCCAATCTCGTCAAAAGAGCCAATATGATCGCAAGCATAAGCCTATGGCTTATGAAATTGGCGAGAAGGCTTACCTTCGGGTTACTCCTTTGAAGGGAACCCATCGATTCGGTATCAAAGGCAAGTTGGCTCCTCGTTACATTGGACCCTTTCGCATTCTTGCCAAACGAGGAGAAGTTGCCTACCAATTGGAACTACCTCCGCATCTTTCCAGAGTCCATGATGTCTTCCACGTTTCCCAACTCAGGCGTGGCTTCTCGGATCCTATCCGTGGAGTGAACCACGAAACGCTTGATCTCCAAGATAACCTCACCTATCGAGAATATCACGTTCGTATTCTTGATCAAGCCGAGCGTACCACTCGACGTCAGAATATCAAGTTTCTAAAGGTTCAATGGTCAAACCATTCCGAGCAAGAAGCAACTTGGGAAAGGGAGGATCGCCTTCGACTTGAGTATCCCACCTTTTTCATTAACAGATCCTAAATCTCGGACGAGATTCTTTTGAGTGGGGGTGAGTTGTCACATCCCGCTTAGACCATGCATTAGTGTGTGCATCATGTTTAAATTTCATTTGAATTTGAAATGGGAAGACAGAAACCCCGTAACCCCTCTTAATTCAACTAGGGTTTACTAAAAATTATTTCAATGAACCTGAAATGCCCTTCAAAATGTTCATCATCTTTGCTTTGGTTCGTAGCCTCGCCAAAAGTGGTGCACCATTTTCTAGGTCATCCAAAGGTCTTTGAATTAAATCATAAGTATTTGAGTTTGAGCATTTCAAATTATATAAAATATTTCAAATGCCCAAATATTGCCAAACTAAAATGTTTCATGCTGGAAATATTCCAACAATGGACCAGGAGCAGTTTGGTGATTTTTGAAACTGTTTTGGTATTTTTAAAAACTCCACAAAGTTACGTAAAATTAGAAAAGAAAAACAGGAAGAAAACCTTACTGGCGCCTACTAACCGGCCCACTGGCCGGCCAAGAGTCCAAGAGCCCAAATGAGCTGCTTGGCTCGGCCAGTAGCAGCCAGTGCTCGGCGGCGAAGCACCGCATGGGTGCCACGCACTGGTCGCCGCCGCCGCCTCCTCCTCCACTGCCGACGGATCGCTCCCTCTCTCCCCGAACCCCGGACACCTCCGCCTCCCGGCTTCTCTCTCAAGGCCCCGCCATGGCCGACGCCATCAAGAGCCACGCTGTCGCCGTCAGAGACGCGCTCCCCGCCGACCGTGCTCCTCCTCACCGTGTCCAGGAGCTCCGCCGCTTCTAACTACGCCGAGCTAGCCGAGCCTCGCGTGCTCGAGTAGCCCGAGTCGACCGCACCGACTTCGCCGAGTCCACCGTCACGGAGATCCCCTTCAACGCCGCTGCCGCCCGCCCGCCCCCCGACCGCAACGGGAGTTTCTCCGAGCTGCCGTGAGCCCATCTATCTCCCCTTTCCTTCCTCCCTCGCTCTCGAGCTATGTAGTGACTGAACGAGGATCAACCGCACCCGCCGCCGCGGAGCTCATCACCGACGTGCTCCCGGTCACCCTCCGGCCACCTCTTGGTGTCCATCACACTCACCACGTCGCATAGGGTCTAACTATGCACTCCCCGCACCTCACCGACCCCTCTAGCCTCGAGTTCGCCTTCGGCCGAACTCCGCGGCCGCTTAGGTCGCCGCCTGCACCGATTCCGCCGCCCACCCAACCCACTCCACCAAGAGCTGCGGCTCAACCTCAGCTACCCATAGCCATCCTCCGCGGCTCGCTTGGTCGCCGGAATGGCCAAACTCACTTCCGCCGGGTTGGCTCGCTGTGCTAGACGCCGGGCAGCCGACGTTGACTTTGACTACGGTGGGCCCTAGTTGACTCTGATGAGTCAATGACAGGTGGGGCCCAGCCCTGTTAACTAAATAGGTTTAGTTTTAATTAAACTTTAACTAAACTAATTACCCGGACACCCTGGACCCTGACGTCATGCTGACACATGGCTGACGCAATAAATCAATTACTGGATTTATTCTAATATAGGAAATTCCAGAATATAGTTCAAACTTCAAATATTCATAACTTTTAATCTGTAACTCCAAATGCAAAGATCTATATATGAAAAATGATCAAAAAAATCCATTCTATCCATTGGTACAGGTTTCATGCATGATAAACCAAGTTAACCTTGATGTTTAAGCAAATTAAGATATTGCACCTTTAGGGCTATTTTAACTAAGCTAGCATTTGAATCTTTGATTCAAATGAGTTCATCCCTTTTTGTTTCAGCTTGCATTAGGCCAACACACATCCATATTGCCATGTCATAGCATGCATCATATTGTTGCATATTGCCATGTGTGTTTATATTCGGTATGTCTTTCGTGATAGGTTCTGCCTCGAGGATAATCCCGAATATCCGTCAAGGGCAAGATCCTACCACCACTCCATCGGACAAGCAACCCATTGATCATTCCGATACAAACCCATGTTCTCGCTTACGCTCTTGTTTTATCGCATTAAGACAACGCGATCCAAATTGTTGTGTGCTGCGGTAGTTGAACCCACTTCCTTTGCATGACCTGTCATTGCCACAAAGAATTAGATGAAACCCACTAGTATGTGTAGGAGTTGATTGAGCCATGTTTGTGTTTCCTACCATACTATGCTTGCTATGCTTAGAGTTGTGTCGTCCGGCTCATCGGGATGATGAACTGGAGTGAAAGGTTGTGTCGAGTTCGAGAGTGAAAGTGTTGAACACGCTTTTGGTAAAGGTATCGATGAGAGGCCATGTAGGAGTACATGGTGGGTTGTTTCATTGAAGCCGCCCTAAGAACTGAGATCTGTGTTTGTGATCCATGAAACAGCTTATTACCACGCATTGGGCCCAAAACCAATGGACCCTCTCGCTTCTTAACCACTCTTGTCCTCATCCGGAATTGCAAGTAGTTTCGGTGTTTGTAGCATGTCAGGGGCCGACGCAACGTCAATCGTAGGGGTGGGTTGTGTTGTGGTAGGCACCGTGGCTGTGTACCGATTCGCCCGTTTGGTGTCTCGGGAACCCTGCACACATCGTTCGGGACTGTATGGGAAACCTCGGCCGGACTCCCTGCGGATGGAACCCGAATAGCGATAAACCTGGACTTGGGACTTGTGTGTTTAGGTAGGCTGTGGCCGACACCCACGTTGGGCTTTCGCTTGAAGGTTGCCGAGTACATGTCGTGTAAACAGCGGTAAGTGGTGAGAGCGTGTGTGAAGAAGTACACCCACAGGTTAATATGATCTATTCGAATAGCCGTGTCCACGGAGAAGGACTTCTGGGTTACCTATATCAGTTCATAGACAAGTAAATGGATACTATTATAAGCCTCAAGATAAGTGTGAGTACCGCGGATGGCCCTCTCGTGGGATGATGAGAGAGGATCCACGGTGGAGTATTGTGATGGTGATTAGTGGACTCGTGTGCGACAAAAATGCTTTTCAAGTGGTGTCACGTAGGATAAGCTTAGCCAAGAGTCAAAGCTGGCTTGTCAAGAAATAACTCCACCACCTTCTTGAGAATGTGCATGTATGATAGGATTCTGTGGTAAGACTTGGCCGAGTACCTCCGTACTCATGTTTGCTTAATTAATGTTTTTCAGACGACAACACCGCCTTCCGATGGGTTCTATGTAGACCTTGACATCGACGAGTGAACTAGCCACCCAGGTGGTGATCCAAGGCTTGTGACGGGCCATTGTAGATAGAAAGGCTTCAACAAGCTTTCTTTCTTTTTAAAGTCTGTACTCAGACTAGTTTGCTTCCGCATGTGCTTGTATGTTGTATGACTTGAGTGTTGGGTCATGCGAACCCTACCTGTATGGATATGTTATGTATGGCTCCTCGGAGCCCTCTAAATAGAGTACTTTGAGTTGTAGAGTTTTTGTTATTATTCCTTGTTGTATTTACTCATATCGGGCATATTATGTGTATGATTGAAATGCTTGGTATGAGTGGGATCCGACAAACTAGTTGTTTATCCTTGGCAGCCTCTCATATGGGGAAATGTAGTCTCGTGCTTCCGAGCGATAGTAGTCCGCAGCCCGGTTCACCGGAGTCCTCGCTAGCCCAAAGCACTATCGCTTGGACACATGATCGGCCGGCATGTGTTTCACTGCCTTATGTCTGTCCCTTCGGGGAAATGTCGCGTGGTGTTATTCGGAGTCCTGCCTAGCCTGCTACAGCCCGGTTCACCGGAGTCCTGTTAGCCCAGCCTACAGCCCGAATCTATACGTTGATGACCGACATGCTCGATGTGATTCATGTATGCCTGTCCCCATAGGATAGCGCCGCTTTGGGTTCACGACTAGCCATGTCGGCCCGGGTTCTTTATCATATGGATGCTAGCAACACTGTCATATACGTGAGCCAAAAGACGCAAACGGTCCCGGGCCATGGTAAGGCGACACCCGTGGGAATACCGTGCGTGAGGCCGCAAAGTGATATGAGGTGTTACCGGCTAGGTCGATGTGATTTGGAATCGGGGTCTTGACATGTCATTGGGGGATTTTTGCACCCTCAAGATATTGTTGAGTGTGGACTTCCCTTCATGACTCTTTTCCAAGTCTTTCTTCAAGAAAGTGACTTGGGCCTTGAGCTCTTTGATTTCCTCTACATGGTTAGTATCAACACAAGTACTAGAGGAAGTATAAGCTTCATCGTTAGAGAAACAAGGCAAGGAAAGCAATTCATCACAAGATGTAGCAACATTATGAGTGGATGAATTACGAGGACTAGCACATGGCAATATATCATTTAGACTTGAAATAGTTCTAGTATCCACATGAGGCTCACTATATGTTACCTTAGTCATCGTAGCCTCATGAGCTATCTTTAGCACATTATGGTATACTAGAAAATCATCGTGAGAGCTTGAGAACTTTTCATGACTTTCTTCCAATTTCCCATAATTGCTAGATAGCAATGCAAGTTGAGCCCTTAGCTCAAAGATTCTCCTTCAAAATGGATGCTTCACAAGAAATAGAGTTAGTAGCACTAGCATCATCATTAACAACAAGAGGAGAAGGCAACTTTGCAAGCTCTTTTGAATGTGAAGCTTTAAGTTGAGCATGAGACTCGGTGAGTTTGATGAGCTCACTCTTAATGACCCTTGAGCCATCTTTGAGGTGCCCAAAGTCCTCAAGGAGTTTATCATGCGCAACTTCAAGCTTCTCATTTTTAGTTTCAAAATCATTGGCCACCTCAAGGGCTCTATCGTGAGATTCCTTCACTCTAACAATTGTAGAGAAAAAGTCTCCTCAAAAGTTCTTTGGTGGTCTGTTCAAGTTCAAGAGCTTGGGAGAGGTCCACAATCTCATTAGCGTAATCACGCTCATGACCTTCCATTTTCTCAATGGTGACCTCATGCTCCTCAAGATGAGATTCCAACTCCTCAATATATTTCTTGCCCTCAATGGCAACGGACATGATTTCCATGAAGTTGGAATGGGCAATTTTATTTTTATGAAGAGCTTCAAAAACCATTTCCCCCTTAATTTTTAAGGAGGCAACATTATCACTCTCCTCATTATTATCCTCATAATTATTAGCATTAACATCATCATCAAGAGACATATTGGGGTTCAAAGTAGGAGATACCTTTGAAGCCTTAGCAATAAGGCAAAAAGCAATAGATGACGATGTAGGATCCCTTGAAGCACTCGCTCAAGACCACATCTTGTTCCATGGAGTGCTGGGTTTCCTCTACATTGTTAGCACAACAACTAGAGGAAATACATGTATTTTTATCATGGCAAAAAGATATAGAAAGCATATCATCATGAGATTTAGTCAAGCAATTTCTACATGATATGCACGGACTCTCAACACAAGCATGTGAAACATTTGGAGTGCTCAGAGTGCTAAAGTACAAAGATGAAGCATTGCAATAAGAAAGTGACGAAGGATAATCAATAATAAGCCCACTATCATCATTGCAATGAATACCACTACTCACCATGTCATTACCTTATGGCAAACCACATGTAGGTGAAGTAGAAGAAGTTGAGAAACACTATATGACCGGAGGTGGAGGGAGGAAAATTATCCTCACAAATCTTGGACACACAATATTTATCTTTAAGCTTTGTCCACAACTCATGAGCATCCCGAAACGGCATGAGTTGAAATATAACTACATTGCTCAAAGCATCAAAAAGCACATTAGAAGCTTCAGCATCGAGATAAGAGTTTCTCTCATCCTCTATAGATAATCTTTGAGGATCCTTCGGAGGAGAAAAATCCATATCTACAATTCGCTCTAAATACGGGTCAATGACCCAGAAATGTTTAAGCGTGCGAATAACCCAAACAACAAACTTTGTGCCATTGAAACTAAGAGTGCCGGAGAATCCTAATCCCCTAGTCGACATCCTTACTCTCTAGGCAGTTAAGCCTGAAAGAGAGAGACGAGGCTTTGATACCAATTGAAAGATCGAGGATGTTGCATAGAGAGGAGGGGGGGGGGGTTAATAGGCGCTTTAAAATAATTACGGTTTAGGCTTGAACGAATGCGGAATAAACCTAGAGATTAATTTGTTAAGAACAAAACCTACTATAACCATGCTCACCTATGTGCACCAACAACTTATGCTAAGCAAGATAAACAACTAAGTGATAGCAAGATATATGGCAAGAAACAATATGGCTATCACGAAGTAAAGTGCATAAGTAAAGGGCTCGGGTAAGAGATAACCGAGGCACGCGGACACGATGATGTATCCCGAAGTTCACACCCTTGCGGATGCTAATCTCTGTTTGGAGCGGTGTGGAGGCACAATGCTCCCCAAGAAGCCACTAGGGCCACCGTAGTCTCCTCACGCCCTCTCACAATGCAAGATGTCGTGATTCCACTAAGGGACCCTTGAGGGCGGTCATCGAACCCGTACATATGGAAAACCTTGGGGGTGGTCACCGAACCCGTACACTTTGGCAACCCTTGGGGGAAGTCACTGGAACCCATCAAATTGCTCAGGGTGATCTCCACAACCTAATTGGAGACCCCCGACACTTGCCCGGAGCTTTACACTACAATGATTGAGCTCTGAACACCACCAACCGTCTAGGGTGCCCAAGCACCCAAGAGGAACAAGCTCAAGGGTACCAGGCACCAAGAGTAATAAGCTTCTCAACTTGTAACTTCCATGTATCACCGTGGAGAACTCAAACCGATGCACAAAATGCAATGGGAAGGGCACATGGAGTGCCCAAGTCCTTCTCTCCCAAATCCCACTAAAGCAACTAATGCTAGGGAGGAAAATGAGAGGAAGAACAAGAAGGAGAACACCAAGAACTCCAAGATCTAGATGCACGGGGTTCCCCTCACATAGAGGAGAAAGTGATTGGTGGAAATGTGGATCTAGATTTCCTTTCTCTGTCCCCCCCAAAACTAGCAAGAAGCCATGGAGGGATTGAGAATAGCAAGCTCGAAGAAGGTCAACAATGGGGGAAGAACAAGATCTCAAAGGATAAGGTTCATTGGGAATAAGACCCCCTTTTATAGGTGGGGAAAATCCAACCGTTATGCTCACAGCCCGAACAGAGCGGTACTACCGCTCATGGGAGCGGTAGTAGTACCGCTTAGGGCGGTGCCCTTTGAAAACAACAATGTGAGGAAGCAAAAGGCCAAGAGAACTGGAGCGGTACTACCGTCATCCTCACGGTACTACCGCTTAGGGGTAGCGGTACTACCTCTAAGGGTAGCGGTACTACCGCTATGCAGCGGTACTAAAAAATACATCTGCGTTTATCACCGTTGGACTTAATATGCGATTTTGATCCGGAGCGGTGATACGTCTCCAATGCATCTACTTTTCCTAATGCTTTTGCTCTTGTTTTGGACTCTAATTTGCATAATTTGAATGAAACTAACCCTGGACTGACGCTGTTTTCACCAAAACTACCATGGTGTTATTTTTGTGCAGAAATAGAAGTTCTCGGAATGGAACGAAACTTTGCAAGGTATTTTTATATAATATATAAGAATTTCTGGAGCCAAGACCTGCTGGAGAGGGGCACCTGGGTGGGCACAACCCACCAGGGCGCGCCCCCCTCTCCTTGCGCGCCCAGGTGGGTTGTCCCCATTTGGTGGCCCCGCTGACCCTGAAACCGACGCTATAAAATCCTATTTTTCCAGGGAAAAATCAGGGAGAAAGAATTATCGCGATCCACGAGACAGAGCCGCCACGCCCCTGTTCTTCATCGGGAGGCCAGATCTGGAGTCCGCTTTGGGGCTCGGAGAGGGGGATCTTCGTTCTTCATCATCACCAACCCTTCTCCATTGCTAATTCAATGATGCTCCCCACCGGGAGTGAGTAATTCCTTCGTAGGCTCACTGGTCGGTGAGGAGTTGGATGAGATTCATCATGTAATCGAGTTAGTTTTGTTAGGGCTTGATCCTTAGTATCCACTATGTTCTTAGATTGATGTTGCTATGACTTTGCCATGCTTAATGGTTGTCACTTTGGGCTCGGGTGCCATGAACTCAGATCTGAACTGTTTATATTATCATCATTATATCCATGTTTTAGATCTGATCTTGCAAGTTATAGTCACCTACTATGTGTTATGATCCCAAGAACCCCGTGAGTGACAATAGTCGGGACCACTCCCGGTGATGACCGTAGTTTGAGAGTTCATTTATTCACTATGTGTTAATGCTTTGTTCCGGTTCTGTATTAAAAGGGTAGGACAAAAGATGTCATGCCATGGAAGGGTAGGACGCCGTGCCATGGAAGGGTAGGACAAAAGATGTCATGCAAGTTCTTTCCATAAGCACATATGACTATTTATGGAATACATGCCTAGATTAGATCGATGAACTGGAGCTAGTGCCGTATTGCCCTAGGTTATAACTGTCTCATGATGAATATCATCCAACAAGTCACCAATCCAATGCCTACGAATTTATCTTATATTGTTTCTGCTAAGTTACTACTGCTATCATCACAGTTACACTTGCTACAAAATTACTGATATCACTGTTACTGTTACCGTTGCTGCTGTTACTACTACCAAAACTATCATATTACTTTGCTACTGATCACTTTGCCGCAGATAATTAATCTCCAGGTGTGGTTGAATTGACAACTCAGTTGCTAATACCTTCAAATATTCTTTGGCTCCCCTTGTGTCGAATCCATAAATTTGGGTTGAATACTCTACCCTCGAAAACTGTTGCGACCCCCTATACTTGTGGGTAATCAAGACCTTTTTCTGGTGCCGTTGCCAGGGAACATAGCTATATTTGTTGAGTCACTTGGGATTATTATCAATTTATCACTATGAAGAATATGAAGGATGCTAAGACTAAGATTTTTCCCTCAAAGACGAGGGGAGGTAAGGAACTGCCATCCGGTTCTGCTTTAGATTCACCTTCTGTTATAAGTAAACTTGCAACCCCACCACATGCTATCGATTATAATATGCCACAAGTTATTGATGATGCTACTTCTACTATGAATGATGCTTATGATGATGCTAGTACCTTGCTTGATAATGATGATGTGCCACTTGGTGAATTTCTTGATGAACAAATTGCTAGAGTAATACAACATGATGTTGTTGAATCTGATGATGAGCTTGAAATTGAAACTCCAGAAACACATGCTAGAACTAGCCTTCCTAGATATGAATTGCCTAAGGTACCATAAGGTTATGTTATGAATGAGGAGACAACTAGAGATATTCTTACTTGTAAGGATAGAGATGATCTAGAGAAATTACTATGCAAGTATAAAGAAAAATCCTTGAATGCTAGAATGAAATATGATCCTAAGTTTGCTACTTCACCTATCTTTATTGATGATAAGGATTATGAATTCTCTGTCGACCTAGAGTTAAATACTCTGGTTGAATCTGATCCTTTCCATGGTTATGAAACTGAAACTGTTGTGGCACATCTTACTAAGCTGAATGATATAGCCACCATTTTTACTCAAGATGAGAAGACTCGCTATTACTTTATTCTCAAATTATTTCCGTTCTCATTAAAGGGTGATGCTAAATCTTGGTACCATACTCTTACTCATGGTTGTGTGCGTAGTCCCTGTGATATGATTTATTACTTCTCTGAAAAATATTTCCCTGCTCATAAGAAACAAGCTGCTTTACAGGAAATATTTATCTTTGTGCAAACTAAAGAAGAGAGTCTCCCACAATCTTGGGGGAGGCTTTTTCAATTACTTAATGCTTTGCCTGATCATCCTCTTAAGAAAAATGAAATACTTGATATCTTTTATAATGGACTAACCGATGCTTCTAGGGAATTCCTAGATAGTTGTGCTGGTTGTGTTTTCAGGAACGAACTATTGGGCAAGTTGAAGAATTATTGAATAACATATTGAAAAATTATGACGATTGTACTATTCCTGAACCACCGCCTAAACCCACTCCAAAGAAGAGGGATATATTATATCTCAGTCCTGAAGATATGCAAGAGGCAAAGAAATCTATGAAGGAAAAAGGTACTAAAGCTGAGGATGTTAAAAATTTACCTCCTATTGAAGAAATGCGTGGGCTTAATACACCACCACTGCCTAAGATGGTAGAGGTAAATTCTCTAATGAAATTCAATGATAATGACATTCCTCACAATATGCATCCTAGCCAATGCCTTTATGAGTTTGACAACTACATTAGAAGAAAAGATCACTTCAATGCAAATGTTATGAAACAATTGAAATATAATTCTGATATGATTGCTCGCTTGAGTGACTTGTTATTTAGAATATCAAATGATGTTAGAGGTGTTGGAAAACATGCTGCTATGGTTCAAACCCAGTTAGAACAAGTTGCTAAATCTCAAAGAGAATTACTTGATGAAATGAATAATAATATACATGACTTTGCTGTTAGAGTTGCAACTAGAGGAGGTAAAATGACTCAAGAACCACTTTATCCTGAGGGACACCCAAAAAGAATTGAACAAGATTCACAAAGAAATAACACTGATGCACCTAGTCCTTCTAGAAAGAAAAAGAAGAAGAAAAATGATAGGACTTTGCATACTTCTAGTGAACCTGGAGTAGAAAAACCTCCTGATAATGAAAATGAAACTTCTATATCTGATGCTGAAACTCAATCTGGTAATGAACATCCACCTAGTGATAATGAAAAAGATAATGCTGATGTTCATGAAGACACTCAACCAAGTAATAAAAAAGAACCAGATAATGATGTTGAGATAGAACCACCAGTTGATCTTGATAACCCATAACCTAAGAATAAAAGATATGATAAAAGAGACTTCATTGCTAGAAAACACGGTAAAGAAAGAGAACCGTGGGTTCAAAAACCTATGCCTTTTCCACCCAAGTCAACTAAAAAGAAAGATGATGAAGAATTTGAACGCTTTCTTTGAAATGTCGAGGCCGCCTTTTATGCATCGCTTGATCGATATCTTGAAAATGCCTCCTTATGCAAAGTATATGAAAGACATCATCACAAATAAGAGAAAAATACCGGAAGCTCAAATCTACACTATGCTTGCTAATTATACTTTTAAAGATGGAGTACCTGAAAAACTTGGAGATCCGGGAATACCAACTATACCTTGCTCCATCAAAAAGAATTATGTGAAAACTGCTTTGTGTGATTTAGGAGCTGGTGTTAGTGTTATGCCTTTCTCTTTATATAAAAGACTTGATTTGAATAAACTCACACCTACTGAAATATCTTTGCAAATGGTTGACGAATCAATTGCCATACCTATCGGTATCTATGAGGATGTGCCCGTTGTTGTTGCTAATGTTACTATTTTGACTCACTTTGTTATACTTGAGATGCCCGAGGACGAGAAGATGTCAATTATCCTTGGTAGACCCTTCTTGAATACCGTAGGGGCTGTTACTGATTGCAATAAAAGCAAGGTCACTTTTCATATTAATGGTAGTGAGCATACGGTGCATTTTCCAAAGAAACAATTCCAAGTGAATGGTACTAAAGTTATTGAAAAATCTCCGACAATCACTATTGGAAGTTTTCAAATACCTCTACCTACTGTCAAAAAGAAATATGAAATGCTTATTGTTGGGGACATTCATATCCTCATTGAGGTAACTTAGTGATTTACGAAAGTTCTTCGGTTTCATGCTAATTGAAAGTGGCTGTTAATAAGACTTGATCAACCTTATTAATGAATCACTTTTGAGCGGTATGAAGTCGATGAATTTAGTAAGCACTAGCTTCTGTCCCTACTTTTTGTTTTTTTATTAGTTAAACTAGCAAACATGCCCGTATGCTGTAACGGGAGAAGAAATTTATCATAAGCGCCAATAGCATTGCTCAAGACTGTCTTTGCTGCCTGCCCTTCTTCCCACCTAAGATGATGGTGCATGTGATAAATTTATGTGAATCAATGTAGATGGCTCACCATCAAAGATAGAGACCACATGGATGTTAACGTCAGAGATCAAGTGGACTCGAACATCTCATCCAATCAAGGCATTTCCTGGTCGACGCCTATGTCCCATTGAGCAATCAAGGCCTCCCTCGACCTTACCCGACATGTCGTGACCGGCCGCCACGGGAGGATGCTACCTCTTGAGCATGTGTTGGTTTTCCCTTGAAGAGGAAAGGGTGATGCAACAAAGTAGCGTAAGTATTTCCCTCAGTTTTTGAGAACCAAGGTATCAATCCAGTAGGAGACTACACACAAGTTCCTAGTACCTGCACAAACAATCAAGAACCTTGCAACCAACGCGATAAAGGGGTTGTCAATCCCTTCACGGCCACTTGCAAAAGTGAGATCTAATAAAGATAATAAGATAAGTATTTTTGGTATTTTTGTTGTATAGATTGCAAAATAAACGGCGACAGAAATAGCTAGTTGACGGGAGATTGATATGATGGTAAATAGACCCGTGGGGCCATAGGTTTCACTAGTGGCTTCTCTCAAGATAGCATATTCTATGGTGGGTGAACAAATTCATCACGAGCAATTGATAGAAAAGTTTATAGTTATGAGAATATCTAGGCATGATCATGAACATAGGCATCACGTCTGTGACAAGTAGACCGAAACGATTCTGCATCTACTACTATTACTCCACATCGACCGCTATCCATCATGCATCTAGAGTATTAAGTTCATAAGAACAGAGTAACGCATTAGGCAAGATGACATGATGTAGAGGGATAAACTCAAGCAATATGATATAAACCCCATCTTTTTATCCTCGATGGCAACAATACAATACGTGCCTTGCTGCCCCTGCTGCCACTAGGAAAGGACACCACAAGATTGAACACAAAGCTAAGCACTTCTCCCATTGCAAGAAAGATCAATCTAGTAGGCCAAACCAAACGGATAATTCGAATAGACTTGCAAAGATATTAAATCATGCATATAAGAATTCAGAGAAGAATCAAATATTTTTCATAGATAATCTTGATCATAAACCCACAATTCATCGAATCTCGACAAACACACCGCAAAAAGAATTACAACGAATAGATCTCCAAGAGAATCGAGGAGAACTTTGTATTGAGATCCAAAGAGAGAGAAGAAGCCATCTAGCTAATAACTATGGACCCGAAGGTCTGTGGTAAACTACTCACACATCATCGAAGAGGCTATGGTGTTGATGTAGAAGCCCTTCATGATCGATTCCCCCTCCGGCAGAGCGCCGGAAAAGGCCCCAAGATGGGATCTCACAGGTACAGAAGATTGCGGCGGTGGAAATTGGGTGTCGTGGTGCTCTTGGATGTTTTCAGAGTATATGGGTATATATAGGCAAAAGAAGTAGGTCGGTGGAGCCACGAGGGTGGGGGCGCGCCTACCCCCTGGGCACGCCCTCCTACCTCATGGCTGCCTTGTTGCTTCCTTGACGTCTACTCCAAGTCTCCTGGATTGCGTTTGTTCCAAAAAGATCCTCGCGAAGGTTTCATTCCGTTTGGATTCCGCTTGATATTCCTTTTCTGCGAAACACTGAAATAGGAAAAAAATAGCAATTTGCACTGGGCCTTCGGTTAATAGGTTAGTCCCAAAAATAATATAGAAGTGCATAATAAAGCCCATTAGACATCCAAAACAGATAATATAATAGCATGGAATGATAAAAAATTATAGATACATTGGAGACGTATCAAGCATCCCCAAGCTTAATTCCTGCTCGTCCTCAAGTAGGTAAATGATAAAAACAGAATTTTCGATGTGGAATGCTACCTAACATAATTTTTAATGTAATTCTCTTTATTGTGGCATGAATGTTCAAATCCGAAAGATTCAAGATAAAAGTCTAATATTGACATAAAAATAATAATGCTTCAAGCATACTAACTAAGCAATTATGTCTTCTCAAAATAACATGGCCAAAGAAAGCTTATCCCTACAAAATCATATAGTTTGGCTATGCTTCATTTTCGTCACACAAAAAATGCTCTCATCATGCACAACCCTGATGACAATCCAAGCAATTGTTTCATACTTTAGTAGTCTCAAACTTTTTCAACTTTCACGCAATACATGAGCGTGAGCCATGGACATAGCACTTTGGGTGGAATAGAATATAATGATGGGGGTTGTGTGGAGAAGACAAAAAGGAGAAAGTCTCACATTGATGCGACTAATCAACGGGCTAGGGAGATGCCCATCAATTGATGTCAATGCAAGGAGTAAGGGATTGCCATGCAATGGATGCACTAGAGCTATAAATGTATGAAAGCTCAACAAAAGAAACTAAGTGGGTGTGCATCCAACTTGCTTGCTCACGAAGACCTAGGGCATTTGAGGAAGCCCATTGTTGGAATATACAAGCCAAGTTCTATAATGAAAAATCCCCACTAGTATATGAAAGTGGCAAAATAAGAGACTCTCTATCATAAAGACCATGGTGCTACTTTGAAGCACAAGTGTGGAAAAAAAGGATAGTAGCATTGTCCCTTTTATTTCTTTTTTTGGCCTTTCTTTTTTATTTGGCATTTCTTCTTTTTTTCCTTTTTTTCGGGACAATGCTCTATTAATGATTATCATCACACTTCTATTTATTTACAACTCGAAGATTACAACTTGATACTGGAACAAAATATGACTCTATATGAGTGCCTCATGATGTACCGGGATGGGCAATGAATCAAGAGTGACATGTATGATAAATTATGCAAGGTGGCTTTGCCACAAATACGATGTCAACTACATGATCATGCAAGGCAATATGACAATGATGAAGAGTGTCATAATAAATGAAACGGTAGAAAGTTGCATGGCAATATATCTCAGAATGGCTATGGAAATGCCATAGTAGGTAGGTATGGTTTCTGTTTTGAGGAAGATATAAGGAGGTTTATGTGTGATAGAGCATATCATATCACGGGGTTTGGATGCACCAGCGAAGTTTGCACCAACTCTCAAGGTGAGAAAGGGCAATGCACGGTACTGAAGAGGCTAGCAATGATGGAAAGGTGAGAGTGCATATAATCCATGGACTCAACATTAGTCATAAGGAACTCACATACTTATTGCAAAAATCTACAAGTCATCAAAAACCAAGCATTATGCACATGCTCCTAGGGGGATAGATTGGTAGGAAAAGAGCATCGCTCGTCCCCGACCGCCACTCATAAGGATGACAATCAAAGAACACCTCACCTTTCAAATATGTCACCCACCGGTGACCATACGTGCATTCTACGGGTCTTTAACACTTCTACACAAGTATTTCTAAAATTCAAAATTACTCAACTAGCACAACTTTAATATTACCATCTTCATATCTCAAAACAATCATCAAGTATCAAACTTCTCATAGTATTCAATGCACTCTATATGAAAGTTTTTATTATACCCATCTTGGATGCGTATCATATTAGGACTAATTTTATAGCCAAGTCAAATTACCATGCTATTCTAAAGGACTCTCAAAATAATATAAGTGAAGCATGAGAGATTAATAATTTCTATAAGATAAAACAACCGCCGTGCTCTAAAATATATAAGTGAAGCACTAGAGCAAAATTATTTATCTCAAAAGATATAAGTGAAGCACATAGAGTAGTCTAATAAATTATGATTCATGTGTGTCTCTCCAAAAGGTGTGTACAGCAAGGATGATTGTGGTAAACTAAAACGCAAAGACTCAAATCATACAAGACGCTCCAAGCAAAACACATATCATGTGGTGAATAAAAATATAGCCTCAAGTAAAGTTACCGATAGACGAAGACGAAAGAGGGGATGCCTTTCGGGGCATCCCCAAGCTTGGGTTTTGGTTGTCCTTGAATTTTACCTTGGGGTGCCTTGGGCATCCCCAAGCTTAGGCTCTTGCCACTCCTTATTCCAAAGTCCATCAAATCTTTACCCAAAAACTTGAAAACTTCACAACACAAAACTCAATAGAAAATCTCATGAGCTCCGTTAGTATAAGAAAACAAATCACCACTTTAAGGTACTGTAATGAACTCATTATTTATTTATATTGGTGTTAAACTTACTGTATTCTAACTTATCTATGGTTCATACCCCCCGATACTAGCCATGGATTCATTAAAATAAGCAAACAACACATGAAAAACAGAATCTGTCAAAAACAGAACAGTCTGTAGTAATATGTACCAAACATATACTTTTGTAACTCTAAAAATTCTGAAATAAATTGTAGGACGTGAGGAATTTGTCTATTAATCATCTGCAAAAAGAATCAACCTAAAAGCACTCTCCAGTAACAAAAATGGCAGCTAATCTCGTGAGCGCTAAAGTTTCTGTTTTTTACAGCAAGATCGCAAAGACTTCGCCCAAGTCTTCCCAAAGGTTCTACTTGGCACAAACACTAACTAAAACATAAAAACACATCTAAACAGATGCTAGATGAATTATTTATTACTAAACAGAAACAAAAGGCAAGGAACAAAAATAAAATTGGGTTGCCTCCCAACAAGCACTATCGTTCAACGCCCTAGCTAGGCATAAAAACAAGAATAGATCTAGGTATTATCATCTTTGGTATGCAATCCATAAGTGGCTCTCATAATGGATTCATAAGGTAATTTAATTTTATTCTTAGGAAAGTGTTCCATACCTTTTCTTAATGGAAATTGGAATCTAATATTTCCTTCTTTCATATCAATAATTGCACCAATCGTTCTAAGGAAAGGTCTACCAAGAATAACAGCACATGTATGATTACAATCTATATCAAGCACGATAAAATCAATGGGCACATAATTCCTATTTGCAACAATAAGAACATCATTAATCCTTCCCATAGGTTTCTCAATGGTGGAACCCGCAAGATGCAAATTTAAAGAATAATCATCAAATTCACGGAAACCTAGCACATCACACAAAGTTTTTGGAATCGTGGAAACACTAGTACCCAAATCACATCAAGAATAGCATTAATGATCTTTAATTTTAATTTTAATAGTAGGTTCCCACTCATCATAAAGTTTTCTAGGGATAGAAACTTCTAATTCAAGCTTTTCTTCATAGGATTGCATTAAAGCATCAACGATCTGTTTAGTAAAAGCTTTACTTTGAACATAAGCATGAGGAGAATTTAGCACGGATTGCAACAAGGAAATAAAATCTATCAAAGAGCAATTATCATAATTAAATTCCTTGAAATCCAAAATAGTGGGTTCATTGCTATGTAAAGTTTTGACCTCTTCAATCCCACTTTTACCAATTTTTGCATCAAGATCAAAAAACTCTGAATCATTGGGACGCCTTTTAACTAAAGTTGACTCATATCCAGTCCCATCTTTATCAAGATTCATATTGGAAAACAAAGATTTAATAGGGGACACATCAATCACTTTTAGATTTTCATCATTATTATCATGAAAACTAGAAGAACACACTTTTACAAAGCAATCCTTTTTAGCACGCATCCTAGCGGTTCTTTCTTTGCACTCATCAATGGAAATTCTCATGGCTTTGAGAGACTCATTGATATCATGCTTAGGTGGAATATATCGAAGTTTCAAAGAATCAACATCAAGAGAAATTCTATCCACGTTCCTAGCCAACTCATCAATCTTAGGCAAATTTTCTTCAAGCAAAGCACTGAAATTGTTTTGTGAAATCATAAATTCTTTAACACTAATCTCAAAATCAGAGGGCATCTTATTAAAATTTCCATAATAGTTCTTGTAGGAATTACCATAATTATCAGAGGAATTAGTAGGGAACAGTCTAGAATTAAAGTTTCCTCTATATGCATTGTTACCAAAATTGTTCCTACCAACAAAATTCACATCCATAGATTCATTATTATTCTCAGTAAAAGTAGACAAAGTCATATAATTAGGATCAGAAGAAACACTCTTATTAGCAAACAATTTCATAAGTTCATTCATCTTTCCACTCAAAACATTAATCTCTTCTATTGCATGAACCTTTTTACTAGTAGATCTTCGATTGTGCCATTGAGAATAATTAACCATAATATTATCTTGGAGTTTAGTAGCTTCTCCTAAAGTGATTTCCATAAAAGTGCCTCCCACGGACGAATCTAAAAGATTTCTAGAAGCAAAATTCAATCCGGCATAAATTTTTTGTATAATCATCCATAAATTCAAACCATGTGTAGAGCAATTACGTATCATTAATTTCATCCTCTCCCAAGATTGTGCAACATGCTCATGATCAAGTTGCTTAAAATTCATAATATTGTTTCTAAGAGAGATGATCTTAGCGGGAGGAAAATACTTAGAGATAAGAGCATCTTTGCACTTATTCCATGAATCAATACTATTTTAGGAAAAGAAGAGAACCATGTTTTAGCACAATCTCTTTTACGCCGTGCAGCTCCGTTTCCAGCATGGGGAAAAGGTCTCCAACAACATAGCAGAATATAAAGGCCTGATAGCCAGCCTGAGAGCCGCAATCACTTTGGGGGTAAAGTGCCTCATCATCAAGGTCGATTCACAACTCCTCAACTTGTCCAACAAGATATACGAGCCGAAGGACGAGCACATGGAAGCCTACCTCGCGGAGGTTCGCAGGATGAAGAAACAGTTCTGGGGACTAGAGCTGCAGCATGTGCCTCGCGGCACCAATCAGGAGGCGGATGACATCGCCAAGAGGGCGTCCAGGCGGCTGCCTCAGGAGCCTGGCGTCTTCGAAGAGCGACTCTTCAGGCCCTCAGCGGCACCATCAATATCAAGCGCGGCGCAACCTCAGGAGGAGCTTCCCCAGCCGCCTGCCTCGGGGGCCCCGGCCTGCGGCCCGGCCTCAGGGGCACGCCTGCTCCTGGCGATGGATCCTCAGGAAGGGTGCTGGATCACAGAGCTCAAGAGCTACTTGACGCAGGGGACCCTGCCGGAAAAGGAGGAGGAGGTGGAGCGTGTGGCGCGGCAAGCCACGACCTACTGCATCAGGAATGGAGAGCTTTACCGGAGGTGGCCGAACGAGTTGTCCCTATGCTGCATTTCCAGAGAGCAAGGGAAGGAATTGCTGGAAGACATACACGGCGGAGATTGCGGGCATCACTCATCGTCGCGAACTCTCGTTGGCAAGGCGTTCCGCAGCGGGTTCTACTGGCCCACAACACTCAGCGATGCTGTGGAGCTGGTAAAGGCTTGCGAGGCCTGCCAATTTCACGCCAAGCAGATCCATCAGCCGGCGGGAGGTCCGCAAACTATACCCCTCTCATGGCCGTTCGCAGTTTGGGGGTTGGACATTCTAGGTCCGTTCCCTCAGGCACTAGGGGGCTATCGCTACCTATACGTCGCCGTGGACAAGTTCACCAAGTGGACTTAGACGGAAGCTGTCCGCACCATCCCAGCGGGCTCTGCGGTCAAGTTCATCAGGGGCCTCGTGAGCCGGTTTGGGGTGCCTAACCGCATCATCACCGACAACGGTTCGCAGTTCACCAGTAATCTCTTCAAAACGTACTGTGCTAACCTTGGAACACAGATATGCTACGCTTCGGTGGCGCACCCCCGGAGCAACGGCCAGGCCGAGCGAGCCAACACGGAGGTCCTGAAGGGCCTCAAAACCAGGACCTTCAAGAAGAAGCTGGAGGCCTGCGGCAGGGGCTGGCAAGACGAGCTCCAGTCTGTGCTGTGGTCCATCCGCACGACCGCGGCCAAGCCGACTGGCAAGACCCCATTCTTCCTCGTCTACGGAGCAGAAGCCGTCCTCCCTCACGAGGTCAGGCGCCGCTCCGCACGGGTCCTGGCATTCGACGAGGCGCAGCAGGACGCCATGCGGGGGACGGATCTCTTGCCGGGGGAGGAACATCGTCGAGAGGCCGCGCTGCGAGCGGCAAGGTATCAACAGGCGCTGCGGCGATACCACTGCCACAACATCCACCCCAGAACTCTGGAGGTATGGGATCTCGTGCTCAGACTGGTCCTCTCCAGGGAAGGGTTGCATAAGCTCTCTCCCATGTGGGAGAGCCCGTTCAAAGTTGTTCATGTTTCCAGGCCCGGCTCTGCACGCTTGGAGACTCAGGAGGGGGTGCCCATCCCGAACGCGAGGAACATCCAGCATCTCCGGAAGTTCTACCCTTGAAGAAAGGCCGAGCGCCTGAAGAAGGCAAACGCCTGTGAAGCTCGTTTTCCGAGAAAGGCCCGAGCCTGTGAAGAAGGCAATCGCCTGTGAAGCCTGCTTTCCGAGAAAGGCCCGAGCTCGTGAAGAAGGCAAACGCTGTGAAGCCTGCTTTCCGAGAAAGGCCCGGAGCGTGTGAAGAAGGCCAACGCCTATGAAGTTCATTTCCCTGAGAAAGGCCCGGAGCCTGTGAAGAAGGCCAATGCCTGTGAAGCTCGCCGCCCGTGACACTCTCACGTAATAATGAGTTGTGGTTGTACACGCCCCGGAGTCTCAGGAGCGCCGACCTCAGGCCCTGGGGCTCCCTCCCACGCCTAGTGGAAGCACTTAGCTCTGCGCTGGTGAGAAGACGTCGAAGACTAGATTAGGTGCCGGACGCGGCTTTTTCATTTGGTTTCTGGAGTTGGCTTGTTCGTTCCTATTTGAAGTTTTATTGAAATTGTTGCCGTCTTTGGCTTGAGACTCTTTGTCTTTTTCGCTCTCTTGCCTCGATTTCTCTCGCGCAAGTCTCGCGAGGGAGCAGCGCGGGCACCCTCGTGAGTGTTTTCTGCCCTTATCGTTTGAGGCTTTCCTATCCAGGTCCACTACGGGAGCACCCCTCCTAGTCCGTGCCCCACGGGCATCGCGACGCGAACACATGACCTGGGTCGGTCGCCTCCACAACCGAGGCCGGAAGCTGCCCCTCCTTACTAATCCTTGCAGAACATGAAGCGCGCGGCGACGCCTCAGCCTCGGGAGGCGAAGGCCGTGACAAGTCCCCCTGAGCTAAGTAATTCCTGCACGCGGGCACGCATCACAAAAGCACAGCGCAGGAATGGCGGAAACAACACGATAATTAACAGCAATAGTTCAGCACGCCCCCGTGGGGCCCTACACTACTGTCTCTTTGCGCAGGAAAAGGAGAAAAACAAAATAGGCACGACTCGCTCGGCACCAACTCACGGCGAAGGCTCGTACTGCCTCCGGAGCTCAGTTAGACTCCCTCTCGCGCTTCACCGGGGCGCGATGGCGGGCTGACCGGCTACCTCCCTCCAGGCGAGCGCGGCGGCACGGGGGCTGGTCGCGGCCACCGCTGGAGGAGCTGCTGTCCGAAGGAGAGCCATCGAAGCTCGACGAGCCCTGAGCGCCGCCGATCACGCGCCCGCCGCCATCTTCATCCCGATCATCGTCGGAGCTGGGTTCACGGCCGCGGTCGTCGTCTTCGGGGCAGCACCCGGCTCAGCGACCGTCTTCTCCAAACACCCTCACGTAGAGGGTGGTGTCGCCATCGAACTTGAAGTGCAAGGTGCACCGCCGGCTCAGGCCACGCGTGCGGGCGAACGTTTGCCAGCCACGGGTCAGGGGTCACACTCCCGGCGGCGGAGACCTCCAACGAAGCGCAGGAGGCCCGGCTACAACAACCGTCCCTTTGAAGCGAGGCCGCCTGGGTGCCGGGCCGGAATTTCACCTAAAGGAAGCAGGAAAGCCGAGATGTGCTGGTCGGCTCCACCGACCACACGACAAACTCCAAAGCAGCACCTCCGCCGAGTGGAAGCGCGGTCTAGGAGGTCAGCATGGTCGCAGCGCGCCCCCATCGACAACTGGCGCCTGCCGCCAAGAAGAGATCGCCACCACGGCCGCGGAAGTCGCCGAGGGAGCCACGGGATGCTGCGAGGATGGCCTCGACCGCTTGGCCGGGAGAGTCAGCCCTACCGGCGGGTTTTCCTTCTCCGTGGCCGAGAACCTCTTCGACGGAGCCATGGAGAGAAAGGAGTAACGAGAAGGGATGGACTGGAACTAGCGCCGCTCCATACTTATAGCCGGAGGAGGCCAACCGTCGGCCTCCACGATCATAGGTAATCATGACCCATTTCTGCATGCAGGGACTTGTCAAGTCGTGCGGTTGCCGAGGCATCATGGGGAAGTGGAGACGCCCACAGCCAACCAATCTCCACGTGGCACCCAAGGCCGCAGGCTGTTGGGGCCCGCGACGCTTCGCACTTTCCCCTTCGCTTCTCTGCTAAGCCAAGTCCGGGTGCGCCTTGGGCCCGGGGGCTACTGTCGGCGTTCTGGGAACGGGGGTCCCCGGACTTGCCTGCCTGCGGCCTACGGCGTGGCTCAAGTTGGGGCCCAGCGCGGCCCAGCTTCATCAGCTCAAGCTCAAGACCCTCGCGAGGGGCCAAGCCTCGCGGGGCGGACGACAGGAACCTTCCTTAGGAGCAGCCTCGTCAGGCCGGCTCACGAGGAGGCGGAGAGATCAAGGCAGGGTACCTCATGAGGGTGCCCCGTGACGCAAGCCATGACGATCGGGACCAGGCGGGTGCCAGGCGGGCGCCAGCCTGCGCAGTGTCCTCGTTTCCCCTTTGGTGCAAAGGAGGCAAGCACAAGCCAACGCATCAGGCAAAGGTTGCCGCTTTGGTGCAACAAGACCAAGACCAGCAGAGCGGCAGGATGGAGGTCATCGTGGAGCCCAGGACGGCGTCACCGTCAGAGTCTTTGGCAGCCGAAGACCAACTTTAGTCAGGATAAGTGTACTAGATGTTCCCCTTTAAAATGGCCAATTGTTGGCGCCCTTCCCGCTCATTATTTGGGAAGTGGCCCAGGGCCTCCCTCTATAAATAGGACTAGCCACCACAAAGGTAGGGGGATCGATCAATCGAGATCACGCATAGAGAGAGAGAGAGAGGCGACTGAACTCACCCAAGCAGTTCATCGCACCAGCTCAAGAACAGCCCGTCGCGAGGCTGTTCCCCCTTTGTATTGTTCATCATCAGCCCCTGAGGCAATCCACCACACCACAAACTAGAGTAGGGTATTACACCCAAATGGTTCTTCTTCGTAGTTTAGATCCCTCGCAAACCATCAACGTGTGAGCTGGTAGGGGAAAGATCTCCGCGCGCACCCCAATGTTCGAACCTCAAGGGTCTGCCGGAACCCAAAATCTGACAGTTTAGCATCTTTCTTTTCCATAAGATATTTAATAGCAGCATGATCAGTGTGAACAATTACTTTAGAATCCACGATATAAGGTTGGAATTTATCACAAGCAAATACAACTGCTAAAAATTCTTTTTCAGTAGTAGCATAATTTCTCTGGGCACTGTCTAGAGTTTTACTAGCATATTGAATAACATTTAATTTCTTATCAACTCTTTGTCCTAGAACAACACCTACAGCATAATCGCTAGCATCACAAATAATTTCAAAGGGTAAATTCCAATCAGGTGGCTGAACAATAGGTGCAGAAATCAAGGCTTTCTTAAGTATTTCAAATGCTTCTACACAATCATCATCAAAGACAAAAGGAACATCTTTTTTGTAAGAGATTAGTCAGAGGCCTAGAAATTTTTGAGAAGTCTTTAATGAGCCTCCTATAAAAACCGGCATGACCAAGGAAACTTCTTATACCTTTGATGTCCTTAGGATACGTCATCTTTTCAATAGCATCAACTTTAGCTTTATCAACTTCAATACCTCTTTTAGAGATTTTATGCCCCAAGACGATACCTTCTTTAACCATAAAGTGGCACTTCTCCCAATTCAAGACAAGATTAGTTTCTTCACATCTCTCCAAAGCTCGATCAAGGTTGCTTAAGCAATCATCAAAAGAAGTTCCATAAACGGACAAATCATCCATGAAAACCTCAACAATCTTTTCACAAAAGTCAGAGAATATAGCAGTCATACATCTTTGAAAGGTAGTAGGTGCTTTGCATAAACCAAAAGGAATACGTCTATAAGCAAAGGTACCGAAAGGGCAAGTAAAAGTGGTCTTTTCTTGATCCTCTTTTGACACAGGTATTTGAGAGAAACCAGAATAACCATCTAGAAAGCAAAAATGTGTATGTTTGGATAATCTTTCTAGAATTTGATCAATAAAAGGTAAAGGGTAATGATCCTTTTTATTAGCTTTATTTAGTTTGCGAAAGTCAATTACCATTCTATAACCTGTAACAATTCTTTGTGGGATCAATTCATCTTTGTCATTAGGAACAACAGTAATACCTCCCTTCTTAGGGACGCAATGGACATGACTTACCCAATCGACTAGCAAAGAACGGGATAAATTATACCCGCCTCCAAAAGCTTTAGTATTTCTTTTCTTACCACTTCTTTCATCTTAGGATTTAACCGTCATGGTGATCAACAACCGGTTTAGCGTCTTTCTCCAATTTTATTTTGTGCTGGCATAGAGTGGGACTAATGCCCTTGAGATCATCAAGGGTATATCCAATAGCAGCACGGTGCTTCTTCAGAGTTTTCAATAATTTCTCTTCTTCCTGCTTTGAAAGGTTAACACTAATAATAATAGGATATATCTTTTTTTCATCAAGATAAGCATATTTAAGAGTATCGTGTAATGGTTTAAGCTCAAACACGGGATCACCCTTGGGTGGAGGAGGATCCCCTAGAATTTCAACGGGTAAATTGTGTTTCAAAATAGGTCCCTGTTTAAAGAATACTTCATCTATTTCCCTTCTTTCATTCATAAACATATCATTTTCATGGTCTAGCAAATATTGTTCTAAAGGATCATTAGGAGGCACGGCAATAGAGGCAAGACCAATAATTTCATCTTTACTAGGGAATTCTTTATCATGGGGTTTTCTACGAAATTTAGCAAAATTAAAATCATGAGACATATCCCCCTAAACCAATAGTAACAACATCCTTGTTGCAATCTATCTTAGCATTAACAATATTCAAGAAGGGTCTACCAAATATAATGGGACAAAATTCATCTTGTGGGGAACCAAGAACAAGAAAATCAGTAGGATATTTAACTTTCCCACATAAGACTTCAACACCTCTAACAATCCCAACTGGTGAAATAGTATCTCTATTAGCAAGCTTAATTGTAACATCAATACCTTCTAACTCAGCAGGTGCAATATCATGCATAATTTCTTCGCATAAAGAATGAGGTATTGCACTAGTACTAGCACCCATATCACATAAGCCATGATAGCAATGATCTCCTATTTTAATGTAAATAAAGGTGCATGCCTACAACAGGTCTATGTTTATTTTTAGTATCGAGCCTAGCAATTCTAGTAGGTTCATCATAGAGGTAAATAACATGCCCATCAATATTATCAACCAAGAGATCTTTAACCATAGCAATATTAGGTTCAACTTTGATTCGCTCAAAGGGTTTGGGTGTTCTAATATTACTTTTGTTGACCATAGTTGAAGCTTTAGCATGATCCTTTATTCTAACAGGGAAAGGTGGTTTCTCAATATAAGCGGTAGGAACAATGGGATCAACATTATAAGTGATAATCTTTTCTTCAACTTTAATAGGTTCAACTACTTTTACATCAATGGGAGGATGATATTTAAATCACTTCTCCTTAGGAAGATCAAAATGAGTAGCAAATGATTCACAAAAATAAGCTACTATCTCAGAGTCAAGTCCATATTTAGTGCTAAATTCACGGAAAACATCGGTATCCATAAAAGATTTAACACAAGCAAACTTAGGTGTTATACCTGACTCCTTACCTTCGTCGAGTTCCCAATCTTCAGAGTTGCGTTTAATTCTTTCCAATAAATCCCATCTGAATTCAATAGTATTCATCATAAAAGAACCAATACAAGAAGTATCGAGCATGGAGCGATTATTGAGAGAAAGTCGAGCATAAATTTTTTGAATAATATTTTCTCTTGAGAGCTCATGATTGGGGCATGAATATAACATTGACTTAAGCCTCCCCAAGCTTGAGCAACACTTTCTCCTTCGCGAGGCCAAAAATTATATATATAATTACGATCACGATGAGCCAGATGCATAGGATAAAACTTCTGATGAAATTCCAATTTCAATCGGTTGTAGTTCCATGATCCAATATCGTCACATAGCCTAAACCATGTCAATGCCTTTCCCTTCAAAGATAAAGGGAAGACCTTCTTCGGGCATACCTGCAAGCTTAAATAATCCACAAACTTCATCCACATATATTAGGTGCAAATCAGGATGCAATGTTCCATCTCTTGTAAAAGGATTAGCTAGCAATTTCTCTATCATACCTGAAGGAATTTCAAAGTAAACATTTTCAGTAGGTTCAGTAGGTTGAGGAGCAACTCTTTGCTCTACTGGTTGGGGTGGAGATACCACGAACAAGCCCCTCAAAGGATTATGTTCCATAGTAACAACTGACATTAAATTTCAGCACACTATGTAAATTTTTCCTTACCAAATTCCACCTACCAAAGGCGCTTCACTCCCCGGCAATGACACTAGAAAAGAGTCTTGATGACCCATAAGAATAGGGGATCTATCATAGTCCTTTCGATAAGTGAGAGTGTCAAACCCAACGAGGAGCAGAAGGAAATGACAAGCGGTTTTCAGTAAGGTATTCTCTGCAAGCACTGAAACTATCGGTAACAGATAGTTTTGTGATAACGTAATTTGTAACGGGTAACAAGTAATAAAAGTAAATAAGGTGCAGCAAGGTGGCCCAATACTTTTTGTAGCAAAGTACAAGCCTGGACAAACTCTTATATAAAAGAAAGCGCTCCCGAGGACACATGGGAATTATCGTCAAGCTAGTTTTCATCACGCTCATATGATTCGCGTTCGTTACTTTGATAATTTGATATGTGGGTGGACCGGTGCTTGGGTGCTGCCCTTCCTTGGACAAGCATCCCACTTATTATTAACCCCTCTTGCAAGCATCTGCAACTACAAAAGAAGTATTAAGGTAAACCTAACCATATCATGAAACATATGGATCCAAATCAGCCCCTTACGAAGCAACGCATAAACTATGGTTTAAGCTTCTGTCACTCTAGCAACCCATCATCTACTTATTACTTCCCAATGCCTTCCCCTAGGCCCAAATAATGGTGAAGTGTCATGTAGTCGACGTTCACATAACACCACTAGAGAAAAGACAACATACATCTCATCAAAATATCGAACGAATACCAAATTCACATGGCTACTTATAGCATGACTTCTCCCATGTCCTCAGGAACAAACGTAACTACTCACAAATCATATTCATGTTCATAATCAGAGGGGTACATATGATCTTCCACCAAATAAACCAACTAGCATCAACTACAAGGAGTAATCAACACTACTAGCAACCCACAGGTGCCAATCTGAGGTTTTGGGACAAAGATTGGATACACGATATGAACTAGGGTTTTAGAGGAGATGGTGATGGTGAAGATGTTGATGGAGATTGACCCCCTCCCAATGAGAGGATTGATGGTGATGACGATGGTGATGATTTCCCCCTCCCGGAGGGATGTTTCCCCGGCAGAACAGCTTCGCCGGAGCCCTAGATTGGTTTCGCCAGGTTCCGCCTCGTGGCGGCGGTGCTTCGTCCCAAAAGCTTGCTTCTGATTTTTCCAGGTAGAAAGACTTCATATAGCCAAAGATGGGCACCAGAGGCCTGCCAGGGGGCCCATGAGGCAGGGGGCGTGCCCAGGAGGGTAGGGCGCGCCCCCCACCCTCGTGGACAGGGGGTGGCCCCCCTCTGGTGCTTTCTTCGCCCAATATTTTTAATATATTCCAAAACTGACTTTTGTGGAGTTTCACGACTTTTGGAGTTGTGCAGAATAGGTCTCTAATATTAGCTCCTTTTCTAGCCCAGAATTCCAGCTGCCGGCATTCTCCCTCTTCGTGTAAACCTTGTAAAATAAGAGAGAATAGGCATAAGTATTGTGACATAATGTGTAATAACAGCCCATAATGCAATAAATATCGATATAAAAGGATGATGCAAAATGGACGTGTCATGCGTAAAAACGGTCTACCAAGAATAATTGGACAAGATGGATTGTAATCAATATCAAGAACAATAAAATCTATGGGCACATAATTCCTATTTTCAAGAATAAGAACATCATTAATTCTTCCCATAGGCTTTTTAATAGTATAATCCGCCAAGTGCAAATTTAAAGAGCATTCCTCAAGATCGGTAAGACCAAGCACATCACATAAAGATTTCGGGATTGTAGAAACACTAGAACCCAAGTCACACGAAGCAAAACACTCATAATTTTTAATCTTGACTTTGGTAGTAGGTTCCCATTCATCATGTAATTTTCTTTGGAATTGAAACTTCTAATTCCAACTTTTCTTCCAAAGCTTTCATCATAGCATCAACAATATGTTTAGTAAAAGCTTTATTTTGTTTGTAAGCATGGGGTGAATTTATCATGGATTGCAAAAAATAAATAAAATCAATCAAAGATCAACTATCGTAATTGAAGTCTTTGTAATACAAAAGAGTGGGCACATCACTAGTTAAAGTCTTGACCTCTTCAAACCCAGTTTTATCAATTTTCTCAACAACATTTTCACCCTCCGAAATATAGGGACGCCTTCCAGCTAAAGTTGACTCATCTCCAGTCCCTTTTCAATCAATCTTAATTTTACTAAACAAGGAATCAATAGAGGAAACACCAATCATTTTAAGATCTTCATCATTTTTATGAAAGCAATCACTAGAAAACGCTTTTTCTAAAAATTCTCTTCTAGCTCTAAGCATAGCGGTTCTTTTCTTACTTTCATCCATAGAAACATAAAGAGCTTTGATTGATTCCTAAACTTTAGGCACAAAATTTTCGTCTTGAGATTTTCTACTTCATGAGAAATTCTATCAACACTTCTAGACAAATCATCAATCTTATTCAACTTTTCTTGTATTGTAGTGTTGAAAACTTTTTGCTTGCTGACAAATTCTTTAATATTATTCTCAAGATCAGAGGTGTTCCTATTGTTATTATAAGATTTATTTCCATAGGAATTACCATAATTATTAGAGGAATTACTAGGAAAAGGCCTAGGATTAAAATTACCTCTATAAGCATTGTTATTGAAATTATTTAGAGATAAAATTCACATCTATGGCATCACTATTCTTCTCAATCAAAGTAGACAAAGGCATATCATTGAAATCGATAGGAGCACTTTTACTAGCAACCAATTTCATAAGAGCATCAACTATTTCACTCAAAGAAGAAATTTCTTCAACCGAATTAACTTTTTTACTAGTATGAGCTCTTTCGGTATGCCATTGTGAATAATTTGGCATAATATTATCAAGCAATTTGGTGGCTTCACCCAAAGTAATTTCCATAAAAGTACCACCCACGGCGAAATCTAAAAGATTACGAGAAACAAAATTCAACCCCGCATAAAAAATTTGTATGATCATCCAAAGATTTAACCCATGAGTTGGGCAATTCCTTAGCATCATTTTCATCCTTTTCCAAGATTGTGCAACATGATCATGTTCAAGTTGCTTGAAATTCATAATCTGGGTTCTAAGGGAAATATTTTTTGTGGGCGGAAAATACTTAGTGACAAAAGCATATTTGCACTTATTCCAAGAATCGATACTATTGCGAGGCAAAGAAGATAACCAATTTTTTGCAGAATCACGCAAAGAAAACGGAAATAATTTCATCTTCACAATATCGTTGTCCACATCTTTTTTCTTTTGCATATCGCATAATTCCACGAAGGTATTAAGATGGGCGCGGTGTCGGTGTGGAACGACACCTATGGGATCACAAGAATCCCTATAATGGTTGCCGGGGCGCAGGGTTGCAAGGAGAGCAGGGCTAGTAGACATCACAAGGATTATTTACCCAGGTTCCGGCCGCGAGGATGCGTAAAACCCTAGTCCTGCTTTGGTGGGTGTATTTCTGAGAGTTCTTGAGCTCTCGAATTAGCTGTGGTCAGCGCGTGGTTTGAAAGAGCCGAATCCCTCTTTAGTATGCCATGGGCCTCCTTTTATAGTCAGAAGGGGCTGCCACAGTGGCACACAGGAGGTGGAAAGGCGTACAGTGCCCTGAGCTTATCACTCGTATTACAAGACATGACGCATTTAATGCGTGGCTTAGGTGTCCCCTTGCTTTATTGGGGACGGGGGCGACGCCCGTCCCGTCCGTCGCTGCTCCTCCTTGCTTCGACACGCGCCCGGCCGATGATGTGTGCGGTGCCATGTAGGCGAAGCGGTGCGGTGAGGTGGCGTTGGTGGAGCCTTCTCGAAGATCTGCATGCCGCCACGCAGAAGCTTGATGAGTTGGCCTGGGAGCTGCATGTTGCCACGCAGGTGCCCGCCCAGCTGGTTGGGCTGGCAATTGTATGGGAACAGCGGTGGAAGCTTGGTTGGCGCGGTCCTGTCAGTGGTCCCGCCGACGTCCTTGGTGAGGGCCTTGCCGTGTGGCCCGGCAAGGGTCTTGCCGTGGCGCGCTGTCGTCCCTGGCAAGGGTCTTGCCGGGGGTCTGCTAGCCTTCCTCGGCAAGGATCTTGCTGAGGATCGTCGTCTTCTAATCCTCATCTGATCTTGAATATGTCTTCACAAAGATCTGCATGCCACCACAGAGGTGCCTTCCCGAGCCCTGGCCCCATGTTGATGACGGTGTTGGCGGCCGTGGGCTCAAGGGTGGCTCGCTCTGTTGGTGCAGAGCGAGCTGTCCCATCAAGGATCTTGCCGGGGCCACTGAGGTTGCCCAGGCAAGGGTCTTGCCGGGGGAACCTGCTTCGTCCCTCTGCTCTTTGTGGTCCTGGCCTTGGCGTTGCTCTGATTATCTTGGGCTTCGGTCTTACCTTGGCTCACCTCCCCTGCTCTGCTTGGTGTGGTCATGGGCGCGGCTCTGACTACCCATGCATAGGTAAAGGGGTACAAAAGCATGCCCCTCTTTTTGTACACCGTCAGGAGCCCCCGGGCCTGGGCCACACATAAGCGCGACACGTTGTTGGGTCGGGTCCAAAACGGTGCGTGGGCAGGCGGGGCGGTTTTTACCGCGCTAAGACTTTTTGCGTGCTCTGCTTCACACGACCCCCGCGCGCGGTGCGGCGTGGAGGGGTGTGCGTGACGTGGGAGGCATGCGTGGGGCGGTTTTCACAAGCATGCGTCACATCACAGTAAAGAGGCGGCTCGCGCCTTCCCCGTAAAAAGAGGGAGGCGTGGAGGCGCGGCTCTTTTACTGAACGGGGCCGGGGCGCGGTCTTCAAGGAGTCCACTCCCCACGATCACGAGGTGGGGAGAGGTCGGTTCGCCTGTCCCCTCGGTTCTGCACGTCCGCCACACGTCCCCCATGCACTTGGGGTAGCAAGCTGCGGGGGCGGGAAACCGAGCCGTCGCTGGTTGTGGCAGCGGGTCGGTCCTGATTCTGCCCTCCTCTGGTGGCTGGATTGGCCGAACGGGGCGGCCGAGCCCCGACCCCGCTCCTTTATAAGGAGGGGGAGGGGGACAGCGTCCCGCACTCTTCTGTCATCTATCTCCTCTTGTTTCTGCTTCTTCCTTTCACTCGCCATGGAGAAAGGGAATCCTGGTCCTTCGACGGTGGCGGCGAGGGACGCTGCTCGACAACGCGTCCCTCCTCCTCCTGAGCCCGCGGTGGCGGAGCCGGCCGCGAGGCCGTGGACGAGGCCGGGGCAGAGGTCGCAGTACTCGGGGAAGAGGAGGACGGGGCGGCGCGCCGTCTTCGCCCCCGCCAATGATGCCTTTCCTGATGGAAGGCCATGTCGGAGACCAGCCCAGCGAGTTCTTCATCAGGCTGCACCGGCCTCCGCGTCGCCGTCTTCGTCTTCCCGCCCCGTTTGCTCGGGAGATGGAGCGTGACTGGCCCCAATCCTTCAGATTGCACATGAGGGGTTGCGGGAACGGGGGCACGCGGGTCGACGTCGACTTCCCGGCTCCTCGAGTCATCTACCTCCGTCATGGGTGGAAGACGTTCGCTCGCATCCACAGCCTGACAGCGGGGCTCGTCCTCTACTTCAAATTAATGGAGGACGGCCTACTCTCCGTCAAGGTCTTCGGAGAGTTCGGGACTCGCCTGAAGTGCTGCGTGGAGAGCTCCGCCGATGGAGATTCTGACGATGGAAGGTCTTCCTCGAACAAAAGTGATGAGGAGGACAGCAAGACGGATAGAGGGGACGAGTCCGACTAGGCGTCGGACGCCCCGCGCCTGGGCGGGTGCGGCAGCAGCAGCATCTGCACCTGGCTGCTCCTCCGGTAGAGGTTTGCCGGGGGCAGGGCCAGCTCCTTGAACTTCTCGGGGCCGTGTCCTTGGGCGGCTGGCGTCAGGAGGCTGCGGAAGAGGAAGCGGGCGGGCGGGAAGGCTGTCAACTCGGAGTACACGGGCACCGACGCCTTCATCGCGTATTGCCGGTCCTGCCGCCTCGTCTTCCAGCTCATTTCCCGGCACCGTCATCACCGGCCCGCCCGTGGGCGTCCACCGAGGTGTTCTCTTGGTGCTTTCTGCTGCTCGTAGCTTGCTTAGGCGCCCCTTTTGCCCTTTCATCTCCTTGACCTGCCTCCTAAGGAGAGGGACAAGAAAGGGATTACAGGCATCTTACCTCTTTTTTAGTCTGTAAGCCTGCGGGCCTTTGTTAAATTAAAAACTTGTAATCACCTTGCTCATGTTTTTCATCTCGCACGAACTGTACCTGTATGGGATGTTTTTAATGAAAAAGGATGCTTGTTGGGTTTTTAGATTCGCGGGTAAATCCCATGACGAGGAGCGAATCCTTGTTATTGCTTAAGATACCGTTTTTAAGCCCGGCAATAGGCCTTGCCGTACCCCACTCCACTCGACCGTTCTCGCGCTCTTGGCGGAGGCAGGGATGAAGTGGGCTTCAAGCTCCTCGTCCCACCTCCTTGCCGCCGCGGCTACGACCAAATCCGGACCCAGGAAATAATCCTTAGGTATAGGAAAAAGGGGAGCACGACAGCCTAGAGATAAAAACGAGGTTTCACATACCCCAGTCCGGTTCTGAAATGCATGACAGAGGATAAAAGACTTATCTGGATCTGCAGCCCCCGGCAATCTCATCTTGCCGCGGTTGGATCCTTGTGCTTGCAGCCCCTGGCAACTCTGGTTTGCCGGGGTCGGGGCGTCGATCCGTTTCCTTCTTTCCGAGTAGCTCAGCAGAAGTGCTCATGTGCCCTACGAACCAAAGGAGGACAGAAAAGGAACAGATAGACGCGCACTCGACCTCTAGGCTAGGGGTTAGTTGCCGCTAAGCACTGTCAACCCTAACCAAGGAAGAGACTCGACCTAGCATGCATGCTATAACTTAGGGCGCCAGCGCTTCATTTATTTATGCTCAGGGTCTGCGCCTGGCTTTGTACAAAGGGTCACATGCCTAGCCGGCAAAGCTTGTACAAAAGGTGGCTTGCCGGGAGGCTCGGCAAGCCGTGCCTTATGGGTAAAACTTGCGAAGATGCTCGACGTTCCAGGAGTTGCTCACTGGGACGGCATCTTCGGTCTCCAGGCGGACTGCGCCAGGCCTGGTGACTCGTATTACCCGATAAGGGCCTTCCCACTTTGGTGTCAACTTGTTGGAATTCTTGGACCACTGAATCCGCCGAAGAACAAGGTCGCCTTCCTCAAAGCTTTGGGCATGAACCTTGCGGCAATGGTGGCGGCGCAAGGCTTGCTGGAAGCGTGCCGCTCTCACAACCGCCTGAAGACGATCTTCCTCAAGGAGCGTCACGTCATCTTGGCGCAACGCCTCTTGCTCAAGCTCATCATAAGCGAGCACTCGAGGTGACCCGTATATGAGTTCCGTGGGGAGAACTGCTTCTACCCCGTATACCAGGGCAAAAGGTGTACTGCGTGAAGGTGTGGCTTGTGAACTGTGTGCCGTTGTCGGTGATGACTCTGTTTGGCACACCAAAACGGTAGACCAGTCCTTTGAAGAACTTGACGGCTGACTGAGCAGTCACCTTCCTCACTGCTTCCACTTCCGGCCACTTTGTGAACTTGTCGATTGCTACGTACAAGTATTCAAAGCCCCCGACAGCACAAGGGAAAGGGCCCAGTATATCGAGCCCCCAGACCGAGAATGGCTAGGAGAGAGAGATTGTTTGAAGGGCTTGAGCTTGCTAATGAAGCTTCTTTGAATGGAACTAGCACGCTTCACACTTGGTTACTAGTGTTGTAGCATCCTGGAGGGCGGTGGGCCAGAAGAAACCTTGCAGGAACGCCTTCCCGGCAAGGGCCCTTGACCCTATGTGGGAGCCACATATGCCTCCATGTATCTCCGCCAACAACTTCAGTCCTTCCTCCCGGGGGATGCACTTGAGTTTCACACCGTTTGGCCTCCTCCGGTATAGGATGTCATCGACGAACTGGTACAGGGCGGACCGACGGGCTACTTTTTATGTTTCTTCCTGCTCCTTAGGAAGCTCCCCTATTTGGAGGAATTGGACGGTATGCTGCGCCCACGCCGGAGCCTGGGGCTCGACGACAAGGACCAAAGGCATCTCTCCCACCATGGGAGCGGCTGTCTCTACGCCTGTGGCTTGATTACCGCCGGAGCTAGTTGCTCTTGGCAGGCTCGAACATCCATGGCAGCACCCTTTTGCCGGGCAGCCCTGTGGGGGCTCGGTAGGAAAGTACTTGCCGGGACCTGATTTTCTCCGCTTGCTCGCCTACCGATGGTTCGACGGATGGTTGAGTTAACCGGAGCAAAAAGGTACCTGGTTCCACAGGTAGCTTGAATGCGGCACGCTTTGACAGGTAATCAGCGATGTCGTTCTCCGCTCGGGGGACGTGCTCCACCTGGATACCGTCAAAGCGTTCCTCCAGCTTCCTCACCTCATCTATGTAAGCTTCCATCAATGGGCTCTGATAGTCCTTGTTGATCTGCCTGATAACGAGCTGCGATTCACCCCTGACGATGAGATTCTTAACCCCGAGGTCTGCCGCGATCCTGAGACCGGCAATCAATCCCTCGTACTCAGCGGTGTTGTTGGTGGACATCTCCCTAGGGAAGTGCATCTGGATCACGTATTTGAGGTGTTCTCCGGTGGGTGCGACGATCACACCGGCACCGACGCCTTGCAGCGAGAAAGCCCCATCAAAGTAAATGATCCAGTCGCGGTCTTCTTCCTTGCCGGGGAGAGTGGTCTCCTGGATTTCTTCGTCACGCGTCGAGGTCCATTCTTTGATGAACTCCGCCAAGACTCTGCTCTGAATTGTCGAGGTACTTTCAAACTTTAAACCGAAGCTTGACAGCTCCAAGGCCCATTCCACAATCCTTCCAGTTGCGTCCGGGTTGTGCAGTATCCGTTGCAACGGGAGGCGGGTGATGACGGTGATCTCGTGGGCCTGGAAGTAGTGACGCAGCTTCCTCGAGGCCATAGGGAGGCCGAAGAGCAATTTTTTCATGCCGGAATACCTCGACCTAGCCCCCTGCAAGAGGGATCTGACAAAGTAAACCGGGTGCTGCATCGTCTTCTTCCTTGACACCACTTCACTCGACTGTGCGGGCATTGCCTTGGTGGCACCAGACTCTGCCGGGGGCCGCGCCTTGTCGGCACTAGGCACTGCCGGGGGAATCTTTAGCTTGCCATCCGCTGGTTCTGCCGCCATTGCTGCCTCCTCGTCGACCTCCCTCTATGCCACCAGTGCGGCACTAACCACTTGATTCGTCGCTGCCAGATATAGTAGCAACGGCTCTTGTGGTTTAGGCGCAACCAGTATTGGCGTGGAGGAAAGGTATTTCTTCAGATCCTGCAGTGCTGCCTCGGCTTCTGGGGTCCACTCTATTGGGCCTGCCTTCTTCAAGATTTTGAAGAAGGAAAGGGCGCACTCGGAGGACTTGGAGCTGAATAGGCTCATGGCGGCAACGCAGCCGGTGAGCCGACGCACATTCTTGATCCGCTTGGGCGCCTCGATCTGCTCAATAGCCTTGATCTTGTCTGGGTTTGCCTCGATCCCGCGCTGCGACACAAAGAACCCGAGAAGCTTGCGGACGGAATGTCAAGACGCTCTTCTCGGGGTTCAGCTTGAGGTTGATCTTGCGAGGTTAGCAAATGTCTCTTCGGATCTTGCACAAGAGTTGGCCGTCCTTAGTTTTGACCACTATGTCATCCATGTAGGCCTCCATATTTCTATGGAGCTGAGGTTCAAAACCAATTTGGACTGCTCTTGCAAATGTTGAGCCAGCACTCTTCAACCCGAAAGGCATCTGTAAAAAGCAATACGTACCACATGGGGTGATGAATGCTGTCTTATCTTCATCCTCTCTTGTCATGAAGATTTGGTGGTAGCCTGAGTAGGCGTCGAGGAATGATAACAGATCACACCCGGCTGTGGAGTCAACAATCTGGTTGATGCGCGGCAATGGGAAGGGGTCCTTAGGACAAGCCTTATTAATATCTGTGTAATCAATACACAGCCTCCACTTCCCATTCGCCTTGCGCACCACTACCGGATTGGCCAACCACGTCTGGTGGAGCACCCCGCTCACCAAACCTGCCGCTTCCAACTTCCTGATCTCCTCTGTGATGAGCTCCTACCTTTCGAGAGCCTGCTTTCTGACCTTCTTCTTGGCGACGCGCGTGAGGCGGGGCAGCTAGGTGGTGCTCAATCACCTCCCTGGGAACACCGGGGATGTCGGACGCTTGCCATGCAGACACGTCGACATTTGCCCGTAGGAAGGTGACGAGCGCGCCTTCCTATTTGCTGTCGAGGGTGGAGCCTATGATGAAGGCCCCTCCCGTGCCATCCTCCCCGACGGGCACCTTCTTGGTCTGCGGCGGCTCGGCTCTGGATCTCTTGCTCTTGTCGGTAGAGCTCTCTGGCACGTCCTCAACGGCAGCACAACACTCCGAGGAGGTGCGCTTGCCGGAGTGGGTGCGAGAGGTCTTGCCAGGCTCCTTCCCTCCCGGGCCTTCAGCGGCAGGAGCAGGTGCCTTGACGTCAGCTGCTGCAACTGCTTCTCGGTAGAGTTGGTCGGCGCAGATCAGCGCGTCCTTCTTGTCGGAGGGGACGGAGATGATGGTCAACGGCCCAGGCATCTTTAGCATGTTGTAGGCGTAGTGTGACGCCGCCATGAACTTGGCTAGTGTCGGGCGGCCGAGGATCCCGTTGTAGGGCAAGGGGATCTCAGCCACGTTGAAGACGATCCTCTCCGTCCTGTAGTTCAACTCTCCTCCAAATGTCACGGGTAGTGTGACCTTTCCATTCGGATGGCTCCTCCCCGGATTGACCCCTTGAAACGTGCTCGTTTCCTCGAGGTCTCCATCAGGTATTTGCAACCTTTTGATCACGACAGGCGAGATCAGGTTCAGGCCGGCCCCGCCGTCAACCAACATCTTGTTCACCCTAAGGTTGCGTATCATTGGCGAGATCAGAAATGGCAAACACCCGACCGCGGTAGTGCGATCAGGGTGGTCCTCGGTGTCAAAGATGAGGGGCATGCTGGACCATTTTAGCGGCTTACGGCGTCCAAACGGCGGCTCACATCGTAATCTCACGCGCCCACTGCTTGAGCTGGCGGTGAGAGGTATGCAGCGAGGCGCTGCCATCGACACACATGGCCTCCGTTGCCTTCTGGAACCCTTGCTCACCAGACTCGTCGTCCTCGTCGTGATCGTCGTCTTCTTGTTCCTTGTCGCAGCCCTGGGCGGGCCTCTCTTGCTGGTTGTCCTTGCCGGGGCGGCCTCCTCGGCCGCCACGCTTCTTGCCGGATCCCTCAGGACCGTCCTGGTCCTTCTCCTTGTCCCGGCTTTCGTACTCATCCTTTTGCTTCTCAGCAAGTAGCTCGACTTGTCGGTAGTTCTGGAGGTCGTGGCCCTTGGTGCGGTGGATCTTGCAGTATTGCTTGCCAGAGCTTCCTGGCTTGTCGGTAGCCGCCAAGGCCCGGCAGGCGGCGCACCCAGCAATCTCCTTGCCTGGGGCGTCTGCCTTGACCTTCTTGCCGGCACCGGTATCATCAGATCCCTCAACGGCAAGCACGGCCTTGCCTTTGCGTTTCCTATTGCGGCGCCGGCTCTTCTTTGTCGGGGTGGCAGCATCTTCATCGGTAGAGTCGGTTCCGCGCCGGCGTCTTCGCCGGGGTACTTCCTTCCCTCTTCAGCCTGGGCGCACCTATCGGCCACAACGTAGAGCTCGGCCACATCCTTAACCTTGGTCATCGCCAGCTCCTCGCGCATCTTGCGATTGCGCATGTTCTAGTGGAACGCGCTAATCACAGCGGCGGGATGAACGTCGGGGATGTTGTACTGCACCCGGCTGAATCTCTGGATGTATTTGCGCAGGGTCTCCCTTTCTTACGGGAAATGATATGCAGATCATCGGCACGGCCATGAGCTTGGTGGCCTCCTGTGAAGGCGCCAACGAACTCATGGCACAGATCTGACCAAGAAGAATGGAATCCACCGGCAAGTGCATCAACCAAGACATCACATTGGGCTTGAGCGCCAGTGGGAAATACTTCGCAAGCACCTCGTCATCGCGAGCCCCAGCGTCCTGCATCGCGATGGTGTAGATGCTGAGGAACTCGGACGGATGGGTCTTGCCAGTGTACTTCTCGCCGACGCCGGGCTTCAACGTGCGGTGGGACGGCCACTGGAACTGCCTCAGCTCACCGGTAAAAGCCGGGCAGCCCACCTCAGAAGGTAGGTCGCCGGGGCCCCCCGGTGCTAGGTGGTCCATAGCGGGTCCCGCCTGCTTGTCCGACTGGCGGCGCGTTGCCACGGCGCGCTGATTTGGTTCGGCGTCTTCGTGAGCTCGCTCCCGGCGACTGGCGCTGGTCGCGGAGGGTTCATGGTCGGACGACGCTATGGAGATGTTATCACAAGCGTCGTCGCGATGGGCCGATGCCCACGGCGGCTGGCGAGGAGGAGAGTGCACCATGGCCGCGGCTCCCCCGGTCCTCCCAGCGTCAGCATGTGGTGTCTCGGTGGAGCGCCGACCCGAGGGCCCCGCCGGTCGCGGATCGTCTTTGTTTGCAACGGTGACGAGGCTCCGGATGGTGGCCCTCCACTCGTCGAGCTTCTCCGCAGTAGGAGGGAAGTCGAGGAGCAGCTGTGCGCGCGCCAAAGCTTCCGCTGGCGTGGGCGGCGGCGACAACTGCGTGGATCGCGGCGCGCTTCGACTTCTAACTATGTTAGAAGGAGCTCCATCACGACCAGGGAGCTGCGTGCCATTTTCACCAGCGCTTTGGCGAGCGTGCTGAACCCCTTCATCTTGCCGATGACGCACAGGGCTCTTCCCACGGCGGTGCCCAGGGTCACCAACGTGGTGACGCTATTCGACGTGCACACCATGGGAAGAATGCGCGGGGTTTGCCGGTGGAGGCGTCCTGGAAGTCGCCGCGCCGCCCGGAGTCGGCACAACGACGCCCCTGGAGGGCCCCGCGCCGCCTGCGGGGGGCCCAGCTCCATCTTTGGATCCGGCGACGTGTAGCCGGGTCGTTTACGCGCTGAACGATGCCGCCGCTCGCTCCGACTGCTCGGGCGTCTTTGGTGCTCGCGTCGCTGCCCAGTCTGTCTGCGACTGGTCCACAACTCGTCCGCACCGGCGTGGGTTATTCGGCTCCCAATGAGTCGACCGCTGTGGCCATCTTCTTCTTAGGGGCCATGGCGATGAAGAACTGTTAGGCTGACTACTAGACCAGATTCTCACAATTGCGGCCCTTACCTGGCGCGCCAAAGATGTCGGTTTGGAACGACACCTAAGGGATCACAAGAATCCCTACTACGGTTGCCGGGGCGCAGGGTTGCGAGGAGAGCAGGGCTAGTAGACAGCACAAGGATCGTTTACCCAGGTTCGAGCCGCGAGGATGCGTAAAACCCTAGTCCTGCTTTGGTGGGTGTATTTCTGAGAGTTCTTGAGCTCTCGAACTAGCTGTGGTCAGCGCGTGGTTCGAAAGAGCCGAATCCCTCTCCAAGTATGCCATGGGCCTCCTTTTATAGTCGGAAGGGGCTGCCACGGTGGCACGGGGAGGTGGAAAGGCGTCTGATGCCTCGAGCTTATCGCTCAGATTCTGAGACAAGACGCATTTAATGCGTTGCTTAGGTGTCCCCTTGCTTTATCAGGGACGGGGGCGAGGCCCGTACCGTCCGTCGCTGCTCCTCCTCGCTTCAACACGCGCCCGGGCTAGTGATGCGTGCGGTGCCATGTAGGCAGGCAGGCAGCTGAGGTGGCGTCGTGGTGGAGCCTTCTCGAAGATCTGCATGCCGCCACACAGGCGCTTGATGAGTTGGCCTGGAAGCTGCGTGTTGCCAGGCATGTGCCCGCCCAGCTGGTTGGGCTGGCAGCTATATGGGAACGACGGTGGAAGCTTGGTTGGTGCGGGCCTGGCGGTGGTCCCGCCGGCGTCCTTGGTGAGGGCCTTGCCGGGTGGCCCGGCAAGGGTCTTTCCGTGTGGCCCGGCAAGGGTCTTGCCATGGCGCGTTGTCGTCCCCGACAAGGGTCTTGCCGGGGGTCTCCTAGCCTTCCTCGGCAAGGATCTTGCTGAGGATCGTCGTCTTCTAATCCTCATCTGATCTTGAATATGTCTTCACGAAGATCTGCATGCCACCACAGAGGTGTCTTCCCGAGCCCTGGCCCCACGTTGATGACGGTGTTGGCGGCCGTGAGCTCAAGGGTGGCTCGCTCTGTTGGTGTGGGGCGAGCTGTCCCGGCAAGGATCTTCTTTGGGGCGGCTGAGGTTGCCCCGGCAAGGGTCTTGCCGGGGAACCCGTCATTCCCTCTGCTCTTTGTGGTCCTGGCCTTGGCGTTGCTCTGATTATCTTGGGCTTCGGTCTTGCCTTGGCTCACCTCCACTGCTCTGCTTGGTGTGGTCGCGGGCGCGGCTCTGACTGCCGGTGCATAGGTAAAGGGGTACAAAAGCATGCCCCTCTTTTTGTACACCGACACGCGGCATCCTCATTAGGAGTACCGGAAAATTGATCTTTCATAATAAGATTCAGCAAAGCAGTATTAATATCACAAGACTCCGCACTAGTGGAGGGAGGAGCAATAGGAGTGCCAATAAAATCATTGTAGTTGGTATTTGAGAAATCACACAATTTGGTGTTCTCTTGAGTCACGATGACTACGCAACAAGATTGAACTCAAAAATAGATCCGGCAAGAAAACGGCGAAAGAAAAAGAGGGTGAATGAAACGAAAATTTTTTGTGAAGTGGGGGAGAGGAAAATGAGAGGCAAATGGAAAATAATGTAAATTGCGAGGAGATGAGATGTGTGATTAGGAACCTAGTATATGTTGAAGATCTTCCCCGGCAACAGTGCCAAAAATTCCTTTTGATGCGGCTTGAAGCTACGTCGGCATTTCTCCAAAGAGGAAGGGATGATGCAGCATAGCGATGGTAGGTATTTCCCTCAGTGATGAAACCAAGGTTATCAAACCAGTAGGAGAACCAAGCAACACAACGTAAACAGCCCCTGCACACAAATAACAAATACTCGCAACACGACGTGTAAAAGGGTTTGTCAATCCCTTTCGACAGCGGTGCCTAGAGATATGCAAGCAGACGTGAATAAATTGTACTCCCTCCGTCCGAAAAAACGTGTCCCAAGCTTGTGCCTCAAATGGATGTATCTAGCACTAATTTGATGCTACATACATCCATTTGAGGGACAAGCTTTTTCGGACGGAGGGAGTAGTAGATTGATAGATCGAACGCCAAATAAAATAAATAAGGATAAATTGCAGCAAGGTATTTTTGTATTTTTGTTTTCATAGATCTGAAAATAAAAAGCAAAGGAAAATAGATCTCAAAGGCAAATTATATGAGAAAGAGACCCGGGGGCCATATGTTTCACTAGTGGCTTCTCTCGAGAAAAATAGCAAACGATGGGTAAACAAATTACTGTTGGGCAATTGATATAACTTCAAATAATCATGACGATATCCAGGCAATGATCATTATATAGGCATCATGTACAAGATTAGTAGACTGACTTGTGCCTGCATCTACTACTATTACTCCACACATCGATATCTATCCAGCATGCATCTAGTGTATTAAGTTCATGGAGAAATGGAGTAATGCAATAAGAACGATGACATGATGTAGACAAGATCTATTTATGTAGAAATAGACCCCATCGTTTTATCCTTAGTAGCAACGATACATACGTGTCGGTTCCCCTTCTGTCACTGGGATCAAGCACCGTAAGATCGAACCCACTACAAATTCACCTCTTCCCATTGCAAGATAAATAGATCAAGTTGGCCAAACAAAACCCAAATATCGGAGAAGAAATACGAGGCTATAAGAAATCATGCATATAAGAGATCAAAGAAACTCAAATAACTATCATGGATATAAAAAGATAGATTTGATCATAAACTCAAAGTTCATCCGATGCCAACAAACACACCGCAAAAAGAGTTACATCATATGGATCTCCAAGAGAACGTTGTATTGATAATCAAAAGAGGGAGAGGAAGCCATCTAGCTACTAACTACTGACCCGAAGGTCTACAAAGAACTACTCACGCATCATTGGAGAGGCGCCTATGGAAGTTGTGAACCCCTCCGTGATGGTGTCTAGATTGGATCTGGTGGTTCTAGACTCTGCGGCGGCTGGAATTGATTTTCGTCGACTCCCCTAGGGTTTCTGGAATATTGGGGTATTTATAGAGCAAAGTGTCGATTCGGAGGCACCCGAGGTGGGCACTGACCCACCGCGACTGGGCCTCCTGACGCACCTGGTGGGTTGTGCTCCCCTCTGAGCACCCCCCCCCAGGCGCTTCTTCGGCCCACTGGATGTCTTCTAGTCCAAAAAAAGTCTCCAAAAAGTTTCGCTACGTTTGGACTCCGTTTGGTATTGATTTCCTGCGATGTAAAAAACATGTAGAAAACAGCAACTGGCACTTGGCACTATGTCAATAGGTTAGTAACAAAAAATGATATAAAATGATTATAAAACATCCAAGATTGATAATATAACAGCATGGAACAATCAAAAAGTATAGGTACGTTGGAGATGTATCAGTTACTTGTTACCGACATAGCATTGGAAGGATGTAGTAGATACCAATTGAATGTAAACGATAGTAGTTCATTGAACGTCCTAGCTTGACTCCAATAAGCACATGGTGACACCACCTTGCTTTTGAATGAGTCGAGCATCCAATGCATCTCTAGTTGTTCCTAGAACAACACCACAAACAAAATGGTACCCAAACTCATTGGGACCAAAGAGTTAGCAAACCAAGAATACATATGACAAACTCCACATAAATATGTGCATATAGATATGAAATAGAATTTCATGCACATCTTAGACAATTAGAGACGTGATGGAGTTTCTCTTATATATTGGGTTAAAGAAAGAAAGCATGCCAAAGATTGTACATAAGGTAAATATGCATGCTCTAGACTTCAAGGACCAAATCAACACATGGTTGATAGGATCCCAAAAGAAAAGATACCAAGTGAAAATAAGATACTCAAAGAAGAACTTATCACTTGAAGGATACCAAATACAAGATACATCAAGGAATGAGATATCCATTGATACACACTAAAAGGAAGATACCAAACTCCCAAAAGAGAGGAAGGTTCCTAACGAACCAAGACCGCTACAAAGTTTCATGATGGCACATAGTACCAAAAAGAAACGACTTGTATTTCACCAACACGCATTTGATAAGGATCACAAGATGAGTGTTCTAAAGAAAATATGATAGCTCCCCCAAGAGTTGTACATTATAGAGAATTTGCATTTGAATGCAAAATGCACAGGATGGGATCACCGCTTTCACTATATCCATAGACGCACTAGACGAGATCAAGAAATAAACATGATCCACAAGTGGCACAGAAGACAACGGGAGTTGAAACAATCCTAGGCAAGAGATAAGGCAAATAAAACCAAAGGCCAATGTAAAGATGATCAATCTACCACATAAATGATTACCAATTGTCAAGAGACAATAAGTATTTGGAAATAATTCACGGTGGTAGATTTCAAAGATATCCATCATCATCTTCTTCACACCAAACACAAAAGCAAATTGCAACTTGTAGAGCTAACATGCTACCTAGGGACAAGGTAATTTACAATATCAATTCTAGGTGACAATATCTCAAATGTACACATTTTCTAGGCTTGTAATTTGCACATAGCACATTACTCCCCCATAATGTGATACCAAAGCAAACTGCACAAGAGGAAATAAGAATCCAACAAGAGATAATTAATGGACTATTTATAATTTGAATTTCTCATGAGAAGACATACCACATAGCAACTAGATAAACTTGTAATATCAATACTAGATGGTATTCCTCATGTACACGCATTTATAGGATTGTGAGGTGCACAAGGCACATCACTCCCCCACACTAGGATATTCCATTAATCTCTCACAAGAGCCAAATAAGATACAAACAAGATGCACAAGGGTTCAACGTACGACGCACATGTACGTGATGTTGAAATCAACATACACGCATACTTGATTACTCAAGATAAGCAACTTGGAGACACAACATATACAAACACATGCAAGGAACAAAACCAAAACATGCAAAGGGGCAAGTAACTTTCAATGTAAACAATTTAAGTACAAGTTACCGCAAGAAGGCACATTGGATGTAAGATAGAAACTTGATAACCCAATTGACTTTGCTTGAGACAATACGAATGATGAAGTCCCCTTAATTCTTCATGATGTAGCCAAGTCTCCATTTCCCTCCAACAACACCTATTGATCAAGTTTGAGCTAGTTGGTCCCCAACTAAGTTGGGTCCTAAGAGGTTAGTCACAATAGGCTTGGCAACCCAAATGGTTCTTTTCTTGACACCACTTTGAGTACCAACAAACTTGGCGACCACATTGCAAACCTTATCCTTCCCAAGAGAATAGACATCATATATTAGAATAGGGTTGGATAAGGTACCATTAAATGCATGAAGAAGCTACATGACCTTTGTCACGACATAGGTAGCAACGTCTACTCTTCACTTTCTTCTCACTTGATTTCTGAACTTGAGAAGCATTAGCTTGAGTCATCTTGGGAAGAGGCCTTTCTTCAACATGAGGTTGAGCATGGGAATGAACTTGTGGCCACTTCCCTTGTGGCTTTTCACTTATGGCCTTCTTCTTCAATGGGCAAGATCTAACATGATGCCCTTCAACTTTGCACTTGAAGCAAATAATCTTGGCCAAATACTTGACTTGTTTTTGGCCCTTTTTCTTGTTCATCTTGGACTTGTTATTCTTATTGGAGTTGAATCCAAGTCCACCTTTGTCATTGGGGGATTTTTGCACCCTCAAGATATTGTTGAGTGTGGACTTCCCTTCATGACTCTTTTCCAAGTCTTTCTTCAAGGAAGTGACTTGGGCCTTGAGCTCTTTGTTTTCCTCTACATGGTTAGTATCAACACAAGTACTAGAGGAAGTATAAGCTTCATCGTTAGAGAAACAAGGCAAGGAAAGCAATTCATCACAAGATGTAGCAACATTATGAGTGGATGAATTACGAGGACTAGCACATGGCAATATAGCATTTAGACTTGAAATAGTTCTAGTATCCACATGAGGCTCACTATATGTTACCTTAGTCATCGTAGCCTCATGAGATATCTTTAGCACATTATGGTATACTAGAAGATCATCGTGAGAGCTTGAGAACTTTTCATGACTTTCTTCCAATTTCCCATAATTGCTAGATAGCAATGCAAGTTGAGCCCTTAGCTCAACATTCTCCTTCAAAATGGATGCTTCACAAGAAATAGAGTTAGTAGCACTAGCATCATCATTAACAACAAGAGGAGAAGGCAACCATAAGCTCTTTTGAATATGAAGCTTTAAGTTGAGGATGAGACTCGGTGAGTTTGATGAGCTCACTCTTAATGACCCTTGAGCCATTTTCGAGGTGCCCAAAGTCCCCAAGGAGTTTATCATGCGCAACTTCAAGCTTCTCATTTTTAGTTTCCAAATCATTGGCCACCTCAAGGGCTCTATCGTGAGATTCCTTCACTCTAGACAATTGTAGAGAAAAAGTCTCCTCAAAAGTTCTTTGGTGGTCTGTTCAAGTCCAAGAGCTTGGGAGAGGTCCACAATCTCATTAGCGTAATCATGCTCATGACCTTCCATTTTCTCAATGGTGACCTCATGCTCCTTAAGATGAGATTCCAACTCCTCAATATATTTCTTGCCCTCAATGGCAACGGACATGATTTCCATGAAGTTGGAATGGGCAATTTTATTTTTATGAAGAGCTTCAAAAACCATTTCCCCCTTAATTTTTAAGGAGGCAACATTATCACTCTCTTCATTATTATCCTCATAATTATTAGCATTAACATCATCATCAAGAGACATATTGGGGTTCAAAGTAGGAGATACCTTTGAAGCCTTAGCCATAAGGCAAAAAGCAATAGATGACGATGTAGGATCCCTTGAAGCACTGTTCAAGACCACATCTTGTTCCATGGAGTGCTGGGTTTCCTCTACATTGTTAGCACACCAACTAGAGGAAATACATGCATTTTTATCATGGCAACAAGATATAGAAAGCATATCATCATGATATTTAGTCAAGCAATTTCTACATGATATGCACGGACTCTCAACACAAGCATGTGAAACATTTGGAGTGATCAGAGTGCTAAAGTACAAAGATGAAGCACTGCAATAAGAAAGTGACGAAGGATAATCGATAATAAGCCCACTATCATCATTGCAATGAACACCACTACTCACCATGTCATTACCTTATGGCAAACCACATGTAGGTGAAGTAGAAGAAGTTGAGAAACACTATATGACCGGAGGTGGAGGGAGGAAAATTATCCTCACAAATCTTGGACACACAATATTTATCTTTAAGCTTTGTCCACAACTCATGAGCATCCCGAAACGGCATGAGTTGAAATATAACTACATTGCTCAAAGCATCAAAAAGCACATTAGAAGCTTCAGCATCGAGATAAGAGTTTCTCTCATCCTCTATAGATAATCTTTGAGGATCCTTCGGAGGAGCAAAACCCATATCTACAATTCGCTCTAAACACGGGTCAATGGCCCAGAAATGTTTAAGCGTGCGAATAACCCAAACAACAAACTTTGTGCCATTGAAACTAAGAGTGCTGGAGAATCCTAATCCCCTAGTCGACATCCTTACTCTCTAGGCGGTTAAGCACGAAAGAGAGAGACGAGGCTTTGATACCAATTGAAAGATCGAGGATGTTGCATAGAGGGGGGGGGGGTTAATAGGCGCTTTAAAATAATTACGGTTTAGGCTTGAACAAATGCGGAATAAACCTAGTGATTAATTTGTTAAGAACAAAACCTACTATAACCATGCTCACCTATGTGCACCAACAACTTATGCTAAGCAAGATAAACAACTAAGTGATAGCAAGATATATGGCAAGAAACAATATGGCTATCACGAAGTAAAGTGCATAAGTAAAGGGCTCGGGTAAGAGATAACCGAGGCACGCGGACACGATGATGTATCCCGAAGTTCACACCCTTGCGGATGCTAATCTCTGTTTGGAGCGGTGTGGAGGCACAATGCTCCCCAAGAAGCCACTAGGGCCACCGTAGTCTCCTCACGCCCTCGCACAATGCAAGATGCTGTGATTCCACTAAGGGACCCTTGAGGGCGGTCATTGAACCCGTACAAATGGCAAACCTTGGGGGTGGTCACCGAACCCGTACACTTTGGCAACCCTTGGGGGAAGTCACGGGAACCCATCAAATTGCTCAGGGTGATCTCCACAACCTAATTGGAGACCCCGACGATTGCTCAGAGCTTTACACCCCAATGATTGAGCTCCGAACACCACAAACCGTCTAGGGTGCCCAAGCACCCAAGAGGAACAAGCTCAAGGGTACCAGGCACCAAGAGTAATAAGCTTCTCAACTTGTAACTTCCACGTATCACCGTGGAGAACTCAAACCGATGCACAAAATGCAATGGGAAGGGCACACGGAGTGCCCAAGTCCTTCTCTCCCAAATCCCACTAAAGCAACTAATGCTAGGGAGGAAAATGAGAGGAAGAAAAAGAAGGAGAACACCAAGAACTCCAAGATCTAGATGCACGGGGTTCCCCTCACATAGAGGAGAAAGTGATTGGTGGAAATGTGGATCTAGATCTCATTTCTCTTCCCCCCCCCCCCCAAAACTAGCAAGAAGCCATGGAGGGATTGAGAATAGCAAGCTCGAAGAAGGTCAACAATGGGGGAAGAACAAGATCTCAAAGGATAAGGTTCATTGGTAATAAGACCCCCTTTTATAGGTGGGGAAAATCCAATTGTTATGCTCACAGCCCGCACAGAGCGGTACTACCGCTCATGGGAGCGGTAGTACCGCTAGGGCGGTGCCCTTTGAAAAACAACAGTGAGGAGGTAAAAGGCCAGTAGAACCGTTGGAGCGGTACGACTGCTCGTCCTCACGGTACTACCGCTAGGGGTAGCGGTACTACTGCTTGCGAGCGGTACTAAAAAAATACATCTGTGCCTATCACCGTTGGACTTAATACGCGATTTTGATCCGGAGCGGTGATACGTCTCCAATGCATCTACTTTTCCTAATGCTTTTGCTCTTGTTTTGGACTCTAATTTGCATGATTTGAATGAAACTAACCCTGGACTGACGCTGTTTTCACCAAAACTACCATGGTGTTATTTTTGTGCAGAAATAAAAGTTCTCGGAATGGAACGAAACTTTGCAAGGAATTTTTATATAATATATAAGAATTTCTGGAGCCAAGACCTGCTGGAGAGGGGCACCTGGGTGGGCACAACCCACCAGGGCGCCCCCCCCTCTCCTGGCGCGCCCAGGTGGGTTGTCCCCATTTGGTGGCCCCGCTGACCCTGAAACCGACGCTATAAAATCCTATTTTTCCAGGAAAAAATCAGGGAGAAAGAATTATCGCGATCCACGAGATGGAGCCGCCGTCACCTCCTGTTCTTCATCGGGAGGCCAGATCTGGAGTCCGTTTGGGGCTCCGGAGAGGGGGATCTTCGTTCTTCATCATCACCAACCCTTCTCCATCACTAATTCAATGATGCTCCCCACCGGTTGTGAGTAATTCCTTCATAGGCTCACTGGTCGGTGAGGAGTTGGATGAGATTCATCATGTAATCGAGTTAGTTTTGTTAGAGGTTGATCCCTAATATCCACTATGTTCTTAGATTGATGTTGATATGACTTTGCCATGCTTAATGGTTGTCACTTTGGGCTCGGGTGCCATGAATTCA